>CM077157.1:76067403-77267403 GCA_039583875.1 Platanthera guangdongensis
GTGCAAAGGTTTGGTAATAATCTATTCCTTCCTCTTGCCTATATCCTTGAGCAACAAGCCTAGCCTTATTTCTCACAATCACTCCTTGGGCATCTAGCTTGTTTCTGTAAACACATTTAGTTCCAATTACTGGGTAGTTTTGCGGTCTTGGAACCAAATCCCAAACTCTATATCTCTCAAATTGGTTTAATTCCTCCTGCATTGTAATGATCCAATGGGGATCTTGCTCTGCATCATGGATGGATAGAGGTTCAACCTGAGAGAGAAAATAGGCATGCATCAAATCTTGGTTGAGTTGATGCCTTGTCTGTACACCTGCTAATATGTCTCCAATAACTTGAGATCTGGGGTGATCCCTTAGTGTGACAAGATCAGTGGGTGGAGTTGGTTCTTCAACAGCAGTAGGAACTAATTCCTCTTGTGGAATTATGTTTGCTGTTGGGGGAAAATCAATTCCTTCAGTGCCTTTATCTTCACTTTATTCAATGACTAGTGGAGAAGGATGTGTTGGAACCTCTTGGGTGAGGTTTAGTCCATCCAAATTCTCACACAAGTGAGGTACTTGCAAGGTGCTATTGGTCGAAATCTCTTTCTCCTTGCAAGACATGTTAGCTTCATCAAATGTAACATGAATAGATTCTTCAATTTTTAGAGATGATTTATTAAAAACCCTATAGGCTTTGCTTACTTGGGAATATCCTAGAAAGATTCCCTCTTCAGCTTTAGCCTCAAACTTTCTAATGTATCTTTTATTGTTGTTGTGAATATATCATATACATCCAAATACTTTAAAATTGTTGATTTTAGGTTGCTTCCCTTTAAGTAATTCATAGGCAGTCCTGTTCTTTTGTTTATGTATCAGGCTTCTGTTTAGGACATAATTTGCAGTGTTTACAGCCTCTGCCTAAAAGGTTAGTGGCATGTAAGCATCTACAAGTAATGTACCTGCAGCTTCAATTAGTGTCCTATTTTTCTTTTCAGCTACCCCATTTTGTTGGGGAGTTCTAGGAGCTAAGAAGAAGTGCCTGATACATTCCTTCTCACAAAACTCATGCATAAGAAGAGACTCAAACTCTGTGCCATGATCACTTCTGATCAATGCAACATGAGTAGAGAACTCAATCTGTATGGTCCTGAGAAAATCTGTAAGAACCTTAAAGGTATCTGACTTAGATCTCAGAAAGGACACCCAAGTGAACCTTGAGAAGTCATCCACTATAACTAAGGTGTAGGATTTCCCTCCTAGGCTTTGTACAACAATGGGTCCAAAGAGATCCATGTGTAGCAAATACAAAATCTTAGGTGAATCACTTTTATTAACAGATTTAAAACTAGATTTAGTTTGTTTGCTTAGTTGACAAGCCCTGCAAAGGCCTTCCTTCTTGTAGGGACCAGAAGGAAAACCACTAAGAAGGTTGTCTTTTGATAGCCTAGCAATGTTTTTCAAGTTTATATGCCCTAGCCTTTTATGCCATAAATCATTCTGATTACTAGTTATATTAAGTAAGCAGATATCAGACTTGGCAGAAAGAAAATCAACTAAGTATATGTTACCTTATCTATTCCCAATTAAAATAGTTTGTTTTTCCTTATTAGCAATAGTGCAAGAAGATGAGTTAAAGTGTACCTGATAACCTTCATCACATAACTGACTTATGGAGATGAGGTTATGCTTGAGTCCTCTAACATATGTCACTTTCTTGAAAGTGACTGCTCCAATCTTCACCTCTCCAAAACCTTCAGACTGGCCACATTTTGAATCACCAAAGAAAACCTTTGGTCCTAGATTGGACTTAAAGTTGGTTAAGATGTCCTTGCTGCCAGTCATATGTTTGGAGCATCCACTGTCCATGTACCATGTTTGATTATTTACTGCACAGCTCTTCACCTGCAATGAAAAATAATTAATTATTCTTAACCCAGGTTACCTTTTGTCCTTTGCATTATTGATATGAAAAACTAGATATAACAGAGAATTCTGGTTGAGATTTTATCCTAGAGGGTGATATCTTCTAGGTGGTATTACCTCATCAGCTACAGGGTTAAATGGTTTTGTAGGATTATTAGAGTTGCTGTTATAATTAACATTCATGTTAAGTCTTTCTGGGTTCGACGAATTTCTGTAAGTTCGTCGACCAGAGTTCAACGAATTGGGTTGAGATCGTCGATCTCTGCCCAGAGAATGAACATATTCATTTTATGTGCCCCACATTAGTCGACCTCTGCTCGACGAACCATACAGAGTTCGTCGATCGCAGTTAGACAAATAATTATAGCTATAGTTTGCGTTCAGCATTCGTCGAGTGGGGTTCGACGAACTGGCAACATTTCGTCGATCTGAGTTCGACGAATTTTGCTGAACCTATTTTTTACTATTGGTTTTCTGATTTTTGTTGTTTTGACCTATTGATTTTGGAGGATGTTCTTTGGTTTGTTTATAGTTTATTATTTCTTTCCCTTTTGTAGAAACGAATTTAATGGAGGAAGTTAGAATATTTTTCTTGAGGATGGGGGGAAAACTTGATGAAGTACCCAAGCCCAGCTTACCATTAAGCCTAACATTTATAGTGCTTGTGATTTCCATCAACTTGAGGCTTCTCCCATTAAGAGTTTCATCAAGTTGTTTAGCCTCACATAACTCAGTGTTTAATAATATGATTTGTTCATTAGCTAGGGTTAATTCATCTTTTAACTTATTATTTTCAGAATTGACATTTCCTAGGTTTCCTAATTTTTCCCTAAGAGTCTTGATTTCCTTTTCTGAGTTAATTAAATTTATGCACATGGTTTTGAATTCAAATTTAAATGAATCAGAATTGTAATCAAAAGAAGATAATACCTGTTCAGCTTCAGAGTCTGAAACTGCTTCATTATCTGAATCTTCTTCTTCTGAATGGCTCTTGGAGGCATCAATATCCATGAGGCAGACTTCTTTGGCCCTTGCCTCTTCTTCCTCTTCACTGGAGATGGAAGATGGTGATTCATCCTCAGTCTCACTCCAGGATTTAACCACAAAGCCTTTCTCCTTCTTCTTATATTTACTGGAGGAAGGCCTGCTGTTGTACTGTCTTTTGGTATCTTTCTCTCTTCTCTTTTCCTTCTTCTGATTCTCTGGACACTCAGAGATGAAGTGTCCAGGTTTCCTGCAACCAAAACACACCACTTCTTTAGTTGGTGTTTTGTCATATCTTGGTTTGTCATCCTGCCTTGATGACTTTCTCCTGAAGTCTTTCCTTGCCATTTTGTAGAATCTTTTGGCAAAAAGACTCATCAGCTCTTCATTTGTGGTTGAAGTCTCTGTCTCCTCAACAGCTTTGAATGCAATACTTTGTTCTTTTCTTGCTGGAGGAGGTGTTCTTTGCTCAGCTGCCTCTCTGGATTTTATCAGCTGTTCATAAGACTTCAGCTTTCCTAAAAAAGATTCAGTGAAAATATCATTTATGCTTCTGACCTCCTTGATAGGCCAGATCTTTGAATCCCATGAGCTTGGGAAGCACATAAGGATCTTATCATTCACCTCAGTGAGGGTGATGTCCTTGTCCAATGTTTTTTTGCTCATTGATGATTGAGCTTAACCTATTGTACATATCAGCCACTGACTCAGCTTCTTCTTTCTTGAAATTCTCATACAGGGATATAAGATTGGATCTCCTGTCCTTTCATTCATCTGCTGATCCAACCACCATTTGATTTAGGGAGTCCCAAATGGCTTTGGCTGAGGTGCATTCAGCCACTTTTTGAAATATATCATCTGACATTGTTTGTGCCAGTATATTCATTACCTTTGCATCAACTATCTTTGCCTTCTTCTGGGCTTCAGTCCACTCAGGTGGTGGAACTATAGTTGTGCTTGAATATGTTACAGAAGTAGATGCTTGAGGGGGACCTGTCAAAATGGAGTTGTAGATATCTTCATCAATAGAGTTCATGTACAACCTAATTCTTGCCTTCCAGATGGCAAACTTATTCAGATTGCATACTGGAGGTCTGTTGCTCGCATAGTCGTTGTTCTGTGCCATGCTGTGTGACTATAAATCTAATGGAGATGAAAAGGCAGATCTAACTCAGGATCTCTGGTTCAAGGGTTAACTTGTACAACCAAGGGAATCCTGCTTTGATACCAATTGAAAGTGATGTGTTAGATCTGAAATACTCTAAAGGGGGGTGAATAGAGTATTCTTAAATCCTTAAAATCTTTTACAGTTTTTGTTGTAATTGTGAAAGTGCATAAACAACTTAATAAAATAAAAACACAGCAATCCTAGAAAGCACAAACACAGCAAGAACAAAAAGAAGGGGCAACCAGATAACACAAGAAATCTATAGTAGTTCCCCAACCTGGGTACATCCACTCTTCTACCACCCTGTTAGGAATCCACTCAGATTTTTGATCAGGTGCCTAACACCAATGAGCTTTTGATTAGGTGCTCAAAAACCAAACCTCAAGTTTTTTGGTCAGGTGACTTGCAACCAAGAATAACTTCTGAAGGGATTTATAACCCCTTATACAGTGGGGGGGGGGGTGAGAGATGATATGGTCTTCTCTTTCTCAATATACAACTGAGAAGACTTGTGGATATGATTTTAGCAAATTGCTCCCCCTGTGATGTAGAATGGTTCAGGGAGATCTGGAGCTTTGCTTCAGGGTGATAGGTCTTTAATCTTTAAGTCTAGACCAGAAAGATTTTCATGAACTTCTTGACAGATGAAATAGTTGTTGTCCTTTGAAGTGTCCTGGAGAGTTGAAGAATGAAGACTCTTGATTTTGATTGATTGTTCTTCTTCTTAAGGTAGCAGATGTTCTTCTGGTCTATGGCTTCTTGAGTTACTATATCAGAGTTCTAAGAAAGAGAGCAGAGAGTTTCTTGTTGCTAACTAATTGTGATTTTCTGTCTGTGTGTCTATGTTCTATTCTCTGTTCTGTGTGTATTCTGCTCTACTGTCTGTAGGAAAAGAGAGAAAATCTCTTTTATATTTCCTTTCAAAATTGTCTTTCTAAATTTGAATTCCTCTGCAATCAATGCTGACGGCCTTGAGAATAAACTGTATTGATTTATTTCCCCAACTGTCCCATGGAAAAACAACAAGCAATAATCCTGGAGAAGACCATAATTAATGCTTTGTCTAACGGTTATATTCAGATAATATTGAAGCATTAATTACTCAGGAATTATTGCATTAGGAGAGGGACAGAAGACTGGAAATGACTGAGTCTGTATTCGTCGAACATATAACAGAAATCGTCGAGCTGAGTCCACAGTTCGTCGAGCTGAGAATTTGTGTTCGTCGACCAGACAGCTTCTATTCGTCGAGCTGAGTTCGAAGATCATCGAGCTGAAAACAGAACTGCACTCTCTAGAAACTTTGCCTATTCTATGTATGGAGTTTATCGAGCTGATAGCTGATTTCGTCGAGCTGATAACTTAACGACAGAACTTCTGGGGAATGTGTCGACACAAGTCCTGGGTGTCGACATAATTACTTCTTGTATCGACATGGCTGTTGTGTTGATAGAAATCTGGAGTGTGTTGACATAAGTCCTGTGTGTCGACACAATTGCTGTTGGTGTCGACACAACTCTTGCTTCTATTATCGACACAAACTTCTGGTGTGAAGTGTTGAAGTATCCAGAAATTGTCGACCTGAGAATCTGTTTCGTCGAGCTGAGAACCACTAACTCCTGCTGGATAACTCTAGCCAAAGTGGTCAAAGTTCGTCGAGCTGAGAATCATGAATTCGTCGACTGAAGATTATTCTGGACTTAGAAAAATTGAGAAACTTCTGGAGTAATATGTTGAAGTAGAGAACCCAGAATTCGTCGAGCAGAGAACAAAGTTCATCGACCTGAGTCTAGAGAACAAAGTCTGGACTTGGAAGGCTGATGGTAGATTCCAAAGATCGTCGACCTGAGAATCAAGTTCGTCGAGCTCAGCTCAGAGAATTTTCTCTGAGATCGTCGAGATGAGCACGACAATCGTCGACCTGAGTTTGATGAAAGTCGAACTCATTTTACTGAGTCTTTGGAAAATCTTTAAGTCTTGAGTCTTTGGCAGTCTGATGATGGCTGGTCCATGCAGTGTTGATACTAAGGACTTGGCCTAAACTCTAGGACACAACTATGACCTTGGCTATATAAGATGGGTCACAAGATCCTAACTTAGTGAACCTAGCCCAAATCAAACTAGGGATCCAACACAATCATCTCACACACACAAGCCGCATAAAAATAGGCAATCAACAAAGCATGCGATAAGCAAAGCAATACAATAACTTAACCCGTACCTGTGACGACGTCACTCTGCTTAATGGCCTCCTACAGGCCAAGATTGTACACTCGTGGCTTCGCCTGAGAGACAGAGGACTCCACGACAGCCTTTCCTTTCTCCGCATACGACGCTCCAGCCTTATTTTCACTCTTTGGCGGTATCATCCGACAATCACGGGCAATATGCCCCACTTTTCAACATGTAAAGCATGTACGAGTCTCCGGCTTTGAAGAGGCCCCCAATGTTGCACCTGATACAACCGTAGAAGGAGCTTGTCCAGTTGACTTGGACCTCTTGCCCCAATTCTTCTTATAATATGATTTCCCAGGTCGGGGTGCCTTGAACTCCAGCTTGCTCACAGCCAATGCCCTCTTCCCTTGCACACTTTTCATATCCTTTTCCAGCGTGCACGCAGTGTCGACCAACACCTGGAAGCCTTGGTTCACAGAACTAGAGAGAAGGAATCATAACTCATCCTGCAGTCCTTCCTAGAACCTATTCGTCTTCCTCTGCTCATCAGCAAAGATCAAACACATATACCGGCCCAACCTCGTGAACTCATGTAGGTAAGTGTCAACACTGCCTTCACCTTGCGGCAGCCTTTGGAATTCGTTCTCCATGGAAATACGCAGTGCCTCCAGGAGGTGCTTTGCCAGGAAGAGATGAGAGAATTCCTCAATCGTCACTTGTATTAACAGCCTCCCCGCTAAGTGGTGAAGTTTCATCTCATCCCACCATAAACGCGCCTCTCCTACCAGTAAGAACGTGGCTAAAGTGACGTTCTGATTTTCCTCCGTTCCGATCGCCGTTATTTTTCGCTTGACGCGCGACAACCAATCCTCAGCCTGCATAGGAGATACCACTCTCGCAAACGTAGGCGGTTTAAAGCTCATGAACTGCTTCAACTGCCTTGTAGCTGCTCGAGGATCCATAACCTCAACTGGTTCTGGCCTAACTTCCACCTGTTCTGGCCTCAATGCCAGTTGTGCTTGCCCTTGCGCCTGATTAAGAGGTTGTGCTTGAATCATGGCAAACAATGCCTCAGCAACTAATCACACAGTTTCTGCATAAGGCAGAGGTGTAGGCACCTCAGCTGGTGTCGTACTTTCATCAGAACGATGGGGCTCCGATTTCCCAGCACCACTCCAGGTCACCTATAGGTGAACAAGACACGCACATTAGCGACCACACACAAGCAATAACAACAAGATAGTAACACGCAGGTTCCTCATACACATGTATTTGCATTCCTAAAGTGGACATTCACGAGTTCATTAGTGTTAACATGGTTCGAACAAACACGTGCTCGCCACCCCACAAAAGAATTTGACCACGAATTTGAAAGGGAAAGACCGAGACAGCTGATACCAAAAATTTAATGACTCCATCTGTTTACAGGTATACACTAGAAGGTCCGGCCAGGGCCCCATAGCATATACCATAAAAATGGAGGGGAAGTCACGGAGTGATACCAGAGTTGCGCATCCTAACTCATTGCATTCTAGCGGAAGCCTATAACACGAAGCTGAACTTACACATATGAATGTCCACCATATAAAAGCTCCACATTTAGATAAAATAGGAATGTCCAAATACAACATCAGTTGGACTTATGGCCTTATAAGGCTTTACACAACAGTGGCCACAAACATTGGCATGCAGGCCGGCCACGTATAAACAAACAAAGCATTTTCAGTTTTACCTTTAAGGGCTAGTGGCAGCAGTAGCAACAGCAGCAGTAGGGACTTCAGCCTTTATGTTTCCCGCTTGGTTCTCCAACACCTGCATAGGGACATCCCACACAACGGTGGCAAATAAGGCAACGGTCAACATTTATCTGACCAATTTTATAACGACCACACCCCTTTCCCGGGGCAGTGGTATTCCTTCCCTGCAGGCATAGCTTTTCACAGGCAGATATATACATGGATTGTGCTCTCCCACACATACATTCCATCAAAACTGTCAGCCATGCAGCTCGATGGTCTATGCACTCAGGGTACATTCTTGGTGTACCGACGAACCGGGGTGCCACCACCGTATCAGGGTCGCAACCCAACGGTAAAATTTGAGCATTTTGCTCCATGGCGTGACACCGGAGACTTTAGTCTTAATGCATCAGGATTAGCCCGTAGCCCCCCATTGTGTCATGGCGCGCAGGCCTAAGACTCTTGCTATGCGCTCAAACAGATCGCACTTTCAAGTATTACGTCGGACAGACATAGAGCAGGTCGGATCATCCACCCCTCGTTGCTCAAGTCGCCTTGCCATCAACGAGTACGACGTACTCGCGGCTAGATAAAAGGCGCGGGTCATTTTCACCTTTCCTGTTTCCTTTAGGTGAACTCATCAGTTTACACATAACCAGCCCATTCTCACGGAACTGGCTTCACATTCATCGGTTACCAAGGAGCCACGCCCCGCGTTAGCGACAGAGCTCAATTTCCATCCCAAGGCATAACCGTACATCATAGCATCCACTTGAGGGTAGTTTCCTGGACTGCCAAGCCAGTACTTCCTGCTACTCCCCTTCACAGGCACAACCCACCAAGCATTCCAAGCATCATGGGTATTTCCTGGCTTACCATGCCAGTACTTCCTGCTACTGCCCTTCACAGGTACTACCTAACATCACAAGCATTATACGGGTATTTTCTTGGACTACCACTCCAGTACTTCCTGCAACTACCCTTCGCAGGTCGAACTCGTCGACTCTTTAAACTACTCGTTTATCACGGAGTCTTCTCTAGTGCGTATATGCAACATCACTAATCCAGACCAACCTATCCAGATGGGCTTCACACATCATGCCTATTCCGTACTCCATTTCCGGATCTATATGCTAAATGAATGGGGATTTCATGAATCAACCCAAGAGACTCCCATAATAAGCCACCCTCTGGTGGGGAATCATATACACTTGCCAAAAAGGAAGTCTTCACATGGCTACGAGGAAACGTTGTTACCCTTGAAGACTGCTTCAGCGCCATGATCTCCTAGCTGGCTGGAAAGAACCGCAACGGCTTTTCCTCCACAACGATGGGCTCGGATCCCTAGCCGGAACTCCGCAGCACCACCGGTGGCCGACTCTCTTTCCTCCTCCTCCTTCTTCCTCTCTCTCTCTCTCTCTTTCTAAGTTTTAGAAAGATGAAGGCCAGAGCTCAAATGAGCTTTTCCAACTCATTTCCCGGCCTTAAGGACACAGGGAGGAAGCTCATCCATTGGATCCCAGCTGAGAAAAGGAACGGTCACGATTTTGCCACAAATTCAAATATTTTGCCTGACACGGTCTGTGACGCGCCCGTGTCCCAGGCTGTCTACCTCAAGTTGTGCTCAACCGACTTATCCAGTCCAGTACACGCCCATGTGACACGCCCGTGTTACGGGCCGTGTCACCTGACATGCCTTCAGACACGCCCGTGTCTGGGGCCATGTACATCATGCTGCACAAAATCGTGATCAACCTGATTGGGACACAGCCAGTGGCGCAGTCGTGTCACCGGCCGTATACCCTAAGACACAGTCGTGTCCTGCCCGTGTTCACCAGGCCTCAATGCCTTGGGCACATCCCGCAAAGGACACGGCCTGTGACACGCTCGTGTCCCAGGCTGTGTGCCCATACACGACACTAGATATGCCCCAGCTCAATTTCGTCGAGCTGAAATTCGTCAACCCGAAAAGGACACGGCCTTTGACATGCCCGTGTCAGATGGCGTGTGCCCTCATTCTTCGTCGAACGGATTTTCGTCGAACGCTTGTCGACTGCTCACTCGAGCAGGACACGCCCTGGGACACGCCCGTGTCCTAGGCCGTGTCACCCAATTTTTCCCAACTTCTGAATTTAGTGTGTTACACAGCCTGCTTTTCAAGAATCAATCAAGTGCAGCTGAATTGAAGAATCTGAATTCTTTTAGATAATTCAGATCACAGATTTACTGTTTCTAATTATATTTTCCTCTTAATATTTATAAGATCTCTTTGAGATTTGAGTTGGTAGAAGAGTTAATCTCTGAGTTGTAAGCTTAATTTATTAAGGTTGAGGTAGGGTTCTTGAAGGACCTGAGGTAGGTGATTTTTCATGGATCACTAAGGTGTAAGCCTGCATTATAAAGGCTGAGGTAGGGTTCTTGAGAAACCTGAGATAGGAGATTGGGTGAATCTCTGAGGTAGGACCAGTTAGTCTGATTGTGGGTTTCTTAATAGAAACTGAGCCTGTAAGATCTTTGGATCTGAGTTGAAGAGTAGGAGCTATAACCTTATCTAGCACATTGCTAGTGAGAAAGAAGGGGGAAAGTGGATGTACCCTAATAGGAGAATCACTATAAATTCTTTGTGTGTTGTGATTTGCTTATGCTGTGTTCTATGAATGATTGTGATGTGTTATTGTGAAGCTTATTTCTCAAGTATTTGCTGAACAGTTAATCTAAGTGACAGAGAAATTTAAAAAGATACCTATTCACCCACCTCTAGGTGATTAACTACCCATAGGATTAACTTTCAAGTGGTATCAGAGGGAGGTTATTCAAGAAAGACCTAACAGTTAGAAAAAATCCTAAGGGTGGTTAAAAAATATCATATCTAATGGCTTCTAAATCTCACAGAGAACTCAACTATATGAAATTATTAATATGTACTAAGGATAACTTTGTTATATGGTAGCAGAGAGTGAGATTATTTATGGAGGCTTCAGATCCAAGAATCTTTGTCACTGTACAAGAAGGGCCATATATTCCAATGAATATATCTGTCTTAGATCCAAATGTTCAAACCCCTAAGAAACTGTCAGAGATGACAAAGGATGAGGTGGTTCTTTCCACCATGAACAAAAGAGCACAAAATATAATTGTCAATGCAATAAATAATTCAACCTTCAGAATCTTGTGCATTGTAAAACAACCAAGGAGATATGGGACACTCTAATATTCTACATGGACGGCACAGAAGAAGTAAGAGATGACAGAAAATCTCTCATCAACCAGCAGTATAAGGCATTCAGACATGAAAAGACTGATTCTATAGAACAATATTATGAAAAGTTCTTTAGAATAGTAAATGACTTGAAAAACTTTCGCAGAGAATTCTCAAATTATGAGCTAAATGACAAATTTCTGAGATCCTTAAATAAAGAATGTGACATAAAGATTTGTGTTGTAAGAGAAATGAGGAATCTAAGAAATATGTTACCCCAAGACTTGTATGAGAAGCTATTATCACTTGAGCTTCAACTAAATTCAAGAAAAGCTGAAGCAGAATCTGCTAGAAGTTCAACTCAGAATAAATCTGTGGCCTTCAAAGCAGATACATCAAAGAAGTCTAAAAGAGAAATCCCGTCATCACCAAGACGGGATGAAGATACAGATAGCACTAGAACCTGTTCTTCATCAAAAGAATTATTAGATGATAAATTGGCACTGTTTATCAGGAAATTCAAGAAAATGATGAGAAGAAGAAAGCAGTGGAATAAGAAGAAATCAACTAGACCAAGTTCCAATAAAAGCAAAGACAAACAGAGAGACAAATCTGTGGTCAGGTATGATTCTCATCAGAATAAATAATTTAAGACAGACATTATCTGTTATTGTTGTAACAGGCATGAGCATGTCATTGCAGACTGTCCAGCAAAAAGAAAGGATAACACAAAGTCAAAAGAAAAGAAGTCCTGTAAAGACAAGAAATCAGAAAAGGGTCTGATGGCAAAAAAGTCAAAGACCTTATCTGACTATGATACTGATTCAACCAAATCAGAAGAACATGCTGGATTGTTCTCCAATGAAGAAGAATTCATCAGAGAGGCCATATATAAAGGCAAAAACTCCACAACTTCATCACATTATGGGGATTTAGAAGGTGATATTGAGATTAATTTGATGGCACTGTCTGATAATCCAAATACAGAAATTGCTGAAAGTTAGGACACTCAGGTAATCTTTGACAATTCCTACCGTTCTACAAATTCTGTTCATGAGACTGTGGATGAGATAGACTCATGTGACTCAAAGTTTGATTCACATAAGTCTAACCATGAGACTGAACTGCAGCAGCTCACAGTCAAATTTGGAAAACTGTTGGAAGCTCTTGTAAATAGCAAGAAGCTTGTCAAAGAACAAGCTATAGAGATTGCATCACTAAAAGGTCTTAAGTATCATCATAAGATGGATACTCAGAAAATAGGTCTTCAAAGCTCAAAGTTAGCAAAGCTGACTAGGATCATTGATGAATAAATTATGTTGATAAAGCAAAAGGATGCAACCATTTAGGAGTTGGAACTCAAACTCCTGAATGAGAAACGATTAGTACAACAATTTTCTAAACCTAAAACTGTACTACCTATTATAGATACCTTCTCAGGAACACCTGGAAGTGGTCTTGGGTATGTTAAAACCAAAATAAAATGATGCAAAAAGTTGACAGTACAAAATGGTCCAATCATTCTGTTGGGTATTGTATCCACATTAACCCAGATTTGATGAAGTCACCCTTGAACTAAGATGAATTAAGTTGTATTTGATGCTTTGGTTGAGTTATGTGTTTGCAGGACTCTAATGGCAAGTGTAGACCAATGTCAGTCTATAATGGGTTTCCAAACACAGGAGCATACAATATAATCCCTGACTTTGTGATCCAAGGTGTTGACTCATGTGTAGTCTCTCTATTGGGATACACTTCATATTCAAGCACTAGGACTTATTGGAAAAGACTTGATGTTGGTCTCACAAAGAGAAGAGAATTCTGTAAAAGAAAATTTACTAAGTGTTTTACTCGAGTAGTTCTATACCTACTCGAGTGAATAGCTCAGTTTATACTTGAGTAAAATTACTCTTACTCGAGCAAGGATGGCAGATCCCGAGTAGTCAATTTATGGCTCTCGAGTAGTTAAGACAACTACTCGAGTAGTTTCCCTCTTACTCTCCGGTTTACAGATTTCCTTCTCCAGATATATTCTAAGTAAATTACTCGAGTAGTACTTTATAGTATTCGAGTAGTTTATACCTTCTATCTCGAGTAGTTAAGTCATGTACTCGAGTAGTTCATTTACTACTCGACTAGCCCAGTATTTATACTCGAGTAACCAGAATTTCTTCCCTCAGAATTTCTCAAAGTCAAGTACTCGAGTAGCTATTTCCACATACTCGAGTAGTTCTTATCCTCTAGAGTAGTTCAACTTCACTACTCGAGTAACATAAAATTCCAGTTCAGAAAATATTTTATGTCCCTGACTCAAGTAGTTCATCTACCACTCGAGTAGCTTATTCTCATTTACTCGAGTAGTATTTCTTGTACTCGAGTAGTCTAACTCCACTTCATGTGTAATTCCTTAAGTACTCGAGTAAGTCTTTTTGGTACTCGAGTAGCTGATCAACTTCTAAATTTTCTTCAAGATTATACTCGAGCAGTTCTCTTCAGGTTACTCGAGTAACTATCTCTAAGTACTCGAGTAGTTATTTTCATCTCTCTCGAGTTGTTATATAAAGTACTCGAGTAGTAACTTCTTCACTCGAGTATATTACTTCAGTTTTCTGAAATATTTCGTTAAGTCCAGTTTAACAGATTCTTTAATGAGCCTTAACGTGATTGGTCCACGTGTCCCTCATTATGAATTAATTATGACAGATTATCTCTGATCCTATATAAGGTCTTGTCAAACTGACAAACCCTAAGAATTTTTATCAGAAGTTTTTGCAGCCGAATTTTTGTTCTAATTTTTTTGTTCCTCTCTCTCTCTATCCAAGAAGCTGCCGCCGCCGATTCTCACCCGGCTAGGGTTTTCATTTTCAGAGGATTCAGATTAAGAAGGTTTTATAGATTGAGATTGCCGTACTGCTCTTCATCTTCTATTTGATCGTGTGAAGCCAAGAAGATCCAGATCTGATTTTGTCGAGATTTTCTTCACCTATCTGATAAAGCCGAAAAGTCTAGAAGAAGAATATCCTGGCCGATTTCATACAGATCTGATAAAGATTCTTTGTTTATATTTCATACACATTTTATTTCATTATTGTAGGAGAAGTTTTCTCCAAGTGTAGGAGCTTTTGACTCCGAGATTGTAGGAAGTTTCATCTTCCGAGTCTAGATCCTCTTTGTGGATCGAGATTGTTGGAACGTTGTTCCGAGGCATAGGACTGGTTTTTCAATCCGAGATAGTGGAGTAGCCGAGTCTAGATTTTTGCTAGATCGGTGAGGAAAAGTGGATATACCCAAGATTGGGGAACCACTATAAATCTTGCTTCGTCTGTGATTGATTGGTAGATAGTTCTGTGCATAGATCTAATTTTTTTATTCCGCAAAAAAACGCTCATCTCACCTATTCACCCCCCTCTAGGTGATATAGGCAGACAACTAATAACTTTCAATTGGTATCAGAGCCAGGTTGATTATTAAAACGTTAACACCTTGATCAGATCCTTCTATGGTTGTCTTTTGAGATCTACCAAACATGAACAAGGCTAAAGATTTTGTCAAGCTTCCTTTGTGCACTAAGAATAATTTTCCCATGTGAAAAGAGAGAATAAAATTCTTTATGGAAGCTGTGGATCCTAGGATCTTCATGATAGTTGAAGAAGGTTCTTACATTCCCATGACAATCTCCACAATATATCCAACCAAGAAAGTTCCAAAGAAACTAATGGATCTAGATAAGGATGAGATTGCACTTGTGTAATTAGACAAAAAGGCCAAAAACATTATAGCAAGTGCAGTCGATGACTCCATGCTGCAAAACCTGATCCACTGCCAGTCTGCAAAGGAGATGTGGCAGTCTCTAGTTACCTTGATGGAAGGTACAGAAGAAGTGAGGGATGATAGAAGGTCCATTCTAAATCAAAAGTATGAAGCCTTCCGACAAGGAAACAAGGACACCATTGCTGATACATTTGAGAACTTCTTCAAGATAGTAAATGGCCTAAGGGTCTACGACAGAGTCTTCACTAACGGAGAATTAAATGACAAGTTATTGAGATCTAAGTAATGGGATAACAAGGTCTGTGCCATCAGGGAGTTTGGAAAACTAGCCGAGACAGACCCACAGAATCTCTTCGGGAAGCTTATGTCATATGAGCTTCAACTTAATACCAGAAAGGCTGAAGAAGAGAAGAGTAGGTCTGCATTCAAAGAGAAGTCTGTTGCTTTAAAGGCAGAAACCTAGAAGAAGTCAAAGGTTGTTCCTCCTACTCCAGCTCAAGAAGTAAGTGAAGAAGAAACATCAGAGCCAAGCTCCTTAGGCTCTGAGCTATCTGAAGGAGAGTTCTCACTACTCTCACGATAGTTCAAGAAATTCTTGAACAAGAAGAAGCACTGGAAAGGCAAGGATGCCTCTTACAGAAGATCACGACGTGATGGTGATCGTCAAAGAAAATGCTCAAGTAGCCTCGACAGGTATACTCCTAAACAGAATAAACATATTTCCACTGACATTATTTTCTTCTGCTATAATAAGCAAGGACACGTCATTGTTGACTGCTCCCATAAGAAGAAGGAGGGTGGAAGAAGAGAGGAAAAGAAGTCCTCATACAATAAGAAGAGGACATAGAAGAGCTTAATAGTCAAAAAGGGCAACACTCTTAGTGACTCCGACTCATCAGAGTCGAGTGAAGAAGAAGAAGCCTATTTTGGGCTCATGGCTCAAACAGATGACGAAGAAGAGCCCCAGTTCACTGGGAAGGTAAACTCACACACTCCTCTTTCAGAATCTGAAGTTTCTGAGCATGATCATGAGGACAGCTCTTCTGACGACGAGTCTGAACTCATGGCCCAGTATAAGGAGTTGATCATGGCTTACGACAAATGTCGCCGAGTCGTGAAAACTCAGGCTAAATAGATAAAATCTCTTAAAGCTGAAGAGAGCATCTTGAGAGAGGAAGTCGCCAAGACTGACTCAATCAAAGAGAACTTCAATAATGCTATTGAAGAATACAACAAAGCTCTTGAGCACCTCGTCCTAAAAGAGAAAATCATCAAAGAGCTGGAAGCCCAACATGTTGCAGAAAAGAAACTTGTTGAAAGTTTCTCGAACCCCAAGACAGTTCTTCCGTTCATTGCTGAATTCTCAGCAAAGGCCAAGGGTGTTGGACTAGGCCATGTAGAAGCTCCTAGTAAGTCTTTGAGGAGAAATAAGACTCAACGGATGAATAAGGCCACCAAAAAGGCCTTGGCCAAAGAGAAGGGGAAAGCCCCTCAAGATCAGACCTCTTTCAAAAAGGTCATATTTCCTTCAAATGAGTTTGATCTTGACTCATCCTACGGACACTTTGCTAGGCCTACCTATGTAGAGCCAAAGACCCGTTATCAAGGATGGACTCGCCCCAGATATTTTGGTGAAAGTGTCTTTAAGGCACCTTATGAAGAAGTGATTTTGTAGAGCTATGGCCCTTTCAATCATGGTCATAACTTCAAGAAAGCACCAAAGGCAAAGTCCATTGTGGAAAAGCCACAGAAGAAGAAGAAATCATGTGATTGCCATCATCATGAAGCTTCATCCTCCAAGAATGCTACCCTTGCCAGACCACAGCTTCAAAAGGTCAAGCAGGAGAACATAAGGCAAAGATACAACAGATTTGACTGTTGGTGCTGTGGCAAAATTGGTCACTTTGCCATCGATTGCTGGTTTAATCCCAGAAATGTTGTAACCCCACATGTTGGAAATATGAGGAAGACCACTCCTAATGCTAATATTCGTAGGGGGTAGTGTTCTTACCCAAGACCAAAGACCCAAACATATTTGGGTTCCTAAGGGAAACTGATTGTGATTGCAGGTATCTCCAAAGGCCACCAAAACGCCAATCTGGTATTTGGATAGTGGATGCTCTCGGCATATGACCGGGTCTAGAAGCCTACTTCAGAACTCTCCAGTCTTGAACGGACCACAGGATATATTTGGAGGTTCAGACCGTGGAATCACTAAAGGATACGGTATGATTACAAACGGTAGTGTATCCTTCACAGATGTAGCTTATGTTGAAGGTTTGGAACATAAGCTTATAAGTATAAGCCAACTCTGTGATAAAGGATACATAGTTGAGTTTCACGCTGATAAGTGTTTGATAAAATCTGTTGACAATATGGAAACGATTCTATCCGGCACTCGAAGCACAAACATATTTTGTTTGAATTTCATTTGTATAAACTCTTCTACACCAGTGTGCTTTTTAGCAAAAGGTAGTGTATCTCTTGGTGACCAATGGCACAAGAGACTAGCACATATTAATTCCAAAACTATTAATAAATTATTTTCAATGAACTTAGTACGTGATGCCCAAAATATCAAGTACGTCAAAGATAGACCTTGTCATGCATGTGTAAAAAGAAAACAAACAAGGGATATCTTTAAAAGCGTTATCGGCAAAGATTATAATAGATGTTTACATCTATTGCATATGGACTTATTTGGTCCACTACAAATTAGAAGTTTGGGAGGTAAGGATTATACGTTAGTAATTGTTGATGATTACTCGCCTTTGCGTGGGTGTTCTTTCTGAAACACAAGTTAGATACCTTCGACATCTTTACTAATTTTTTCAGGCAAGTCTAGAATGAATACAACTGCTCCATAGTTAAAATCAGAAGTGACAATGGAACAGAGTTCAAGTCTGGGGCCATGACCGAATTTTGTGAAACCTTGGGCATCTTTCATGAGTTTTCCTCTCCTCATACTCCACAACAAAATGGAGTGTCTGAGAGAAGGAATAGGACACTCATAGAGGCCTGTAGGACCATGTTGAGTGATGCCTCACTACCGGAATATTTCTGGGCTGAAGCCATCAACACTGCATGCCACATGCAAAATCGAGCACTCATAAACAAGAACCACGATAAGACACCCTATGAACTTCTAAAGGGCAGGAAACCAACAGTCTCATATTTAAGAATTTTTGGTTGTAAATGCTTTGTGCTTAATAATGGTAAGTATCATACTACCAAGTTTAGAGAAAAGAGTTTTGAAGGTATTTTTGTAGGATATAGTAGCCATATTAAGACATACTGGATATTCAATAGAAAAACCTTGGTCGTAGAAGAATCAATACATGTTGTTTTTGATGAGACGAGTTTGCTGCAAGGCAACTCTTCTAGTGTGCTTACTGAAGATGCAGATACAAAGTTGAACGAACTCAGCTTGGATGAACCATCTAAAGATAAAGGTGAAAAGTTCATCAAGATCACCACTCCAACCCCTATTGGAGAGATTGATGATCCAGATGAAGAAATTATGCAAGATGATGAAGTCACTCCGGTAATTGAAGAGAATCCAGATGCAAGAACTCTAGAGCTCAGGCATCGGAAGGATCACCCCATGGACCAGATCATAGGAGATCCCTGGGATGGTGTCAGAACTCATAGAGTTACAACTAACGAAAATTTATATCTAAGTTATCTCTCGCAGGTTGAACCAAAGAAGTTTGAGGAAGCAAACTCAGACGCATCGTGGATAGTGGCAATGGAAGAAGAACTAAATCAGTTCAAACGCTGCAAAGTATGGAAACTTGTTCCAAGACCCAAGGATAAGAACGTCATCGACACAAAATGAGTCTATAGGAACAAGATGGACGAGGATGGAACGATCATAAAGAACAAGGACAGACTCGTCGCTAAAGGTTATCGTCAAGAAGAAGGAATCGACTTCGAACAGACGTATGCTCCAGTGGCAAGGCTGGAGGCCATCAGGTTATTCCTAGCATATGCTGCACTCAAAGGCTTCACTGTCTATCAAATGGACGTGAAGTCTGCCTTCCTTAATGGTGACATAAAGGAAGAGGTATATGTAGAACAATCCCCAGGTTTTGTTGACTCTAACTTTCCTGATTACATTCATTTATTGCATAAAGCTTTATATGGTCTGAAACAAGCTCCTCGAGCTTGGTATGAGATGTTGTCTAGCTTTCTACTTGAGAACAAGTTCACAAGGGGAAAGATAGACAAGACATTATTTCTTAGGGAAATAAAAGGCAAGATTTTGCTAGTGCAAATCTATGTCGACGACATTATTTTTGGCTTTACTGATGACAACCACTGTAAGAAGTCTTCAAAACTTATGCAAGAGAAGTTTGAAATGAGCAGTATGGGCGAGCTGAAGTATTTCTTAGGTCTTCAAGTGAAACAATCTGAAGGTGGAATTTTCATCTCGTAGACCAAGTTCACCAAAGAGCTGATTAAGAAATTCGGAATGGAGAACGCAACCTCGATGAGGACTCCAATGGGTTCAACTATGTATCTGGACAAGGATGAAAAAGGGAAACCTTTTGATGAAACCAAATACAGAAGCATAATTGGATCCTTGCTCTGCCTTACTGCCAGTAGACCTGACATAATGTTCTCAACATGTGTCTGTGCTAGATTTTAGGTGAACTCTAAGGAATCTCACTATGCTGTTGTACAGCGGATTTTGAGATACCTTAAAGGTACGCCAAATCTTGGCTTATGGTACCCAAGAAGTAATGATAGCGAGCTAATAGGTTTTCAGATGCAGATTTTGCAGGGAGCAAAGACGACAGAAAAAGCACTTCCGGGACATGCCAATTCTTTGGAAGAAGGCTTATCTCCTGGAGTAGCAGGAAGCAAAACTGTGTAGCAATCTCAACGGCTGAGTAAGAGTACATCTCGGCAGGAAGTTGTTGTGCACAGCTGCTATGGATAAAGAATCAATTTGAAGATTATAACATGAAGTTCCAGAAGATTCCATTGTTTTGCAACTCTTCCAGCGCAAATGCAATAGCCAACAACCCAGTCTCGCACAGCCGGACAAAGCATATAGAGCTAAGATATCACTTCATCCAAGAGCATGTGGAGCATGGGGACATAGACCTTCAATCTCTACAGACAAGCAGATTGCAGACATTTTCATGAAGCCGCTGGACGAGACCAAGTTCTCGTTCTTCAAAACAGAACTTGGAATGCTCAACAAAGAAGATTAGAGAAGATGGACTTTCAAGAAGGCTCAAAGTTCAAGGATTTGTCAAAAGTTGGAATTATACAAAATTCTAACTCCTTGACTCGAGTAAGAAGCAAGCTACTCGAGTAAGAAAATGACCTACTCGAGTAGCAGAATGACCTACTCGAGTACCTCAACTCACCTACTCGAGTACCTCAAATTACCTACTCGAGTACTTCAGCATACCTAATTGAGTAATTCCAGACACATCTAGTCGAGTACCTCATTTCATCTACTCGAGTACTATCAACTCACTTGAGTATATGCCGGGACATTTTTCTTCATGATTCAAATTTTATCATACGCAACCCGAGGCTTATGCCGCCGCTTCTAAGGTATGATTCCATCATTTTTTTTCAATTAATTAGACATAAACCTAGGGTTATATAAATCAGCAATTCCATCAATGTCCTACACGAAATCATTTCCGCTCTCGAGTAGCAGACTGTCTCTTCACCTTCCATCAACAAGTTGCAGAGCCGCGCCATTTCTTTCTCCCTGCTGAAATTTTCCAAGGGTTTCTGAATCATGGCCGCCTCTTCAAAAATTGGCGTTGGTTCCGAATTGGTTGCCGCCGGGATTGCCAAACTTTCCGACGACTTTCATAACCTGATGATCCTACTCGACACCGCCGGACTCACCTTCATTCTCCAAGAACCCTGTAGAATCCTCCTTCTAGAAGTTGTAGAGTTCTTAAAAAATGTCAAGGTTAAGCGCCATGGTGCCGTTCTCAAATCAAAAGTCAAAGGTATCAAAATCAAGCTTACAAAAACTTCAGTATCTCAACTTCTTCGATTGCCGGGTATTCAGGGCCTTAGAGGCAGGCACAGCCGGGGAGTATACAGAGAAGGGATGGGTTGATATGTTTTAGAGAACGGGTGTACATACCGGCTGGGGGTAGGATTTTGGAGGACATTATGACCGGGGCTCACTGCAGCAGGTACTCGGTGCACCCGGACATCACCAAGATGACGGACGACCTGAAGAGGATAATGTACTGGCCGGGCATGAAGAGGGACATCACGTACTTTGTGACCCATTAAGAGGCTTGTCAGTTAGTAAAGGTCGAGTGTAAGAGTCCGGCCAGGTTATTGTAAACACTTCCAGTGCCGGAGTGGAAGTTCGACGATATTGCAATGGATTTCATACATGGTCTTCCTCGGTCACATGCGGGCAATGACTCGATATGGGTGATCGTCGACTGACTGACGAAGGTGGCCAGATTTCTACCGATCTGGAAGGACGCTTCAGTGGGTGAATTGGTGCAGAAGTTTGTGGAGAAGTTTGTCTGATACCATGGAGTGTCGAGGATGATAGTGTCCGATCGTGATGGACGATTTACTTCTAAGGAGTGGAGATCGGTCCAGGCTTATTTGGGGACCCGGTTGACATTCATAACTGCCTTACACACTTAGACGGATGGACAGATAGAGCGCACCAATCAGACAATGGAGGATTTATTGCGTATTTGCATACTGGACCGTGGGGAGCCATGGGAGAGGCAACTACCATTGATCGAGTTCTCATACAACAATAGCCACTAGTCTAGCATCGACATGGACCCTTATGAGGCTTTATACGGGTGGATATGCAGGACTCCTTTATCTTGGATCCAGGATGAGGATCCGAGGCACTGGGCACGGAGTTCGTCGAGGATACAGATGCTTAGGTGTGATTGATTCGAGACAGGATGTTGGAGGCCCAGAGCAGGCAGGCTAAATACTACGATGCTCAGCACATCTAGGTAGAGTTCCAGGTAGGAGACCGGGTCTTTTTGAACATATGGCCGATGCATGGAGTCTTGCGGGTACGTCGTCTGAAGAAGCTCAGTCTGAGATATATGGGGCCTTACAGGATCCTGGAGCGGATCGGTCCCTTGGCGTACAGACTGGAGCTGCCGCCAGAGCGAGCGGGTTTGCACGATGTCTTGCACATCTCCTCCCTCAGGAGAGCTCTACTTCGGCCAGAGTAGCAGATTTAAACGACAGATGGGCCCATAGCTTCTGATCGATAGGTGCGCCTAGAGCCGATCCGGATAGACGATACTGGGATGCGGTGTAACACCTCCCCTGTAATGACCATATAATATGGGTCCGGCCGGGGCCCCACAACATACGGATGCCACAGCTTTAGCATTAAAAGATGATATTAACTACCCAACTCAAAACTCAGAATAAAGCAACAACGGAAACACACCAACAAAACCAGAAGTTATCCACTACCAAACAGGAGTATCAAAATGACCTTAAGGCCTTACGCAAAATAAGCCCAAAACTGAAATGACAACAAGGTCAAACATTAACGTGCAAAAGCACTCCTAGGCTACCTTGGCATGCAAGCCAGAAATACCAAAAATATGGAGCATCACAGTCATGAAGAAAACAAGCTAGTGAGCATGGTAATCACTTCATGAGGCTTAGGCCTTTTCAGACGGCGCACTTGCTCCCGCATGCAATCCCTGCCCTGTAAATATTTGTGGTAACGTGAGCCAGCAAAGGCTGACCTCTACTGTGTAACCAACACATCTCCTCCCGGCCGCCCCTAACGGACCCCGGGGTACACCTCTAACCTGCAAGTCAGCACTTTGTATGTCATATACATAAACATGTAAAGCTTTAAAAACAGGTTTGGATGTCTCAAACAACAAACATGTTTTCTATGTTGAACATATAATCAAAGGGGCCTACTATGCAGCATGTATGCAACCTCGGGCTTCACCCAAGGCACCCTATCACGTATGCATCTAACACATCATCATAAAAATTGGTACTTCCAATTTCCCCATCAGCGTCAAGCCGCAAACAAAAGGGTACTGCAATTCCCCTAGCGGCATACAAGCCGCCACACGAAAATCTTGCGAAGGCCCCACCCGCTCGTGGGTCTTAGACCTGGGCTTGCCTGCAAACCCTGACTTCTCAAGTCAGGTTTCCGTCTCAAACACAGACCGATTCTAAGAACCTTTGCTGGATCCCACCTGCTCGTGGGCTTCATTGCCCGGGCTTGTCCTATGCATGACATTATCGTCAGTCTCACAGAAGGGGACTAGTCTCGTCGGGACACTCTCCCCACATGACTTGCATGTCACGGGATAGCGAGCCGACCACGGAGACAATGTCGCACCTTAGCACATCACATTCCATAGCCTTTCCCACCCTAATCCCTCATTTGTACTGCAACGTTCCCGCGCACTAAGGAAACATTCCACCGCCAACGCGGAGCTAACCCTGTCCGGTTCCGGCTACAAGTACTTACTCGAAAAAGGGTGAAAACACATACATCACAAACGACATCTTGCCACAACGAATTTCTACAAAATCCTTAAGGCTCGCTATGCAACATCAGTAAGTCAGACTAACGGTCGCGACTACGGCTTCACCCACAATTCCTAATCCACTAACGGAGCGGATCTCTAATGCAAAATCATGTCGGGGACGGACACAATCGACCCGGTGGTTCCTCTTGAACCATGGCGACCCAAACCCCTCTCATTTGAGAGATTTGGTGCCCAAAATCTTGAAAAACAAGAAAGAAAAGAGATATTATGCACGCATCCTAGAAACCGAGAGGAGAAAATGTCGTTACCTTACGATCTCTCTTCCTAGCCATGAAAAACTTGCTTTGAATGGATTGACACGAGTTCCTCCATGCACTCTCCACGGATATGGTCTCGGAATGACGATCGGAGCTCTGAAGCTTCGTCAATGGTGGTGGAAGACCTTCTCCTTCCTCCTCCTCACTCTCACCCAAACCCTTGGTCAACACTCCAATTGATAAGGAATGAAGGGAAGGGGCTCTCAGCCCAAATAAGATCATTTGGGAGGAAGCTCCTTGGACCTTGAATCGGATTTAAGGAAAAATCGGATGACCATGAAATAAAATGACGGACCAGACCCGTCTGCACAATCAATGGCGCACGACCAGTGGTCATGCGCACTGGATCCTATGATCGTGCGATTAACTCTGGCAGAACTCTAGAACAAAAGTGATCAACGTGCACGAGCAGTGTCCCATGACCAGTGGTCTTGTGCACTAAGTCCAATGGTCATGTGTTTGCCTCACGTAGAACTCGGAAAAATGGAGAATAGAGAGCACGATCAGCGGCACATGACTAGTGGTAGTGCTCACTAGATCCAATGATCGTCCGTACTGGATCCAATGCCGAGCACATCGACCTACCTCCAGCGGTGTCTCTTTCGCCAGGCGTTAGCTTCCAGTGACTCCAGGTCTGAAAACTGGGGTGTTACAACTCATCCCCCCTTACAAGAATTTCGTCCCAGACTTCGCATTAGCCGGCACTTTGAACTCTGTCCTCTTATGCACAAGAATAGAGAGCCCGATCAGCTGCTGCATTTTCCTTGCAGGCTGCGCGTTGATCATAGCAAACACCGCTTCGGCCACCAATCGTATGGTTTCTGCCGATGGAGGTGTTGCAGGCGCATCATTCGGTGCGCTACTAGCCTCAGAAACCGGGCGTTCTGACGGTACTACACCACTTCTGGTCACCTATAGTTGTACAAAACACCGTTAAGCGACCAAACAAAATTGCAAAAAGCAATTATAGGAACACGCAGGTTCTTCAAACACGAGTATTTTCATTCCTAAGTGGACATTCATGGGTTCTTTTAAGTTATAATGATGATGCACACACATGTGCTCACCACCCCTTAAAAGAATTCGTCCACAAATTCATTTAAGTTGACCGAAACCAGTAGTATGATTCCAAATTGTAACACCCCCTATCCATCGCATAGCATATAACAGTAGGTCCGGTCGTGGCCCGACGCCATATACCACAGACAGACCAGGAGGTTACTCAATGGAAACCATCCAACTAAGAATCAACGTCCTACACAGAGTACATTCTAGCGGAGGCAATTTAATAGTTGCAATAAATAAAGAACCCTGCCAACAGCATGAATGTCCACTACTCAAACCAACAGGAATGAATGTAGAATACAGAAATGCATGGCCTTACGGCCTTACAATAGTTTGCTAAAATTACAGTATTTTTCAGACCTCGGCACGCAGGTCGGTCACACATGAATAATACAGTAAACATTCAAATTAGGCCTTTGAGGGCCGACTCAGCAACAAGGGCTTTTGCCCGCTATTTACCACTTGGCTCCGCAGCACCTGCAAGCAACAATCCACCGCTCAGTGGCAAACAAAAGCAACAGTCAGCTATGCTAACCAAATTATAACGATCCCGCTCCCAAACTTGGGGTGGCGATGCTCCTTTTCTGCACTTTGTTAGCATAACCAAGCAGTATACTGTAAAAACAGTTCATCATAGGTGTGCGCACACACGGCCACACACCCCGTGCTCTCAGGGCATATTTACGGTGAACACGGTCAAAATCCGCTGACTCACCACCACCCCCTGGGCAGCAATATCTCGTGAGCATTATGGTTTTTCCGGACAATGCCTAAGACCCTCCATATATGCCAACGGCGAGTACCACGTGCCTAAAGTCTCTCTAACCGAACCACATAGAGAAGGTACGGTTCTGCCTAACCCGTTGCTCACACCGCAACGTCAACTTAAGTTGTCGGTGCTGGTCAAGCTTCTCCGAGTCCCAAATCGATCACACACTTTACATAACCTAGTTATGCACAGATTGGCTCCCAGGCCACCAAGTTGGAAGAATCATGCATCTGCCCAGGTTTCTGGGTGCACCTTGGAGGTAGTCCCTAAGGCTCCCTGCTGCAATCTACCGCATAGAAAACCCGAAAAACAAACAATTGCACGGAGTCTTCTCCGGCCATTCATGCAATGCAACATCACCGATCTAGACCAACTTGTCCGGGTAGGCTTCACACATCATGCCTATGTCCATTTCTCGATTACGGACTCTATATGATAAACAACGAGGACTATTCATGTATACCCGAAGGAACGCGTCACACTCACCGCAAACTCGCGAGAGCGGGCTTCCTATGCAAAGGAAAAGAGGACTTCACATGTCCTAGAATGAGGATCGTTATCCTAGCATTCCTCTTTGGCGCTATGGAAATCTATGCAGATGAAAAGCACCGCAACGTCCTCGCCTCCGTAGATCCAAAGTCGGCTCGCGATTCGGGGCTCCAAAGCTCCGCCGGTGGCCGGATCTTCCTTACTTCTTATTCCTTGCTCTCCCCTCTCTCTAGAACTTTAGAAAGAGAGTATTTGGATGAAATGAAGGATTCAAAACCCTATACCCGGGTATAACCCAGCAAGAGCAACCCCAAGAAATTAGATCCCAAAATAAGGAAACGGACATCCACGATTCGGACTTAAAATCCAAAACCTGGGCCGAACATGTCTTATGACACGCCCGTGTCCAAGGCCATGTTCCCCATTCGCCATCGAAACCGACGCGTCTCGAAAAGAACACGGGCTCTCGACACGCCCGTGTCAGGCTTGACACGCCCGTGTCATCCAGTACACGCCTGTGTTGCCAGGCATGTTCCTCCATTGACACAGGAACGAAAATGTCCCGCAAGGGACACGGGTCCTCGACACGCCCGTGTCACAATTGACACGCCCGTGTCTACCCGCACATGCCTGTGGGCTAACACCGTGTGTCTCCTATGACACGGCTTGACCTTTACCCCGTGAAGGACATGGCCTGGGACATGCTCGTGTCTCAGGCCGTGTTCGCTGCTCGACGATCATCGACTCCAAATTCGTTGACCACTCAGCCAGATCGTCGACCCGAGCATGACATGCCCCTGGAACATGCCCGTGTCCCCTGCCGTGTGACCCCTGCTATGTTCCAAACTTGGCTCAAAATGCCACCCATCTCTCTTTTGAGTTTCGGGGCATTACAACTCTCTCCCTCTTAAAAGAACTTCGTCCCGAAATTACATAAAGGAAAGATAAACACAAAACATAAATGGTACCTGTGTGGAATAACTCCG
Organism: Platanthera guangdongensis; assembly: GCA_039583875.1. NCBI lineage: Eukaryota > Viridiplantae > Streptophyta > Magnoliopsida > Asparagales > Orchidaceae > Platanthera > Platanthera guangdongensis. The sequence goes on from CM077157.1 coordinate 76,094,488, forward strand.
GGTACTCCTCAAGCATGGTCTGCTCTCGCTCCCACGAGAGCTCCTCCCTACCACAGTTGTCCCAACGGACCTTAACCATCCTGATCTCTTTATTGCGTAGCCGCTTGACTTCCGAGTCCTCAATGCGAACGGGCTTGACCTTCGTCGTCAACCCATTATTGACCGACACTTGATCAACTGCAATCACTTATGAAGGCTCTTGCACCGCCTTCCACAGCACTGATATGTGGAATACATCGTGTAGACCACTTAGCTCCACTAATATCATCAATCGATATGCTGCTTCGCCAATCTGCTCCAGAACCTAAAATGGTCCAAGGTACCTCGGGCTTAGCTTCTTCAAGTGCCGTACCCACGAGACGCCCTTGAACAGCTTGATCTTCAAGTACACCCAGTCGCCGACGGCGAACTCTATATTCCTATTCTTGGCGTTATAGTACTTAGCTTGACGATCCTGAGCGATCAGCAAACTCTCTCTATTCGTTCGAACCAATGACATTGCGTCATCCACCTCTTGGCGCTTGTACAACTTTGACTCACCCGTTTCCAACCAAGACAACGGCGTGCGACATCTTCTACCATAAAGGGCCTCGAAGGGCGCCATTTGTATGCTCTCATGGTATCTATTGTCGTAAGCAAATTCCACCAAGTATAGGTGATCTTCCCACTGCTTCCCGAAGTCCAGAACGCACATGCGAAGCATGTCTTCCATCGTCCTATTGACCCTCTCGGTCTGACCATCCGTCTACGGATGAAAAGCTGTGCTGAAACTATGTTTTGTTCCCAACATCTGCTGCACCAACCTCCAATCATTGGACATGAACTGCCCATCTCGGTCACTCCCAATGCTGCAGGGTACACCGTGAAGCCGCATAATATTATCCACGTATAACTTTGCCAATTTCTCCACAGAATCATCCTTCCTGTGCGGAATGAAATGCGATACTTTCGTCAAACGATCTTTGACAACCCAGATGGCGTCGTTTCCCTTCTGCGACCTTGGCAAACCATGCACAAAGTCCATAGTAATGTCGTCGAACTTCCACTCCGGAATGGGCAAGGACTTCAAGAATCCTCTAGGCTTTTGGCACTCCGCCTTCACCAAGGCGCATGTTTGACACTTCGCCACGTGTAGTGCCACATCCTTCTTAAGTCCTGGTCACCAAAACAACTTCTTCATATCGCGGTACATCTTCGTGCTCCCTAGATGAATCGAGTACTTGGTGTGATGCGCCTCGTACATCAATTCTACCCGCAGTTTGCCCACACTTGGGACGCACAGATGACCGTCCTTCCATAGCAATCCATCCACGACCTCAAATTGGGAATTTGACCCATCCAAAGCCTTAACCATGATTTGCTTCATACGGTCATCCATATCCAGAGCCTGCCGAATCCGATCTTCCAGGTCACACTATACTTTTGTCCAGTTTAGTAGCGCTTTGGCACTTGTCTGCTTGTCTACGCAAGAGATCTCCAACGCCTCCAACTCCCAAACCAACCGCTCGTCATGGACCGACAGCCAATTTTCTTGAGCTGGGGCCCTGCGACTCAACGCATCCGCAACTGGATTGCCTTTCGCAGGAAGATAATGAATTTTAAACGTGTAGTCCCCCAGGAACTCCATCCATCTCCGCTGTCGCATGTTTAAATCTTTCTGATCCAACAAGTATTTCAGGCACTTGTGGTCGGTATAGATATCGACCTTTACCCCGTACAAGTAGTGCCTCCATAGCTTCAAGGCAAAAATCACGACCGCTAACTCCAAGTCATGGACCGGATAATTCCTCTCATGCACTTTCAGCTGTCGCAAGACATATGCTATTACACTTCCAAGCTGCAGTAGGACACAACCGAGTCCACTTCCTGAAGCATCGCTGTAGATCTCAAAACCTTTGGTCCCTCTAGGCGAACTCAGCACAGGCATCGTGGTCAACCGACTTTTAAGCTCCTCGAAAGATCGTGCGCACTCCGACGTCCAAACAAATTTCTGCTCTTTCCTCGTCATAGTCGTGAGGGGTAATGTTATCCGCGAGAAGTTCTCCACGAAGCGCCTGTAATAGCCGGCAAGCCACAGAAAACTCCAGAATTCCGCTACCGTAGAGATCACAGGACACTCTAGTATCGCAACAATCTTCGTTAGATCCACCACAATACCCTCTCCACTGACTATGTGAACAAGGAACACTACTGAGGACAACCAAAACTCGCATTTGGAAAACTTGACGTACAATTGATTCCTCCACAGCGTCTCCAACACCAAATTCAGATGCTTGAAGTGATCCTCCTCACTCTGCGAGTACACCAATATATCGTCGATGAAAACGATCACAGAGTGGTCTAGGTACTCCCTGAAGGTCCTGTTCATCAGATCCATGAACACCGACGGTGCATTAGTCAGCCCAAACGGCATGACCATAAACACGTAATGCCCGTATCTCATACTAAAAGCTGTCTTAGGGATATCACTCTCCCTTATCCTCAGCTGATAATAACCGGACTTGAGATCCAATTTTGAGTACACCGTTGACCCGACTAACTGATCAAATATATTATCAATCCATGGGATCGGGTACTTGTTCTTTTCCGTTAGCTTGTTCAGCTCTCGATAATCAATACAAAGTCTCAAGCTTTCATCCTTCTTAACAAAAAGGACCGATGCGCTCCAAGGCCACGAACTTGGACGCACATAACCCTGCACCAACAACTCTTGAAATTGCACCTTTAGCTCCGCCATCTCCTTAGGCGCTAGCCGATACGGTGGGCGTGACACAGGTTTCGAACATGGCACAAGCTCGATGGTGAAATCTATCTCCTGTTGAGGTGGGGCTCCAGGAAGATCGCCAGGGAACACATTAGGGTACTCGGATACTACTGAAATAATGTCCAACGTAGGCTTAGGCTTTGCAACCTCCACTAGTATGAAGAATAGCTCTGCTCCAGCACGAACCACATTCACCACCTGAAGAGTAGACATCAAAGTCTTGCTAGACCCTTTCAAGCCCGTAAAAGTCATCTCACGACCCGATCCCAACTTAACCTCCTTGCAACTGCAATCAATATAACCTTGCTGCACCGAGAGCTAGTCCATGCCAAATATCACATCGAACTCCACCAGCGGTAGTAACGACGCTTGCAAATCGAACTCTTGACTCCCAATATGAATCTTAATGTCACAGATTCTATCCGCCCGCATCGAACACTAATTCAGCAACAACACATCCAGTTTGTCCTTCGCCATCAAAGAAGGTACTCCGATGTGTGATATTAATCCTTCGGACAAAAAGGAGTGTGAAGCTCCTGTATCAAAGAGTGCTCTCGCCGGATTCTCAAATCAAAACAAATCCTATACAAGCAGTGGTAAGGTAACACGCGTATAACAAGTATTTAAAAATTAACTTGCTATAAATTTAAATCGTACCTGTCACCACATCCACTTGATTGATGGCCTCCTGCTGGCCAAGATTGTAGACTCTAGGTTGAGCCGGAGCATAATGGGATGTAGTTGACTCCACCGCCTTGCCCTTTTCCTCATATGTTGCTCCCGGCTTCCTCTCGGACTTGGGATGACCGCTCCAGCAGTCCCGGGCAAAGTGTTCCGGCTTCCAACAATTGTAGCATGCGCCCGGGGTTCGGCTTGTAGTTACCCCCGAAGCACCGGAAGAAGGGGCTGGACCCAAAGTACTAGCCTTCTTATTGAACTTGCGATACCCAGACTTCACATTAGCCGGCACTTTGAACTCTGTCCTCTTATCACCATAGTTTTTATTCGCTTGCACATTCTTCAAAACCTTTTCCAACGACCGAGCCATATTGACCAGGGTCAAGAAGCACTGGGTCATAGGCCCCGAGAGTAGTAGCCTTAAGTCATCTCTCAAACCTTCATAGAATTGGTTTGTATTACGCTCCTCATCCGTGAACGTAGAGCTAGCGTACCGACCCAACTGAGTAAATTCGTTGAGATATTCATCCACGCTACTCTCTCCTTGAGTCAGCTTCTGGAACTCATTCTCCAATGTTATCCTCTAAGCCGAGGGAAGGTACCTTGCCAAGAACAGTCTCGAAAAGTCCTCAATTGAGATGTCCGTAATTTTCCTTCCCCTCAAGTGATGTAGCTCCAAACCTTCCCACCACATCCTAGCATCTTCGTCCAACAAGAATGTAGCTATAGTGGTCATCTGCCACTCTTCCGTTTCAGTAGTGTCAGTACTCTCTTCACTCAGGAGAGTCAATCCTCTCTTGGGATGGGTCTTGTCCACGAGCGAACACGAGCAGGATGAATCACATAACCCGTTTGAGATACATTTGGTTTCTCTCCTAGTCACCAAAGGCTCCACAACTACCTGCTTCACCCTTCTCGGTTCATCCGTTTGAATCGGTACCTGCTCCATCGTAGGAGTGGGATGCTGCATTTGCCTTGCAGGCTACGCGTTGATCATAGCAAACATCGCTTCAGCCACCAATCGTATGGTTTCTGCCGAGGGAGGTATTGCAGGTGCATCATTCGGTGCGCTACTAGTCTCAGAAAACGGGTGTTCTGACGGCCATGCACAACTTCTGGTCACCTATAGTTGCACAAGACACCGTTAAGCGACCAAACAAAATTGCAAAAAGAAATTATAGGAATATGCAGGTTCCTCAGACACGTGTATTTTCATTCCTAAGTGGACATTCATGGCTTCTTTTATGTTATAATGATGATGCACACACATGTGCTCACCACCCCTTAAAAGAATTCGTCCACGAATTCATTTAAGTTGACCGAAACCAGTTGTCTGATACCAAATTGTAACACCCCCTATCTGTCGTATAGCATATAGCAGTAGGTTCGACCGGGGCCCGACACCATATACCACAGACAGACCGGGAAGTTACTCAATGGAAACCATCCAACTAAGAATCAATGTCCTACACAGAGTACATTCTAGCGGAAGCAATTTAATAGTTGCAATAATTAAAGAACCCTGCCAACAATATGAATGCCCACTACTCAAACCAACAGGAATGAACGTACAATACACAAATACATGGCCTTAAGGCCTTACAATAATTTACTCAAATTACAGTGTTTTCCAAACCTCGGCACGCAGGCTGCTCACACATGAATAATACAAGTAAACATTCAAATTAGGCCTTCGAGGGCCGGCTCAGCAACAAGGGCTTTTGCCCGCTATTTACCACTTGGCTCCGCAGCACCTGCAAGCAACAATCCACCGCACGGTGGCAAACAAAAGCAACGGTCAACTATGTTGACCAAATTATAATGATCCCGCCCCCAAACTCGGGCCAGCGATGCTCCTTCCCTGCACTTTGTTAGCATAACCAAGTAGTATAGCGTAAAAACACTTCATCACAGGTGTGGGCACACACGGCCACACACCCCGTGCACTCAGGGCACATTCACGTTGAACACGGTCAAAATCCGCTGACTCACCACCACCCCCTGGGCCGCAATATCTCGTGAGCATTATGGTATTTCTGGACAATGCATAAGACCCTCCATCTATGCCAATGACGAGTACCACGTACCTTAGGTCTCTCTAACCGAACCACATAGAGCGGGTACGGTTCCGCCTAACCCGTTGCTCACACCGCAACGTCAACTTAAGTCGTCTGCGCGGGTCAAGCTTCTCCGAGTCCCAAATCGATCACATACTTTACATAACCTAGTTATGCACAGGTTGGCTCCCAGGACACAAAGTTGGCGGAATCACGTATTTGCCCAATTTTTTGGGTGCACCTTGGAGGTAGTCCCCAAGGCTCCCTATTGCAATCTAGCGTGTAGAAAACCCGAAAAACAAACAATTGCACGGAGTCTTCTCCGGCCATTCATGAAATGCAACATCATCGATCTAGCCCAACTTGTCTGGGTAGGCTTCATACATCATGCCTATGTTCATTTCTCGATTACGGACTCTACATGCTAAACAACGGGGACTATTCATGTCCACCCGAAGGAACGCCTCACACTCACCGCAAACTCGCGAGAGCGGGCTTCCTATGCAAAGGAAAAAGAGGACTTCACAAGTCCTAGGATGAGGATCGTTACCCTAGCATTCCTCTTTGGCTCCATGGAAATCTATGCAGATAAAAAGCACCGTAACATCCTTGCCTCCATCGATCCGAAGTCGGCTCGCGATTCGGGGCTGCGAAGCTCCGTCGGCGGCCGGATCTTCCTTCCTTCTTCTTCCTTACTCTACCCTCTCTCTAGAACTTTAGAAAGAGAGTATTTGGGTGAAATGAAGGATTCAAAACCCTATACTCGGGTATAACCCAGCAAGAGTAACCCCAAGCCGTTAAATCCCAAAATAAAGAAATGGATGGCCACGATTCGGACTTAAAATCCAAAACCTGGGCCGAACACGGCTTGTGACACGCCTGTGTCCAAGGAGGTGTTCCCAATTCGCCATCGAAACCGACTCGTCCCGAAACGAACACAGGCTCTCGACACGCCCATGTCAGGCTTAACACGCCCGTGTCATCCAGTACACGCTAGGGCTGCAAACGAGCCGAGCTCGAGTCGAGCTCGACAAAAATAGCCGGCTCGAGCTCGAGCTCGAGCTTTTTTTTTGAGCTCGAGCTCGAGGTCGAGCACGACGAGCTAGTGTTTAATGCGCTCGAGCTCGAGCTCGGCAGCGCTCGACGAGCTCCACCACTGAGGACTCTCAGTCTCCACGAGCTCGATAGAGCTCCTCGCCCTCATGGTCCGCCGTCCGCCGTCGGCTCGCCGCCCGCAAGAAAAATGCTTCCGCAGGCAACACCGCAGTCTGCAGCCGCCCCGCGTGAAAAGTGCCCTAATAGGGAAGAAGTTGATAAGACGGCGGACAGCTGTTTGCCTTGAGACCTGCCACAGCTCCTATACTATAATATAATACATTAATTATATTATATATATAAATAATATTTATGATAGGACGGCGGACAGCTGCCTGCCACAATCAGCTCCTATATATTATGTTATATTATAATATATTATATAATTATTATTATTAATATAATATATTAATTATATATATATATATATATATATAAACCTCGCAAGCCGGCTCGCGAGCACATGAACCAAGTTTACTGGGCTCGAGCTCGGCTCGAAAGCAAGCTCGAGCTCGTCGAGCTCGAGCTCGACATGCTCGAGCTCGCGTCGAGTTTTTTCGAGCCAGCTCGTCGAGCTCTCGAGCCGGCTCAACTCAACTTGCACCCCTAGTACACGCCCGTGTTGCCAGGCGTGTTCGTCCATCAACACAGGAACAAAAACATCCCGCAAGGGACACGGGTCCTCGACACGCCCGTGTCACACTTGACACGCCCGTGTCTACCCACACACGCCCGTGCGCTAACACCATGTGTCTCCCATGACACAGCCCGCCCTTCACCCCGTGAAGGACACGACCTAGGACACACCCGTGTCTCAGGCCGTGTTCGCTGCTCGACGATCGTCGACTCCAAATTCATCGACCACTCGGCCATATCGTCGACCCGAGCACGACACGCCCGTGGGACAAGCTCGTGTCCCAGGCCGTGTGACCCCTACCAAGTTCCAAACTTGGCTAAAAATGTCGTGCATCGCTCTTTTGAGTCTCGGGGCGTTACACACTCAGCCTTCACTAAGGCACAAGTTTGGCACCAACTCACGTACAAAGCTACATCCCGCTTCAAATCAGGCCACCAAAATGATTTCTTCATATCCAAGTACATCTTTATACTGCCCGGGTGAATGAAGTTCTTTGTGAAGTGAGCCTCAATCATAAACTCCTCACGGAGCTTGCCGAACCGCGGTACACAAATCCTTCCGTCCTTCCTCAGAATCCCATCAATCAACTCACAAGCGCTACTCTAGCCCTTTTGAGCCTCCACCATGTATAGCTGGAACTCTACATCAAAACGGGTCGCTTCCCGAATATGATCGGACAAGTCATTCTGCATTTCAATCCAATTCAACCGAGCCACGCTAGACTCTCCTCTTGCTACACACTCCATGCCAAGGGACTCACAGTCCCGCATCAACCGCTCATCATGAGCTTCGATCCAACTCCCTTAACCATAATATTTCCTACTCAAGGAATCCGCCACCACTTTGTCTTTGCCTGGCATATACTGAATCGCCACTTCATAGTCTCCAAGGAACTCGACCCATCTGCGTTGCCGCAAATTCAAGTCCTTTTGATCTAGAAGATACTTCAGACTCTTGTTGTTAACCCAGAAATCGGCGATCCTTCCTAAAGGCAGTCAGCTCGCTAGTCGCGGCCTGCTCCCGGTTTCTCCTAGAGGTCGCGACGCCTTAGGGTGGGCGGACATAATTTTCTGTCCGCTCAGGCCGCACGGCTTGGGCGGTCTTAGCGGTCTGACCGCCCAGGCCGCGCGCCTTCCCTTGGTCGGCAGGGGCCGCGGACTGCTCCTGCAGTCCGCCCCTGCAGGTCGCACCCCTTATCAGCTTAACCGTAGGTTTCTCAACAGATGCCCCCTTTGTCGAACTCAAATGTCTATCCGCCCAGACCGCTCAAACGGCCAAGCAAAAGTGGTGACCTGCCCCAGGCCGCCAGCCAGCTACCATTTCTACCTCGCCAACATGCGTGGCCTGCCTTTCCAGTCCGACAGGTCGCCAATCCCTTTTCACCCACAATGTGCCGCAAGTTCCATTCAACAGTGGCGGACTCCAGAATCATGGGCAGCCAGCTTCTTCAGTCCGCCTAAGGAGTGTAGACACCAGCTCTCCGACTACCCGCAAAGATCAAGGTGTCCAGTTCCTCGCGAGCTGGGCAGACTCGAAGTGCAGTCAAGACTTCCAGTCCGCCTACGTTGGTACACCCCAGCCCTAGCCTCTCAGCAGGCCTCTTTGTTCAACGACATAGGCGGACTCAGCTTGTCAGCAGAGGCGAACTGAGCGGACTCAGCGGACTCTCCATGCAGCCCACTACTCCTTCGCCTCCAGCATCTATCTCCTCAGCAGCTGGAGGACAACCACCCTCAGCTCGCAGTCTTGGCGCAGGCTCGGTCTGTAGTGGCAGACTCCTCCAGTCACCAGGCAGTAGAACCGTGTCAAGGCAGTCCCGGACCGCACAGCCTTGCGCGGATTCAGCTGACTCAGCGGGCACTCCTCAGCTCGCACCCTTATATCTCATTCAGTTCAGCAGCGGCGGACTCCGCAGATTCTCCTCGTAGTTCGCCATAAAGCATCCAGCTCCCGCTTCCCAACAGCGGGCAGATAGTCCTTCAGCCAGCATATTCTTGGTGCGGGCTTGATCAGCTCAGTAGGCGCAGACTCTTTGTCCGGTCCGCCGTCAGCAGGACCAGCTCCAGAAGCAAGCCTCAGTCCGCGTGCACTGTTGCGGGCTTGGTGGACTCCGTCCTATTCTCGCTCCAATTACCGTCTCACTGGGGGTAACGTCACCGGAAGCCGTTACCTCCTCGGGCCTATAAATAGACCCCCATGCCTCTCATTTTGGTGGAGGACTCAACATCACGAAGGTGCTCACGCTCGAAGACAGCCCACAACAAGTTCAACTCTTCAACCCCTGTGGACTCCTTTTCTCAGTCCATCATCCTTCGTCTAACCTCGCGCAGCCTGCCGGCTTCAGTTGCCAGACCGTGCGGCCTCCCCTCTACTCTTAGTCGTGCGGCCTGCCGACCTAGCTCTCCAGTCTGCGCGGCCTCTCCTGGCACTATTTCCATAGCTGTCAGCTTCCTCTTTGTACCCATTTATTGCTTTCTTCTAAAGGTGTATTAGCAAGCTGTAATAACTCGATATTAATCAAAGGAAAGACCGTTGCAAGAGTGGCATTTAAGCCACGGCAGGCAAAGTCTGCTGTTGCCGCTTCTAGCGGCCCCTTCTCTTCTTCTTAGCTCAGCTTAGTTCTCTCGGCATCGAACCTGCAAGCACAACCGTCAAAGTCAGCGTCTGCTCGACAGATCCTGATCAACCTTCTCCGTTGATCATCAGCCTCCCGGCTGCTCTCAGCAAACCTCTCCTCTATCCCCGCAACCCTCAGACAAGCGCCTGCTCCACTTCTCGGCGCATCAGAAGCTTTGGCCTCTCCTTATCCTCAGAGCTTCCCGCACCCTTCTTCTCTTCTTCAACCTTAGCCCTGTATGAGATTGAATAACCCTTCCATGTTAAATAGGCGGTGTCATTTTCACGCATCAATAGCTAACACGCAACCTTCAAATCCGAACAGACGGTGAAAATCGACAGTTACTCATGTCAGACCGCCAACTTCCTCAAGACATTACTCGTACTAGTGAAGACGCTCTCTGGCAATCCCTCTTGCTGACACGTTGGAAACTTCCCTGTAGATAGCAGCAATCAATGACACCCTAGTCACCATAATTCAACGACTAGACTCTCAACCTGCAGTAGCACCAGTTACTACAGTCATTCCTGCAGTGGGAAATTTGCATCATAATCTACCAGCTCTTCTACAGGTTGTCGTTATGCTTATCAGGCAAGTTATCCATCCAAGCAGGCCGCAGTCACTTTGCAGCTTCCAGTTACCAATTAAAGGGAGAGTGACTGCAAACTCAGTCCTCAAACCAATGCGTACACCTCCAATCATCCAATGAAGTTACCTGAACTTCCCACTGAGAGGAAGAGAGGCACAGAAGTTTTGCTCCCTACCGTACAACCTCTAAAGTCTCCCCCAAAGTGTCTTCAATCTCAAGCAAAGAAAGGAAGATGTTTCCGAAGTCGTCAACGTCTCTTACTATGCAAAGGATCCGATGTTTATAGTACGTTGGGTAAGGCAACTCGCATCTTGAAGAGCAAAGTAAGCAACATGGGGTCTTCTCAGCTTGTTGATTGAAAGGTCAAAAACTCTGACCAATACTGTAAGTATCACAAAGAAAAGGGTCATGCAACAGAGGATTGCAGAGCTCTTCGGCGATTAGTGCAAGAAATGCTGAAGGAGGGTAAATTTCAACATCTGCTCCAGAAGGGTGACCCATCACATCCGTGAGTCCTCAAAGCTCCTCACATCCATTATCGGTTACTCTTACTCTACTCTTCTTGTTTCAAACATTTTCTTTACAAAGCACTTCGAAGTGCTCCATGCTATTCAATAAAGTTTACCTCAGGGATCTCATATTGACACAGTTCCCTTCTTGTAATGCTTCTTCCTCTACATTTCTCTTTGCCAAAGAGATCACTACACCAATGAGATATCACCAAGTCTTGTTATAGGCCCCCTCGAGATTGGATTCCGGCGTAAGGCCACAATAACCACACATTGCGAGGAGTTTTCGCATGTGTGTAGTGGGGGATATCCAACTCTCATGTGGAGGAATACAGGACTTCGGATCCTAGCAGGCATCTAACACAGAGTGTGTGCTAGGGAGGCCCCATGTGTTAGCTCTGTTGTGCTTTGTTAAGGATACATTACAGTCACGGTGATCTTTGCTTGACAAGCAATGACGATCAAGCATATCCTTGTCTCTTCGATCATCTCACAACTGTGATGGCCGAACACTCTATAGTACTCTCGATCCGTGCCTTCGCGGGATCCTCAACTCCACTGATCTTTCCACAGACAAGCAATGCTTTAGGCCACTTGGCGTAACTAGTCTCATTGATCAGTGATGATTGTACCCGAGGCAAGAGAGCAGTGCATCTGCCGCTTTTTTCTTAGTATTTTTCTGCATGTCTCCCTTTTATGCTTTGTTAAGGGAGTGTAGCTAGTCCGCTCTAAGTAGGGTTATACTGGTGATGACCTTTCTTGGTTATCTCAGAGTATAGACCTCTTTGTTATCAACTGCCTTTTTCACAGGTGAACATGTTAATCCGACCTACCAAAAGGATTTGCAAAATAAATTTTGCTTATGCTCATCTTATATGCATTGCTTGATCAAAGCTCTATCAGATGATGACTTACAAGCTCTCTACTTATATAAGCTCTTCATTACTCTTATCAAACGCTAATGGCATCAAACATTGATCAAGGAATCTAACTCTTCTTGATCATCAAGCCTTGCTATTGGAATCTAGTTAAGATTGGCAGAATTTGTCAAGATTCTTCTCTATTAATCAGATCACCGCCATCCTATCATCAGTCAACACTCAACTTATTGATCTGGGATTCATGTTAAAGATGTCTCTAATCTAGCAGAAGACAACTACTTTGGTTTGATCATCAATGATCAGCAAAATTCATCAGACATTTCCTCTGCTATGTGATCATATCGGTCTTATCTTATCAACAGTTAACATTTGCAAGCCTCATCCCGGTACTTGCAGCTTAGTCTTTTCACCATTTTTGCTTCTAACTCTCATTTTGCAGAGATCAGCAGATGCTTGCAAGTCTCTTCACAAGTACTTGCAGCTTTCATATACCATGTCTGCTTCTAACTCTCATTTTGCAGAGATCAACAGATATTTGCAAGCTTCTTCACAGGTACTTGCGAGCTACTCCCATATATCATGTCTGCTTCTAACACTTTTTCTTGTAGAAACAAGCAGATATCTGCAAGTTGCCTTCAGGTATTTGCGGCTTTTTCTTTACTCCCATATTTGCTTCTAAACTTCTCCTTTGCAGAAACCAACAAAGACTTGCAAGTCCCTTTCAGGTACTTGTAACTCATTTTTCTTTCTTGCATACTCCTCACTTTTCCTTTTGCAAACGATAATAGGTACTTGCAAGCCTCTGTCAGGTACTTGCAAGTTATTATGCTTCAGTATTTTTCTTCTCACCTTCATTTTGCGGAACTCAGTAGAAGACACATCTTCCTCGTTTTGCAAAGGCAAACCCAGGTACACATAAGGTGTACCTCCCATACAAGCCTACACTAACTTTCCTCTTGCAGGAAAAAGACAGGCAGCACCAAACTCCTATGGAAAGACATCAGGTTAAATCTCTCATGGCCCCTTCCTTTCCTTTGGGGTGGATCACGATTTCGTGGGTCTCCAACTTTTTTGAAGTTCTCTTCTGAACATAAAAAAGTGCCGGGATTACGTTAACCCAGAAATCAGAGATCCTTCCCAAAGGAAGTTAGCTCGCTCGTCGCGACTTGCGCCCTGTTCCTCCTAGAGGTCGCGACGCCTTAGGGTGGGCGGACATAATTTTCTGTCCACTCAGGCCGCACGGCTTGGGCGGTCTCAGCGGTCTGACCGCCCAGGCCGCGCGCCTTCCCTTGGTTGGCAGGGGATGCGAACTGCTCCTGCAGTCCGCCCATGCATGCCGCGCCCCTTGTCAGCTTAACCGCGGGTTTCTCAGGTGATGCCCCCTTTGCCGGACTCAAATGTCTATCCGCCCAGGCCGCTCAAACCGCCAAACAAAAGTGGCGACCTGCCCCAGACCACCAGCCAGTTACCGTTTCTACCTCGCCAACATGCGCGGCCTGCCTCGCCAATCCGGTAGGTCACCCATCCCTTTTCACCCACAAGGTGCCACAAGTTCCGTTCAACAGTGGCGGACTTCAGCAGCATGGGCAGCCAGCTTCTTCAGTCCGCCCAGGGAGTGCGAACAACAGCTCTCCGGCTACCCACAAAGATCAATGTGTACAGTTCCTCACAAGCTGGGTGGACTCGAAGTGCAGTCAAGACTTCCAGTCCGCCTACGTTGGTACACCCCAGCTCTAGCCTCTCAGCAGGCCTCTTCGTTCAACGTCATAGGCGGACTCAGCTTGTCAGCAGAGGCGGACTCCGCAGACTCACCATGTAGACTGCCACTCCTTTGCCTCCAGCATCCATCTCCTCAGCAGCAGTCGGACAACCTCCCTCAGCCCACAGTCTTGATGCAGGCTCAGTTTGTAGTGGCGGACTCCTCCAGTCGCCAGGCAGTAGAACCTTCTCAAGGCAGTCCCGTACCATACAGCCTTGCGCGGACTCAGTGGACTCAGCGGGCACTCCTCAGCTCGCACGCCTTAGCACTCGTTCAGTTCAGCAGCGGCGGACTCCGTGGATTCTCCTCGCAGTCCGCCACATAGCTTCCAGCTCCTGCTTCCCAGCAGCGGGCAGATAGTCCTTCAGCCCGCATAATCTTGGTGCGGGCTCGATCAACTCTGTAGGTGCGGACTCTTTGTCCCAGTCCACCGTCAGCAGGACCAGCTCCAGAAGCAAGCCATAGTCCATGCGGCCTGTTGTGGGCTTAGCAGACTCTGTCCTCTTCTCTCTCCAATTACCGTCTCACCGGGGGTAACGTCACTGGAAGCTTTTACCTCCTCGGGCCTATAAATATGTAAGACCCCCCCCCCCCCCCCACCCTTTTTGTAACACCGGGGTCTTAGTCCTATAACCTCCACCTTGCGGTGACACCTTCACGCCCTGAACGGTCATCACCGCGAAACGCTGATTCTGCCGGTCGATTCAATCACAGAAAAGCAACTAAAGTAGAGTAAGAATAAGAGTGGTAAAACTCTAACCATAAGTCCACAAAATACAATCACATCAGAGTAATATATATCTCCACGAAGGGAGAGTCCACAGAATATAATGTACTGAAAATAAGGGCTTAAGCCCGCTACATCAAATCCTCACTACATAGTCACTCAAGCGGAAGCAAAATAAATCACTACTAAGGTCAGGGGCTCACAGTCCCGGTCATCTGAACTTCGGTGCTAGACTGCCCCATCTCCAAGCGTGCCGACATGCGGGGCTGCTCCTCCATACTTGGCTCCACGATCCCCTAAATGATGTGGTTCGAAAACCGTTAGTCTAAAAGACTAAGTCCTATCATCCCCCACCCCTTCCCCCATGGCCCATAGGCACCGAGCAGAGAGGAAGAAAGGGGAGGACTTGAAGGTGGAGTGTAATCAAGAAACAGATGGCAGCGGACCTATACTAGTAATTTTCATGGTACATGTGGCAGTAAGGTAATGTATGAAAAGTAACCTTAACTTATACGGAAACATATAAGCAAGGGATCTTTTACAGGGCTCCCATCGTATAAAAAGTCTCATACCAATTTATATATTGGGGTGTCGGTTATTAATAACAATATATATATAATAGGAACTTAACCTTAATTTATAAACTTGCCCACACAAGCTTATAGACCAAGGGATCTTTTTGCAGGTCCTATTGTATAAGCGTCCCATACCACTTATACAATAGGTGACATGGGTTTTATGCTATGATTATGCTATGACATGCAAGTGGGTTATGATGCGATCATGCAAGTGCAACTCACCCACCTGACTCTGTGCACACAGACCTTTAGTTCACCCTTTCTGGAGCCGAACCTCCCAGGATACCTCCGTAGTGGCAGACGGAAGCGGTGGGTTGGGCCTCGCCCACCTCTAAACCAGTAAAGCACTACCGATCAGACCTATCGTACGCCCCAATGCTGGTGCACTAAGCGGAGCTCCTACGTACTCTTGTCGGTTGGCGCACCGGACTTCTGTTGGCAAAGTGCTAGCCATACTTACCGAGTCGACGTATTGGCGTCGGTGCATCGACACTCCAATACCGAAGACCCACCACTTTACTTTATGCACATGCAACCTTATGTATCAGCACCGAGACAAGGCTCCCCGGACCATCCCGTCCGTCACAAACATCAACCGAGCAAAAGCTCGTCAGGCCTTCCTGCCCCTCACAAATATCAACCAAGTCAAACCAACTTCCCGAGACACCGGGGTGTGTGAAAGTGAACCCCTAATTATACTAGTTACTCTTTAAGATTTATCACTCCTATAGTTTACGTTACCCCAGGACTGCCCAAGGTATACCCCGTGAAGGGCTCTCGAAGGCACTAGGAACTACAATGGGATTACGCCCAAAGCTCCCTTTCGCAAGGCACTTACTATTATTGGTTGCTACCCGATTTCCCGACCCTTAATTAATTTTTCTGAATCTAGCCCTAGTACATTAAACACTTCCTCCCTACGGGAAGGACGATCTTTCGCCGATCCCGAGCACCAACTAACACTAGTCAACCTCTCACTCTACTAATCTTGTATCCCAATGATGAATTCCTTTATTTACCCAAACCAGCAACCTACTGAGGATTCAACTCTTCAAAATTCATTACTCACTCTAGTTCAGTTTCTGCAATTACTATATGCAGACCACCCTATACTATATGAGATGTTTAAAGGAGGTACTCCGGATTTTCTTCCAAATCTCCTATAAAATTTACTAGAGGTCTATCGTAACAAATTTAGTCTAAAATCAGAGATCCATAATTTTTCTAATTAATTTGATATTTATTGAATTTTTTCAAATGTTTGGCCATGGGCAATTTTGAACATGAACTATATGATCTGCTCAGGTAATGGCCACCCAAAAATTTTGATCACTAAATTAATAGAGATATATGACTAGATACAAATTTCCATAATTTGTCAGAACATATTTGAACTCTAATTAATTTATTCGAAATATTTCCCTTAATCATGTGTAAAGAAAGAAGTACCACAATTATTCTTCAGAAAATTATATAAAAATTACAGAATCTTAATATGGTTCAGAAAAGATCATTGTACAAAAATCATAATTTTTAAGGCTTGCTAGACTCCAAAATATATTAAATTAATTTTACTTGGGAAATCATACTTAATGAAGCAACCCTTAGAAATAGTCATCCAAAAATTCTATAAAAATTCACAAAGCTTTAAAACATAATGAAACGTCCTCTAGCTAAATGTCATCAATTTACAGCAAGTATTGTCCTCCTAATAAATTTCTAAGTAAGTAATACAAATTACCAATTTGTTAATGAAGTATCCAAAATATTATTCCAAAATTCATAATAAAATCTGCAGAGCTTGTACTAACCTCAAAAACTACTCAACCCAAAGCTAATCACTTTTCAAAGAGTTTTTGTGTCATTTCCTATCCCTACAAGTTTTGTACCCTAAGCTAGGGTTAGGGTCTTGAGGGGGTTTAAAGCTTCCAAATTCCCTAAAAGTTTAACCAGAGAACTATACTAATCTTATGGTCCTTTCCACAAAGTTTCAAGTCAATCCAGGGTCATTTGACACTATGTTCTTCAAACCCTAAAAATCCCCATTAAGGAACCTACCCTAGGGTTCTAGGGCTACCCTACCCTTAACCACCCCAAATTCTATTGGAGGGTGATTCATACTATAAAAAGCCAGTGGCCCAAACATCTGTTTCTGTTGAGGTGATTTGACCACTCAAAACCCAAAGGGGGTGCTTGACCTATTTAACCCTAAAAGGGGTCAACCTAGGGTTGGATCAATATCTAACCTAAATATCTCCAAATGCGATGAAACTTTTACCAGAGCACTAACATGCCCTCTAAGACCTACCACCCAAATTTGTGGGGATTTGGATGTGTTTAGGGCACCTAATTAATTTATTCATGAATTATTAAATTTTCCTAAAAACTATAGAAAAATATTCTCTAAAAATTCTGAATTTTGGACAGGCCCTAGGTATATCTAGGGTGGACTCCCTGTCCAAATCGCAGGTCATTTGGGCAAGGTATGAAGGGTGGGCATCCATTTGAATCTCAGGATATCCCTAGGTATAAGGCCCACCAAAATAGGTGATGTGGTCTAACCAGGACTCCAAATTGAGTGAAATCAATTTTAAATTAAACTAGACATCAAGGGCTTCATTTGCTATGTTGACCACTCTTTCTATTCTAGAAATAAGTATTTTTAAAAATTAAAATTATTAAATGCCAAATCTATGATAGAATTAAATAACAAGGAATTTATATACTATAGTTTAGAATCTGATATGGCACGAATCTTGGTGCAAGATGGACGGGATCCGTTCATCTTCTACCATGAGCCGACGGCCAGGATTTATTCTTCCTGGGCTGAAGCGGCTGCCGCCGGACATCCAGCCGCCTCCCCGGCCGGCCACCACCACCATCACCTCCGTTGAGGTAGTGGCAGTCGCCAGGCGGCGTCAATGCTGCCGGAGAGCCGTATTCTGGCGACCCTAATGGTTGCATTTTTTGCGGAAGAACCAGGAAAATCTCCCATTGGATCGGGCTCAATTGAGCCAGAAACTTGGCCCTAAAGATTCCTAAGAACTACCCATGAAAGAAGGAATGGAGGAGGACCTTGTCGGCGGCCTGAAGTCGAGAAGATCGCCGGAAAGCCATCTTTGAAGGCGAAGCCGCTCGGTTTCTGCAACTACACGGTGGGTAGGCTCGGTTTCTTCAGGTAAGGACTGGGAAATCCTCCTCTCGGCCCACTGAAGGTGTTTAAAGACTCAGTTGGGGAGGGGAGAGGCTGGATTATCAATGGTCATTAAGGCCATTAATGGCTACATTCAGCCATGGTGGAGGGGGCTGAATCAGGCCCTTGGTGGCCAGGGAAGTGGCTGGAAACTTCTCCCCTTCCCCAAGGGAGTTGAATTCAGCCATTAAAGGTGCCTTTTGGCCTCCCCTTGGCCGAGCCCCTTCCTTCCCCCATCTTTCATTTTTCTCTCTCCTCCAAACCATGGAAATGAAGTTCACTCTCTCTCCTAGTCACCAAGTTGACTTGGTTAATCTAGAGGTCTATTGGCAGCCCATCCATACACATCATCTCCTAAACAAGCCACATGAGGAGGCTTGAAATTGGGCTAGCCTATTTGGGCTTGGTTGACCCAAGGTAGGCTTGGGTTTACCTTGGTCTTTTTGACCTTTTTGGTTGCCCCTAAAGATTCCCTAGTGACCCATTGATCTCCCCTAAGGCCTAGGTAGGATTGGATAGGGCTGACTTGGCATCTTGGAGGTCACTTGTCCCTTGGTAAGCGCACTTTGACCACTTTAGGGCTAGAGTGACTTGGGTCAACATGACCATTTGGGTTGACCCCAATGGGTCCTTGGTGATCCCATGGATTCCCCTGAGGTCTAGGAAGGGTTATGTAGGGTTATCTTGCACTTTGTTGGTCACCTACCCTTAGTAAGGGTACTTTGACCAGATTAGGGGCTTGAGTTGACTTGGGTCAACTTGGCCTCTAGTGCTGAACCCAATGTGTCCTTAGTAACCCATTGACCTCACTTTAGGTTTAGGAAGACCTGGGCAAGGTTGGTTGGGCACATTAGAGGCCAACTGCCCTTTGTTAGGGCACTTTGCCCAATTTAGGCCTATGGTGGTCCTTGGTCAAATTGGCCACTTTGGGTTGACTCCAATGGACGCTTAAGGCTCTAGTGGACCCTCTGATAGGTTAGTGATGTTGTGGTGGGGTCATGGAGTCATGGTGAAGCCCTAAGGTCAAACCTTAGGTTTTGTGATGACGTTGTGCCATAGACAGACAAAGGAGATTCTCACCATGGCCTTCTATCACTTGGCCCTTTTCAGATTCCTTGGGTTTTGTCATGACCTAGTCATGGCCAAAACCACTCTTAGGGGTCTAGTTGAAAATGGGATGTTACAAATCCCTATAAACAAAACAAAGATTTCGTCCCCGAAATCAAGGTTAAGCCTAAGGGAATTTCTATCGAAGAAAAGGAAACTTGTAACATCCCATAAGAAGCAAAAGATTACATCTCGACGCCATGTTTGCTAAGTGGGGTTTAAAGGGAAACCTAAATCTATGACCAATTCTCCCAATTGGCGAAGCCAATATCCCAATAAACAAAAGACTAGCCTCTACTCTTCTTAGAGCAGCCTTACTAGTTTAAAACAGAAAAGTAAATTGAACATCTTGAGAGGTTGTGAGGTATACCTGACTGAATAGCTCTGGATACTTTTGTCGCATCAAGTCCTGCGATTCCTAGGTATGCTCCTCCTGGCCGTGGTTTCTCCACAGAACCTTCACTAACGGAACCTTATTGCGTCCAAGATCTGTACTCCTCTGTCAGCGATCCGAACCGGCTCTAAGTGAACTGACCGGTCTGAAGCTACCGGCCCATCTGTGGTCGAAATCTGCTGCTCCGGGCATAGTAGAGCCCTCCTAAGTGAAGATATATGGAACACGTCGTGTAAACCTGCCAGTTCCGGTGCCAACTCCAGCCTGTAAGTTAGGGGTCCGATCCGCTCCAGGATCCTGTAAGGGCCCATATACCTAGGGCTGAGCTTCTTCTTCCGACCACGCACTCGTGAAACTCCATGCATGGGCCGGATCTTCAAGAAAACCCGGTCTCCCACCTGAAACTCTACCTGATGGTGTCGGGCGTCGTACTACTTAGCCTGTCAGCTCTGCACTTCCAGCATTCTGTCCCGTATCAGTCTCACCTGAGCTTCGGTGTCTTCGACAAAATCCGATCTCAACGCCTTCAGATACTCGTCCTGAATCCATGAAAGTGGATTCGTACATCTCCTTCCGTACAAGGCTTCATAAGGAGCCATCCCTATGCTGGACTGGTAGTTGTTGTTATAGGAGAACTCGACCAGTGGTAAAAGCTTATCCCATGGTTCGTTTCGATCCAGAATGTATAGCCTTAGGAGGTCCTCCAATGTCTGGTTGGTGCGCTCTGTCTGCCCATTTGTCTGGGGATGAAATGCTGTGCTGAAGGTCAGTTGCGTGCCTAAGTAAGACTACACAGATATCCACTCCCTGGATGTGAACCGACCATCCCGATCTGACACGATCGTTCTGGCCACCCCGTGGTATCGAATGAACTGCTCTACAAATCTCCGCACCAGTACCCCAACCGAGTCATCTTTTCTGATTGGAATGAATCTGGCCACCTTCGTTTGCCGATCGATGATGACCCAAATCGAATCATTTCCCGTCCGTGATCGGGGAAGTCCATGAATGAAATCCATCGCGATGTCCTCAAATTTCCACTCCGGCACCGGAAGTGGTTGTAGTAATCCTGCAGAGTTTTTGCACTCCGCCTTCACTAGCTGGCATGCCTCGCAATGGGTCACGAAGTATGTAATGTCCTTCTTCATCCCCGGCCAGAACATCATCTTCTTCAAGTCAGTCGTCATCTTGGTAATCCCCGGGTGTATAGAATATCTGCTACAATGCGCTTCCTCCATGATGTCCTCCCGAATCTGACCTCCTGTGGGTATATAGACCCTGCCTCTAAAATATAGCAATCCATCCCTTAGTGATTAATCTCCCATCGAACCCTCCTTCAAGGCTTGGAATATCTGCTCTGCCTATGCATCTGTCTTCTGTCCGTCCCGGATGCGGTCCCGAATATCATCTATGGCAACCATCGATGCTAGATACTCCATGTGCGGCTCTGGATCATTCTCGGATACCAGGGATATCTGCATATCTCTGAAAGACCGGACTAGCTCCATGGACATCAGTTGTGGTCCCTTCCCTGAGGTATCTCCTCTCCGGCTCAGAGCATCTACCACCACGTTTGCCTTCCCGGGATGGTAGTGCATGGTGTACTGGTAATCCGACAGGAACTCCACCCAACGTCTCTGTCTGATGTTGAGTTCCTTCTGTGTGTCCACATATCTCAAATTCTTGTGATCGGAGAAGATGTCACAGTGAACCTCATAGAGGTAGTGTCGCCAAATCTTCAGAGCAAAGATCACTGCACCCATCTCCTGATTATACACCGGATAGTTCTTCTCATGTGTCTTTAGCTGTCGGGATGCGTAGGCCATTACGTGCCCGTTATGCATCAGAACGACACCCATCCCCTGGTAGGAGGCGTCTGTGTACACCTGGAATCCCTCCCTTCCCGACGGAAGAGCGAGGATAGGAGCCGAGGTAAGCTGACCTTTCAACTCCACAAAGGCTGCCTCGCACTGTGGCGTCCAAATGAACGGGGATTCCTTCTTCGTTAGCGATGTAAGAGGGAGTGCAATCCGGGAGAATCCTTCGACGAACTTCCGGTAATATCTGGCAAGTCCTAGGAAGCTCCGTACATCCGTGGTTGTCTTCAACGGTGGCCAATCCTAAACTACCCGAATCTTGGTCGGGTCTACTGCCAATCCTGCACCGCTGATGATATGACCTAAGAAGGCCACCTCCTTTAGCCAAAACTAGCATTTGCTGAACTTCGCGTACAGCTGGTGTTCCCGTAGCCTCTCTAGGATCAAAGTTAGGTGTCGTGTATGCTCCTCCTCCGTCCTTGAGTAGATGAGGATGCCGTCAATAAATACGATGACGAATACATCCAAATACTCCTCGAATACCCTGTTCATGAGGCTTGTAAATGCTGACGGCGCATTAGTGAGCCCGAGTTACATCACTGTAAACTCGAACAGTCTGTACCTACTACTGAAGGCGGTCTTTGGAATGTCCTCCTCTCGAATCCGTAGCTGATAATAACCTGACCTCAAGTCAAGTTTCGAGAAGAAATACGCTCCTTCCAGTTGATCGAACAACTCGTCAATCCGTGGCAGCGGGTATGTGTTTCGGACCGTCAGTCTATTCAGCGCTCGATAATCAATACACAAACGGAGACTTCCGTCCTTCTTCTTGACAAATAGCACCGGGGCTCCCCACGGCGAGGAGCTTGGCCGGACAAACCCTGTCTCTACTAGTTCCTGCAACTGACTTCGGAACTCTGTCAACTCTTTCGGGGCCATCTGGTAAGGGGGCCTAGATTCCGGCTTGGCCCCCGGCACAAGCTGTATCTAGAAGTCCTGCTCTCGGTGCAGAGGTAGTCCTGGTAGTTTCTTTGGAAAGATATCAGCAAACCCTCGCACCACCGGGATGTCTTCCACAGACCCCTTGGCCTCCGCCATCTCAAATAGAATCTGATAAACCTCCTCTCCCTGCAGATGGGCCTTAACGACCTGTACTGAAGATAAGAGTATATGAGAGGCGGATCTTATACCTTCGATGGTAATGACAGAGTCCCCGTGCCTCACGGTGATTCTCTTCGCTTTGCAATCAATCTGGG
The DNA here is from genome assembly GCA_039583875.1 of Platanthera guangdongensis. Classification (NCBI taxonomy): domain Eukaryota; kingdom Viridiplantae; phylum Streptophyta; class Magnoliopsida; order Asparagales; family Orchidaceae; genus Platanthera; species Platanthera guangdongensis. The sequence goes on from CM077157.1 coordinate 76,117,146, forward strand.
CATGGTTCCAGTGCAACCATGTCATGCCCAGGATCAGCTCGAAGACTGATATCCTTAGGATCGTTGCCGATACTTCAAATGACTTTCCACCAATCTCCGCCTCCATGTTGCAGTGGGCAGAGGTGAATAGCTCCGATCGATCGGGTAGACGCACCCTCCTCATTAGGCCTGTGAACCGCTCCACTCCTTCCAGCCCTTCCACGAAGGCCTCCGACACGAACGAGTGCGAAGCACCCGTGTCGAACAGTGTATAGGCGGGCTTGCCGCTGATGAAGACTATACCTAGGGCGGTTAAATGTCTTAGTATTCTATAACAAATTTTCTTTCCTTTATATTCTACCTAGTGCAGTTCTACAAATTTGACAACTGTGAAAGGGGATTCTATTTAAACAATTAAACATCTCTCGTACCTGCTATGACCTGCTCTGGGTTCCGAGGCTATGCTAGGTCCAAAGCATACACCTACTCCCTTTCTTGTCTACGATCCTCTCCCTGATATCCACGTCCTCGGACACGACCTCGGCCTCCAAAATGTTGCGCTGGCTGGGCAGCCGGTGGTGCTGGTGGGGGTGCCCCCCTCATGGGGCAGTTCCTCCTGATGTGCCCCACCTGATGGAAATTGAAGCATTCCGGCGGGGGATATGCCATTCTCCCGGGTCTCTGTCCCTCCCGTGTCTGAAGAGGTGGTGGAGCCACCACCACTGGCTCCCTTGTCTCCTGTCTTGCCTCCTGATGAGGCTGGTCCTCAACCCTCCTCCCATCCGTGATACGGGCTCGTCTCTGATCGTTCCTTGCTCCTCGACCCTGATCCTACGTTGGCTGTTTCCGGCCCCGAGTAGTTTGCCAATCAGCCTCTATCATTTTTGCCATCTCTAGTATCCGGGAAATGGGCCCGTCGGATATAAATAGTATAGTCTCCCTCAGCTCCTCTTGCAGGCCCTTGTAGAACCTTTTGCTATACCCTGCCTCGTCTAGCTGTAAGAGTCTGCAAATCGGGCCAGATGGTTGAACTCTCGGTGGTACTCCACCACCGTCTTGTTCCCCTGTCTCAACTGCAAACACCAATCCTCCAGCTCGTCCCGGGCCGACTGTGGAACAAAGTGTTCCAACAGCACGCCCCTGAAATCCTCCAAAGAAATCTCTGCTACTTCCCTTTCTGCAAAAGTCGTGTCTAGCGAGGTCTTCCACTATCTCTTTACATGCGACTCCATGCAAGAGATAACCAAGGGCACCCTCTCCTCCCATGGGCACCGTATCCCGGTCAGCATCTTGTATAAAATATCCAGCCACTCCTCTGTCCGAACGGTCGACTCAGTCCCCAAGTAGGATGGGGGAGCAAGTCCTCGGAAAATGCTCCGTCGGTCGGGCCCCGGGTTTGGCTGCGGAGCCGGAACCTGTTGGGCCCTGAAAGCTTCCAAGATGGCTGTCAAAGTCTGTCCCATCTCCGACTTTAGGAATGAAGTGTGGACAGGGGGAGGTGGTGCAACGTCCGGAGTCTGCTGGGCTCCGCCTTGCGGAGTGGGCTGAGCTGGAGGCTTCAAAACAAACTTCATTAGTAGGAAATTGACTCAAACCTAACTAAACTAGACAATTTACATGTGATCCCCCATAAGAGCACACCACTGCTTCTGCTGCTTATTTTGTCCCCAAAATAAACTCGTGCTTGGGTGACCAAGGGGTTGTGGACTATTACTTTTCGATCGAGGTTTCCTCTGATACCACTTGTAAGACCCCCCCCCCCCTTTATTGTAACATCGGGGTATTAGGCCCAGAACCGCCGCCTTGCGGTGACACCTTCACGCCCTGAAGGGTCATCACCGCGAAACGCCGATTCTGCCGGCTGATTCGATCACAGAAAAGCAACTAAAGTAGAGTAAGCACAAGAGTGGTAAAACTCTAACCATAAGTCCACAAAATACAATCACATCAGAGTAATATATATCTCCACGAAGGGAGAGTCCACAGAATATAATGTACTGAAAATAAGGGCTTAAGCCCGCTACATCAAATCCTCACTACATAGTCACTCAAGCGGAAGCAAAATAAATCACTACTAAGGTCAGGGGCTCATAGTCCCTGTCGTCTGAACTCTGGTGCTAGACTGCCCCATCTCCAAGCATGCCGACCTGCGGGGCTGCTCCTCCATGCTGGGCTCCACGATCCCCTAAATGATGTGGTTCAAAAACCGTTAGTCTAAAAGACTAAGTCCTATACCCCCACCCCTTCCCCCATGGCCCCTAGGCACCGAGCGGAGAGGAAGAAAGGGGATGAATTGAAGGTGGAGAGTAATCAAGAAACAGATGGTAGCGGACCTATACTAGCAATTTTCATGGTACATGTGACAGTAAGGTGAAGTATGAAAAGTAACCTTAACTTATACAGAAACATATAAGCAAGGGATATTTTACAGGGCTCCCACGTATAAAAAGTCACATACCAATTTATATGTTGGGGTGTCGGTTATTAACAACAATATATATATAATAAGAACTTAACCTTAATTTATAAACTTGCCTACACAAGCTTATAGACCAAGGGGTCGTTTTGTATGGCCTATTGTATAAGCGTCTCATACCACTTATACATTAGGTGACAGGGGTTTTATGCTATGATTATGATATGACATGCAAGTGGGTTATGATGCGATCATGCAAGTGCAACTCACCCACCCGACTCTGTGCACACAGAATTTTAGTTCCCCCTTTCTGGAGCCGAACCTCCCAGGATACCTCCGTAGTGGCAGACAGAAGCGGTGGGTTGGGCCTCTCCCACCTCTAAACCAGTAAAGCACTACCGGTCAGACCTATCGTACTCCTCAACGTTGGTGCACTAAGCGGAGCTCCTGCGTACTCTTGCCGGCTGGCGCACCGAACTTCTGTTGGCGAAGTGCTAGCCACACTTTCCGAGTCAACGTATTGGCGTCGATGCATCGACACTCCAATACCAAAGACCCACCACCTTTACTTTATGCACATGCAACCTTTTGTATCAGCACCGAGCCAAGGCTCCCCGGACCATCCCGTCCATCACAAACATCAACCGAACCAAAGCTCGTCGGGCCTTCTTGCCCCTCACAAATATCAACCAAGTCAAACCAACTTCCCGATACACCGGGGTGTGTGAAAGTGAACCCCTAATTATACTAGTTACTCATTAAGATTTATCACTCATACAGTTTATGTTAGCCCAGAACTGCCCAAGTTATACCCCGTGAAGGGCTCTCGAAAGCACTAGGAACTACAATGGGATTATGCCCAAAGCTCCCTTTCGCAAGACACTTACTATTATTGGTTGCTACCCGATTTCCCGACCCTTAATTAATTTTTCTGAATCTAGCCCTAGTGCATTAAACACTTCCTCCCTACGGGAAGGACGATCTTTCGCCGATCCCGAGCACCAACTAACACTAGTCAACCTCTCACTCTACTAATCTTGTATCCCAATGATGAATTCTTTTATTTACCCAAACCAGCAACCTACTGAGGATTCAACTCTTCAAAATTCATTACCCACTCTAGTTCAGTTTCTGCAATTACTATATGCAGACCACCCTATACTATATGAGATGTTTAAAGGAGGTACTCCGGATTTTCTTCCAAATCTCCTATAAAATTTACCAGAGGTCTATCGTAACAAATTTAGTCTAAAATCAGAGATCCATAATTTTTCTAATTAATTTAATATTTATTGAATTTTTCCAAATGTTTGGCCATGGGCAATTTTGAACATGAACTCTATGATCTCCTCAGGTAATGGCCACCCAAAAAATTTGATCACTAAATTAACAGAGATATATGACTAGATACAAATTTCCATAATTTTGCAGAACCTATTTGACCTCTAATTAATTTATCCAAAATATTTCCCTTAATCATGTGTAAAGAAGGAAGCACCAAAATTATTCTTTAGAAAATTATATATAAATTACAAAATCTTAATATGGTTCAGAAAAGATCATTGTACAAAAATCATAATTTTTGAGGCTTTCTGGAATCCAAAATAAATTAAATTAAGTTTACATGGGAAACCATACTTAATGAAGCAACCCTTAAAAATAATCATCCAAAAATTCTATAAAAATTCACAGAGCTTTAAAACATAATAAAAAGTCCTCTGGCTAAATTTCATCAATTTCCAGCAAGTATTTACCTCCTAATAAATTTGTAAGTAAGTAATACAAATTACCAATTTGTTAATGAAGTATTCAAAATAATATTCCTAAATTCATAATAAAATCTCCAGAGCTTGTACTAACCTCAAAAACTACTCAACCCAAAGCTCATCACTTTTCAAAGAGTTTTTGTGTCATTTCCTATCCCTACAAGGTTTGTGCCCTAAGCTAGGGTTAGGGTTTTGAGGGGGTTTAAGGCTTCCAAATTCCCTAAAATTTTAACCAGAGAAGTATACTAATCCTATGGTGCTTTCCACAAAGTTTCAAGTCAATCCAAGGTCATTTGACCCGATTGTTGATGCGCAAAAACTGCACCGGGTAGCTAACACGGAGGGGGTGTGTCCGGTCTCACAAGATTAGTGGAGAAAAGGAGAGGAGGCTGCGGGGGAAGAGGAAGGAAGGAAGCTTCTGAGTGATCGAGAGTGGAGCAAGCGCTTGTCAAGGAGTTGCGGGGATAGAGGAGAGGGTGCTGAGAGCAGCAGGGAAGGCTGATGAGACAAGGAGGTTGATTAGGAGCTGTCGAGCAGACGGTTACTATGATGGTTGTTCTTACAGGTTGGATACCGAGGGAGCTGAGCTGAGCTAGGAAGAAGAGAGAGAGGGGGGGTCGCTAGCAGCGGCAACAGCAGACTTCGCCGGCCACGACTTAAATGCCACTCTTGCGACGGTCTTTCCTTTGATTAATAGCGAGAGTTACAACTTGCTAATACACCTTTACAACAAAGCAATAAAGGGTACAAGAAGGAAGCTGGCGGCTAAGGAAGAAGAATGCCAGAGGAGGCCGCACAGACTGAAGAGCGTAGTCGGCAGGCCGTGCGGTTAAGGGAAATGGGAGACCGCGCGGACTGGAGAACCATAGGCTGGCAGGCCGCGCGACTAAAGGCACAGAGACGGGTGCGGTCTGAGAAACAGAGTCCGCAGGAGGAGGGCTTGCTGGCTGACTTCGAGCGTGAGCACCTTGGCGATGATGAGACCTCCTCCAATATCAGAGGCATGGGGGCTATTTATAGGCCCGAGGAGGTAACGGCTTGCGGTGATATTACCCTCAGTGAGACGGTAACTTGAGCGAGAAGGAGACGGAGTCCGCCGAGTCCGCAATAGTCCGCGCGGACTGGGGCTTGGTACTGAAGTCGATGTTGCTGACGGCAAAATGGGAGACTGAAAGATATGGTACCTAAACACCTAGAGGGGGGGGGTGAATAGGTGACCAAAACCTTTTTAAAACTTTGTTGGCAGCACAACAGTTTATAACACAGATTTCTGAATAAGTTCTCACAGTAAACACAGCAATTCACAACACAGCACAATCACAGCACAGAATACACAAGATTTTATAGTGGTTCCCCAATCTTTGGGTACATCCACTTTCCCCCTTCGCCTATCTAGCAGTGTACTAGATTCGGCCAAACTTCTCCACTAGCTCAGAACCCAACTAGGTTCTTACACCTTAGGCCCAAAGCCTTACACTCAGCCACCAAGGCCTACACTCAGCCACCCAGGCCTACACTCAGCCAATTAAGGCCTACACTCAGAGTTCTTCAACTCCTACACTCAGGCAATCAAGCCCTACCCTCAGCCTTTATAATATAGGCTTACAATTCTCTCAGATCCAATGGATCCTACAAGTTAAAATAGAAATACAATTGCTAACTCTACAACTCAGAAAATAAGAGAGGAGTTGAGAGTTTCTTGAAGAGTTCTTGGAAGAACTCAGTTAGATCCAAACTGACTTAGCTTCCTTCAAAGCTTCTTGAGTTAGAACTGAATTAGTCTGAATCTTCTGCAGTTGTTCCTTGACCTCTGCTTCTTGAGATCCAGTTGTTTCTGAATCCTTCTTCTCAGCCTTAGTTCCAAAGACTGAATTCTTGATTGGAGCTCTCTCTCTCCAACTTCTTAGATCTGCAGTTGAACTGACAGACCTTCTTGTGTTGATCCTCTGTGTATCACTTCTTGATTTAATCTGATCAACTACTTTAAATATTCTCTCAAGCTGTAACTCTTATTTCTCAATCACTACAACAACTGTTTCTGTAAACTAAGGATGCCTATTTATAGGCTTCCTTCATGGTAACCGGCTGGTCCGGTTCATAACAAACTTCTGATTCCTCTGACAGTTGCTGTAGACCGGCTGGATCGGCAGCTGTCATGTCAACCAGTCACTTCTTGAAATTTCCTAACTGTCAGATAGTGTCGAGACTTTCTGTTCTTAAGTGTCGACACTTATAGGCCAAGTGTCGACACATATTGTGTAAGTGTCGACACAAGTCTACAAGGTGTCGACACAATTCCTTGTATGTCTCGACACAGATTCTTCTGCATGTGTCGACACTGAAATTGAGTGTCGACACAAATACTTGTACTTCATTCTTTAACTGTATTCTTCTAAGTGTCGACACATGTTCTTTGTGTCGACACATCTTCATGTGTTGAAACTGTCAAGTGTCGACACTGCTTCTTGGTGTCGACACAAGTCTTCACTTTTGTTTCTTCAGCTGAGTGTCGACACATTCCCTTAGTGTCGACACTTGTACTTAGAATATTTTGTAAACTTTTCTGTTCTTTGCTAAGTGTCGACACAGCTCCTTGTGTCGACACTTTCTTCAAGTGTAGAGTCTTCAATTAAGTGTCGACACATTGTGCTGGGTGTCGACACTTCCTACAAGTGTTGACTCTTCTGGTAGTGTGTCGACACATTGTGCTGAGTGTCGACACATGCTTCAAGTGTTGACTCTTTTGAGTGTGTGTCGACACATTGTGCTGAGTGTCGACACATTCTTCATAGTGTTGACTCTGCTGATTGAGTGTCGACACATTGTGTTGAGTGTCGACACTTGTACTTAGTCTCTGCAGAATTTTGCTGAGTGTCGACACAACTCCAAGTGTCGACACTTTCTGGTGTTGACTCAGCTCTTCTAGGTGTCGACACTTCTGCTAAGTGTCGACACAGCTTTTCTGCATTCTTCTACACTGAGTGTCGACACAGCTCCAAGTGTCGACACTTTCTGACTGGTGTCGACTCTTCTTCCCAGGTGTCGACACAATGACTCCAAGTGTCGACACTGCTTGTCTGGGTGTCGACACAAGCTTTCTCAAGTGTCGACACTTTCCCTCTGGGTGTCGACACATGGACTTAGAAACTTTTAGCTTCAGTCTAGTGAATACCTAACCTGCACAAGTAACTCAAACACACATCAAATACATTATGATGTATATCATTGAGTTAGGTGAGGCTTCTTCAAATCAGGTACATTTGACCAATGTACCCAACAATCTCCCCCTATTTGGAGAAGTCATAACCCTTAGTCAATGATATACACCACTTATAATTAAAAATTATAAAATGATGTAAAACAGGTATATGTCAACAGAGTTAAACTTAAACATGTAATAAAGCACACATGTATACTCATACAGCATTACAGAACAAACAAGAATTAGACACATTCTACTGAACAATCATGAAATATATATTTATCAAAAATTGTTCATACATTGCTTTGCAATCTATTTTCAAAGATTTACAATAATGTTTAGATGTAACAGATTACAACATTCTTCAGTCTAAGCTTAGTCTAATTCTGCTCTGGTTCTTTTATGACTATGCCTTTTCCAGCTTGCACTTTGGCCTTTACAGCAGCAGCAGCAGCAGCAGGCTCAGCTTCAGCAGTCTTCTTCCCTTTGGAGTCCTTCTTCTTCTGTTCTTCAGCCTTGATTTTTGCCTCTCAAAATAATGATAGGGCTTAGGAAAGTACTTGCTAGGCTCCACAGCTGTAGGAGGTAGCTTTCCTAACTTAGCCTTCCTTCTATGTTGGACAATGGCTTCCTGCCTACTCTCATGCTTCCTCCATTCTGCCTCTGAGAACCACTTTTTCCTCTCATGTGCATTGTCCTTGGCTGCTTTCCAGGCTGTGAGAATGATGTTCCTAGAAGTAGGGCTCCACTGTTCAAAATCTGGTTTTTGCTCAGCCAGTTCCCTGAACTTCTTCTTTGATAGCCTAGTCTCTTCTTCTTTGTCCAAAGCCTCTTGCATAGCTGCTGTAATAGGTTGAACAACCTTTTCCAGAACAATATTAGGCTTAACAGCAGTTGGACTATACATTGTGCTTACATCAGCATGAACCATGTCAAAATCTGGAGGTGGATAGATCACCTGAGCTACTTCCTGTTGCTCTCCTCCAAGATATGCACTTTTAATACCAGATTCAGCTACATTGTCATCATCACACAGGGGAGGATAGCCCAGTGTAGCTCTGATGGAATTAGAAATCCATTTGGCATGGTCAGAGCTAGCTTTGACTAACACCCTCTCCCCCTTTATGACTTCTTGTTCAACATGGTCTCTTACATCATCCTTTTGGAATCTTATCTGACTGTCCAAGTACCTGATTCCCTCTTTAAAGAAAGGTCTTAGCTTTGTAAGTTGTTCAGAAATGACCTTCTGTGAATCCTTGATTGTAGTCTTGACAGCAACAATTTCTTCCTGAAAGACTTTATCAAATTCAGCTTTGGCAGCAGCAGATGATGTTGAAGGTTCAGCAGACTTACTCTTCAGTTCAGTGACTATTGCATTGTGAGAAGCTGTCAGATTATCATTCATTCTCAATTGATTTTCCAGCACATAGCCTTGTTTCTGTGCTATATCATCTACTTGAGACTTTATTGTCTCTTGATGGGTTGCCAGATAAACCACTGCATTAGCACCCTTTTGAAAACAGTCAGTCATCTCCTTTTTATTAAGGTTCATTTCAAACCTTATTGACTTGATGTCCTGTGCCAGATCCGATTGAAGGGCCTTGTTGCCTTCATCAACATAAGTTTCTATAGCTTTCCTTTGTTCATCCATCTTGATTTGCATTGCAAGCAGTAGAGCACTGTAATCAGTGGATGGAGCTTGTTGAACTAAGGAGTGTTGAGCAACAGTTTGTAGAGCCTTCTTGTAGCTCTGGCTCCTTCTTTTGAAAACAAAGAACTGCTTCTTCTTAGCTTGCTCAGCTTCATCATCCTCAGACTCTGAAGTACTTGCTATATTTACCCTATCCTTAGGGCTTGAGGGTTTGTCAGCTTGCACATCTTGTGCCTTCTCAGTGTTTAGCCTTATAGGCTCTTCCTGAACATCCAAGTTCTCCCCCTCAACAGCAGCACCCTTCTCTTCAGTAGCAGCATTTGTCTCTTCAGCAGCAGCAGTCTTGTCCATGTCAAAGTCCTCTTGATCTAAATTCAGAAATAGATCTTCCATTGTATATTCTGGGGGTGACTGAGCAGGAGATGTACTGGGTACATTAACTACAGCAGATGTGTCTTGGAGAACAACATCTGGTGCTTGGTTTGCTTGCTGAGTTTGCTGATGAATATCAGACAAATCAGAATCTATTATAGAAAAATCTAAAGTATTGAGGTCAGAAAGTACCTCTTGGATAATGAGAGTTGCTTGCTCACTCTCCAGTGTAGAGGGGTGTTCTACAGCTGGAGGCTCCCCCTGGCTTAGATCCCTAGTGTGAGGCAGCTCCCCCTGAGTCTCAGCCACATCTTTAGCAGCAGGGGTCTTTTCTACTATCTCCTCCTCTTGATTATCAGGTGTGAACACCACCTGTTCTTCACTTCCAGAACTGCTTGAGGACACTTGGGCCACAACAGCAGTTTTTCTCTTCTTCCTTGGAGGGGAATCCTTCTTAGAAGCTTGTTTCTCAGGGGTGGTCAATTCCTTTGACAGCACCCTTTCCCACCTGGAGAATATCCTTGAATCCATTCTCCTCATGTGATTGATTTTAGTTCCAGCAGCAGTGCTCATTACCTCTGGAATTGATCCAGCCAGGTAGAGACTTAGTATCCTGCCCAGATTGGGCTTCTTCAGACTTTCCTTCACTTTCTCAAATACAATCATAGACCAGTCTGTTTTGAGGTTGAAGATGATTCTGGTCATAATACTGAACATAGAGGCTGACACCCTGTCATGTCCTCCTGGTTTGCTTAGTAAAACTTTGCCTACAACTTCAGACAGGAATTTGCCTTGATTATTCATTCCCTTCCTGTTGAAAACTGATCCTATTTTCATCTTAGGATCAAGACCACACCAGGTAAGTGCTTCTCTGGTCTTAGATGTTGTTACTTCCTCTTCTTCCTGGACTTTAGGTAGCTGAAGTACCTTTCTCAGAGACTTGGGTGAAATCTTGACCTTGGTGTCATGCACCCTTGACTTGATTCTGTAGCCTGAGTCATCTACAGACGCTCCAGTAAGAAATTCTATAACTTCCTTCTTCCATATCTTGGTTGGTTCTGAAACCAAGAACTCCAATCCTGAATCGGTGACTAGGGTTACCACCGACTTGATTTCTTGATCGCCATCGTCAAAAGCACCTCGCACGAGCTCATACCCTTCGTTAACATTCTCCTCAAGCTTGGGAGCCATTAGGGTTTGAAGATTTAGTCTTGAGAAGAGAAATGTCGACACAAGAGTTTTGGTCTCGAAACTTTTGAAAGTGTTTCGACAAACACAAACAGAATCCTATTTATATCTTTCTGGTTTGAAGACGAACAGGCGGGATGGATTACTAAAGATGTGTCGACACTGTCAATAAGTGTCGACACTGACTTATAATGTCTCGACACACATGTGTCGACACAAGTTTAGTCAACAGATTTTATGTGTCGACACTTGGTTAAGTGTCGACACCACACTACTCGACATGTAGTCGAGACTTTACTTAGAAAATTCTGAGTAAAACTTAAGTGTCGACACCTTATTGGATGTGTCGACACCTACTCGACATGTGTCGACACTAGCACTCTGAAGTGTCGACACCAACTTCCTAGATGTGTCGACACCATTTTCCTGAAGTGTCGACACTTACTATTCTGTGTCGACATAGACTTGTCTATGTGTCGACACCTTTTTACTTAGCCAATTTTTAGTTCTGTAAACTTAGTCTAAGTTTATCATACCTAGTTCAATTTTGAACCTATTGAACTTAGCTTCTTCTAAGGGCTTAGTAAACATATCTGCTATCTGATTATCAGTTTTAACATATTCAAGTGCAATATCATTTCTTTCTACATGCTCCCTAAGAAAGTGATATTTAATCTCAATATGTTTAGTTCTACTATGTGATACAGGATTGTTAGCTATTGAAATAGCACTTGTAGAATCACAGTAAAGTGGAGTTCTACTTACCTGAAATCCATAGTCTTCTAACTGATGTTGAATCCACAGAAGTTGAGCACAGCAACTTCCTGCAGCTACATATTCTGACTCAGCTGTGGAGATAGCCACACTAGTTTGCTTCTTACTGCTCCATGAAATGAGTCTTCCACCTAGGAATTGACAGGATCCAGTAGTGCTCTTTCTATCTTCTTTGCATCCTGCAAAGTCTGCATCTGAATAGCCTGTTAGATCAAAATCTCCATTCCTAGGGTACCAGAGGCCTAGATAGGGAGTGCCCTTTAGATATCTCAAGATTCTCTTGACTGCAGTCAAGTGAGACTCTTTGGGGCAGGCTTGATACCTGGCACAAACACATGTAGCATACATAATGTCAGGCCTACTTGCAGTCAAGTATAGTAGGGAGCCAACTATCCCTCTATACAAGGTTTCATCTACAGGTTTCCCTGCATCATCCTTGCTTAGAGACATACTTGACCCCATAGGAGTCTTCATGGTACTGGATGAATCCATACCATACTTCCTTATGAGTTCTAGGGTGAACTTGGACTGACATATGGATAGACCACTTCCAGTCTGTTTAACTTGGAGACCCAAGAAAAACTTCAGTTCTCCCATACTACTCATCTCAAATTGACTTTGCATAAGCTTTGCAAACTTTTTGCAAAGGCTACTTTCAGTAGACCCAAATATAATGTCATCTACATATATTTGGACAAGTATGACTTTGCCTCTAGATTCCCTAAGGAATAGAGTCTTATCTATTTTCCCCCTTGAGAACTTGTTCTCAATGAGGAAACTAGATAGGGTTTCATACCAAGCTCTAGGTGCTTGTTTTAACCCATATAATGCTTTCCTAAGTCTATAGACATAATGTGGAAGAGTTGGATCAACAAAACCTGCAGGCTGCTCCACATATACTTCTTCTTTCAAATTACCATTTAGGAATGCTGACTTCACATCCATTTGGTATACCTTGAATCCTTGATAAGTTGCATAGGCCAAGAACATCCTTATGGCCTCCAGTCTGGCTACTGGGCAAAGGTTTGATCAAAATCAATACCTTCTTCTTGCCTATATCCTTTTGCAACCAGTCTTGCTTTATTCTTTATGATGACCCCTTGTTCATCTAACTTATTTCTGTAGATCCACTTAGTTCCTATAACATTGTGGTCTTTAGGCTTTGGAACCAGCTCCCAAACCTTGCACCTTTTGAACTGATTAAGTTCTTCCTGCATTGCTTCAGTCCACTGTGGATCTTGTATAGCTTCTTCAAATTTCTTTGGTTCTATTTGAGACAGAAAACTTGAATATACTACAGCATTCTGATTTCTGCTCCTTGTCTGAACACCTTGTCTTGGATCTCCAATTATCAGCTCTACTGGATGATCTCTTAGATGCCTGTTGGCTGGAGGCATCCTTACTTCTGGTTGTACTTCTACAGCATCTTCATCATGCTGAGTTCCTTGTACTTCTTCAGCTCCTGGTACATGTAGTTCTCCCCCTGGACATAAGCCATCTTCTTCTACTTGCTGTCTTGCAGCAGGTACATCTTCTATGGTTAGCTTGTCCATCTTCTTAGTAAGACCTGTGGGGCTGCATACATTGCTAGACAACTCATTGTTAATTAGTTGTGTCTCATCAAAAACTACATGCACAGACTCCTCTACAACTTGTGTAGTCAAGTTGTAGACTCTATAAGCCTTACTATTATTGCTGTACCCAACAAACACTCCCTCTTGGGACTTGGCAGCAAACTTAGTTAGGTAAGACTTTCCATTGTTAAGTATGTAGCATTTATAACCAAAGATCCTGAAGTAGGATAAATTTGGTTTCCTGCCTTTCACAACTTCATAGGGGGTCTTATTTAACCTTTTAGTGATGGTAGCCCTATTTATCACATGGCATGCAGTGTTAACTGCTTCAGCCCAGAAATATTCTGGCAGTGATGAATCACTTAATAGGGTTCTACCAGCCTCTATTAAGGTCCTATTTTTCCTTTCAGCAATGCCATTTTGCTGAGGTGTTCTAGGTGAAGAGAATTCTTGAAATATCCCATAGTCTTCACACAGCTTTGTCATGCTTTCAAACTGAAACTCAGTACCATGGTCACTTCTAATTTTGACCACTGTACAGTTCAATTCATTCTGAATTTGCTTAACAAAACTATAGAAGACACTAGGTGTTTCAGATTTCTGCTTTAAGAAGAACACCCAGGAAAACCTTGAGTAGTCATCAACAACTACAAAGGTATAGACCTTCCAACCTAAGCTGTGAACTGGCATTGGACCAAATAGATCCATATGCAAGAGGTATAAACACCTCACAGCATCTTTGTTGTCTAAGCTTCTAAAGGTGGATTTAGTCTGCTTGCCCTTTTGACAAGCTGAGCAAATGCCATCTTTGACACACTTAACTTGAGGACCATTCCTCACTAACTCTTTGCTAAAGAGTTTGCTAATAGTCTTGTAGTTAAGATGAGCTAGCCTCTTGTGCCACTTGACACAATGAGAGATTGTCTCATTAGCTACAAGACAGATAGGAGAACCATTGTTCTCAATCATAATGTCTAAACAATAGACATTTCTCTTTCTATATCCTGTCAAAATGATCTCTTGATCACTTGACCTCTTGATATGACAACCATTTTTAACAAATGAGATGTCATACCCTACATCACTTAACTGACTTATACTAATGAGGTTGTGTTTCAACCCTTTAACATAAGCCACTTGAGTAATGGTAACAAGGTTTGAAGAGATGTTACCAAACCCTTTGATGATTCCTTTTTCAGAACCACCAAAGGTCACTTTTGGACCATTTTTGATTGGAATGTAGTCCTTCAGTAGTCCCCTTGTTCCAGTCATATGTCTGGAACATCCACTATCCAAGTACCATGTTGGGGTATGGCCACTTGGATTCACCTGCAAAACAAATTAATGAACCTTAGAACCCAAAGTAAGCTTGGGTCCTTGGTGATTGTTAGTTTGCAATTTGACATAGCTACCTGCTGGCTTTCCACCAGGTAACTTGCTACTCAACTTGGCACTGGCATTGTGCCAACAATCCAAGGCAAAGTGGCCAACCTTGCCACAACACCAGCATTCAAACTTGTTGTACCTTTGCTTAGGTACAACCTTTGCTGTTTTGACTACAGCAGGCTTGTTGAATGTTGGGGCTTTGCCCTTGGACTTGGACTGATCCTGAACAGTCCTAGCTGGTTTAATAAAACCCAATCCAGCCTTTCCTTTATGATGAACAAATTCATCAATCAAGGGTAGCACTGATTTAGGTTTTGAAAACCTAGCAACTAGCTCTCTTTCCTTCTGGAGATTAATCTCTAGTAACTTAATTTGATCATTCTTAAATGTAATAGTACCCATCTGAATCACAGTAATGTGTTTCAGCCTGGCTACTTCATTCAGTTTTTGATCATACTCCTTTTCAAAATCTGTTGCAGCTGCCTTGAGATCAGCAATCTCCTTTGCCTGACTTTTGGCTAGGATCTTGCTTTTCTTATAGGCTTGCAACAGTACTTGGTATTCATCTAAGAGCTGATGAATATCTCCCTCAGATTCAGAAACACTTCCATCACTTGATGAAGATGAATCTGACTCTGAACTAGAACTGAAATCTGAACTTTGAGTTGGACTTTGTACCTGACTAGGTCCTGGCTGCTCCAGGATTTTGGTACTTTCAGTCAATGCCATCAGTCCTTGGCACTGACACTCTTCTTGTTCATAGATTGATTCCATGATCTGCATAAACTCTTCTTCTTCTTCAGCAAATAGCCCTATGTAGGCTTCAGCATCTGTCTCAGTATCTGAAGAAGAAATGTCTGAAAGAGTCTTCTCATTCTTTGCAACAAAGGACTTCTCCTTCTTTCCTTTGAAGTGAGTCTTCTTTTTGTCACTGGATTCTTTCCTTCTTTCAGGACAATCTGCAATAACATGACCCTGTCTATTGCAGCAGTAACACACAATCTTAGACCCAGTTGCCTTACTAGTCTTTGTCTTTTTCTTATCCTTCTTTGAAGGCTTCTTCTCCTGATACTGGACTTCTTTCCCTTTGGAATATGAAGGTCTGGACCTCCACTGTTTCTTCTTAAGGAATTTCTGAAAATGTCTGGTGAATGCAGCAAAATCTTCATCACTTTCACTGCTTGTAGATTTAGTGCTAACAGACTCATCAGATTCTGATTCAACTACCTCTGGAGGAGGAGTTGATGACTTAGTCCTGTTCTTTCTAGGTACTTCTGACTTAAAGGCAACAGTCCTTTCCCTGTGTTCAGTCCTTGTTGACTTTTCCTCCTCTTTTCTTACTGACAATTGCATCTCATAAGATAACAACTTGCCAAACAGTGTGGGAGGAGGAATTTCTCCCAACTTTGCCATTTCTCTGATGGCACAGATCTTGGTGTCCCAGTCTTTGGTTAGGGACCTTAAGAATTTATCATTCAATTCATAGTTAGAGAACTCTCTTCCATAGGACATGAGTTCATTAACAATTCTATAAAACTTCTTGTAGCATTCAGTGATTCTATCTCCTCTTCCTTGCCTAAAGCTCTCATATTCTTGATTAAGCAAGGACTTCCTATCTTGTCTTACTTCTTCAGAACCTTCCATGTAGACAATGAGGGTATCCCACATTTCTTTTGCTGTTTTACAGTGAATAAGGTTCTGGAAGGTGGCATCATCAATTGCACTAACTATGATGTTCTGTGCCCTTTTGTCCATAGTGGCTAGGACAATTTCATCCTTGGTCATCTCAGAGAAATCCTTTGGAGTCCTCTGATTTGCATCCAATACTGAGATCTTCATGGGCACATAGGGCCCCTCTTTGACTGTGATGTAGATCCTAGGGTCAGAGGCTTCCATGAACAGCCTTACCCTTTCTTTCCAGATTCCAAAAATCTCTTTTCTGCATATGGGCAGTTTCATTGAACCCAATTCCTTGTGATTCTCTGAAGAGCCCATGTTTCTTGATTTTCTTGAAACTGTGTTGTGACTTTACACTGAATCAACCAACCTGGATCTCCTCAGACAGTTAGTCCTTTTTGAGGAACCTGGCTCTGATACCACTTGAAAGATATGGTACCTAAACACCTAGAGGGGGGGGGGGGTGAATAGGTGACCAAAACCTTTTTAAAACTTTATTGGCAGCACAACAGTTTATAACACAGATTTCTGAATAAGTTCTCACAGTAAACACAGCAATTCACAACACAGCACAATCACAGCACAGAATACACAAGATTTTATAGTGGTTCCCCAATCTTTGGGTACATCCACTTTCCCCCTTTCGCCTATCTAGCAGTGTACTAGATTCGGCCAAACTTCTCCACTAGCTCAGAACCCAACTAGGTTCTTACACCTCAGGCCCAAAGCCTTACACTCAGCCACCCAGGCCTACACTCAGCCAATTAAGGCCTACACTCAGAGTTCTTCAACTCCTACACTCAGGCAATCAAGCCCTACCCTCAGCCTTTATAATATAGGCTTACAATTCTCTCAGATCCAATGGATCCTACAAGTTAAAATAGAAATACAATTGCTAACTCTACAACTCAGAAAATAAGAGAGGAGTTGAGAGTTTCTTGAAGAGTTCTTGGAAGAACTCAGTTAGATCCAAACTGACTTAGCTTCCTTCAAAGCTTCTTGAGTTAGAACTGAATTAGTCTGAATCTTCTGCAGTTGTTCCTTGACCTCTGCTTCTTGAGATCCAGTTATTTCTGAATCCTTCTTCTCAGCCTTAGTTCCAAAGACTGAATTCTTGATTGGAGCTCTCTCTCTCCAACTTCTTAGATCTGCAGTTGAACTGACAGACCTTCTTGTGTTGATCCTCTGTGTATCACTTCTTGATTTAATCTGATCAACTACTTTAAATATTCTCTCAAGCTGTAACTCTTGTTTCTCAATCACTACAACAACTGTTTCTGTAAACTAAGGATGCCTATTTATAGGCTTCCTTCATGGTAACCGGCTGGTCCGGTTCATAACAAACTTCTGATTCCTCTGACAGTTGCTGTAGACCGGCTGGATCGGCAGCTATCATGTCAACCAGTCACTTCTTGAAATTTCCTAACTATCAGATAGTGTCGAGACTTTCTGTTCTTAAGTGTCGACACTTATAGGCCAAGTGTCGACACATGTTGTGTAAGTGTCGACACAAGTCTACAAGGTGTCGACACAATTCCTTGTATGTCTCGACACAGATTCTTCTGCATGTGTCGACACTGAAATTGAGTGTCGACACAAATACTTGTACTTCATTCTTTAACTGTATTCTTCTAAGTGTCGACACATGTTCTTTGTGTCGACACATCTTCATGTGTTGAAACTGTCAAGTGTCGACACTGCTTCTTGGTGTCGATACAAGTCTTCACTTTTGTTTCTTCAGCTGAGTGTTGACACATTCCCTTAGTGTCGACACTTGTACTTAGAATATTTTGTAAACTTTTCTGTTCTTTGCTAAGTGTCGACACAGCTCCTTGTGTTGACACTTTCTTCAAGTGTAGAGTCTTCAATTAAGTGTCGACACATTGTGCTGGGTGTCGACACTTCCTACAAGTGTTGACTCTTCTGGTAGTGTGTCGACACATTGTGCTGAGTGTCGACACATGCTTCAAGTGTTGACTCTTTTGAGTGTGTGTCGACACATTGTGCTGAGTGTCGACACATTCTTCATAGTGTTGACTCTGCTGATTGAGTGTCGACACATTGTGTTGAGTGTCGACACTTGTACTTAGTCTCTGCAGAATTTTGCTGAATGTCGACACAACTCCAAGTGTCGACACTTTCTGGTGTTGACTCAGCTCTTCTAGGTGTCGACACTTCTGCTAAGTGTCGACACAGCTTTTCTGCATTCTTCTACACTGAGTGTCGACACAGCTCCAAGTGTCGACACTTTCTGACTGGTGTCGACTCTTCTTCCCAGGTGTCGACACAATGACTCCAAGTGTCGACACTGCTTGTCTGGGTGTCGACACAAGCTTTCTCAAGTGTCGACACTTTCCCTCTGGGTGTCGACACATGCACTTAGAAACTTTTAGCTTCAGTCTAGTGAATACCTAACCTGCACAAGTAACTCAAACACACATCAAATACATTATGATGTATATCATTGAGTTAGGTGAGGCTTCTTCAAATCAGGTACATTTGACCAATGTACCCAACAGAGACTTCGTGGCGGACTGCAATGCGGGTTCGAGGAGTCCGTCACTGCTGAGCTGGGAGTGTCCGCCTACTGCTGGGGTGGCAGATGCTGGAGGACAAGCGGCGGACTGCAAGGAGAATCCGCTAAGTCCGCCGCTACTGAACTGAGTGAGTTATAAAGGGTGCGAGCTGGAGAGTGCCCGCGGAGTTCGGCGAGTCCGGCCGAGGTTATGCTGACGGGGACTGTCTTCTGGAGGATCTGCTGCATGGCGGACTGGAAGGAGTCCCCAACCGCTGACTGAGTCCGTGCCAAGGCCGCGGACTGAGGAGGAGTTGACCCTGCTGCTGTTAAAAGGGTGGCGCTGGCCAAGGAAAGGCGGACTGCAGAGAGAGTCCTCCAAGTCCGCCGAGTGCGCGGCTGCTGCAAAGCTGAGTCCGCTTATGTTGGAGATGGAGAGCCTGGCTGTTGAGGCTGTTGTGTTCACCACTGAAGGCGGACTGGAGGTCTTGATCGCACTTCGAGTGCGCCCAGCTCGCGAGGAACTTGGACGTTGTTGCTAGTCTGGGCGGATAGGGAGTTGAGTCCGGCAGAGAGAGTCCTGCGGAGACAACCTTGCAGTTAAGCTAAAAAAGGGGGCGGTCTGCAGAGGCGGACTGCGAAAGCAGTCCGCGGCCCCCGCCGACCAAGGGAAGGCGCGCGGCTTAGTCGATCAAACCGCTGAGACCGCGTAAGCCGCGCGGCCTGAGCGGACAGAGAATTCCATCCGCCCTTCCTAGGGAATCACGGCCTCCAGGAGGAACCCGGGGCAGGCTGCGACGAGCGAGCTGGCTCCCTTGGGAAGCATCGCCGATTTCGGGGTTAACATAATCCCCGCACTTTTTTAAGTTCTGGATAGAACTTCAAAAAAGTTGGAGACCCACGAAAATCGTGATCCACCCCAATGGAAAAAGAAGGGGGCAAGGAGAGATAGAACCTGAAGCCTCTCCTTAGGAGTTTGGTGCTGCCTGTCTATTTTCCTGCAAGAGGAAAGTTAGGGTAGGTATGTACGGGTGGTACATCGTGTGTGTACCTGAGTTTGCTTTTGCAAAATGAAGAAGATGTGTCTTCCACTAAGTTCTGCAAAATGAAAGTGAGAGGAAAACATTGAAACATAATAACTTGCAAGTACCTGATGGTGGCTTACAAGCATCTGTTATCCTCTGCAAAAAAGGAAGGGCGAAGAGTATACAAGAAGGAAAAATGAGCTGCAAGTACCTGAAAGGAACTTGCAAGTCTTTGCTGGTTTCTGCAAAAGTGAGGTTTAGAAACAAATTCGGGTGTAGAGAAAGCTGCAAATACCTGAAGGCAACTTGCATGTATCTGCTGGTCTCTACAAAAGAAGAGTTAAAAGTAGGCGCAGTATATGAAAGTAACTTGCAAGTACCTATGAAGAAACTTGCAACGGTCTGCTGATCTCTGCAAGAAGAGAGTTAGGAGCAGGCAAAACATGAAAATAGCTTGCAAGTACCTGTGAAGACACTTGCAAGGATTTGCTGATCTCTGCAAAGTGAGAGTTAGAAGCAGGCAAAACATGAAAATAGCTTGCAAGTACCTGTGAAGAAACTTGCAAGGGTCTGCTGATCTCTGCAAAGTGAGAGTTAGAAGCAGACAAAACATGAAAATTGCTTGCAAGTACCTGTGAAGAAACTTGCAAGGGTCCGCTGATCTCTGCAAAGTGAGAGTTAAAAGCAGGCAAAACATGAAAACAGCTTGCAAGTACCTGTGAAGAAACTTGCAAGGGTCTGCTGATCTCTGCAAAGTGAGAGTTAGAAGCAGGCAAAACATGAAAATAGCTTGCAAGTACCTGTGAAGAAACTTACAAGGGTCTGGTGATCTCTGCAAACTGAGAGTTAGAAGCAGGTATACATATATGAAAGAAGCTTGCAAGTACCTGAGAGAAGGCTTGCAAGTGTTAACTGTTGGTAATATAATGCCGATATGACCAAATAGTAGAGGAAATGCCTGATACATCCCTGTTAGAGCTTTGAGCAGGCATTGCATATAAGATGAGCATAAGCAAAGTGAATGCTATAAATCATCTTGGTAGGTTGGATTAACCTGTTCACCTGTGAAAGAAGGCAGTTGACAAAAAGGAGGTCTATACTCAGAGATGACCATGAAAGACTAGATGCTGCCACAGGAGATCACCCGTGGGCCTTATGCATTGCTTACCTGAGAAAGGTCATCCCGAGTATAGTCCTAGTCAAAGCGGGCTGGCCGCGCATCCTCTAGGATGGCACAAAGGAGAAAAGCAAGGGAAATCCTGAGAAGGACAGCTAGAGGCACTGATCACATGCTTTGTGTTACTATATCACTGATCAATGAGACTGGTTGCCCCAAGAGGCCTATAGCTTGTCTGTGGATTGATCAGTGGAGTAGAGGATCCTGGGAAAGCATGGATTGGGAGCACTAGAGAACGCTTGGCCATCACAGTCGAGAGATGATCAAAGAGACAAGGCTACACTTGGCCACCATTGCTTGTCAAGCAAAGATCATCGTAACTGTGATGTATCCTAACAGATCATAACAGAGCTAACACATGGGGCCTCCCTAGCACACACTCTGTGTTAGATGCCGGCTAGGATCCAAAGTCTAGTATTCCTCCGCATGAGAGTTGGATAGCCCCCACTACACACATATGCAAAATCTCCCCGCGATATGTTGTCACTGTGGTCTTACGCCGGAATCCAATCCCAAGGGGGCCTATAGCAAGACTCAGCGACATTTCTGCGGCTCAGTGACCTCTTGGAGAAGAGAGAATAGAGGAGAAAGCAATAGAAGGAGGGAACTATGTCAGTATGGGATCCTTGATAAAAGCTTTGTTGAAAAGCAAGAATGAACATTAAGAAGTGTTTTGTAAAGAGAATGTTTGCAAGGGTAAGAGTAGAGATAACCCATCATGGCTGTGAGAGAATTTGGAGGACTATGAAGTCCTTTGCTGGTTTAGAATAGCCTTCCAAGCACACCCTCGTCATCGACATCGAAGCATTCGACAGTTTTTTTAACAACGAGGAGAGGGGGTTCTTCGACTAGGCTTGCTCCATTTGAGGAGCAAGGAGCATATGCAACTTCTTTTCCCTTTGAGGTTGCTGGATCAGGGCGATCTTCTTTTGAAAGCAGGTCACGCATCTTTCCCTGCCGGAGCATCCTTTGCAGAAGCTGGCAGAGTGCTCGGCAGTTCTCAGTCAGGTGACCTGGCTCTTTGTGGAATTCGCAGTAAGGTTCTGAATCACTAGACCTTTGATCAGTTGGTCGACAAGTCTTTTTGTAGCTATCCCTATCTTTCATGATCTGACTTACTTCTAGCATGGCTTTATCTAGTTCGGACTCATGCAAGTCATCATCTCGCTGATGGCAGACTGCAGCTATTTGAGAAGAAGCTAGCGGTAGCAACGAATCTTGAGCACGATCACAGCTCAGGAAAGAGTATCGATGGCGCTGAAACCTTTTTTCTTTCCTTGAATGAGTTGGGAAATCATTGTGAGGAGACATCGGAGGCTGTTTGTGAAAAGGATCTTTCTCTGATATGAGCTTGGAGACGAAGCCTGGGTTGCTTTTTTCGCCTCGGATGTATGAGTTGGCTAAGGCAATCAACTCTTGGTATGTTCTTGGTGCACGGACATTGGCTTCAAACTTGAGAGGCCCTTCACGGAGACCGTGGATAAGAGCCACTCGGTACATTTTTTGGCTAACAATCTCGATGTCTAGGATTTCTCTTTGGAAACGATCAACGAACTGACACCAAGTTTCATTCTCTCATTGCTTGATCTCAAAGAGGGCTTCAGGACCGCCCTTTCTCTTGGTGGAGGTAGAGAATCTGAGCAAGAACTCACTTCGCAGATCAGCAAAGGAAGTGATGGAGTGAGGGCGAAGACCATAGAACCAGTCCCTCACTTGTCCATCAAAGGTTGTTACAAGGAGCTTGCACTTGGTTGCATCTGAAAGGATTTTGAGAGCAACGGCTGATTCAAAGGCTTGAAGATGCTTCACTGGATCAGTCTATCCGGTGTAGATTGGTAACCGGGGTTCTCTGAAAGTTGCTGGGGTTGGTTCATGATGAACATTCTCTGTAAATGGGGAAGGCTCTTCCTGTTCTCCTGTAGCATAAGGATAAAAAGGAGCATAAGCTGCAACTGCAAAAGGAGCAGGAGGGTAAAAGGGAAAAGTTGCTGCAGGAGCAAAGGTAGGAGCTGATGAGTAAGGATGATTTCCCTGAAAGTTGAGAAATCTAGCAGGGCTTCCCGGGCTGCTTCCCGGAAGAAGTTTTGGCAAGCAACAAATTCTTCATCTTGAGGTCGCAGAGGAGCCGCTGGCCCTTGCGGGAAGGTTGCTGTGTAAGGAGGATAGACCGGCGGGTAAGCTGGAGGACAAGCTTATTGATGATCCGATGTTGGGGCTAGATTGATCGGAGCAGCTGAAGCAACTAGAGTTGTTGCTGGTTGAGAGTCTAGTCGCTGCATGATCATAGTGAGCATTTGGTTGACTGCTTGGAACTGCTGAGCATTCTCACGACATGATTGTTCAAAGGCCTCCCAGAGAGGATCATCTCTAGGACTTGGAGCAAAGTTATCGGCTGGTTGACGATCTGTCATGGGTAACTATCGCTGTTCACTGTCTGTTTTGATCTGAAGGCCGCGTGTTAACTGTTGATGCGCGAAAACGGCACCAGGCAACTAACACGGAGGGGGTGTGTTCGGTCTCACAAGCTGAGTGGAGAAAAGGAGAGGAGGCTGCAGGGGAAGAGGAAGGAAGGAAGCTTCTGAGTGCTCGAGAGTGGATCAAGCGCTTATCAAGGAGTTGCGGGGATAGAGGAGAGGGTGCTGAGAGCAGCCAAGAAGGCTGATGAGAGAAGGAGGTTGATCAGGAGCTGTCGAGCAGACGGTTACTATGACGGTTGTTCTTGCAGGTTGGTTGTCGAGGGAGCTGAGCTGAGCTAGGAAGAAGAGAGAGAGAGAGGGGGGGCCAATAGTAGCGGCAACAGCAGACTTCGCCCGCCGCGGCTTAAATGCCACTCTTGCGACGAGCTTTCCTTTGATTAATAGCGAGAGTTACAACTTGCTAATACACCTTTACAACAAAGCAATAAAGGGTACAAGAAGGAAGCTGACGACTAAGGAAGAAGAATGCCAGAGGAGGTCGCACGGACTGGAGAGCGTAGTCGGCAGGCCGCGCGGTTAAGGGAAATGGGAGACCGCGCAGACTGAAGAACCAGAGGCTGGTAGGCCGCGTGACTAAAGGCACAGAGATGGGTGCGGTCTGAGAAACAGAGTCTGCAGGAGGAGGGCTTGCTGGCTGACTTCGAGCGTGAGCACCTTGGCGATGATGAGACCTCCTCCCATATGAGAGGCATGGGGGGCTATTTATAGGCCCGAGGAGGTAACGGCTTGCGGTGACGTTACCCTCGGTGAGACGGTAACTTGAGCGAGAAGGAGACGGAGTCCGCCGAGTCCGCAATAGGCCACACGGACTGGGGCTTGGTACTGAAGCCAGTGCTGCTGACGGCAAAATGGGAGACTTCGTGGCGGACTATGATGCGGGTTCAAGGAGTCCGTCACTGCTGAGCTGGGACTGTCCGCCTACTGCTTGGGTGGCGGATGCTAGAGGACAAGTGGCGGACTGCAAGGAGAATCCTCTGAGTCCGCCGCTGCTGAACTGAGCAAGTTATAAAGGGTGTGAGCAGGATAGTGCACGCGGAGTTCGGCGAGTCCGCACGAGGTTATGTAGACTGGGACTGTCTTCTGGAGGATCTGCTGCCTGGCGGACTGGAAGGAGTCCGCAACCGCTGACTGAGTCCGCGCCAAGGCCGCTGACTGAGGAGGAGTTGACCATGCTGCTGTTAAAAGGGTGGCGCTGGCTGAGGATAGGCAGACTCCAAAGAGATTCTGCCAAGTCCGCCGAGTGCGCAGCTGCTGCAAAGCTGAGTTCGCTTGCATTGGAGATGGAGAGCCTGGCTGTTGAGGCTGTTGGGGTTCACCACAGAATGCGGACTGGAAGTCTTGATCGCACTTCAAGTCCGCCCAGCTCGCGAGGAACTTGGA
Source organism: Platanthera guangdongensis (assembly GCA_039583875.1). Lineage (NCBI taxonomy): Eukaryota > Viridiplantae > Streptophyta > Magnoliopsida > Asparagales > Orchidaceae > Platanthera > Platanthera guangdongensis. The sequence continues at coordinate 76,141,705 of CM077157.1, forward strand.
CGTTGCTACTAGTCTGGGCGGATAGGGAGTTGAGTCCGGCAGAGAGAGTCCTGCAGAGATAACCTTACGGTTAAGCAGAAAAAGGGGGAGGCCTGCAGAGGCGGACTGCGTAAGCAGTCACGACCCCTGCCGACCAAGGGAAGGCGCGCGGCCTAGTCGGTCAGACCGCTGAGACCGCACAAGCCACATGGCCTGAGAGGACAGAGAATTGTATCTGCCCTCCCTAGGGAATCACGGCCTCCAAGAGGAACCCGGGGCAGGCCGCGACGAGCGAGCTAGCTCCCTTGGGAAGGATCGTCGATTTCATGGTTAACACCTATGTTCTTCAAACCCTAAAAATCCCCATTAAGGAACCTACCCTAGGGTTCTAGGGCTACCCTACCCTTAACCACCCCAAATTCCATTGGAGGGTGAGTCATAGTATTAAAAGTCAGTGGCCCAAACATCAGCCTCTGTTGAGGTGATTTGACCACTCAAAACCCAAAAGGGTGCTTGACCTATTTAACCCTAAAAGGGGTCAACCTAGGGTTGGATCAATATCTAACCTAAACATCTCCAAATGAGATGAAACTTTTACCAGAGCCCTAACATGCCCTCTAAGATCTCCCACCCGAATTTGGGGGGATTTGATGTGTTTAGGGCACCTAATTAATTTATTCATGGATTATTCAATTTTCTTAAAAACTATAGAAAACTCTTCTCTAAAAATTCTGAATTTTGGACATGCCCTAGGTATAGCTAGGGTAGACGCCCTGCCCAAATCTCAGGTCATTTGGACAAGGGATGAAGGGTGGGTATCAATTTGAATCTCAGGATAGCCCTAGGTACAGGGCCCACCAAAATAGGTGTTGTGGTCTAACCAGGACTCCAAATTGAGTGAAATCAATTTTAAATTAAACTAGACATCAAGGTCTTCATTTTCTATGTTGACCACTGTTTCTGTTCTAGAATCTAAGTATTTTTAAAAATTAAAACTATTAAATGCCAAATCTGTGACAGAATTAAATAACCAGGAATTTATATACTATAATTTAGAATCTGATATGGCACGAATCTTGGCGCAAGATGGACGGTCACCATTCATCTTCTACCTTGAGCTGACAGACAGGATTTATTCTTCCTGGGCTAGTTTCAAGCGGCTGCCGCCGGCCATCCAGTCGCCTCCCCAGCCGGCCACCACCACCATCACCTCCGTTGAGGTGGTGGTTGTCGCCAGGCGGCGTCACTGCCGCCGGAGTGCCCTATTCTTGCAATCCCGATGGTTGCATTTTCGCGGAAAAACCAGGAAAATCTCCCTTTGGATCGGGCTCAATTGAGCCCAAAACTTGACCCTAAAGATTCCTAAGAACTACCCATGAAAGAAGGAGTGGAGGAGGACCTTGCCGGAGGCCTGAAATCGAGATGATCGCCAGAAAGCCATCTTTGAAGGCGGCGCCACTCGGTTTCTGCAACTACACAGTGGGGAGGCTCGGTTTCTTCAGGTAAGGACTTGGAAATCCTCCTCTCGGCCCACTGAAGGTGTTTAAAGACTCAGTTGGGGAGGGGACAGGCTGGATTATCAATGGCCATTAAGGCCATTAATGAATACATTCGGCCATGGTGGAGGGGGCTGAATCAGGCCCTTGGTGGCCAGAGAAGTGGCTGGAAACTTCTCCCCTTCCCTAGGAGAGTTGAATTCAGCCATTAAAGGTGGCCTTTGGCCTCCCCTTGGCTGAGCCCCTTCCTTCCCCCTTCTTTGATTTTTCTCTCTCCTCCATAACCATGGAAATGAAGTTCACTCTCTCTCCTAGTCACCAAGTTGACTTGGTCAATCTGGAGGTATATTGGCAGCCCATCCATACACATCATCTCCTAAAGAAGCCACATGAGGAGGCTTGAACTTGGGCTAGCCGATTTGGGCTTGGTTAACCCAAGGTAGGCTTGGGTTGACCTTGGTCTTTTTGACCTTTTTGGTTGCCCCTAAAGAGTCCCTGGTGACCCATTGATCTCCCATAAGGCCTAGGTAGGATTGGATAGGGCTGACTTGGCATCTTGGAGGTCACTTGTCCCTTGGTAAGGGCACTTTGACCAGTTTAGGGCTAGAGTTGACTTGGGTCAACATGACCATTTGGTTTGACCCCAAGGGGTCCTTGGTGATCCCATGGCTTACCCTGAGGTCTATGAAGGGTTATGTAGGGTTACCTTGCACTTTAGAGGTCACCTACCCTTAGTACGGGTACTTTGACCAGATTAGGGGCTTGAGTTGCTTGGGTCAACTTGGCCTCTAGGACTGAACCCAATGTGTCCTTAGTGACCCATTGACCTCACTTTAGGTCTAGGAAGACCTGGGCAAGGTTGGTTGGGTGCATTAGAGGCCAACTGCCCTTTGTTAGGGCACTTTGCCCAATTTAGGCCTATGGTTGTCCTAGTTCAAATTGGCCACTTTGGGTTGACTCCAATGGACACTTAAGGCTCTAGTGGACCCTTTGATAGGTTAGTGATGTTGTGGTGGGGTCATGGAGTCATGGTGAAGCCCTAAGGTCAAACCCTAGGTTTTGTGATGAGGTTGTGTCATAGGCAGACCAAGGTGACTCTCACCATGCCCTTCTATCACTTGGCCCTTTTCAGCTTCCTTGGGTTTTGTCATGACCTAGTCATGGCCAAAATCACTCTTAGGGGTCTATTTGGAAATGGGATGTTACAAAATAGACTCCCATGCCACTCATTTTGGTGGAGGACTCAACAATGCCAAGGTGATCATGCTCGAAGACAGCCCACAGCAAGTTCAACTCTTCAACCCCTACGGACTCCTTTTCTTAGTCCGCCTTCCTTCATCTAACCGCGCGCGGCCTGCCGGCTTCAGTTGCCAGACCGCGCAGCCTCCCCTCTACTCCTAGTCGCGCAGCCTGCTGACCTAGCTCTCCAGTCCCCACGGCCTCTCCTGGCATTCTTTCCTTAGCTGCCAGCTTCCTCTTTGTACCCCTTTATTGCTTTCTTGTAAAGGTGTATAAGCAAGTTGTAATAACTCGATAGTAATCAAAGGAAAGCCTGTCGCAAGTGTGGCATTTATGCCGCGGCGGGCGAAGTCTGCTGTTGTCGCTGCTAGTGGCCCCTTCTCTTCTTCTTAGCTCAGCTCAGTTCTCTCGGCATCCACCTGCAAGCACAACCGTCAAAGTCAGCGTCTGCTCGACAGCTCTTGATCAACCTCCTCCGCTGATCATCTGCCTTCCCGGCTGCTCTCAGCAAACCTCTCCTCTATCCACGCAACCCTCGGACAAGCTCCTACTCCACTCTCAAGCGCTCAGAAGCTTCATCTCCTTCTCCTCAACCCCACAACCTTCTTCCTCTTCTTCACCTTGCCCGTGAGATCGAACACCCCCTCCGTGTTAACTAAGCGGTGTCGTTTTCGCACATCAACACTTGTGATCCGTGAAGATCTCCACTTTCGCACCATACACATAGTGCATTCATAGCTTCAAAGCAAAAATTACCGCCGCCAACTCCAAATCATGGACAGGTTAATTCCTCTCGTAAAGCTTTAGCTGCCTAGATCCAAAACCTATCACGCTGCCATGTTGCACCAACACGCAACCCAAACTACATCCAGATGCGTCACTAAAAATCTGAAATCCTTTGGTCCCTTTAGGAAGGCTTAGGATTGGAGCTGCCATTAGCCTCCCCTTTAGAGTGTCAAACGCTTGACTGCACTCCGGAGTCCAAATAAATTTCTGGTCTTTACAAGTTAGAGAGGTGAGGGGTAGGGCTATCCGCGAAAAGTTTTCCACAAACCTTCTATAGTACCCGTCTAGTCCAAGAAAACTTAGGACTTCCGCCACGGTTCTCAAAATTGGTCAATATTTGTGGCTTCAACTTTAGTCAGATCCACCGCCACCCCATCACTACAAATCACATGGCCCAGAAAAGCCACCTTCTCCAACCAGAACTCACACTTCGAGAACTTTGCATAAAGCTGGTCCTCTCACAACACTTGCAAGACCACTCTCAGGTGAGTCTCATGCTCGACCTCCGATCTGGAGTACACCAAGATATCATCAATGAAGATCACTACAAAAGATTCCAAGTACTCTCGAAATACTCGATTCATCAGGTCCATGAATATGGATGGCACATTCGTCAAATCGAACTGCATCACTGAGAACTCAACGTGACCATACCTCATACCAAAAGCTGTCTTGGATATGTCCTCGTCTCGAATTCGTAACTGATAGTACCCTGATTTCAGATCCAACTTGTAATACACCACCCACCCCACCAACTGGTCGAACAGGTCTTCTATCTAAGGAATCAGATACTTATTCTTGACAGTCAATTTATTCAACTCTCAGTAGTCTATGCACAACCGCATACTACCATCCTTCTTCTTCACGAATAGTACTGGTGCTCTCCATAGTAAAGAACTGGGTGTAATATTCCCTTGCTCCAACAGTTCCTGCAACTGTACTTTGAGTTCGGCTAACTCCTTTGGTACCATCCTAAAATGAGGACGTGACACTGGCCTAGCCTCCGGCACTAACTCGATCGAGAAATCAATCTCCTGTCGAGGAGGTGCTCTAGGAAGCTCCATAGGAAACACATCCTCGTACTCCGCCACTACTGGCACTTCCGCAAGTGATAACTTGGAAAGGCGAACCCCCAACAATGCTACAAGAGCTACTCCCCCTGGTTAACTACCCGCACTAATTGCATGGGCGAAATCAGGTAAAAGGCCGCTCCACTGAGGCACTCAAACTTAACTTCTGACCACCCTTCACCCCTCAGGGTCACCACCTTAGACAGGTATTCAATACTGGCACGTTGCTCTGCAAGCTAGTACATTCCCAAAATGACATCGAACTCCATCAATGGTAGAACTGCTGCTATCACCGTGAAGTCAACCCCACCTAGATTCCAACAAATGCGCCCCTTTGCCCAGGTGTTCATGGATGACCCATTGGGCATACACACCTTCAGTTCTGCGTCCGCCGAGAAAGAATCAACTCCAATTCTCCGGATAAAGCTTTCCACAAGAAAAGAGTGTAACGCTCCCGTATCAAACAATACCCTTGGAGGGTATCTAGAAACTAACACAAATCCTAAACACCGGCAACAAACATAAACGGTCTTGAAAGTATGAACTACAAGGTTAAATTTAAACATTCTCATACCTGTTACCACATCGGGTTGGAGGATCGCTTCCTGCAGCCCAGGGTTATAAGCCCTTGGCTGCATAGGTTGGAACCGAGAAGCGCTGGACTCCGCCATCTTTCCTTTCTCTGCGGTACTGGGGCCGGAGCGCAGAGACTGCTCCTGTCTTGGCTCCTGCTCAGTACCTCCTTGAGTACAAAAATGAGCTATGTCGTCCACCTTGACACAATTAAAGCACGTCGGTGGTCCCTTAAAGCGAGACCCTCCGGAGGTCAAGTTTCGTTTCTCACCGGACTTGAAAGGATGAGGCCTTTCTTCCATCTATTCCCTTCGGACTTCCCGTGGGATTGAGAAGGCTTCCCTTCCCCTTGCTTGGCTGTGAAACCCTTACGACATTGGGTTCACTCCAAATCACTCTCCAGTGTTCTGGCCACCTCAACCAGCTTGCTGAAACCAGCATACTTCATTACAATGCGGGGTTGTCTCAGATTCTCCCTTAGCCCATGGTAGAAGAGGTTATCCCTCTCCTCATCGTCTGTCATTATCGTTCCCGCATAACGACCCAGCCGAGTAAACTCCTGAACGTACTCGTCCACTGTCTTATCCCGCTGCACCAAGCGCAGAAATTTCCTTTGAAGGGCCAACCTTGTCGAAGCAGGAATGTACTTCTTTAGGAAAGCATTCCCAAACTCTTCCATGGACGGGGTGCGTCCAGGAAACTGGCAGCCGCTGTGGCTCACCCACCATAACTTCGCATCTCCTTCCAACATAAAGGTCGCAAAATCAGATTTCTTTTCCTTCGCCGTCTCTGTCGCCCTCAAAAGTTCTTGCATCCATGCCCACCAGTCCTCCGCATCAGTTGGCGTGCCGACTCCTTTAAACGTTGGAGGATGGAAGCTCAGAATATATTTCATCTGCCTGTCCCCATGCCCGATAACCACCCTTTCGACCAAAGATTCTGCTTGCCTGGCTTCTCCGCCTGGCACGGCCGTTATCGTATCCGAGGTAGCAAGAGTTGCTACCTGAGCAACAGGGGTTGCAATTTGTGCTGCCAGTACATCTTGGGCAACCATCATTGCTTCTGCAAGCATGCAACAAAAATCGGTCTGGTTTACACCCATGCCCAAAGGACCCTGAGCAGTAGCGCTGCTCGCCGAAAGCTCTTCTCTTGTCCTCGACATCCCCACCTCGTTGCTTGCACTCTTAACAAAAGCAAGGTAATAGGAAATCAGTCTCTAATCACAAGAATCAAACATAAGGACACTCACGGTCCCGCGAGACTCCTTTGGGGATAACTTCTATACGCGATCTGATTACGTTAAATCGACTGCTAAACCTGACCTTGGACACTAACCTGGCTCTGATACCAAATTGTAACACCACCCCTGTAATGACCATATAATATGGGTCCGGTCGGTGCCCCACAACATACGGACGCCACAGCTTTAGCATTAAAAGATGATATTAACTACCCAACTCAAAACACAGAATAAAGCAATAGCGGAAACACACCAACAAAACCAGAAGTTATCCACTACCAAACAGGAGTATCAAAATGGCCTTAAGGCCTAACACAAAATAAGTCCAAAATTGAAATGACAACAAGGTCAAACATCAACGTGGAAAAGCACTCCTAGGCTACCTCGGCATGCAAGCCGGAAATACCAAAAACATGGAGCATCATAGTCACGAAGAAAACAAGCTAGTAAGACTGGTAATCACTTCATGAGGCTTAGGCCTTTTCGATTGGTGCACTTGCTCCCGCCCGCGATCCTTGCCCTTTAAAAATTTGTGGTAACGTGGGTCAGCAAAGGTTGACCTCTACTCTGTAGTCAACACATCTCCTCCCGGCCACCCCTAACGGACCCCGGGGTACACCTCCAACCTTCAAGTCAGCACTTTGTATGCCATATACATAAATATGTAAAGCTTTAAAAACAGGTTTGGATGTCTCAAACAACAAACATATTTTCTATATTGAACATATAATCAAAGGGGCCTACTATGCAGCATGTATGCAAACTCGGGTTTCACCCAAGGCACCCTATTACGTATGCATCTAACACGTCATCATAACAACTGGGTACTTCCAATTTGCCCATCGGCGTCAAGCCGTAAACAAAAGGGTACTGCAATTCCCCTAACGACATATAAGCCGTCATAAAGAAATCTTGCCAAGGCCGCACCCGCTCGTGGGTCTTAGAACTGGGCTTGCCTGCAAATCCTGACTTCTCAGGTCAGGTTTTCATCTCAAACATAGACCGATTCTAATAACCCTTACTGGACCCCACCCGCTCGTGGGCTTCATTGCCCGGGCTTATCCTAAGTGTTCTTGTCAGTCTCACAGAAGAGGACTAGTCTCGCCGGGACACTCTCCCCACATGACTTGCACATCACAGGATAGCCAACCAACCACGGAGACAAAGCTGCACCTTAGCACATCACAATCCATAGACTTTCCCACCCCAATACCTCATTCATACTGCAACGTTCCCGCGCACCAACGAAACCATTTACCGCCAACGCGGAGCTAACCCTGTCTGGTTCCGGCTACAAGTACTTACTCGAAAAAGGGGGAAAACACATACATCACAAACATCTTACCATAATGGATTTCTACAAAATCCTTAAGTCTCGCTATGCAACATCACCGAGTTGTACTAATGGTCGCGATTATGGCTTCACCCATAATGCCTAATCCACTAACAGAGTGGATCTCTGATGCAAAATCATGTCGGGGACGGATACAATCGACCCGGTGGTTCCTCTTGAACCATGGCGACCCAAACCCCTCTCATTTGAGAGATTTGGTGTCCAAAATCTTGAAAAACAAGAAAGAAAAGAGATGATCTGCACGTATCCTAGAAACTGAGAGGAGAAAATATCGTTACCTTACGACCTCTCTTCCTAGCCATGGAAACCTTGCTTTGAACGGATTGACACGAGTGCCTCCACTCCCTCTCCGCGGATCTGGTCTCGAAATGACGATCGGAGCTCCGAAGCTTCGTCAATGGTGGTGGAAGACGTTTTCCTTCCACGTCCTCACTCTCACCCAAACCCTTGGTCAAAACTCCAAATGATAAGGAATGAAGGGAAGGGGCTCTCAGCCCTAATAAGATCATTTGGGAGGAAGATCCTGGGCCATTGGATCGGATTTAAGGAAAAATAGGACGGCCACGAAATGAAATGATGGACCAGACCCGTCCGCACGATCAGTGGCGCACGACTAGTGGTCGTGCGCACTGGATACTATGATCTTGCGATTAACTCTGGCAGAACTCTAGAACAAAAGGGATCAACGCGCATGAGTAGTGTCGCACAACCAGTGGTCGTGCACACTAAGTCCAATGGTCGTGCGTTTGCCCCAAGAAGAACTCGAACAATGGAGAATAAAGCGCACGATCAACAGCGCACGACCAGTGGTCGTGCGCATTGAATCCAATGATCGTGCGCAATGGATCCAATGTCGAGCTCATCGACCTACCGCCAGCGGTGTCTCTTCCGCCGGGAGTTAGCTTCGAGTGACTCCAGGTCTGAAAACTGGGGTGTTACATGCGGGTCTTGCTACGCAAGAAGGTTCCGCTGGTCAAGGTCTTTTGGAGGAATCATGGACAAGAGGAGCACACATGGGAGCCATAGGACTTGATGCAGAAAAGATACCCGGAGCTTTTCACATCAGGTATTCCCTATAACCTCTCGGGATGTTACATTTTACTTCTCATGCATGAAACCCCGTAGGCTTAACGTGAATTTCGAGGACAAAATTTTTATTTTTATGTATTGGGATTTGTAACATCCCTCAGACTTCTAGACCCCTAGGATGGTTTTGTCATGACCGGGTGATGACAAAACTCTGAGAAGTACAGAAAGGTTGAGGTGAACTGGGGAGTTAGTGGGTGAACCACCTTGGTCTGCAAATAGTAGAATTGTAAGTACTAGCTTAGGGATGACCATAGGGATTCACCATGACAACATGACCCAACCACAACATCATTAATCTATTAGAGGGTCCATTAGAGCCATAGGGACCCACTACAGTCAACTAAAATGGTCAAGTTGGCCAAAGTCAACCCAAACCCTAATCATGTCAAACTAAGCTCATACATGGTAAACTAACCTCCCCTTGGCCAAAGGGACCCACCTAGACCTTTCCAAGCCCTAAGGGAGGCCAATGGGTCACCAAGGACCCATTGGGGTCAAAGTGCCCTAATTAAGGGTCGAGTGACACCCAAGATGCCCAACCAACCCTACCCAAGTCTTTCTAGACCTTAGGGGAGCCCAATGGGTCACCAAGGACCCATTGGGGTCAACCCAAATGGTCATGTTGACCAAGGTCAACTCTACACTAGTGTTAAGTCAAATTAGCCCAAATGGGCTAACCCAAGCTCAAACTCATTTCCCCAACTTGGGCTAACCTGATTTTTATTATTAATATGAGTTAGTGGGGTGCCAATAGACTAGAGGAAAGAACAAAATCGGCCTTGATGACTAGGAGAGAGAAAACTCCAATTTTTCTCCTTTAATGGAGGAGAGAGAAAGTGAGGGAGAAGGTCATTCACGGCATAGGGAAACCAAGGGCCATCCTTCATTGCTGGGTTCAACTCCTCTGGGGAAGAGGAGTTTCCAGCCATTTTCTGGCCACACCGAGCCAGGTTCACCCCCTCCATGGCATGGCCGAAAACATCCATTAACGGCCCTTGATGGCCATTAATGTTAGACTCTTCCCCTTCCCCAATTGGTGCATCTAAAAGCCTCACCAGACAGAGGGAAGCATTTTACAAATCTTACTTGAAGAATTCGAGCCCTCCTATATTATAGTTGCAGAGCACGGGAAAACACCACCACCGGCCATGGCCACTCGACGATCGACCCGCCTCCAACCCTTCAAGAAGGTCCTCCCTCATCTCCTTCTTCAGTGGATAGATCCACTCTTAACGGCTGCCGGAGTTGAGGCCAATTGGCCCTAGTTCGTCATGGCCAAAAGCTTGAATCCCTAAATATTTAGCTCTTCACATTTTATTTTCATATTTTACGACTTAAAATTTGAATACCTAAAGTTAATTTTTAACTTTCTTTTGATTTGATAAATTTTAAGTTTAATTAAAAAATTATATTAATTTCTTATTAGTATTTCTCATAGTTTTGCTCTGTAATAGCAAAAGATTAAGTATGGAGATATTTGATAAGTCTATATTTATAGTTATTTTTATATAGTTTTTATTAAATAAAGATTCATTTTTTATTTAGTTTAAATTAATATTTTTCTAAATTACTTTATTTTCTAATTTTAGGTATAATTGAGCTTTAAATATCAATTTTAAGTCTTTGCCCATGTTCTGGAGGAAATTTGGAGAAAATTAACATTTTTGGTTGCGGATAGCTGAACTTCAAATGATCATAACTTTCAAACCAGGAAGAGTTACGGGACGTGCAACTAGTCAACGGAAAGAGGACGACGTCCTCTACAAATCTGGAGAGTTTCAAAGGTACACGCCCATTGTTCATGCCCTAGCAGGGTGTGACAAGGGGGCATGTCTCGGGCAAAAAATACAATTTTCTACAGAAGCTTCCGTGGACAATTCTGAGACTTTTTCTAAGTGCACGCCCCCATGTCACGGGCGTGACCCAGGGCGTGACCAAATCAAAACTGCCGAATTGATGCCAGATTGCACCGTTTCCAGCCGTTTGCTGACCCGGTCACGACACGCCCTAGGTCACGGGCATGACCTAGGGGTATGACATCCCGCAACAGCCAAAATTTATTTCCCGCCGTTTCTCCTTCCCGCCGTTTCCAGTAACAGACTTGACACGCCCTAGGTCACGAGCATAACCTAGGGGCGTGACCCAAAAAATGACGACTTTTGGCAGTTTTTCTCCAACGTTCCCGGACTTTCAAGACAGTAGTTTTCGAGCCTTACACGCCCTAGGTCACGGGCGTGACCTAAGGCGTGACCTTCCAGAAATTTTACTATAAAATCCAGACAAAGCCTGGAGCTGAGGAGGATCTAGGGAGCTAAATCTAAGAATAGTTCAGTAGCTTAGTTTCTATTTTTATGCATTTCTTTCATATAATTTTCAATTACGTAGTGTAGTTTCACTCTTGCATGTATCGCTCTTTTTAATAGTACTTGATCCCGACAAGCTTTTTAATAAAATAAAGTTCTACTTACTTGTCAAAAACTTTATTATTACTACTTCAATTTATCTTTGATAATTTTTATGTCGAATTCATATTTCGCGGATATGCTCTTCGATTTTAGATCAGTATCTTAAATGACCGAGAGGTTGCGGATATGAGTAGATCACTCAAAGGTAGAAGGAGCTGCATGCACTCCTCGAGAGAGGATGACATGGATCTTCCAAATTGGAGTCAAATCAAATAGCGGGGTTCACCACATAAGGCAAGCTTAGGGGTTTCGACTGGCCGAGGGGTCTTAATCGATCAACTTAAGTTTAGTCGAGTGTATTCTCGATAGATGCGCTTTTGTAATTTAGGAACTTCCACGGTCGAAGTAGGTAATTTAGAGGTCAGCTTTTATATAAGTTTATTTGATTTCAAAGGGAGTCGTGATCAAGTGTTTGTTTTATTTTCGGTTTTCTTCATTTAGTTTTAATTAACCTTCAATTTATATTTCGATATAATAATATTAATTTGTGTGAGTAGAAGTACTCAATAGGCCCCGAGTGTAATACGACATTTCCTATACTATATTTCGATTGGTACGCTTGCCTATTTCGGGATTATAGTTTGGATATATTTTTAAAACTATAAAATCTTCATCAGAGATGCAGCCCCAGAGGTCGGTGCACATGGAGATGGGGCAGTCTAGCATTGGAGTCCAGACAGCAGGGACTGTGAGTCCCGATCATTAATAGTTATTATAGATTTGCTTTCGCGTTGAGTGACTTATAGTGAGGATCTTGATGTATCGGGCAGGGGCCCTCTTTAGTACCTTGTTTATTCTTTTCCGTGGACTCTCCCTTCGTGGAGATTTATATTATATATGTGATTCTGGTGGACTAGTTTTATTGTATTATTTATACTGATTCTACTTTTTTACGATCGGTATGGCCGGCAGGATCAGCGTTTTGTAGTGATGACCTTCCCGGGTGTCTTGGTGTCACCGCAAAGCGGTGGTTCTGGGCATAAGTCCCTGGTGGTTTAAAAGGAAAAAATGGTGTCTTACATCGTGTTAGGTGTCGACCTATATGTTCCACCCCTAGTTGAGTTCTCTCCTTCTAGCTGTCAATATATTTTCTAACGTAGATGAGCTATTCTCCTATAAGGTATGCGACCATGCAGGTACAAGAAATATGCATATGGTGAAAATTCAACCTCCCCGCGCCTATGAGCCTAAGCAAGCATCGTGAACAAACATGTATATGAGCATGCAAGTAAAATAAGAAGACTGTCAAAAACTCTTGTATTATCTGGTGAGTATTACAAAGCTATTACAAAAAATTTTAAGTTATATGACAGTCTTTTCAAAGTTGTACGCAGGAGGACGTCAATCGACTATGACTCATCGTCACCAGTATCAGGCTTGTACTCATCGTCTTTAATAATAACATCTTCCTCATCCTCGACATCATGCTCGACATCGTCCTCGTCATCGCTGATATCACTCTTTCCACTGCTGCTTTCGCTATCGCTGAAGCTAGAAAAGTAGGAGAGGATGTGGTCTAGTAAGTTGGACTCCTCGGCGAGTAGGCCTGGGATGAGGTCCGAGATATTCAGGTGCTCGACCTTGGGATTGAGGAAGCCATCCATCCTCAGTTTGGTGAGAACGGCTCCTCCCGCTGCAGATAGCCGACATCTCGTCCCCGTGAATGCAAATCCTCTTGCCCATCCAGTGCAAGCCCGCCTCCTCTTGCTGCTCAATCGGGCAAATACCCGAGGGACTGGGGCGATCTTCAATGGAGACCGGGCGAGTTTCTAACTCCACGACCTGAACTGGAGAAGTCTCCAACTCGGCTTTAGTGTTGGCAAGTTCTTCGTCGAGCACAGAGATCTTCTTCTCCGTTTTGATCTCGGTGGCCTGCGAAAATTAACTAGCAAACTCAGAAAAAAGTTCAAGTATAGAAGCGAGTAAGTCACGCAGATCAAGCGAGTACCTCATACTCTTTCCACCAAACCGATTGCATCCCTAAGTCGATCGCTTTCTACGAGACGATCTTCTGGGCTTTCTGTGTCTCGAGGAGGTTCCTCACCATGAAGTGCCCAACTCGGTTGCTCGTAGGAGAGCGCAATATGACTGGTGGGCGAGCACCTCCAGGCAGAGATCCTGCATCGACTCAGTGTCTACTCGCCTATACAAAATGAAGGCGGCATCACGGGTTTACCCCTTGTCCTCCCAGTCATCTGACTAGGCAAGTAGGTTGGTGCTCAACGACACCCGATGCTCTCCCTCGGCCCATGTCACTAGTGGGCGATCAAGGGCATCCTTGCCTTCCTGCCTGAGGTTGTAGTTTGGGGGAAGTAAGGTGCCCTTACATTGACTGGTGAATCCCTTTCGTAGAATAGTTCGCAAGAGAGCTTGGATCGCTTGCTCGTATGGTCTGGGGACTTGACCTTCTCTTTCCCCTTGGAGAGCTTCTTCTACAATAAGCCATTGTCGCCAGCACGCGACTAGACCTTACCGCACGCTGAAGGCGGGATATCTTCCACCTCAGATGGCAGGTTCGAAGAGTTTTGACGCGAAGATGACCAGGTATGGCAGAATCTCGTCAGGTTATGACAAAGACTTCTTCTAGCATGTTAACATTTAGATGCCGGTGGATGACATCAAATCACCGCCCGTGGTAAGCTTCAAAAAGCTTCTCAAGAGCACCTTCCAAGATGGGTGGCAAGAAGGAGAATTCTGGCGGCCGGTGGGGCCTCCTCGACACCTCCTCAAAGTCGTCGGCGATGACGACGACCAAGTACTCGTCCCACCGATGAACTTTGTTAGCAGGGTCGACAAGTGTGCAGACATGGATGCTGAAGAAGATCACTCCCTTAGATGTCCCAGCAAAGGCGAAGACCTTCCGGAAGATAGAAAGGTCGAACACGATCTTCTATTCCCAAAGGAAGTAAAGGAAGCCCATGATCATCTCCACTCAATTGGGATTGATCTGGGCGGGCATGATTCCATAGTATCGCATGATTTGGGGATATTCGGACCATAACAGAAGTCAAAGGCCGACTTCAAATTGGCGGAGTAGCAGGACTATCTCACCTTCTAGATAGGTGTTTAGTCGCTCGGTCCGAGCTGGGAGCCTGGCCGAGTATTCCTCTGGTAAGTTTCCTTTGGCGAAAGTCCTCCACATCTTACTCGGTCGCTGCCGACTTCTTGAAGACTACTTCAATGACGTTAGCCGCGTGGGCCTGACGACGAGCACTGACATCGTCGTTGACCATTTTGAGCGAGTAGCATAAGCGAGAAAGAAGTTCGAGTAGAGTGAGAACAAGAAAGAAGACACAAGCAAGGTCGAATACTCGCGGGCAGAGGGTCAGAATTCGCAAAAGTGTATTAAAGGCTCACCTACCCCTTCTCTTAATAGGCAAGTTCCTGGGGGGATATATCAATCTCGTGTGAGTATCTACCTAAGGAAAAGTACTCGTCTAGATATTGACCCTAACCACTAGTCCAATCTCACACAACGATGACTTCTAGCTAACCTTGGAGATCTACTCAGACTGTTAAGCCTTTAAAGCGAAAACTCCCTCCGATACCACTTGAAAGTCTTGTTTTCCATGCTAGCTAAACACCTAGAGAGGGGGGATGAATAGGTTTTGTCTCTATTTGATTTTTCTAACTTGTTTGCAGATTTTTGTGGTTGGTGATTAGGTAGTTTTTGCTTTCAAGATAAATCACAAACAACACAGTAATTTATAGTGGTTCATCAATCTTGGCTACATCCATTGTCCCTCTGTGCCTATCTAACAGTTTGTTATATTTGGCTCTCCCTCCAGAACTCAGCTCCTCAAGAGCTTATAGCACAGATCCCGCAGGACCACATAGGTCACATAGACCTACAACTTGGGCACTATGCCAAACCTAGGTCACAAAGACCTTTCACCCGGCACAAAGCCAAACACATGTCACTAAGACCTCAGCCTTTATAATACAGGCTTACAACTCCATATTCACCAAGAATCTTTATAGAAGAAAAATAAAGAGAGAGATGATTAGACACCAGAGCAAGATCTCTGTGTCTTCTGCTTCCTGGACGGAGCAGATATCAGTCCAAGCTTTTGCGGTAGAAGACAATAAGTAGGCAATAGAATTTTCTTCAACCAGCTTTCCTTTTCTCTATGGAACTTGTAGATCTGCTTCTTCAGAATAGCTTATGATCCTGCTGTTGCAGATGGTGATTGCTTCAGCTATCTCTTTCCCCAGCAAGGTTCTTTATGCAGCTTAATCTTGATTCAACAACTCTTTGCTCTGTGTGGGCCCCAACACTTAATGTTGAAAATATTCCTTGGAAAGTGCAGAAGATGATAATAGCTGGCCGCCAACGTCTCTGGCAGCATTTCCGCAACAATTGAATTTTGGTTGACTTTTTGACTTTGCTGACGTCAGCATGACTCGGCATCTCTGGACTTAGGCAAAATTCAATCATTAGAACCAAAGGTGTTGAGTGAGTAGGTATCACTCAATGCCACAACACTTAGACAAAATTCTGTCTATCTAGGTATTGAGCTCGACGAATGCTGAGCTCTGTTCGACGAACGACATGCTCAGCTCGACGAAAGCATAAGTTCAGTTCGACGAAAGGTTAAACTCTATTCGACGAACTGTAGACTTATTTCGACAAAAGGCTAAAATCAGTTCGACGAACATCATTCTCAGTTCGACGAACGTTGAGCTTAGTTTGACGAACATGAGCTCGACAAAAGCCAAGTAATCCATGCATTTAGACTTAGCCAAATTTCTGCTTCAAGGGATTGAGAGCGTCGAGAGCGTTGAGTGAGCTTGCCTCACTCAATGTAATTTGTCTTAACAAATATTTGTGCACCATGGCGTTGAGAGAGTAACCTCCACTCAACGCCAAACTACTTAACAGAATTTTTCTGTTATCTAGCATTGAGTGAGTATGCTACACTCAACGCCTATGTACTTGGTGAAAATTTTACACAACTTTTCTGTGAGTTGGCTGGCACATCAACACTCAACGCTAAAAGTTGTATGGCGTTGAATGAGTAGACCACACTCAACTCCTGTGGACTTGGCCACATTTTCAGCCAATTTCTCTAGGCTTAGACTGACTCACCCTGACTCACAGCCTTTTTGTTGTATGACGTTGAGTGAGTAGACTACACTCAACGCTATTGTACTTGGCCAAATTTTTGGCTATCTTTCAGTTAGGCTGAGATAGACTCAATACTATATGTTATATGGCATTGATTGAGCTGTTCTCACTTAATGCCTGTGAACTTAGGCAATTTTCTACTAAACAACATTGAATCTATACCTTTGGCATTGAGTGAGCTTGCTCCACTCAACGCCTGTGGACTTAGTCGATTTTTGCTATGTCCAACAACCACTTATTGTGTCTGCATGTCCAATCAATGTGATATGGACAACCTGCACTCAAGACCTCAAATGCACATCAAATACAGTTGATGTGTGTGATATTGACCTGTTTGAGTTCTCATAAATCAGGAACATTGGGAACAATGGACCCAACAGTCTTCATATTTCTGAAGAACAATTCCATCTGCAAAATACACAATAATTTGCAACTAAATGAGGAGCCACTGAAGATATACCAGGTTTAACATTCCCAACTCAAACTTGAAGGTCTTAAACTTTACTTCATCGAGTGGTTTAGTGAAGATGTCAGCCACTTACTTGTCAGTTGGGACAAACTCAAGGTTGATATCTTCACATTTTACATGCTCTCTAATGAAATGATATCTGATTTCAATGTGCTTAGTCCTACTGTGGGAGGCAGGATTCCTAGCAATTGAAATGGCACTAGTAGAATCACAAAATAAGGAACTTCTACTAATCTTAAGGTTGTAGTCTTGGAGCTGATGTTGCATCCATAACAACTGAGCACAGCAGCTACCTGATGAGATGTACTATAACTTTGCAGTTCAAATTGCCACACTGGTTTTCTTTTTGCTGCTCCATGAAACTAGTCCTCCAACTAGGAATTGATAGGTGCCAGAAGTGCTCTTCCTGTCTTCTTTGTAGCCTGCAAAGTGTGGAGGCTGTTCAACATAGACTTTCTCTTTCAAGTCAGCATTCAGAAAGGCTTACTTCACATCCATCTAGTAGACCTTGAATCCCTTATGTGTAGCATATGCACGGGACAATCTTATGGCCTCCAATCTTGCTATAGGGGCAAAGGTTTGATCAAATTCAATGTCTTCTTCCTGCCTATACCCCTTAGCTACTAATCTTGTTTTGTTCTTAATTATAATGTCATTTTCATCAAGTTTGTTTCTGTAAATCCACTTGATTCCAAATGATATTATGTCCATGAGGTCTGGGAACCAGCTTCCAGACATTGCATCTTTTGAACTGGTTCAGTTCCTCTTGCATAGATACTATCCAGAATTGATCTATGTTGTCCTCTTCAAACTTCTTTGGATCCACTTATGATAGGAAGCATGCATACATAGATGTATTTAGATTTTTGCTTCTAATCACTATACCTTGGCTGGCTTCGCCAATGATTTGGTGTGCATGATGGTCTCTTAAATTCCTGATTGTTGGAGGCAATCTTCTTTCAACATCAGCTTTAGGAACAGCTCCTTGCTGATCCTCATTTGCTCCAAGTGAGTCTGGTGGACCTTTTGGAATATCCACTTCATTTTGGATTGTTGGTTCTGCTTCCTTGATGGTCAGATTGTCCATCATCTATTTTGTACCTATAGTACTGGAAGAGGAGCTTGACAGCTCCCTGTTAATCATGGTAGACTCATCAAAGACTACATTTACATATTCTTCAACAACTTGGCTTTTTAAGTTGTAGATCCTGTAAGCTTTTCTATAATTGTTATACCTAACAAAAATCCCATCAAAGGACTTGGAAGCAAACTTAGTTATATAGGACTTTCCATTATGAAGCACATAACATCTGCTACCAAAGATTCTGAGATAGCTCGGGTTTGGTTTTCTGCCTTTCAAGATCTCATATGAAATTTTCTTGTGGCTATTGGTGATAAAGGCTCTGTTGAGGACATGGTATGCAGTGTTGACTGCCTCAGCCAAGAAAAATTCTAGGAGAGATGTGTCATTCAACCGGGTCGTACCACCTTCTATGAGAGTTCTATTTTTTCTCTCAACAATCCCATTTTGTTGGGGTGTTCTGGGTGAAGAGAATTCTTAATGAATCGCATGCTCATCACAGGACCTTGTTATGCTATCAGACTGGAATTCAATCCCATGGTCACTTCTGATTTTGACCACAAAGCTGTTCAACTCATTCTGAATTTGAATAACAAACTTAATGAAGATATCAAGGGTTTTCTTTTTTTCTCTTGAGGAAGAACACCCAAGCAAACCTGGAAAAGTCATCAACCACCACAAGGGTGTAGACATTCCTACCAAGTCTATGAATTGGCATAGGACCAAACAAGTCCATATGCAGGAGGTATAGGCACCTCACAGAATCTTTGATCCCAATACCCTTGAAGGAAGCTTTTGTCTACTTGCCCTTTCGATAAGCAGAGCAAATGCCCTCCTTGGAGCACTTCACATTGTGACCATTCATAACTAGCTCTTAACTGAAGAGTTACTAATAGTCTTATAATTTACATGGGCTAGCCTCTTGTGCCATAAGACACAATAAGAGGCTTTCTCATTTGCCACTAAACAGATAGCATAGTCTTTATTTAAACATAGAAAGTTCAAACAATAAACATTTCCACTCCTACTGTCTCTTAAAATGACCTCTTGGTCACTTGACCTCCTAATTAGGAACGTATTCTTGTGGAAGACAATAACATAACCAAGATCAGAGAGCTGGCTTATGCTTATAAGGTTGTGTTGCAACCCTTCAACATAAGCCACCTTAGTGATGGTGACTATGCCATTGGTGATCTTACCATATCCTCTTGTTACCCCCCTATCTGAACCGCCAAAGATTACTTTGGGTCCATCTTTTACTAGAGTGTACTCCTTCAAATTGCTCCTTGTCCCAGTCATGTGCCTGGAACAACCACTTTCCAAGTACAATATAGGGGTATGGCCACTTAACCTGAAATATACAGTTTACTTTACCTTAGGACCCCAATATCTATTGGGTCCTAGGTGCAAATTAGTCTGAAATTGAACATGTCCACTAACAAGATTTCTGACTGGTGGACTAACTCTGGTCCTGGCCACATTAGGATTATGCCAGCAGTCAATGGCATAATGGCCTATCTTGCCACAACACCAACAATCATGTATGTTGTATCTTCTTTTCTGCGTAGGCCTAGCAGTTGGTTTGACTGTAGTCTTGACAGAAGGAAGAGGTGCAACAGCCATTTTTTGTTTCCTTTCAGCATGGATTTGACTGAATGTTAGTCTGCTTGCTGGCTTGTGTGGACTGTTCTGAGTGCTATCAGTAGCACATTTCTTTTCAGATAGTGTGCTCTTGATAGCATCATAAATAACCATATCAGACAAGCTAACAGACTGACCCTTAGTCATATTCTGTGCTGATAGGTTCAAAAAACTGGCTGCAGCCACATTTTTGAGAGGGGGGTGTAGCACCAAAGATAAATGGTCCATGATAGGCCATTTGAATTTCTTCATGGGCAGCCTTAAAGGCACTTGCCCTACTATAGCTTCCACAATGGCTGGGAATATCTTTTATTCCACTTGTGGATGCACCATTCATATAGTGACCATATATGCTTTTCTGGTCATACTTATTTGAAGGGAATATCACCCTCGTGAATGGGCTAGGTGGCCTAGATGCCATAGGCACAACTGGAACTTTATCTTTGAGGTTGGCAGGTCTTGTGTTACCCTTGAAGCCCAACACCTTCTTACCCATTTGTGAGGAGAAGGAATCTATCAAGGGTAACACTATATTGGGCTGAGAGAAACTGGCCACAATACTTTTCTCCCTCTTGAGCTTTTCTTCAAGATCTTTAATGAGACTATTTTTGCTCTTGATAGTCTCCATCTGGATGTCTTACAGGTTTTCAGTTGACTAAGATCCCTCATTGTCTGATTCAGCACAACAGCTGTTTCAGCAAGCTGTGAAGCAGCAGGTTGAAGAGACAAAATCTCTTTAGCCCGTTTTTTAGTCAACTTCTTGCATTTCTTAAAGGCATCCAGAAGTTCACTATATTTGTCAATAAATTGATTGACATCAACCTCTGAGCCAAAATCATCTTCACCATTAGATGAAAAGGCTTCAGCAAAAGGACTTGTCTCATGCTTAGACACTGAACTTGATGGAGAATGTACCTTACTTTAACCAGGCTGATCATGGCTGCCTTCTTCATCAGACATTGTCATCATCCCTCTACAGTTGTGGCCATCTTTATCCACCTCTGAGTCACTGTCTGGTAGTGTCAAAGGGGCCCTAATTCCTATCCTCCCTGGAGGATAGTCATCTCCTGCTATAATAGTTGTATCTTTAGTAGCAGCAACAACTAGCCCAATATAGGCTTCCTCTTGTTCAGACTCATATGATGACGAGTCTGTCCAGCTTTTCTCTTTCTTACCCGCAAAGGACTTTTTTCTTGCCTTTGTGCTTTTGGTGAGATATCTTCTCACTATCCTCCCCTCTCTTCACTAGGCAATCAGCAATGACATGTCCTAGCTTGCTGCAGCAGTAACAGATAACATTAACAGAATTCTGTTTACTGGGTTTAGATCCATACCTGTCCTCCTCAGAGGATTTCTTCCAGCGATGTGCTGAGGAGGAGTGCCTGCTCTTCCAGTGCTTCTTCTTCATAAGCCTATGGAGCTGCCTGGGGAAGACAACAAAGTCCTCATCAGACATGCTGTTGTCTGATGCTTCTGATTCAGAACAGTCTGAATCTTCTTGTATTCTGGGAGTAGAAGGGGTATTTCTCCTACATTTGCTTGTGGCTTCAGCTTTGAGAGCAACTGACTTTTCTTTGGCTTGAGATTTGCAGTTGGTCTCTTCCTCTTTCCTGACAGTTAGCTGCATCTCATAAGAGAGCGATTTTCCAAATAGGGTGTGAGGTGGAGTGTCACCCAACTTAGCCATTTCTCTGATGGCACATATCTTTGTGTCCCAGTCTCTGTTGAGAGACCTGAGGAGCTTATCATTTAGCTCATAATGACTAAAGACCCTTCCATAGGTTCTTAGCTCATTCATTATCATGAAGAATCTTTCAAAGCAGGTGGCTTTCTTCTCACCCTTGGTCTGTCTGAAGGTCTCATACTCCTGATTGAGCATAGACTTTCGATCATCCCTGATCTCCTATGTGCATTCCATGTAGATCAGTAGAGTGTCCCACATCTCCTTTACAGTTTTGCAGTGAATCAGATTCTGAAGGGTAGAATCATCAATTGCACTAACAATGACATTTTGAGCCCTCTTGTCCATGGTAGAAAGAATGACTTCATCCTTTGTCATCTCATCATATATCTTGGGCATCTGGATGTTTGCATCAAGGATAGATACTTTCATGGGGATGAAAGGTCCTTCTTTAATAGTTAAAAAGATTCTATGGTCAGCTGCTTCCATGAATAGCCTGACCCTCTCCTTCCATATGTCAAATCCATCCTTCCTGCAGATAAGAAGCTTCATGGCACCCATCTCCATATAGTTCACTCCTGAACCCATATGAACAGTCTGTAGCTACCTTGGAAGATCACTTAGATGGTTAGATCCTTTATGATTAACCTCCCTCTAATACCACTTAAAAGTCTTTTTTTCAAGGTTGCTTACAACCTAATGGGGGAATAGGTTGTAACACTGTTATTATTCTCTTTTTAATTTTATCTTTTGCACTAAGTGTGTTGGTAGTAGTTTGATTTCAAGAACCTGCACAAAGAAAATAACACAGAAGAGTACACACAGATTTATAGTGGTTCCCTAATTTTTGGGTACATCCACTCTCCTCCCACCTTGCCAACTTCCTGTTAGTTAATGTACTTCTCTAAAACACTGCTCCAAAGAGCTTACACATCAGATCGCTCAGGATCTCTAAAAGTTCATATTTTCAAGGTAGCTATCAACCTAGAGGGGGTGTGAATAGGTTTATCTAGGTCTTTTGAATTTCTTTTTGTTTCTTCTTGAGTTACTATGTGATTGAGAGCTTTTTATGAACCTGCAAATAGAAAACACACACAGAAAAGCACACAGGTATTTTTTATAGTGATTCCCCAAAATTATGGGTACATCAAATTTCCACCCACCTTGCTAACTTCCTGTTAGTTAAGGCACTTCTCCAAAACAATGCTCCAAGGAGCTTACACCTCAGATCCTTCAAGATCTCTCAGTCTCCTCCGGGACTTACTCCTCGGCCATAAGGGCCTACACTCAGTGATACAAGTATCACCTACCTCAGACAATTAAGCCCTACCATTCAAGCTATGGAGAATAGCCCTATCTCAGAGCAAACTCGCACCTATAACTCAGAGAGATACACTCTCCTACATATTAGGCAATATTACCCTACTTCTCAGTGAGTAAAACTCGCCTATCTCAGATCCCAGCTGGATCCTACACTCAGAGAGGAAACCTCTCCTACAGCTCAGATCCAGAAGGATCATACAACAAGAAATAATTTAATTAACTTTAACATGGAAAAATTTCTCTATGTCAACAACTAGAGCAGAGAAATTTCTGCTCTATCTCTCCTCACACCAGAGAAAAACTTTGCAGGAGGAACTCAGAAGCTTTCTCCTGAACTTGCTGTAGAAGACTAAAGATCTGTTGATCTTGATTTTTCAAGAAACTAACTGAACCTGCCGATGGCTGAAGGTTCTTCTTTCTTCATAAATATTTATGATTCTGCTGTGCCTGATGAAGACGACACATCTATCTGAACTTTTTCGTGATGGAGTGCTTCAAGCGTTTTACTTGCAGCAATGGCGAGTAAGATGAAGTCGGGTGCTAACTTTTGAAGTTGATCCTTTTTTAGTTCGTCGATCAACTACTCTTAGAGATCAGTGGGTCCCACCTGCAGCTTCTAGTTGCACCTTGCATTAATGCCTATTTGTCGTACTGTAGGCCGGCGGCGCATTTTGTTGTGTACTGTAGCTTTGCCTCTAACAATTTGAATATGGTTGACTTTGTCGATTTTGCTAACATCAGCACCAGTGGACTTGGCCAAAATCAAGCATCAGTAGTATGGGCGTTGAGTGAGTGTCCTTCACTCAACGCCAAATAACTTAGATAGGTTTACTGTCTCTTAGCATTGAGTGAGTTACATTCACTCAACCTCAAACTACTTAGCATATAAATATGTTTCTATGAATTGAGTGATTCAGCTTCACTCAACGCCAATATGTTTTCTCAGGTTTCTACTGCTTGGCATTGAGTAAGTGAGCATCACTCAACGTCAAACACCTTAGACAAAATTCTGTCTTCACTAGGCATTGAGAGCATTGAGCGTCTCTTCACCACTAAATATTTTTTGCCTTAACCCTTTCTGCAGCCTCTTTTGCATGCATGGCATTGAGAGCGTTGAGTGAACATACTTCACTCAACACCATGTGCCTTAACTAATTTTCTGCCTCTGTAGTATCTTAGGTGTTGAGAGCGTTGAGTGAGCATGCCTCACTCAACGCTTTTTTGCCTTAACCAAAATTCTGTCTCTACAGTATCTTAGGCATTGAGAGCGTTGAGTGAGCACGCCTCACTCAATGCATTTTGTCTTAACCAATTTTTTGTGTTTAGAAACACTAGCTTTGACTGACTGAGTGTTACTCAACACCTATGAGGTTATGGCGTAGAGTGAATGACCTTCACTCAACACCTATGGACTTAGCCACTTTTCTGCCTCTTACACCTTAGGCATTGATTGTCTCAGCCAACCACACTCAACTCTGAACTGAGTCCGACGAATTCTGAACTGAGTTCAACGAACAGTGAGCTCAGCTCGACGAACTTTGATCTTAGTTCGATGAATTTGGACTTAGCCAAATTTCTCAAACTCTGAGCTTTGTTCGACGAATGATTAGCTCGGCTCGACGAGCTCTGAACTCAGTTCGATGAATTTAGACTTGGCCAAATTTCTCAAACCATATCTCATGTAAGAGTTTACATGACTTAGGCACTTAGGCTACCTGTCCCATTACTGTCATCTACTGTTATATGTATATCATTGACAAGATTGACTTCCTCAAATATAGGTCCGGGCAATGGACACAACAATTTCCCCCTATTTGAGGGAGTCAAAACTCTTAATCAAGTGAGTCAATGACATACACAGAACCATGCAACAATAAGCATAAAAACTATATAATTGAGAAGTGATCTATAGTTACCCCACTTCCTAGCCTGCAGAGTGGAACATTACTGCACCTGCTTCCCCTGAATTGCTGCTACCATTCTAGAACATTAATCTGATCATCTTTTCATCCCCCTTTTTAACTTCAGCAAATAGCAGGTAGGAATCAACTGATCATCTTATCATCTTCTCCCCCTTAATTAGACAGAAGAGAATTATTGGAGTTGTGCTGGAAATGCTCCCCATCAATTGGAGAACCTTCCTTTCTTTAAAGACAAATCCATCTGTAAAATAACAAATAGTTTGCAACCAGATGAGGAGCAACTGAAGCTATATTAAGTTTAACATACCCAACTCAAATTTGAAGGTGTTAAACTTGGCTTCATCTAGTGGCTTGGTGAACATGTCAGCCAGTTGCTTGTCTATTGGAACAAATTCAAGGGTGATGTCTTCACATTTCACATGCTCCCTAATGAAATGATATCTAATCTCTATGTGCTTAGTCCTTCTATGCGAGACAGGATTCCTAGCAATTGATATTGCACTAGTAGAATCACATAATAGAGGAGTTCCACTTATCTGGAGGTTATAGTGTTGAAGCTGGTGCTCGATCCATAGCAACTGAGCACAACAGCTACTTGCTGAGATGTACTCTGACTTTGCAGCTGATATTGCAACACTGGTTTGTTTCTTGTAGCTCCACGATACCAGTCTCCCTACCAAAAGCTAATAGGTTCCAGATGTGCTCTTCCCGACCTCTTTGTATCCTGCAAAATCTAGATCTAAATAGCCTATTAGTTTAAACTCCCCATTTCTAGGGTACTATAGGCCAAGATCTGGAGTGCTCTTAAGATACCTAAAGATTCTCTTAACTGCAGAGTAGTGAGATTCTTTATGGTAATCCTGATACCTAGCACAAACACATGTATCATACATGATGTCTGGCCTAATAACAGTCAGATATATAAGGGAGGCAATTATCCCTCTATACAAAGTTTCATCAATAGGTTTCCCTGCCTCATCTTTGACTACATGCATACTTGACCCCATGGGAGTTCTCATGGTGGAGGAGTTCGCCATGCCAAATTTCTTTATTAACTTCCTAGTGAACTTAGGCTGGGATATGGACAAGCCATCATCAGTCTGTCTTAATTGGAGGCTCAAGAAGAACTTAAGTTCACCTATACTACTCATCTCAAACTTCCCCTGCATAAGTTTAGCAAACTTTTTGCAGAGGTTGTCATCAGTAGATCCAAAGATGATGTCATCTACATAGATCTGAATTAGGATGATCTTACCCTTAGATTCCGTTAGGAATAGGGTCTTGTCTATTTTCCCCCTTGAGAATTTATTGTCAATGAGGAAACTAGACAAAGTCTCACACAATGCTCTAGGGGCTTGCTTCAGCCCATATAGAGCTTTCCTAAGTCTATAAACATAATCAAGTGAGTTAGGAACTACAAAACCTAGAGGCTGCTCAACATAGACTTCTATTTTTAAGTTACCATTCAGAAAGGCTGACTTCACAT
The DNA here is from genome assembly GCA_039583875.1 of Platanthera guangdongensis. Taxonomy (NCBI): domain Eukaryota; kingdom Viridiplantae; phylum Streptophyta; class Magnoliopsida; order Asparagales; family Orchidaceae; genus Platanthera; species Platanthera guangdongensis. The sequence continues at coordinate 76,167,727 of CM077157.1, forward strand.
CCATCTGGTAAACCTTGAATCTTTTGTATGCAGCATATGAGTTAGAACCCGCCAACCCAAAAATTCATCTCAAAACCCAGGTGTTAAGATGAAGGGTGGCGGGGTACTTGAACACAAAGGGGAGAAGGCTGCAGGCGATGTGGGATTAACCCCAACCACAGAACCATGGGGATAGTCTGCCACAAGGGGCCCACTGTCACAACCCACATTTTCACCGCATATAAAAACTTATCAGAGTAAGGGAAAATGTGCGTCATGATGCCACGTCAGCGGGGGATAACTGCGGACGCTCAGGCAGACACCAAACTAAACATGAAGAAAGGTTCTTTTTGAGTTATTTTAAGGAAAATCAGTTAAGTGCAATAGTTAGTCATATCCCTCGGCTTAGTGGCTCATCTAGTCCACGAATCAAAATATATTATACGCTGTGGAAAAATACTTGATTAGATTAACTCAAACATCCTACATGAGTAAAAACATCCCTAAAGGACAACTCATGTTATGCAAGACTCTAAATTTATAATAATAGTAAAGGTAGCTTTTACGGTCGCTAAATATAACAAGTTAGAGTTTCAAATTATGCAATGCATGAAGTAATAGTAGTAGATTTTATAGTTGAAAATACCTAATATGCATTCCTGGCAAAAATCGTCCCAGAGAACAAGTAATCCACATTTAAAGAAATGAGCAGCTAGCAAGAATCAAACAACTAACAATTCAGTGGGTGTCAACAAACTGACACGAAACCACGAACAAAAGAATATCTGAACTAGTAAAACTAAACAAACTACAAACTACCTCGCTATGACGAGGCAACAACCACGACCAACACTGCCTCCCAGAAAACTCCAAAACCAGCACTGCTAACTGCTACTACTCTGAACCTGGGGCATTCCAAAGACAGAACACCTCAGCAAGAAGTTACAAATGGTGGCAGGAAAAGTAATAAGCCAAAATAAACAAAGGTCATCAGGGGTACCAACCCAAGACCAAAAGCACTGAAGTAAAGTACAAAAGAAAACAGGGCATCAACAGGAAAAGAACTCCTACGTGATTTAAAGATCGTCGAACTGAGCTCAGAGATAAAGATCCAAAGCAGAGTCAAAATCGTCGACCTGAGCTCACCGATCGTCGAATGGAGTTCGACGATATTATGAAGTTGAGCTCAGCGATCGACGAATGGAGTTCGACGATCTGTCGAAGTTGAGCTAGACGATCGTCGACCGGAGTTCGACGAATACTCTAGAGGGGGGGTGAATAGAGTATATAGTACTTTAAAAACTTTTACAACTATTGTTGTAATATGTGTGAGCAGGGAAGCAATAATAAATCTAATCACAGCACAAGGTTAAACAAAAACTAAACACAGGAAAAATCAAGGCCAGAAACAAACATAAAAGCAAGCAAAACCAGAAGACACAAGGAAATATAGTGGTTCCCCAAACTTGGGTACATCCACTCTTCTACCACCCTAGGTAGGAATCCACTACAGGATGAGTTGATCAGGTGTCCTGGGCACCAATGAGCTTTTGATAAGGTGCTCAAAAACCAAAGCAGATTTTTTGATCAGGTGTCTTGCCACCAATGAGCTTTTGACAAGGTGCTCAAAAACCAGGTTCAAACTTTTGAAGGGAGTTTGAAAAACCCTTTACAGAGTGGGGGTGAGAGAGTGATGGAAGTCTTCTCTTTCTCAAACAACTGAGAAGACTATGTGGATTGATGTCAAAGCTCCCCCTGAATCCTTGAGATCTTCAGGAAGAAAAGCTTTGCTGAGGGTGATAGGCCTTCAAAGGTTGAACTCCAGCAATAGATGATTTCAGCAATTGTTGAAATGTTGAGTGTCTGGAGTCTGGAAATATATTGGCCTTGAACACTTTGAAAACTACAGAGATCTGAAGAAAGCTTGATCTCCTTGGATGACTGTTCTTCAGAATTCTTTGTGACAGAAGATTTTTGAATGTCTCTGTAATCTGTATTGTGTGTGTGTTCTTCTTGTTCTCTTGGAGATTCAAAAAAACATTCTATCTTTTATTCTCTGGTCTAGAATAGAATATCATTCTCTGTCAAGGATAGCCGTTAGCCTGCATTGATTGCATCCTTAATTGCATAATCTCTTTTGGAGGAAAGTCCACAGAATTATTCCTTGAAAAATCCCTTGAAACTTGGTACAGAAATAAATGAAAACGGCTAGCAAATATCTGAATTAATTGCAGAATAACTCCTAACTGATTTGAATTTGAATTAAGAAATATCCTGGAAGTTATCTGAAAGCGTCGAACTGAGCTCAGCGATCTGGAAACACACAACAGCAAAATATCGTCGATCTGAGCTCAAAGATCGTCGAACTGAGCTCAGAGATAAAGATCCAAAGCAGAGTCAAAATCGTCGTCCTGAGCTCACCGATCGTCGAATGGAGTTCGACGATATTATGAAGTTGAGCTCAGCGATCGTCGAATGGAGTTCGACGATCTGTCGAAGTTGAGCTAGACGATCGTCGACCGGAGTTCGACGAATCGTCGTGTTGAGCTCGACGATCAGACTTGGTCTCCAAACACAAAATCTTGGTCTTCAGGGCAGCTTCCAAACCTAGACTTCTAACCCTTAGACTCCATTCTAATTGACCTATTAAGCTATACAGAAGGTCAAGCAAAGGTTCCTAGAGACATAGTGATCCTGACCCAAATTAGTAATAGGTTGTTCCAACAATCTCCCCCTATTTGGGTTAGGATTACTATTTACAGACTTTGGAAAAATTTAAATAACAACATACAAGTATTAAAGTAGAAAAACAATAGCTAGACAAGCAGAATCACAGAGATATATATATATATCATCCAGATAGCAATCAGAATTCACAGAAACTGTCACCTTACAATGTCATTTCTTCTCTTTGCCTTTGACAAGTTTAATTTCTCTGTTTGGATTGTGGGCTTCTTTGTTGGACCTGGTGTCATCTGCTGCACCCAAATATGTTTGCTTTGTAGGCCTGGGAACCACAGCTGCAGGATGTAATTCCATGTATCTCTCAGCATCAAAGAATTTACTGGAAGTATATTTCTCTAATTCTTTTTGTCTTTGCTCAGACATTGTAGAAATGTTGGAAGAATCTATTCCTTGTTCTCTGGCCTTCTTAATCTGATCCAGTGCAGCCAATTCTTTCATCCTGGCAGTCCAAGCAGATGGATTATTTTCAGGGTCCTCAAAAGGTACAGGTGGCTCATACCTGTTGGAAGGATTGTCTTGAGGAGGCCTGGCAGACACAGTCTCTTTCAGCTTGTAAGGGAAAGGACCTGATGATGTATCAGATGAAATATGTCCTCCCCTAGAATATGGGTGCTGCCTGGAGTACCCTTTGGAATATACTTGAATATCTCTTTGAGTTCCTCTATATCCTCCTCTCCTAGAGTGTGAACCCCTGGATTGGCTTTCCCTGTGATAAGATCTGGCATGAGGTTGATAGGGAGCCTGACTTCTGGCTGGGGGTTGACTTGCAGAGCTTCCACCTGCACCTGCATCAGGAGGAGGTGGTGGAGGAGGATGAGAGTGCTGGAATGGGGATGAACCCTTCTCATATTTTCTCTTTTTCTTCATTGCTTTCAGCTGATTTTTAGAATATTGCATCCAGTGTTCAGTGATTGGGCAGTTATGAAGGATATAGTATGGAATGTCATTGTTATCTTTGACTTTAGCAGGAGGTACCCTTTTCATTGCTTTGCTCCTTGCCTTCCTTTTCCTGGCAATGGTAGCAGATGAGTTATCAGAGTCTGTTTTAAATTCATCAGATTCAGAACTCTGATCATCATATAGAGCATCTATTTTCCTCATAAGATCTTTCTTCAGTTGTACAGCAGCAGATGAGGCAGAAGTTGAAACAGCAGCAGCAGGTGTTGAGATGGTAACAGCAGGGACAGCAGCAGATGGAGAAGGTGAAGCAGAAGCAACAACAGTAGCAGTAACAGTCTCACTTACAGCAGTAGAAACAGCAACAGACACTGGAGAGTTGATAGCAGCAATAACTTCACTGACAATAGCAGAAACAGCAGAAACAGCATCAAAGTCTGCAGAAGGCTCAAATTCAGTGGCCTTTGACATCAGAATGTCCTTGGATATTGGCTCATCAGAAGCAGTAGGAACTTCAGCAGCAGTATCAGTAATCTCAGAAGCAAAATCAGTCCTTTCTTTAGAAGCAGCAGCAATGACTGAATTTACAAAGGAGGAGATCATGCTAGGGTCACAGCAAGAAAAAGGCACAAGTGCCTTGCATAAGTCTTCTGGAGGCTGGACAGCATGGACCTCTGGAAGATAGCTAAAGTAGGCAGAATCAAAAACAGATAGCAAAGACCTGAGGTCTATTGCAAGAACTGCAGTAGGAGGCACAGCAGCAGCAGTAAGAGGAGGAGCAGCAGTCACAAAAACAGCAGCAGCAACAGCATGAAGGCTTTCTTCATATGACATCTCCCCCTGCCTAGATGCAGATACATCTGGATCAAGGCACACTACTGTAGGTGCTGCCTGAGGGAAGAGGGAAGAGAGCCTGGCAGAAAGGGCTGCCACTGACAGGTGGAGTGGAGCCAAAGAGGTCTCCACAGCAGAGTTAGCCTGGGGGCAAGTAACTCATACAGCCTGTCAGCTAGGGCTGAGAGGTCTACTTGCTCAAGAGCTGGAGCAGAGGTAGAAGGTATGGAAGCAGCTGAGGGTTCTGGAAGTGGAGGGATGGAGAATTGTGGAAGGGATGGCTCACGTGTTGGGAGGGTGGATATGGAGGATAGGGGAATTGATATGGATAGAGTGAATGTTGGCTGGTCTATGATGTGGTGGAGGAGGTCTTGGAATGAAGTGGAGGAGGAAGGTAAATCAGGAGGAGATGATGGGGAATCATCCATAAAGGAATCATCTAGTAGGGTGAAGGATGGAATGGATGGTGATGAGGTGATATCTGGTGGAGGGTAGGAGAACAGTGGTTGGAATTGGTCTGCTGGTGGAGGTAGAATGGGTTCTGGGGATGGTGTTGATGTTGGAGATGGGCTAGATATGGTGATGGTGGAGGGAGATGGAATGGTGGATGATAAGGGAATGGGTGGAATTGGAGGAGGAGGAGAGACAACAACAGCAGCAGCCAGGTCATCTGCAGGGGCAGAGACCTGTGGAGGAGTGACTCTTTGAGTCCTTGTGCCTGAAGGGGCACTGGAGGAGGGCCTGCTAGGCTTGCTTATTTGCCTGTCCCACTTTCCAAAGAGGGCACATGTCAGTCTCTTGGAGGCATTGATATGAACTCCAGAGGAGACTAGCAAGGCAGGGTACCTGTGCTGCAGGAAAACTCCAATAATTCTTCCAAAATTAACAAAACTTTTGTTTATTTTCTTTTTGATGAGGTCAAAGAAAATCTCTCCCCAATTCAGATTCTTCTTGTCCACAAGAGCTCCCATGAGGCAGAGCTGGTATCTTGATATAGTATCATGGGCAGAGTGCTTTGCCAGCAGCACTTTCCCTACCACATCTGCCAGGAATCTATATTCAACAGACAGATTCCTCTTGAAGAGCTTGCTAGGGTTTCCCTCTGGATGACCCATTCTGGCAAGCATTTCAGAAAACTCATCTCCAGATAATTCAGCAGAGTCTTCTCCATTTCTCAATCCAAAAACTTCTGTTAAAATTGTGGGGGTCAAGGGTACCTGATTTCCAGCTATTGACCCAACTATAGTGATGTTATCTTGATTATGAGCAGTATAAACCCACTCCTTGATTTCATCAAAAGCCAACTTGATCCTGGTGGTCATTAATGCTATCAGATTTTGATCCTTGAATAAACCCAGTATGTCTTGAAAAACCTGGTCAGTGGTGCTGAAGGATTCCAGATCAATGTCAAACCCAGCATCAAACTTCATTACAGCAAGAACAGCAACTGACACGGCCATTGGTACCTGCAAAAACTCAACAAACAAAACGACCAAGCGTAGAACTGTTTGGAGGGAAAGAAAATTCTTGCAGAGAAATCGAAAGCGCAAAAGAGAACGACGGCGAAAAAAGAGTTTTATATTAGGGTTCGACGCAGAATTGGAAAGATCGTTGAACTCAGTTCGACGATCGAGGCTTCTAAAGGAATCTGAAGAGTCTTCAACATCGTCGATCTCCGTTCGATGATATTGGAGAGCGTCGATCTCCGTTCGACGATCGTTCAGAGAACAGAATCGTCGAGCGTCGTTTGACGATCGTTGACCGGAATAGATAGTTCATACTATCTGAAAGGCGCTGAACTCAGTTCGACGATTTTTGGAAATCGTCGATCTCCATTTGACAATCTTGGGGCAAATCGTCGAGCGCAGTTCAGAGATCAGAAAAAAAAAAATCCTAGACACTAAGGAAAAATCAGAATGTTTGCCTAATATTGGTCAATTTTTAAGCTTTCAAAATCTTGGATATTATGTAAGGCTTCCTCCATCTAACATTCCTAACTGATTTAGGAAGAAGGTGTGTTTCTTTTCATCCAAGGGCTTGGTGAAAATATCTCCCCTTTGTAAATCAGTTGGGATATATTGTAATTCAATTTTATTCTTTTCAACATTATCCCTTAAGAAGTGATGCCTAATCTCTATGTGTTTTGTCCTACTATGGAGGACTGGATTTTGAGCTATGGAAATAACACTTGTGTTGTCACAAAAGATTTTAGACTTCTCTAAGTTGTAACCATAGTGTAGGAGTTGGTTTTGAATCCACAAGATTTGTGAACAACAACTGCCTGCAGCCATATATTCAGCTTCAGCAGTTGAAGTTGACACAGATGTTTGTTTCTTACAAAACCAAGAGACCGTCTGTCACCAATGAACTGACAAGTTCCACTGGTGCTTTTCCTATCAATTTTGCATCCAGCATAATCAGCATCAGAGAATCCAGTTAACTCAAATGCTGAATCTTTTGGATACCAGAGACCTAGATTTGGACAACTTTTAACATACCTGAGAATCCTCTTTACTAAAGTTAGGTGTGACTCTCTAGGGCTTACTTGGAACCTAGCACATATACATGTAGCAAACATTATATCTGGTCTACTAGCTGTAAGATACAGTAAAGAGCCAATCATTGCTCTAAATGTTGTCTGATCAACAGGTTTCCCATGTTCATCAGCATCCAATACAGCATTGGTAGGCATGGGTGTTTTCATACAAGATGCCTCAGACATACCAAATTTCTTAACCAATTCATTTGTATATTTGGTTTGAGAAATAAAGATGCCTTCAGCATGTTACTTGACTTGCAATCCTAGGAAGAAGGATAGCTCACCCATGCTACTCATCTCAAATTTAGAATGCATCAGGTTAGAAAACCTTCTGCACAAATTTGAGTCAGTAGAACCAAAAATGATATCATCTACATAAATTTGTACTATTAGGGTACGGGCCTATGGGTTCTAATAAAAAGAGTTTGGTCTACTCTACCCCTTATAAAACCATTTTCCAAGAGAAAGCATGCTAAGGTCTCATACCATGCTCTAGGAGCTTGCTTGAGACCATATAATGCTTTATTTAATCTAAAAACATAATCAGGATAAGTTGGAGAGATAAAACCTGGAGGTTGTCTGACATAAACTTCCTCTTTGATGTCTCCATTCAAGAAAGCACTTTTGACATCCATCTGATATACTTTGAAGCCTTTGTGAGCTGCATAAGCTAGAAATATTCTGATGGCTTCCAATCTTGCAACTAGCGCAAAGGTCTGGTCGTAGTCAATTCCTTCTTCTTGAGAGTATCCCTGAGCAACTAGCCTTGCCTTGTTCCTTATAATTACTCCTTGATCATCCAGTTTGTTTCTGAATACCCATTTTGTTCCAACAATGGAATGATCCTTAGGCTTTGGCACTAGTTCCCATACTTTGTTCCTCTCAAATTGATGCAACTCCTATTGCATTGCAATGATCCAGTGTGGATCTTGCTCTGCATCTTGAATGGATTGAGGTTCAATTTGAGATAAGAAGCAGGTGTGCAATAGGTTTTGGTTGACCTGATTTCTGGTTTGCACACCAGCTGAGATTTCTCCAATTATTTGGGAAATTGGATGGTCTCTTGATGTTACTAAATCAACAGGGGGTGTTGATTGTTCACCAACCTGTGTTGTTGTTTCCTCTTGTGGTACAACAACTGGCTCTTCAAGTTGTTCTTCATTATGTTGAGCATTCCCTTCATCCTCACTGCTTTCATCCTCTTGAGTAACCTGTAACCTGTTCAAGTCTTCAACTAGAGAGTGTTCCTGCAAAGGTTCTATGGTAGAAGAATTATTCTCCTTGAAAGACATGTTAGTTTCATCAAATGAAATGTGAACAGATTCCTCAATTTTCAAAGATGATTTATTATAGACCCTATAAGCCTTGCTGATCATGGAGTATCCCAGAAACACTCCTTCATCAGCTTTGGCTTGAAATTTTGCTAGATATTTCTTGTCATTATTATGAATATAGCAAATACAACCAAAGACTCTAAAATAGTCAACTTTAGGTTTCTTCCCTTTGAGTAATTCATAGGGAGTCTTTCCATTTAGTTTATGTATCAGACTTCTGTTCAGCACATAGTTGGAGGTGTTCACTGCCTCTGCCCAAAAGGATAGAGGTAGATGAGCATCTGACAACAATGTAGTGGCAGATTCAATAAGGGTTCTATTTTTCCTTTCAGCTACCCCATTTTGTTGAGGAGATCTAGGAGCTGAGAAAGTATGTCTGATCCCTTCACTCTGATAGAACTCTTGCATAAGAAGAGAATCAAACTCTGTCCCATGATCACTTCTGATCAGGGCAATGTGAGTATTGAACTTAATCTGTATGCATTTAAGAAACTCTGTCAGACACTTAAAGTTATCAAACTTCTTCCTTAGAAAGAACACCCAAGTGAATCTAGAGAAATCATCTACAACTACTAAAGTATAGGATTTCTCTCCTAGGCTTTGTACTGTGATGGGTCCAAAGAGATCCATGTGTAACAGATACAATATCCTCGGTGAATCACTCTTATTAAGTGACTTAAAACTGTTTTTAGTTTGCTTGCCTAATTGACAAGCCCTGCAGAGTCCTTCCTTCTTGTAGGGGCCAGAAGGTAGTCCTCTAACAAGGTTGTCCTTGGATAGCCTAGCAATAGTTCTAAGGTTTAGGTGTCCTAATCTCTTATGCCATAAAACATTTGGTTTACAGATAGAGTTAAACAAGCAAATATCTACATCAGTTGAAAGAAAATCTACTAGGTAGATGTTACCTTTCCTTTTACCTGTCAACACAGTTGTGTTGTCCTCTGACTTGATTTTGCATAAGGCTTTGCTGAAGGTCACCTGCTAGCCTTCATCACACAGCTGACTGATGCTGATTAGGTTGTGCTTCAGTCCTTCCACATAAGCTACCTTCTTAAACGTTACTGAACCAATCTGGACTGCACTATATCCTTTAGTCTGTCCAAAGTTTGAATCACCAAAGATAACATTGGGTCCAAGTTTGGCTCTGAAGGATGTGAGGTTGTACTTGTTCCCTGTCATGTGCTTAGAGCACCCACTATCCAAATACCATTGCTGGTTAGATGTTGGATAGGTCTTCACCTGCACATAAGACAATTCATTTGTTTTTGACCCAGTTTACCTTGGGCCTAGGTTGATAGCCTTTAAATTGAAAGTGCAACTAGATCTGATATACTCTAGAGGGGGGGTGAATAGAGTATATGGTGCTTTAAAAACTTTTACAACTATTGTTGTAATATGTGTGAGCAGGGAAGCAATAATAAATCTAATCACAGCATAAGGTTAAACAAAAACTAAACACAGGAAAAATCAAGGCCAGAAACAAACATAAAAGCAAGCAAAACCAGAAGACACAAGGAAATATAGTGGTTCCCCAAACTTGTGTACATCCACTCTTCTACCACCCTAGGTAGTAATTCACTGCAGGATGAGTTGATCAGGTGTCCTGGGCACCAATGAGCTTTTGATAAGGTGCTCAAAAACCAAAGCAGATTTTTTGATCAGGTGTCTTGCCACCAATGAGCTTTTGACAAGGTGCTCAAAAACCAGGTTCAAACTTTTGAAGGGAGTTTGAAAAACCCTTTACAGAGTGGGGGTGAGAGAGTGATGGAAGTCTTCTCTTTCTCAAATAACTGAGAAGACTATGTGGATTGATGTCAAAGCTCCCCCTGAATCCTTGAGATCTTCAGGAAGAAAAGCTTTGCTGAGGGTGATAGGCCTTCAAAGGTTGAACTCCAGCAATAGATGATTTCAGCAATTGTTGAAATGTTGAGTGTCTGGAGTCTGGAAATATGTTGGCCTTGAACACTTTGAAAACTACAGAGATCTGAAGAAAGCTTGATCTCCTTGGATGAGTGTTCTTCAGAATTCTTTGTGATAGAAGATTTTTGAATGTCTCTGTAATCTGTATTGTGTGTGTTCTTCTTGTTCTCTTGGAGATTCAAAAAAACATTCTATCTTTTATTCTCTGGTCCAGAATAGAATATCATTCTCTGTCAAGGATAGCCGTTAAATCCTGAAATGAAAGACATCCCAGGTTGACTCTTATATCCTTCAGGATGATATCTCCTTGGAGGTATAATCCATTCAGTATAAGGGTTAAAGATTTGGGATGAAGAACCCTTAGGATTCAATTTTGATTTGCCTTTGAAAAATTTTCCAGAGCTCTGACCTCTGTTCGACGATCTGTGAGCTGCGTTCGACGATCTTGGATCAGATCGTCGAGCTCCGTTCGACGGTTGACTATGGGTGAGGTCAGGTATATTAGATCGTCGACCTACGTTCGACGACTTTGGCTGAGATCGTCGATCTGCGTTCGACGATTGTGCCTGAGATCGTCGAGCTGCGTTCGGCGATCGTCGATCTCCGTTCGACGATTGTCGAGCTCCGTTCGACGATTTCTGCGGGGACTTAATTTTCTGAGGCAGATCAGAATTTTTCCTAGCAACCTCTACAACTCCCTTTCCTTTGTCAGAAATGAATTTGATGGGAGTTATTAGGACTACAGGTTGGCTGGATGAAGCACCCAATCCCAGTGTACTGTTAAATCTAGAGTTCACTGTGCTTGTGATGTCCATCAGCTTGATGCTTCTCCCATTGAGGGATTCTTCAAGCTTCTTGGCCTCAGAGTGCTCACTTTTCAGTGAAGCTATCTGTTCCCTACAGCACTCCAACTCCTGAGAGAGTTTGAGGTTTTCTGACTTTAAAGTATTGTGTTCAGATAATTGATTTCTGAGAGAGATAATCTCTTTCTCAGACTTTAGCAGGTCTAAACACAGTGCTTTAAATTCAGATTTAAAATCTTCTGAACTAAAATCAAAAGAGCTAATTACCTGATCTTCTTCAGGTTGAGTCTCTGAGTCTGACTCTGACTCTTCTTCCTCTGAATTATGCTGTGAGGCATTGATTACCATCATGCAGAACTCCTTTTCTTCTGCATCATCCTCATCATCACTGGAGCTGGATGAGGCTTCTGACTCCTCTTCTGTCTCACTCCAGGATTCAGCAACAAACCCTTTTCTTGTATGCTTGTTTTTGCTTGAAGAAGGTTTGTCATTGCCATTCCTTTTGGAATCTTTCTCATTTCTTCTTTCTTTTCTGTCCCTTCTGTCCTTGTTCTTGTTCTCTGGACAGTCAGGAACTATGTGCCCTGGTTTCCTGCAACCAAAGCAAATAATGTCTTTATTATTACCAATGGACTTGTCATACCTTGGCTTATCCTGCTCCTTGTATGATCTTCTTCTGAAGTCCTTTTTGGCCATTTTGTAGAATCTTTTGGCCAGCAAGCTGAGTAGTTCATCATTGCTTGTAGCTTTATCTTCAGGCAGATCCTCAGTTTCCTTGAATGCTATGGTCTTATCTTTTCTTGTGGCTGGTGAGGCAGCCTTCTGTTCTTCCTCTCTATTTTTGATGAGTAGCTCATAAGATTTGAGCTTACCCAATAGAGCTTCAGTGGTGATCTCATTTAGACTTCTGGCATCCTTAATTGGCCAGATTCTTGAATCTCAAGTGCTGGGGAAGCACATTAGGATCTTGTCATTAAGTTCAGTTAGAGAGATCTCTTTGTCCAATGTCCTTAGTTCACTGACAATTAGACTTAGTCTGTTGTACATATCTCCCACTGACTCAGTCTCTCCCTTCTTGAAGTTCTTATATTGAGATATGAGATGGGATCTTCTGTCCTTTCTCTCATCAGCTGAGCCTGAGACTATTTCTGAGAGCTTGTCCCAAATTTCCTTGGCTGAATTACATTCATCTACCTTTTGAAATATGTCATCTGACATTGTCTGGGCTAGGATATTCATAGCCTTAGCATCAGCTACTTTCCATTTCTTGATATCAGCATCTGTTCCTGATGGAGGTGGAACAACATTTGTACTGGAATTCTCTGGGGGTCTTGTACATACTGTTAAAACAGAAATAAAAATATCTTCGTCAATAGAATTCATATAAAGTCTAATCCTTGCCTTCCAAAGTGCAAACTTGGAAAGATTGCACACTGGAGGTCTGGTGCTAGCATAATCTTTGTTTTGGGCCATGATTTGTGCAAACAAAATCTAATAATACACTACAAAAGAAAAACAGATCTAGTTTGGGATCTTTGGGTTCAGGTGTTAGCCTGTACAACCAATCAGGTATGGTAAGTTTAACCAACCTGCCTCTGATACCAATTGAAAGTGCAACTAGATCTGATATACTCTAGAGGGGGGGGTGAATAGAGTATATGGTGCTTTAAAAACTTTTACAACTATTGTTATAATATGTGTGAGCAGGGAAGCAATAATAAATCTAATCACAGCACAAGGTTAAACAAAAACTAAACACGGGAAAAATCAAGGCCAGAAACAAACATAAAAGCAAGCAAAACCAGAAGACACAAGGAAATATAGTGGTTCCCCAAACTTGGGTAAATCCACTCTTCTACCACCCTAGGTAGGAATCCACTGCAGGATGAGTTGATCAGGTGTCCTGGGCACCAATGAGCTTTTGATAAGGTGCTCAAAAACCAAAGCAGATTTTTTGATCAGGTGTCTTACCACCAATGAGCTTTTGACAAGGTGCTCAAAAACCAGGTTCAAACTTTTGAAGGAAGTTTGAAAAACCCTTTACAGAGTGGGGGTGAGAGAGTGATGGAAGTCTTCTCTTTCTCAAACAACTGAGAAGACTATGTGGATTGATGTCAAAGCTCCCCCTGAATCCTTGAGATCTTCAGGAAGAAAAGCTTTGCTGAGGGTGATAGGCCTTCAAAGGTTGAACTCCAGCAATAGATGATTTCAGCAATTGTTGAAATGTTGAGTGTCTGGAGTCTGGAAATATGTTGGCCTTGAACACTTTGAAAACTACAGAGATCTGAAGAAAGCTTGATCTCCTTGGATGAGTGTTCTTCAGAATTCTTTATGATAGAAGATTTTTGAATGTCTCTGTAATCTGTATTGTGTGTGTTCTTCTTGTTCTCTTGGAGATTCAAAAAAACATTCTATCTTTTATTCTCTGGTCCTGAATAGAATATCATTCTCTGTCAAGGATAGCCGTTAGCCTGCATTGATTGCATCCTTAATTGCATAATCTCTTTTGGAGGAAAGTCCACAGAATTATTCCTTGAAAAATCCCTTGAAACTTGGTCCAGAAATAAATGAAAACGGCTAGCAAATCTCTGAATTAATTGCAGAATAACTCCTAACTGATTTGAATTTGAATTAAAAAATATCCTGGAAGTTATCTGAAAGCGTCGAACTGAGCTCTGCTATCGTCAATCTGATCTCAGCGATCTGGAAACACACAACAGCAAAATATCGTCGATCTGAGCTCAAAGATCGTCGAACTGAGCTCAGAGATAAAGATCCAAAGCAGAGTCAAAATCGTCAACCTGAGCTCACCGATCGTCGAATTGAGTTCGACGATATTATGAAGTTGAGCTCAGCGATCGTCGAATGGAGTTCGACGATCTGTCGAAGTTGAGCTAGACGATCGTCGACCGGAGTTCGACGAATCGTCGTGCTGAGCTCGACGATCAGACTTGGTCTCCAAACACAAAATCTTGGTCTTCAGGGCAGCTTCCAAACCTAGACTTCTAACCCTTAGACTCAATTCTAATTGACCTATTAAGCTATACAGAAGGTCAAGCAAAGGTTCCTAGAGACATAGTGATCCTGACCCAAATTAGTAATAGGGTGTTCCAACAGGTACCAACCCAAGACCAAAAGCACTGAAGTAAAGTACAAAAGAAAACAGGGCATCAACAGGAAAAGAACTCCTACGTGATTTGTCATGTTCCACAAGGGTACACTAGACGCACAAGGCTATAAGGTGACTACATGAATATTTAATCAGAAAGAAAATACAAAACCTTTATTAGGCACTTGTGGTCGACTCTACCCAAAAATTCGGGCGAAGTGGTCACTCTTGGACACACCACCCGAAAAAAACACGGGCGAGGTGGTCACTCTTGGACACACCACCCAATAACAAAACGAATATATAATCTATTTAACTGCGAGGGAGTCTCATACTCTCCACCAAACACCGCAGACATCCAAAAACTAGGTAGACTTCCACAAGGCACTAATGAAGGTAACAAACACTGCGGTAGTGGAATCCTCCACTAACTCCCGCATTCAAGAAACCCAAAGAAACCACAACACAAATATCTCGAGATTTGGCTTGTCAGACTCTACTTGACATTACTAGATACAGGACAAGGTTGATCAACCTATAGGAGCTATTTACAGTCCTAGATAAATTCTAACGCGTTTAATAACGAAAGCTAATGCATGCATAGACATCACTAAGACGCACCAGGAATAATTAACCAAAACCAGACAAGATCGGGCTTTCCAAGACAAAACTTTACAACAACAAAGGATCGCTGAAACGATTAATCATAACAATGATTCGGAAGAATAAGCGCAGAAAATTTTAAAGAACATGAAAGTATAGCCGTTACCATCAGATCGGACAAAGAGATACTAGGGGAAACCACCACTTGCCTTGGTTTTTACCGAAAAAGCCCTCTGAATCGTTCCACGTCATAGATCGGGGCAAAAGGCTGCGGGAGGAGTTGAAATCTAGACAAAAATGGTCGAAAAGGGGATTAGGGCCGAAAAACCCTAATGAGAAATCTCAAGAAATGGGGAAGAAATTACCACGAGGTCGTAGCTCTCGACGAGAGCTTTCCAGATCTACGATCGGTTTGAAATTCCGAGCACCTGAGCACCGTCGATGGCCATTGGAAGAAATAAGGACGGACAACCTCTTTCTCGCTCACGCCGCTCTGGTTCGGGAGGAAAAAGAATCGGAGAGGATGAAGAAGATTAAGAAGGTATTTATACTAAGGTTATAACAGGAAGAACAAACAAGATAGACCGGGTTCGGCTGAACCAGTTTTCCCGAGATAGAAGGAATGGATTACTCGAATACAAGGCAACTACTCGAGTACTGCAAGAGGATTACTCGAGTATAAGGCAATTACTCGAGTACTGCAAGACGATTACTCGAGTATAAGGCAATTACTCGAGTACTGCTAGAGGATTACTCGAGTATAAGGCTATTACTCGAGTACAAGGCAAAAAAAATTTACTTGAGTGCAAAAGGGAGACAACTCCAATCGTCTCTTGGTCGAGATCAGCTCGACGTTAATCGAAGAAAAGGAAAAAGAAACTCCACTCGACGAATTCTGTTCGAAAATCATCGAATGTAAGGCCTGGTCGTTGAACCCAATTCGAAAATCGTCGAACACAGCACGCAGGGCCTGATCGTCGAACTCAATTCGAAGATCGTCGAATGCAGCACGCAGGGCCTGATCGTCGAACTCAATTCAAAGATCGTCGAACTCAACATGCAAGTCCAGATCGTCGAACTCAACACGAAGATCCGCTAGACCTACAGCAAGCTCCACTCGACATTTCGTCGAGCTCAGCACGACAATCGTCGACCTCCAGACAGCGCCCAAAAAATAATTAACATCGTCGAGCTACGCTCGACGATCGTCGACCTCCAGACAGTGCCCAGAAAATAATACAATATTCGGAGCGTCGAGCTCCGCTCGACGATCGTCGACCTCCAAACAGCGCCCAGAGAAATCACAATAAGGTTGGTTCGACGAAATCCCACACCTTTAGGAGGGCGTCCCGAGAATCAAAACAAGCAATCATTAATATAGCAATTATCGTGCTCAGATAGTTGAACATGGAAATATGAGATCAAAACAAAGGCTCAAACGCGCTGAATTAAACGAAACTCACGTCGTAGGCAATCATTGATGCTACGAACACAACAGCGAAGTCAAAACCAGAATCTGACAAGCCATTCCCGAGAAATTAACTGTCAAAGTATGCGGCGAACAAAAACAAAACCAAAAACATCGATCGCGCGCAGAGACTCCAAAAATGCTTGGGTTGCGACGAAACTGGATGAGGAAGTCCAAAATTACTCAAATCCAACACTCTACGTTAAAAGTAATGCCACGACGTCATAAATCTGACGTTGCCCAATCAAATAAATCATCAAAAAATTGGGGTCGTTACACCCACCGGGGTCAACACCTAGACCTCGAATGCGATGGGGTAGCGAAACAAGCGGTCCCACACACACGAGTCATGTTGGATAATATAATCTCAACAATATACAAGGAACAATCTAATGGCCTCCAATCTTGCTACAAGGGCAAAGATTTTATCAAAGTCAATGCCTTCTTCTTGTCTGTACCCCTTAGCCACTAGTCTGGCTTTGTTTTTTATTATAATATCATTTTCATCAAGCTTGTTTCTGTAGATCCACTTGACTCCAATGACACTATGTCCTTGTGGTCTGGGAACTAGCTTCCAGACCTTACACCTCTTGAACTGGTTCAGTTCTTCCTGCATAGCTCCAATCCAATGCTGGTCTATGGTGGCTTCTTCAAACTTCTTGGGCTCCAATTGAGATAAAAAGCTTGAATACATGACAATATTCAGACTTCTTCTCCTTGTTGTTACTCCTTGGCTTGCCTCACCAATTGTCTGGTGTGCTGGATGATCTCTCATATGTTTGACTACTGGTGGTAGTCTTCTTTCAGCAACAGGTTCAGCTTCAGGTGCGGCCTCTTATGGATCTTCATCTACTCCAAGTGTTCCTGGTAGATCTTCTGAAGTGTCCACTTCATCTTGTATAACTGGTGATGCATCCTTGATGGTCTGTTTGTCCCTCATCTGTTCTGTACCTACAGTACTATAAGAGGAGCTTGGTATCTCCCTGTTAATAATAGTAGACTCATAAAAGACTACATGAACTGATTCTTCTACAACTTGACTTTTCAAGTTGTAGATTTTATAGGTTTTGCTATGATTATTGTACTCAATAAAAATTCCATCAAAGGATTTGACAGCAAACTTAGTCACATAAGACTTTCCATTATGAAGCACATAGCACTTACTACCAATGATTCAGAGATAGCCTAGATTTGATTTTCTGCCCTTCAAGATCTCATAGGGAGTCTTCTTGTGGCTTTTGGTGATAAAGGCGCTATTGAGGACATGACAGGCAGTATTTACTGCCTCAGCCCAGAAATATTCTGGGAGAGATGTATCACTCAACAGTGTTCTACCAGCCTCTATGAGAGTCCTTTTTTTCCTCTCAACTATCTCATTTTGCTGGGGTGTCATAGGTGAAGAGAATTCTTGATGAATCTCATGTTCTTCATATAATCTTGTCATGCTATCAGACTCGAATTCAGTCTCATGGTCACTTCTGATTTTGACCACAGAGCTGTTTAATTCATTCTAAATTTGCTTGACAAACTTAGTGAAGATATCAAGGGTTTTATTCTCTCTCTTTATGAATATCTATGCAAACCTAGAAAAGTCATCAACCACCACAAGTGTGTAGACCTTCCTACCAAGACTATGAACTGGCATAGGACCAAACAAGTCCATATGCAGGAGGTATAGGCACCTCACAGAATCTTTGGTCTCAATGCTCTTGAAGGAGGCTTTTGTCTGCTTGCCCTTTTGTCAAGCTGAGCAAATTCCAACTTTGGAGCACTTCATATTGGGACAATTCCTAACTAGCTCTTGACTAAAGAGCTTACCAATAGTCTTATAATTCAAATCGGGTAGCCACTTGTGCCACTGGACACAGTAGGAGACTTTCTCATTTTTAATAGACAGATAGGAGAATCTGTATCTAGATATAGAAAGTTTAAGCAATAAACATTCTCACTCCTAGTGCCTGTCAAAATGACCTCTTGGTCACTTGACCTCCTAATTAGGCACTCATCCTTGTGCAAGACAATAATATAGCTAAGATCAGAGAGCTGGCTTATGCTTAAAAGGTTGTATTGTAACCCTTCAACAAAAGCCACCTTAAAGATGGTGACTATGCCATTGGTGATCTTATCATATCCATTTGTTACCCATCTATATGAAACACCAAAGATAACTTTGGGTCCATCTTTTACTGATGTGTATTCTTTCAAGTTGCTCCTTGTCCCAGTCATGTGCCTAGAACATCCACTGTCCAAGTACCAATTAGGGATATGGCCACTTAAACTAACCTGTAATATACAATTTACTTTACCTTAGGACCTCAATATCTATTGGGTCCTAGGTGCACATTAGTATGAAACTAAACATGTCCACCCGTAGAATTTCTGACAGGTGGACTGAACCTAGCTCTGGCCACATTGGGATCGTGTCAGCAGTCAATGGCAAAGTGCCATATCGTACCACAGCACCAACAGTCATGTATGTTATATCTTCTCTTTTGTGTAGGCCCTATATCTTGGTTAGCAGGAGCCCCAACAGGAAGAATACGTGTTGCAGCCCTTTTCTAATTTCTTTCAGCTAGAATTTGACTGAAGGTAAGTCTTCTAGTTGGCTTGTTTGGTCTGATCTGAGTGCTATCAGCGATAATCTTCTTTTCATAAATCATGCTTCTGATGGCTTCAGATATGCCCAGATCAGCCTGACTTTTAGACTTGCCCTTACTCTAGATCTTTATTGTCAGTCTCTGAGCCTTGTCTGCAGCAACATTCTTGATTGTTAGTGCAGAAGCACCAAAAACAAATGGTCCTGGTTAGGCCATCTGAAATTTCTCATGGGTAGCCTCAAAGGCACTCACCCGGCTAGAGCTTTCACCATGGCAATGAACATCTTTATTTACCCCTAAGGAACAACCCTTCTCCCAGTGACCATAGGAGCTTTCCTGGTCAAACCTGTTAGAAGGTAACAGAACTTTTCTAAATGGAATAGGAGGCTTGGAAGCAATAGACTGAGGTGGAGCTGGAGCTTTGCCCTTCCTTTTAGAAGGAACAACTCTTGTGCTTCCCTTGAATCCCAACTCTTTCTTACCCTTTTGAGAGGAGAAATTTTCTATCAAGGGTAGTACTGTACTTGGCTTAGAATAGCTAGTCACTATTCTTTTCTCCTTCTCAAGATTATCTTCAAGCTCCTTGATGAGACATTTCTTGTGCTTGATGGAGGCCATCTGGATGTCCAAGAGGGACTTTAGTTGACTAATTTCCCTTGCTTTCTAGTGTAGTAGATTAGCTATTACAGTTTGCAGGGCAACTGCAAGCTTAAGAGATGAAATCTCTTTAGCTTGCTCCTTAGACAACTTCCTGACCTTCTTGAAGCCATTTAGAAGTTCTCCATACTTGTCAATCATTTGATTGACATCTCATTCAGATCCAGAATCTTCTTCACCACTGGGTGAAGAGGTTTCTGAACAAGGACTCGTCTCATACTCAGAAAGTGAAGCAGAATTAGGTAATGAATGTACCTTGCTTTGACCAAGCTGATCCTGGATGCCCTCTTCATATGTCATTGCCATCAGTCCTCTGTATTTGTGGGCATCTTCATCCTCATCTGAGTCACTATCTGATAGTGTCAGAGGGGCCCTAATTCCTATCCTTATTGGAGGATTAAAATCTCCTGCTGCAATAGCTTTATCATTAGCAGTAGCAGTAACTAGTCCAATGTAGGCTTCCTCTTCTTCAGACTCTGATGATGATGAGTCTGTCTAGCTCTTTTCCTTCTTGGCAATGAAGGACTTCTCCTTCTTTCCTTTGTGCTGGTGCTGCTTCTTTTCCTCATCCTCCTTCCTCTTCTCTAGGCATTCAGCTATTATATGCCCAGGCTTGCTGCAACAGTAGCAAACTACTTTAGAAGAATTATATTTATTAGGTTTGGAACCATACCTGTCAGTCTTGTACTGATTCTTCATGTGATGAGTGGAATTGGAAAACCTCTTCTTCCAATGCTTCTTCTTCATCAGCCTCTGGAGTTGCCTAGATAATGTTGCAAAGTCTTCTTCAGACATACTGCTATCTGATGCCTCTGAGTCTGAGCTATCTGACTCAGCTTGTCTTCTTGGTGGAGAAGGAATCCTTTCCTTGGCCAGGGATTTGCTGGTGGCCTCCTCTTCCTTCCTGTCAACTAGTTGTATCTCATAGGAGAACAGCTTTCAAAATAATATTTGGGGAGGAGTTTCAGCAAACTTAGACACCTCTCTTATGACACAGATCATAGTATCCAAGTCTCTAGTGAGAGATCTGAGAAAATTGTCATTTATTTCATAATTATTGAAGATCCTCCCATAGATCTTCAACTCCTTTATGATCTTGAAGAATCTTTCATAACAAGCAATTTTGTTCTCATTCAGGTTTTGCCTGAAAGATTCATACTCTTGGTTGATCATAGACTTCTTATCATCCCTTACCTCCTCAGTACCCTCCATGTAGACCACAAGAGTGTCCTACATCTCTTTGGAGGTCTTGCAGTGAACTAGATTAAGAAAGGTTGAGTCATCAATAGCACGGGAAATAATATTATGTGCTCTCTTATCTAGTCCAGCAAGGATGATTTCATCCTTGGTCATCTCAGAGTATGTCTTAGGAGTTTGGTCATTAGCATTCAGAATAGAGACCTTCATAGGGATGAAAGGTCCCTCCTTGACTGTTACAAAAATCCTTGGATCATAGGCTTCCATGAATAGCTTCACCCTCTCTTTCCATATTCCAAAATACTCCATCCTGCATATGGGAAGTTTTATGGAACTCAGCTCTCTCTGGCTCACTCCAGAGCCCTTGATCACTTAATTGTAGCTACCTTTGGAGATCACTCATATTGTTAAATCCTTTTTGAGCAACCACCCTCTGACTTGAAAGTTCTTATTTTCAAGATAGCTAGCAACCTAGGGGGTGAATAGGTTTATCTACGTCTTTTGAATTTCTTTTTATTTTTTATTGAGTTACTATGTGATTGAGAGCTTTTTATGAACCTGCAAATAGAAAACACACACAAAAAAGCACACGGGTATTTTTATAGTGGTTCCCCAAAATTATGGATACATCCACTCTCCACCCACCTTGCTAACTTCCTGTTAGTCAAGGCACTCCTCCATAACAATGCTCCAAGGAGCTTACACCTCAGATCCCTCGGGATCTCTTAGTCTCCTCCAAGACTTACTCCTCAGCCGCAAGGGCCTACACTCAGTGATACAAGTATCACCTACCTCAGGAAATTAAGCCCTACCACTCAGGCTATGAAGGATAGTCCTACCTCAGAGCAAACTTGATCCTATAACTCAGAGAGATACACTCTCCAATAGCTCATGCAAAATTTCCCTACTTCTCAGTAAGTAAATCTCACCTACCTCAGATCCCAGCTGGATCCTACACTCAGAGAGGAAACCCCTCTTATAGCTCAGATCCAGAAGGATCTTACAATAAGAAATAATTTAATTAACTTTGACATAGAGAAATTTCTATGTATCAACAACTAGAGCAGAGAAATTTCTGCTCTATCTCTCCTCACAGTAGAGAAAAACTTTGCTGGAGGAACTTATAATCTTACTCTTGAACTTGTTGTAGAAGATTAAAGATCTGTTGATCTTGAGTCTTCAAGCAGCTAACTGAACCTGCTGATGGCTGAAAGTTCTTCTTTCTTCATAACTATTTATGATCTTGTTGTGCCTCATGAAGATGGCACAACTATCTGAAATTTTTTGTGTTGGAGTACTTCAAGCTTTTTACATGCAGCAATGGCAAGGAAGATGAAGACGGCTGCTAACTTTTGAAGTTGATGAAACCCTAAAAATGTTGTCTTGTGTCTTGGCCCATCTCATCCTTTTGCAGTTCGCCGATCAACGACTCTAAGAGATCAGTGGGTCCCACGTGCAGCTTCTAGCTGCGCCTTGCTTTAACGTCTATCTGTCGTAATGTAGGCCTATGGCACCTTTTGTCGTGTACTGTGAATTTGCTGCTAATAATTTGAATATGGTTGACTTTGTTGATTTTGCTGATGTCAGCACCTGTGGGCTTAACAAAAATCGAGCATCAGTAGTATAGGCGTTAAGTGAGGTGAAGGTGATCAGTTAGATCTTAACTTTCTTCTCAACTAGAGTTAATGTAAAAAGTCACAGCACAAAGATAAAGAAGGAAAAGCAAGCACAGAGACGACACAAGAATTTATAGTGGTTCCCCTAAACTTGGGTACATCCACTCTTCTACCACCCTGTTAGGAATCCACTTAGGTTTTTGATCAGGTGCCCTATCACCACAAGATTTGCTTCAGGTAGATCTAGAAACCCTTCAGGCTTTTGATCAGGTGCCTAAAAACTAATAAGTTTTTGATCAGGTTCCCTATCACCAAGGAGTTCACTTTTGAAGGGAGTAATAACCCTTTACATAGGTGGGGATGAGAGAGTGATGAAAGTCTTTTTTTCTCAATCACAATGAGAAGACTATGTGGATTCAGTGATGTTGTCAAAGCTCCCCCTGAGATGTAGAATAGTTCGGGAGTGGAAGCTTTGCTTCAGGGTGTAGGCCTTCAAGTTGATGTTGCTCTCCAACAAGCTTTTAGACTGATATGAATTGATTGTCTCTTGAAAGCCTGGAGCAGATGAAGAAGATGATGTTGATTTGCTGTAAGAAAACTTGTAGCCGAGTTCCTCTTTTGTGAGATAAAAAGCCTTCTTGAATATTCTCTCTCTATCTCTTCTATTTTGTCGAGTGTTGTATTATTTTTCTTATATTCTCTGTAAGATATAATATCTGTATATTTAATGCTTGAAGAATTCAAGCATTTGAATTCTTTCTATCTTGGAATGGCTAAATCAATTCCCGAGAATGGAATCTGTCTTGAGAAATCAATTGGAACTGTCATTCAAACGACTATATTTGATAGCATTAAATCTGAGAGCTATAAATGCCTGCAGTTAAGCCTTAATTAAATCTACTGTAAATAAGAAGGTCTGAAAAACGGCACAGGAAATCGCCAAACTAAATCTTAAAGCTTCTTCAAACTGGGTTCGGAGATCGTTGAACTCAGCTCGGAGATCGTTGAGCTGAGTTCAGAGATTTTGAACTGCATCTGAGTTTTACAGTTTTCTTTGAGCTGAGCTCAGAGATCGTTGATCTCCGCTCAGAAATCGTTGAACTGAGTTCAGAGATTTTCTTCTAGCAATTTTCTGAACTTCAAATCTGTACTTCTCTGGAATTTTTCTGAATGACCAAATCTGGAAATAATCCTATGACCCATGACTATACATTTTGGGTCAATCTAATATTCCTAATAGTGATCTTGACCCAAATCAGAACTAAGATTCCAACAATCTCCCCCTATTTTGGTGAGGACACTATTCACATAAAAATACAAAGCTAGTGTAAAATGAGTTCTTAAAAAAAAGAGCAACAATGGTTTGAAATAAAAATGAGAATAAAAGCTTCTAAAGGGCTATGCAGCTGTTCTGTTGCTTGTCTTTAACTGAGTTCATTTCAGCATATCTGAAACATGGTTCCAACAAACTCCTTGATATCATCCCCCAGATTTCTGAATAATTGAAACTACTGTTGCTGTAACCTCTAAAATAGTCCCCCCTTGTACAGCTACCCCTACTCTGAAGGGTCGTTTCCTGAAATAAGAGGTTAGAAGTTCTGGACCCAGATTACCTTGGGTTTGGGTTCTTTTTCATAATAATCAGAAATAAAAGAATATTCAGGTTGATCTTTGTGACCTAATGGATGAAATTTCCTAGGAGAGATGAACCATTGGGTAAAAGGATTGACAAAATTTTGAGTTTGATTATAATTTTCAAAAGGATACAAAATTCTGTTTTGAAATTCTGAGTTCGATGATTTATGTTGAGATCTTTGATCTGCATTCGACGACCAGTATTGATCTCGTCAATCTCGGTTCACAGAGTAATAATGACTACTATCTATGTTCCATGATCGTCGATCTCTGCTCGATGAAAAGTGATGATATCGTCGATCCCCTTTTGCTGAGTAGTTAAACCCTACCTCTGGGTTCAGAGATCGTCGATCGTCGTTCGACGAGTAATACTGAGATCGTCGATCTTGGTTCGACGACTTAATTTGAATAAAACATTTCTGAATATTTTTAGTTTGTTTTGGTAAAAATTCAGTTACTTTATCTAAATCTATTGTCTTTTCTTTGCCTTTAACTGATTCTAATGAAGCTAATGTTTTTGAAGTAATTGTTAAGTCTTCTTTGAGTTGAATGTTTTCAGAAGATAAATTAATTACTTTTTCTTTGAGAAGTTTTATCTCCTTCTCAGTTAGAATCAAATCATTGCATAAAATTTTAAAATCTTCTTTAAAATGTTCTGAAGAGAAATCAAAGGAGGAAATAACCTGATACTCTTCTGATACTGTTATTGATTCTTCATCATATTCAGATTCTTCATCATAGCTACTGCAAGATGCATTGATTGCCATCAAACAGAATTCTCTTGCTCTTATTTCTTCTTCATCCTCAGTTGTACTGGATGAAGCTTCAGAGTCACTCCAAGATTCAGCTTAAAATGTTCTTTCTTTTGCTGATCCAGCAGCCATTGCTGTGAGGGAGTCCCAGATTTCCTTTACTGAAGTACATTCAGCCACTTCTTGAAAAATATCATCTGACATTGATTGAGCAAGGATGTCCATTGCTCTTGCATCAAAAATTTTTAGCAATTTTTGTGCTTTTGAGGCTGCAGATAGTGTAATGGTACCTGACAAAATAGAGTTGTAAATGGCTTCATCAATATAATTCATAAACAACCTAATTCTTGCCTTCCATAGTGCAAGCTTATCTAGATTGCACTTAGGAGGTCCAGTGCTTGAACATTCTTCATTTTGTGTCATGAGAAACTCTTAAGAAATATAAGATCTATCAGATCATTTTGGTTCAGGTGTTAGTCTGTACAACCAAAGAAACCCCCTCTGATACCAATTGAAAGTGAGCAGTTAGATCTTAACATTCTTCTAAACTAGAGTTAATGTAAAAAGTCACAGCACAAAGATAAAGAAGGAAAAGCAAGCACACAGACGACGCAAGAATTTATAGTGGTTCCCCTAAACTTGGGTACATCCACTCTTCTACCACCCTGGTAGGAATCCACTTAGGTTTTTGATCAGGTGCCCCATCACCACAAGATCTGCTTCAGGTAGATCTAGAAACACTTCAGGCTTTTGATCAGGTGCCTAAAAACCAATAGGTTTTTGATCAAGTAGCCTATCACCAAAGAGTTCACTTTTGAAGGGAGTAATAACCCTTTACAGAGGTGGGAATGAGAGAGTGATGAAAGTCTTCTTTTTTCAATCATAATGAGAAGACTATGTGGATTCAGTGATGTTGTCAAAGCTCCCCCTGACATGTAGAATAGTTCAGGAGTGGAAGCTTTGCTTCAGGGTGTAGGCCTTCAAGTTGATGTTGCTCTCCAACAAGCTTTTAGACTGATATGAATTGATTGTCTCTTGAAAGCCTGGAGCAGATGAAGAAGATGAAGTTGATTTGCTGTAAGAAAAGTTGTAGCTGAGTTCCTCTTTTGTGAGAGAAAAAGCCTTCTTAAATATTCTCTCTCTATCTCTTCTATTTTGTCGAGTGCTGTATTATTCTTCTTATATTCTCTGTAAGATATAATATATGTATATTTAATGCCTAAAGAATTCAAGCATTTGAATTGTTTCTATCTTGGAATGGCTAAATCAATTCCCGAGAATGGAATCTGTCTTGAGAAATCAATTGGCACTGTCATTCGAATGACTATATTTGATAGCATTAAATCTGAGAGCTATAAATGCCTGTAGTTAAGCCTTAATTAAATCTGCCAGTTGTAAATAAGGTCTGAAAAACGGCACAAGAAATCGCCAAACTAAATCTTAAAGCTTCTTCAAACTGGGTTTGGAGATTGTTGAACTCAGCTCGGAGATCGTTGAGCTGAGTTCAGAGATTTTGAATTGCATCTGAGTTTTACAGTTTTCTTTGAGCTGAGCTCAGAGATCGTTGATCTCCGCTCAGAGATCGTTGAACTGAGTTCAGAGATTTTCTTCCAGCAATTTTCTGAACTTCAAATCTGAACTTCTCTGGAATTTTTCTGAATGACCAACCCTGGAAATAATCCTATAACCCATGACTATATATTTTGGGTCAATCTAATATTCCTAATAGTGATCCTGACCCAAATCAGAACTAAGGTTCCAACATGAGGGTCCTTCAGTCAATGCCAAATCACTTAGACATGTTTACTTTCTCTTAGCGTTGAGTGAGTTACATTCACTCAACGCCAAACTACTTAGAATATAAATCTATTTATAGGCATTGAGTGATTCAGCTTCACTCAATGCCAACTTCTTTTCTCAGCTTTCTACTGCTTGGCATTGAGTGAGTGAGCATCACTCAATACCAAACAACTTAGACAAAATTCTGTCCTCACTAGGAGTTGAGAGCGTTGAATCTTTCTTCACCACTCAATACTTTTTGCCTTAACCCTTTCTGCAGCCTCTTTTACATGCATGACGTTGAGTGCGTTGAGTGAACATACTTCACTCAACGACTTGTGCCTTGACCAATTTTCTGCCTCTACAGTATCTTAGGCTTTGAGAGTGTTGAGTGAGTATGCCTCACTCAACACTTTTTGCGTTAACCAAATTTATGCCTCTGCAGTATCTTAGGCATTGAGAGCGTTGAGTGCGCACGCCTCACTCAGTGTTTTTTGCCTTAACCAAATTTTTGTGGTTAGAAACACTGGCTTTGACTAATTGAGTGTTACTCAACACCTACGAGGCTATGGCGTAGAGTGAATGACCTTCACTCCACGCATGTGGACATAGCCACTTTTCTTCCTCTTACACCTTAGGCATTTACTGTCTCAGCCAACCATACTCAACTCTGAACTGAGTTCGACGAATGCTGAACTGAGTTCGACGAACAATGAGCTCATCTCGACGAACTATGATCTTAGTTCGATGAATTTGGAACTAGCCAAATTTCTCAAACTCTGAGTTTAGTTTGACGAACGATTATCTCAGCTCGATGAACGAGTAGCTCAGCTCGACGAGCTCTGAACTCAGTCTGACGAATTTGGACTTAGCCAAATTTCTCGAACCATATCTCATGTAAAGGTTTACTTGACTTAGCCACTTATGCTACCTGTCCCAGTACTGTCATCTACTGATATATGTATATCATTGACAAGATTGACTTATTCAAATCTGACATTATGGGCAATGGACCCAACAATCTCTCAGTCTCCTCCAAGAACTACAACTCAGCCACACGAGCCTACAACTCAGTGATCAGCAAATCACTAACCTCAGGCCAAAGTCCCTACACTCATGCTGGGAGGACAGCATACCTCAGATCCACTAGGGATCTTACCTCAGACCCAAAGGTCCTACACTCAGAGAGTATTTCTCTCATACAGCTCAGTGATCAATTGAACATCTTCCTCAGACTTAAAACCAAGTCCTACAGCTCAGATCCAGTTGGATCCTACAACTCAGAGAGCTTCACTCTCCTACAACTCAGGCAATATTGCCCTACCTCAGGCTCAGAGAGCCCTACAACTCAGATCCAGTTGGATCCTACAGAAAGGTGAAGATTTGAATATTTTGACACAGAGAAATTTCTCTGTGTCAAAAACTAGGGCTGAGTTATCTCAGCAATATCTTTCTTCACAGCTGTAGGAATACATTCACCCGCTGTTGGAGGAAACTCAGAATGAAGATTCTGAACTTGTTGGAGAAGAAGATGAACTTGTGTTCTTCAATCAGCTAACTGAGCCCACTGGAAAATAATGGTTCTACTTTCTTCTTCTATCAGAGATCTTTCTGATTATGTTGTAGCAGATGAATAAGCAACAGCTCACTGAACTTTCTATTCCTGCAGAAAGACTTCAAGCTCTTTCTCGGCGATAATGACGAGAGAGATGAAGTCCGGCCGCAACCTTTTGAAAATGATGAAGCCCTAAAATTTTTTGTCGTCTTGTCCACTCTCATCCTTTTGTAGTTCATCGATCAATGACTCTTAGAAATCAGTAATGCCCACTTGCAGCATCCAGCTGCACCTTGCTTTAATGGAAGAAGACGTACAGTAGCTTCATGGCAGAGTTTGTTGTGTTCTGTAGCTTCTCCGTACTTGATTTGAAATTAGTTGACTTTGTCGATTTTGCAGATTTTGCTGACGTCAACACCTGTAGACTTAGCTAAAAACGAGCATCAGTAGAATATGCATTGACAGAGTTAAGTGAGCAAGCCTCACACAACGCTTTTTGCCTTAACCATTTCTGCAGTCTTTTCTGCATGCCTAGCTTTGATAGGGTTGAGTTAACACACCTCACTCAATGTCTTGTGTCTTAGCCATGCATTCTGAAATTTAGGCGTTGAGAGCATTGAGTGAGCATGGCTCACTCAACGCTTTTTGCCTTAGCCAATTTTTTGCTTCTTCAGCATCTTAAGCGTTGAGAGCGTTGCGTGACCACACCTCCTCAATGTTTTTTTGCATTAGCCAGATTTTCTGAGTCATGGCATTGAGAGCGTTGAGTGATCATGCCTCACTCAACGCTTTCTGCCTTAGCCAGATTTATCTGCTCCTTGGCATTGAGTGAGTAAGCTTCACTTAACACATTTGGACTTAACCAAATTTTTGTGTCTTAAAAACACAGATACTGACTGGATGAGATACAGTCAACGCTTTTTCTTATCGTGTTTAGTGAGCTTGCCTCACTCAATGCTTATGGACTTAATCAAACATCAGCACAACTTTTCTATGGCTTTGACTTACAGGGAAATATTCAACGAATCTATAGTATGGCATTGAGGGAGTGATACTCACTCAACGCCTATTGACTTAACCATTTCTCTACTCATTTCCTCTTAGGCTTTTACTACATTAGCCTGCCACACATCCTTTTGATGTATGACATTGAGTGATTTGACTTCACTTAATGCCTGTGGACTTAGCCACTTTCTCAACTTGCCACTCCTTTGGCTTTGACTGTATAGGCTCCACTCAGCGCTATAAGTCATCTGACGTTGAGTGAGTAACCTTCACTCAACGCCTGTAGACATAAATAGATTTATTTCTATTCACATCTTAGGTAAGTGTTTACCTGACTTAGCCACTTAGGATATCTGTCGCATCAATGTTGCAAGGACATCCCTACATGCATGAACTCAAACACACATCAAATATACTTTTATGTATATTATTGATAAGATTTACTTCACTTAAATCTAGGACATTGAGGGCAATGGACCCAACAGACTATAATTAGTGTGATGAATGATAAACCTACTATGAGGACCCTGACTACAACCTGTCTCACCAGCTACTGTGTTTTTGTCCAGGTTCCCCATCATGGACTGTAGTCCGTGCCACCCTAACCTATCTATGTGCCCCTTTGGCCATGGCGGATCTTTGGAGAATGCAACTCACCCATTATTGAAAAGTGATCCAGTTAAGCGTCCCCACAGAACCACGAGGATATTCTGCCACAAGTGGCCCACCGGGGTCAACACCTAGACCTAGAATGTGATGGGGAAGCCAAACACGCGTTCCCACACACACGAGTCCTGCTGGATAATATAATCTCAACACACACCCGCAGCAGGACAACCTGCTCTGATACCAAGTTATAAAACGCCTACCCAATAATTCATCTCAAAACCCAGGTGTTGAGATGAAGGGTGGCGTGGTACTTGAACACAAAGGGGAGAAGGCTGCAGGCGGTGTGGGATTAACCCCAACCACAGAACCATGGGGATATTCCGCCACAAGGGGCCCACTGGGGTAAACACCCAGACCTGGAATACGATGGGAAAGCCAAACGCGCGGTCCCACACACACGAGTCCTGCTGGATAATATAATCTCAACAATATACAAGGAACAATCTAATGGCCTCCAATCTTCCTACAAGGGCAAAGATTTGAATAAAGTCGATGCTTTCTTCTTGTTTGTACCCCTTAGCCACTTGTCTGGCTTTGTTCTTTATTATAATGTCATTTTCATCAAGCTTGTTTCTGTAGATCCACTTGACTCCAAAGTCATTATGTCCTTGTGGTCTGGGAACTTGCTTCAGACCTTACACCTCTTGAACTGGTTCAGTTCCTCCTGCATAGCTCCAATCCAATGCTGGTCTATGTTGTCTTCTTCAAACTTCTTGGGCTCCACTTGAGATAGAAAGCTTGAATACATGGTAGTATTCTGACTTCTGGTCCTTATTGTTACACCTTGTCTTGCCTCACCAATTATCTGTTGTGTTGGATGATCTCTCATATGTCTGACTGTTAGTGGTAGTCTTCTTTCAACAACAGCTTCAGCTTCAGGTGCGGCCTCTTATGGATCTTCATCCACTCCAAGTGTTCCTGGTAGATCTTCTGAAGTGTCCACTTCATCTTATATAACTGGTGATGCTTCCTTGATGGTCTGTTTGTCCATCATATGTTCTGTACCTAGAGTACTATAAGAGGAGCTTGCTAGATCCATGTTAATCATAGTAGACTCATAAAAGACTACATGAATTGATTCTTCTACAACTTTATTTTCAAGTTGTAGATTTTGTAGGCTTTGCTATGATTATTGTACCCTACAAAAATTCCATCAAAGGATTTGACAGCAAACTTAGTCACATAGGACTTTCCATTATGAAGCACATAACACTTACTACCAATAATGCTGAGATAGCCTAGATTTGGTTTTCTGCCCTTCAAGATCTCATTGGGAGTCTTCTTGTGGCTTTTGGTGATAGAGGTTTTATTGAGGACATGACATGCAGTATTTACTGCCTCAGCCCAGAAATATTCTGGGAGAGATATATCACTCAACAATGTTCTACCAGCCTCTATGAGAGTCCTATTTTTCCTCTCAACTATCTCATTTTGTTGGGGTTTCATAGGTGAAGAGAATTCTTGATGAATCCCATGTTCTTCATATAATCTTGTCATGCTATCAGACTGGAATTCAGACCCATGGTCATTTCTGAATTCATTCTGAATTTGCTTGACAAACTTAGTGAAGATACCAAGGGTTTCATTCTCTCTCTTTAGGAAGAATATCTAAGCAAACCTAGAAAAGTCATCAACCACCAAAGGTGTGTCGACCTTCCTACCAAGACTATGAACTAATATAGGACCAAACAAGTCCATATGCAGGAGGTATAGACACCTTACAGAATCTTTGGCCTCAATGCTCTTGAAGGAGGCTTTTGTTTGCTTGACCTTTTGTCAAGCTGAGCAAATGCCCTCTTTGGAGCACTTCATATTGGGATCATTCCTAACTAGCTCTTGACTAAAGAGCTTACCAATAGTCTTATAATTCAAATGGGGTAGCCTCTTGTGCCACTGGACACAGTAGGAGACTTTCTCATTTTTTACTAGATAGATAGGAGAATCTCTATCTAGATATAGAAAGTTTAAGAAATAAACATTCTCACTCCTAGTGCCTGTCAAAATGACCTCTTGGTCACTTGACCTCCTAATTAGACACTCATCATTGCGGAAGAAAATAACATAGCCAAGATCAAAGAGTTGGCTTATGCTTATAAGGTTGTGTTGCAATCCTTCAACATAAGCCACCTTAGAGATGGTGACTATGCCATTGGTGATCTTACCATACCCCTTTGTTACCCATCTATCTGAACCACCAAAGATAACTTTGGGTCTATCTTTTACTGGTGTGTATTCTTTCAAGTTTCTCCTTATCCCAGTCATGTGCCTGGAACATCCACTGTCCAAGTACTAATTAGAGCTATGGCCACTTGGACTAACCTGCAATATACAATTTACTTTATCTTAGCACCTCAATATCTATTTGTTCCTAGGTGCACATTAGTAAGAAACTAAACATGTCCACCTATAGAATTTCTGACAGGTGGATTGACCCTAGCTCTGGCCATATTGGGATCATGCCAGCAGTCAATGGCAAAGTGCCCGATCTAACCACAACACCAACAGTCATGTATGTTATATCTTCTCTTCTATGTAGGCCCTATAGCTTGGTTAGCAGGAGCCCTAACAGAAAGAAGATGTGTTTCAGCTCTTTTCTGATTTCTTTTAGCTAGAATTTGACTAAAGGTAAGTCTTCTAGTTGGCTTATTTGGTCTGATCTGAGTGCTATCAGCAACAATCTTCTTTTCAGAAATCATGCTTCGGATGGCTTCAGATATGCCCAGATCAGCCTGACTTTTAGACTTTCCCTTACTCTATACCTTTGTTGTCAGTCTTTGAGCCTTGTCTGCAGCAACATTCTTGAGTGTTGGTGCAGAAGCACCAAAAACAAATGGTCCTGGTTGGGCCATCTGAAATTTCTCATGGGTAGCCTCAAAGGAACTCACCCGGCTAGAGCTTTCACCATGGCACTGAACATCTTTGTTTACCCCTAAGGAACAACCCTTCTCCCAGTGACCACAGGAGCTTTCCTGATCATACCTGTTAGAAGGTAACATAACTTTTCTAAAAGGAATGGGAGGCTCGAAGCAATAGGCTGAGGTGGAGCTGGAGCTTTACCCTTCCATTTAGAAGGAACAACTCTTGTGCTTCCCTTGAATCCCAACTCTTTCTTACCCTTTTGAGGGGAGAAATTGTCTATCAAGGGTAGTACTGTACTTGGCTTAGAATAGCTAGTCACTATTCTTTTTTCCTTCTCAAGATTATCTTCAAGCTCCTTGATGAGACAGTTCTTGTGCTTGATGGAGGCTATCTGGATATCCGCGAGGGACTTTAGTTGGCTAATTTCCCTAGCTTTCTGGTGTAGCGGATTAGCTATTAAAGTCTGCAGGGCAACTGCAAGCTTAAGAGATGAAATCTCTTTAGCTTGCTTCTTAGACAACTTCCTGACCTTCTTGAAGGAATTCAAAAGTTCTCCATACTTGTCAATCATCTGATTGACATATCCTTCAGATCCAGAATCTTCTTCACCATTGGGTGAAGTGGTTTCTGAGCAAGGACTCGTCTCATACTCAGAAAGTGAAGCAGAATTAAGTAATGAATGTACCTTGCTTTGACCAGGCTGATCCTGGCTGCCCTCTTCATCTGTCATTGCCATCAGCCCTCTGTAGTTGTGGGCATCTTCATCCTTCTCTGAGTCACTATCTGATAGTGTCGGAGGGGCCCTGATTCCTATCCTTATTGGAGGATTAAAATATCCTGTTGCAATAGCTTTATCATTAGCAGTAGCAGTAACTAGCCCAATGTAGGCTTCCTCTTCTTCAGACTCTGATGATGATGAGTCTGTCTAGCTATTTTCCTTCTTGGCAATGAAGGACTTCTCCTTCTTTCCTTTGTGCTGGTGCTGCTTCTTTTCCTCAGCCTCATTCCTCTTCTCTGGGCAGTCAGCTAACATTTGCCGAGGCTTGCTACAATAGTAGCAAACTACTTTATAAGAGTTATATTTATTAGGTTTGGAACCATACCTGTCAGTCTTGTACTGATTCTTCCTATGATCAGTGTAATTAGAAGACCTCTTATTTCAATGCTTCTTCTTCATCAGCCTCTGGAGTTGCCTAGAGAATATTGCAAAGTCTTCTTCAAACATACTGCTATCTGATGCCTCTGAGTCTGAGCTATCTGACTCAGCTTATCTTCTTGTTGGAGAAGTAATCCTCTCCTTGCTCTTTCGTGTGCTTTCTACTCTGAAGGCCAAGGACTTTTCCTTGTCCAGGGATTTGCTGGTGGCCTCCTCTTCCTTCCTGGCAGCTAGTTATATCTCATGGGAGAACAACTTTCCAAACAATATTTGGGGTGGAGTTTCAGCAAACTTAGACACCTATCTTATGACATAGATATTAGTATCCCAGTCTCTAGTGAGAGATCTGAGAAAGGTTGAGTCATCAACAGAACAGGAAATAATATTATGTGCTCTCTTGTCTAGTCCAGCAAGGATGATTTCATCCTTGGTCATCTCAGAGTATGTCTTAGGAGTCTGGTCATTAGCATTCAGAACAGAGACCTTCATAGGGATGAAAGGTCCCTCCATGACTGTTACAAAAATCCTTGGATCATAGGCTTCCATGAATAGCCTCACCCTCTCTTTTCACATTCCAAAATACTCCTTCCTGCATATGGGAAGTTTCATGGAACTCAGCTCTCTCTGGCTCACTCCAGAGCCCTTAATCACTTAATTGTAGCTACCTTTGGAGATCACTTATATTATTAAATCCTTTTTGAGCAACCTCCCTCTGACTTGAAAGCTCTTATTTTTAAGATAGCTAGCAACCTAGAGGGGGGTGAATAGGTTTATCTAGGTCTTTTGAATTTCTTTTTGTTTTTTTCTTGAGTTATTATGTGATTGAGAGCTTTTTATGAACCTACAAATAGAAAACACACATAAAAAAGCACAAAGGTCTTTTTATAGTGGTTCCCCAAAATTATGGGTACATCCACTCTCCACCCACCTTGCTAACTTCTAGTTAGTCAAGGCACTCCTCCAAAACAAGCCCCAAGGAGCTTACACCTCTGATCCCTCGGGATCTCTTAGTCTCCTCCAAGACTAACTCCTCAGTCGTAAGGGCCTACACTCAGTGATACAAGTATCACCTACCTCAGGAAATTAAGCCCTACCACTCAGGCAATGGAGGATAGCCCTACCTCAGAGCAAACTTGATCTTATAACTCAGAGAGATACACTCTCCTATAGCTCAAGCAAAATTGCCCTACTTCTCAGTGAGTAAAACACACCTACCTCAGATCCCAGCTGGATCCTACACTCAGAGAGGAAACCTCTCCTACAGCTCAGATCCAGAACGATCTTACAATAAGAAATAATTTAATTAACTTTGACACAGAGAAATTTCTATGTGTCAACAACTAGAGCAGATAAATTTCTGCTCTATCTCTCCTCACAGTAGAGAAAACCTTTGTTGGAGGAACTTATAATCTTACTCATGAACTTGTTGTAGAAGATTAAAGATCTGTTGATCTTGAGTCTTCAAGCACCTAACTGAACCTGCTGATGGCTGAAGGTTCTTCTTTCTTCAGAACTATTTCTGATCCTGTTGTGCCTGATGAAGATGGCACAGCTATCTGAAATTTTTCGTGCTGGAGTACTTCAAGCTTTTTACATGCAGCAATGGTGAGGAAGATGACGACGACTGCTAACTTTTGAAGTTGATGAAACCCTAAAAATGTTGTCTTGTGTCTTGGCCCATCTCATCCTTTTGTAGTTCGCCGATCAACGGCTCTTAGAGATCAGTGGGTCCCACCTGCAAATTCTAGATGTGCCTTGCTTTAACGCCTATCTGTCGTATTGTATGCTTGCGATGCCTTTTGTCGTGTACTGTGAATTTGCCGCTAACATTTTGAATATGGTTGACTTTGTCGATTTAGCTGACGTCAGCACCTGTGGTCTTAGCCAAAATCGAGCCTCAGTAGTATAGGCGTTGAGTGAGGGTCATTCACTCAATGCCAAATCACTTAGACAGGTTTACTTTCTCTTAGCGTTGAGTGAGTTACCTTCACTCAACGACAAACTACTTAAAATATAAATCTATTTATAGGCATTGACTGATTCAGCTTCATTCAATGTCATCTTGTTTTCTCAGCTTTCTGCTGCTTGGCATTGAGTGAGTGAGCATCACTCAACACCAAACACCTTAAACAAAATTTTATCCTCACTAGGAGTTGAGAGAGTTGAATGTTTCTTCACCACTCAATACTTTTTGCCTTAACCCTTTCTACAGCCTCTTCTGCATGCATGACGTTGAGAGCGTTGAGTGAACATACTTCACTCAATGGATTATGCCTTAACCAATTTTCTGCCTCTGTAGTATCTTAGGCGTTGAGTGAGCACGCCTCACTCAACACTTTTTGCCTTAACCAAATTTTTGCTTTTGCAGTATCTTAGGCGTTGAGAGCGTTGAGTGAGCACGCATCACTCAATGTTTTTTGCCTTAACAAAATTTCTGTGGTTAGAAACACTGGCTTTGACTAATTGAGTGTTACACAACACCTATGAGGCTATGACGTAGTGTGAATGACCTTCACTCAACGCCTGTGGACATAGCCACTTTTCTTCCTCTTACACCTTAGGCATTGACTGCCTCATCCAGCCACACTCAACTCTGAACTGAGTTCGACGAATGCTGAACTGAGCTCGACGAACAGTGAGCTCAGCTCAACGAACTATGATCTCAGTTCGATGAATTTGGAATTAGCCAAATTTCTCAAACTCTGAGCTTAGTTCGACGAATGATTAGCTCAGCTCGACGAACGAGTAGCTCAACTCGACGAGCTCTGATCTCAGTTCGACGAATTTGGACTTAGCCAAATTTCTCGAACCATATCTCAGGTAAAAGTTTACCTGAATTAGCCACTTATGCTATATGTCCCAATACTGTCATCTACTGATATATGTATATCATTGACAAGATTGACTTATTCAAATCTATGACATTATGGGAAATGGACCCAATAATCTCTCAGTCTCCTCCAAGACCTATAACTCAGCCACACGGGCCTACAACTCAGTGATCAGCAAATCACTTACCTCAGGCCAAAGGCCCTACACTCAGGCTGGGAGGACAGCCTACCTCAGATCCGCTAGGGATCCTACCTCAGACCCAAAGGTCCTACACTCAGAGAGTATTTCTCTCCTACAGCTCAGTGATCAATTGAACACCTGCCTCAGACTTAAAACCAAGTCCTACATCTCACATCTAGTTGGATCCTACAACTCAGAGAGCCTCACTCTCCTACAATTCAGGCAA
The DNA here is from genome assembly GCA_039583875.1 of Platanthera guangdongensis. Classification (NCBI taxonomy): domain Eukaryota; kingdom Viridiplantae; phylum Streptophyta; class Magnoliopsida; order Asparagales; family Orchidaceae; genus Platanthera; species Platanthera guangdongensis. Next base: position 76,204,673 of record CM077157.1, read on the forward strand.
TATTGCCCTACCTTAGGCTCAGAGAACCCTACAACTCAGATCTAGTTGGATCCTAGAGAAAGGTGAAGATTTGAATGTTTTGACACAGAGAAACTTTTGTGTCAAAAACTAGGGCTGAGTTATCTCAGCAATATCTTGCTTCACAGCAGCAGGAAGACGTTCACCCTCTGTTGGAGGAAACTCAGAATAAAGATTCTAAACTTGCTGGAAAAGAAGATGAACTTGTGTTCTTCAATCAGCTAACTGAGCCCACTGGAAAATAATGGCTCTACTTTCTTCCTCTATCAGAGATCTTTCTGATTATGTTGTAGTAGATGGATAAGAGAAACCCTAAACCCTAAACCCTATAACCGTAAACCCTAAACCCTAAACTCTAAACCCTAAACCCTAACCCTTAAACCCTAAACCCTAAACCCTAAACCTATAACCCTAAACCCTAAACCCTAAACCCTAAACCCTAAACCCTAAACCCTAAACCCTAAACCCTAAACCCTAAACCCTAAACAATAAACCCTACGCCCTAAACCCTAAACCCTACGCCCTAAACCCTAAACCCTAAATGTAACACCCCCTATCCGTCACATAGCATATAGCAGTAGGTCCAGTCGGGGCCCGACGCCGTATGCCATAGACAGACCGGGTGGTTACTCATGGAAACCATCCAACCAATCAACGTCCTACACAGAGCATTCTAGCGGAAGCAATTTATAAAAGTTGCAAATAAGAACCCAGCACTAAAGCATGAATATCCACTAATCCAAAATAGGAATGTTATGCAAATACCAACAAAAGCCTTAAGGCCTTACAAAATGTTTCACTTGATATTACATGATTTACAAACCACGGCACGCAGGCCGGTCATACATGAATAAAACAGTAAACACTTCCAAATAGGCCTTCGAGGGCCGGCTTCGCAAAAAGGGCTTTATCTCGCTATCGACCGCTTGGTCCAGCAGCACCTGCAAGCAACAAACCACCGCACGGTGGCAAAACAAGGCAACGGTCAGCAATGCTGACCAAATTATAACGATCTCGCCCCCAACTCGGGGTGGCGATGCTCCTTCTTTGCATTTCATTAGCATAAGCGAGCAATATATATATATAGCCATTTCATCACAGACGTTGGCTCGCAGGGCCACACGCCCCGTGCTCTCAAGGCACATTCTCGGTGAACCGGTCGATGTCACGTCAATTAAAGCCATAGACATTCCGGACTCACCACCGCCACTTTGACGGCCAAACTTATGAGCAATTTGTCATCTTGGCCTGGGTCACGACAATTTAAGCCATCGACCGCCGAAGACCCTAATCTATGCCAACGGCAAGTGCCACGTACCCTTAGGTCTCTTTAACTGAACGACATAAAATGGGTACGGTTCCATCAAACGCGTGCTCACATCGCAACGACAATTTAAGCCATTTGCACGGGTCAAACTTCCACCGAGTCCCATTTCCATCACAATTCACATAACCCGGTTATGTTCAAGTTGTCTCTCAGGCCACCAAGTTGGCAAGATCTCGTATCCGCCCAGTATTCCGGGTGCACCTTTGGGTTAGTCCCCAAGGCTCCATGCTGCAATCTACCGCGTAGAAAACCCGAAAAACAATCAATAGCACGGAGTCTTCTCCGACATTTATGCAATGCAACATCACCGATCCAGACCAACATGTCCGGGTAGGCTTCACACATCAGGCCTATGTCCGTTCTCGCTTACGGACTCTAAACAACGGGGACTTCACATATCTACCAGAAGGAACGCCTCCAACTCTCCGCAAACTCGCGAGAGCAGGCGTCCTATGCAAAGAAGGAGAGCTACTCATGCTCAAGAAGAGAATCGTTACCCTAGCGTTCCTCTTTGGCGCCATGGAAAAGTAAGCGGATGAAAAGCACCGCACTAGCTTTGCCTCCGTGGATCCAGAGTCGGCTCGCAATTCGGAGCTTCGAAGCTCCTCTAATGGCCGGATCTAGCTCCTTCTTCCTTCCTTGGCTCTCCTCTCTCTCTAAGGTTTTAGAAAGATAATAACTTATGAAAAGTGAGGGTTTCTAAGTCCAATCACTGGTATATCCCTTCAGGAACAACCCCCAGCCGTTGGATCATCAATTAAATAAATGAACAGTTTTGATTCGGGACTGAAATGCCCAATCTGGACCGAACACGGCCTGGCACACGCCCGTGTCCAGGGCCGTGTGCCTCATTCGACGTCAAAATCGGCTCGCCTGGAACAACACACGGGTATCGAACACGCCCGTGTTCGACCTGACATACCCGTGTTCCACCTAACACGGCCGTGTGGCCGGCCGTGTACCCCCATCATTTTTCCCCGAAAACAACCCGAGCACTGCACGGGTTCTAGGACACGCCCGTGTCCTTGCCCGTGTCACCTCGACACGCCTGGGCTCCAGGTCGTGTACACGGTCTCGACACTCGACACTTCGTCGAGCGAAGATCGTCGACCTGATGACACGGCCTTGGACACGCCCGTGTCCTAGGCCGTGTGCCTTGTCTCGACACCATGTCGAGACCAAAGTGTCGACTTCCCGGGACGAGTGTCGACATGGGTTGACATGCCCTACGACACGCCCATGTCGTAGGCCGTGTGCCATGTCTCGACACTTCGTCGAACGCAGAGTGTCGACTTCGCGGGCTAAGTGTCGACACGGGTCGACACGCCCTGCGACACGCCCGTGTCGCAGGCCGTGTGCCCAGTCTCGACACAATGTAGAGACCAAAGTGTCGACTTCCCGGCTGAGTGTCGACAAAATCTTGACATGCCCTGGGACACGCCCGTGTCCCAGGTTCTGTGCCTGCAGCCAGAACCCAAAACTGGCCCAAAACATCCTCCGTCGCTCCTTTGAGTTTCCGGGCATTACAACTCTCCCACTCTTAAAAGAATTTCGTCCTCGAAATTATATAAAGGAAAGACATGTACAAAACCAAAATTTGTACCTGAGCGGAACAACTCCGGATACTCATTAAGCATAGTCTACTCTTGCTCCGAAGAGAGCTCCTCACGACCACAATTGTCCCACCGGACCTTGACCATCCTGATCTCTTCATTGCGTAGCCGCTTGACCTCCGAGTCCTCAATCCGTATGGGCTTGACCTTTGTCGTCAGCCCACTATCCATCGGCACTTGATCAACCGCGATCACTTGCGTAGGCTCTTGCACCATCTTTCGAAGCACCAAAATATGGAATACATCATGTAAACCACTAAGCTCCACTGAAAGCTTCAACCGATAGGCCGCTTCACCAACTCGCTCCAGAACCTCACCCGCGAGATACCCTTGAACGGCTTGATCTTTAAGTATACATAATCGCCCACAGCGAACTCCACGTTCCTGTTCTTGGCATTATAGTACTTTACTTGTCGGTCCTGAGCGATATGCAACCTCTCCCGAATGGTTCTCACCAAATAAGTAGCATCCTCCACTTCTGATCGCTTATACAACTTTAACTCACCCGTTTCTAACCAAGACAACGGCGTGAGACATTTTCTACCATATAGGGCCTCGAAAGGAGCCATCAGAATACTCGCTTGGTAGCTATTATTGTATGCGAACTCCACTAAATAAAGGTGGTCTTCCCATTGCTTTCTGAAATCCAAGACACACATGCAGAGCATGTCTTCCATGGTTCTATTGACCCTCTCGGTCTGCCCATCCGTTTGCGGATGGAAGGCTGTGCTGAATTTCAACTTTGTTCCCAACATTTGTTGCACTAGCCTCCAATCATTGGACGTGAACTGCCCGTCTCGGTAACTCACGATGCTGCGGGGCACACCATGCAGCCGTACTATGTTATCCACATAAAGCTTTGCCAACTTCTCCACCGGATCATCCTTCCTATGCGGAATAAAATACGACACCTTCGTTAATCGATCAACAACCACCCAGATGGCGTCGTTCCCCTTTTGCGACCTTGGCAAACCGTGCACAAAGTACATAGAGATGTCGTCAAATTTCCACTCCGGAATAGGCAAGGACTTAAGAAACCCTCCTGGCTTTTGGCACTCCGCCTTTACCAAGGCGCAAGTTTGGCAATTCGCTACGTATAGCGCCACATCTTTCTTCAAACCCGGACACCAAAACAGTTTCTTCACATCACGGTACATCTTCGTGCTCCCCGGGTGAATCGAGTACTTGGTATGGTGTGCCTCGTACAACAACTCCACCCGCAAATTGCCCACACTTGGGATGCACAGACGACCGTCTTTCCAAAGTAATCCGTCCTTCACGACGAATTGGGAATTTGACTCATCCAGAGCCTCTACCATGAACTACTTCATATGAGCATCCATATCCAAAGCCTGCCGAATACGATCAGCCAGGTCATATTGGACTTCAGTCCAATTCAGAACTGCTTCAGCACTTGATTGTCTATCCACACAAACAATCTCCAACGCCTCCAACTCCCGCACCAACCGCTCATCATGCACCGATAGCCAATTGGCTTGAGCTGGGGCTCGGCGACTCAACGCGTCCGCAACCGCATTACACTTACCAGGCACGTAGTGGATCTTGAATGTATAGTCCCCCAGGAACTCCATCCATCTACGCTGCCGCATATTTAGATCCTTCTGATCAATAAGATACTTCAGGCTCTTGTGATCGGTGTAGATATCAATCTTCACACCGTACAAATAGTGTCTCCACAGCTTCAAGGCAAAAATCACGGCCGCTAACTCCAAGTCATGGACCGGATAGTTCCTCTCGTGCACCTTCAGCTGTCTCGAGCCATAAGCTATTACACTTCCGTGTTGCAGTAGCACGCAACCCAAACCGCTGCCCGAAACATCACTATAAATCTCATAGCCTTCGGTCCCACATGGCAAACTCAGCACAGGCACCGTGGTCAACCGACACTTCAACTCCTCAAAAGCTCGCGCGCACTCCGGCGTCCAAACGAACTTATGCTCCTTCCTCGTCAAAGTAGTGAGAGGTAAAGCTATCCGCGAGAAGTTCTCTACGAAGCGCCTATAATAGCCGGCAAGCCCCATAAAACTCCGGACTTCCGCTACCGTAACAAGCTCAGGCCACTCCCGTATCGCAACGATCTTCGCCGGATCCAAAACAATACCCTCTCCACTCACTATATGACCGAGGAACGCCACTGAGGATAGCCAAAACTCGCACTTCGAGAACTTGGCATACAACTGATTTCTCCTTAGTGTCTCCAACACCAAATGAAGATTCTTGAAGTGATCTTCCTCACTTTGCGAGTACACCAAAATATCGTCGATGAAGACGATCACGAAATTGTCTAAGTACTCCCTGAAAGTCCTGTTCATCAAATCCATGAACACTGACGACGCATTAGTCAGCCCAAACAGCATGACCGTAAACTCATAATGCCTGTATCCCGTACTAAACGCTGTCTTCGGGATATCACTCTCCCTTATTCGCAGCTGATAGTACCCAGCCTTGAGATCCAACTTCGAGTACACTGTCGACCCGACTAACTGATCAAAAAGATCATCAATCCGAGGGATCGGGTACTTGTTCCTCTCCGTCAACTTGTTGAGCTCCCGATAATCAATACATAGCCTCAAGCTTCCGTCCTTCTTCTTAACAAAGAGGACCGGTGCGCTCCAAGGCGATGAACTCGGGCGCACATACCCTTGCTCCAACAACTCTTGCAGTTGAACTTTCAGATCTGCCATTTCCTTAGGCACTAGCCGATAAGGAGATCGTGACACAGGCTTTGCACCTGGCACTAGCTCGATCGTAAAATCTATCTCCCGTTGAGGTGGGGCTCCAGGAAGATCTGCGGGGAACACATCAGGCTATTCCGATACCACTGAAATACAATCCAACGCGGGCTTCGGCTTTGCAACCTCCACTAGTGTAAAGAACAGTTCTGCACCGGTACGAACCGCCTTCACCACCTGAAGAGCATATATCAACGTCTTGCTTGACCCCTTTAAGCCCGTAAAAGTCGTTTCACGACTTGCTCCCAGCTTGACTTCCTTGCTACCGCAATCTATATGGGCATGCTGCTCCGAGAGCCAGTCCATGCCAAATATGACGTCGAACTCCACCAACGAAAGTAAAGACGCCCGCAGGTCGAACTCCTGCTCCCCAATACGAATCTTAACATCGCAGATCCTATCCGCTCGCATCGAACACCCATTGGGCAACAACACATCCAACTTATCCTTCACCATCGAAGAAGGGACTCCGATGAGTGATATAAATCCTTCGGACAAGAAGGAATGTGAAGCTCCCGTATCGAAGAGTGCTCGTGCCGGATTTTCACAAATCAATACAAATCCTAAACAAGCAATGTTAAGGTAACATGTGCATAACAAGTATTTAAAGAAATTGACTTGCTATAAATTAAACCATACCTGTCACCACATCAGCCTGTTTGATGGCCTGCTGTTGGCCAAGATTATAGACCCTTGGTTGGGCCGGAGCATAATGGGATGTGGTCGACTCCACCGCCTTTCCCTTCTCTTCATAAGTAGCTCCCGACCTTCTCTCGGACTTAGGACGTCCGCTCCAACAGTCACGGGCAAAATGCCCCATCTTTCCACAAGTAAAACACGCACCCGGGGTCCGACCCGTAGTCGCCCCAGAAGCACCAGAAGGAGCTGGACCCGAAGTTCTATGCTTCTTTAAAGACCTCCGATAGCCGGCCTTTGAAGTAGTCAGCACTTTAAATTCAGATTTCCTATCACCCAAGCTTTTCTTTGCTTGCACATTCTTCATGTCCTTCTCCAAGGACCGGGTAGTATTGACCAAGGTTAAGAAACCCTACGTCATCGGCCCCGAAAGTAGTAATCTCAACTCATCTCTCAAGCCTTCATAGAAGCGATTAGTCTTGCGCTCCTCATCCACGATGGTGGAGCTAGCATATCGACTCAAACGAGTGAACTCATGGAGATATTCATCCACGCTCTTCTCACCCTGAACCAACTTCAGAAATTCGTTCTCCATCGAAATCCTCTGAGTAGAAGGGAGGTATCTAGCTAAGAACAATCCCGAGAACTCTTCCATCAGGATGTCTATAAGTTGTCTACCTCTCAAATGATACAGCTCCAAACCTTCCGACCATAATCTCGCTTCACCGTCCAGAAGGAATGTAGCGATGGTGGTCATTTGCCACTGCTCTGTCTCCGTTGCTGTCATGACTCTCTTCACCCTGGAGAGCCAGTCTTCAGCCTCAGATGGGGTTCCCAACCACGAGAATAACGGAGGGTTAAAGCTCATTACATGCTTAAGCTGCCTCTCAGTTGCCCTCCTTGGCACCACCGGTTCCACAACCACTTGCTCCACTCTCCTCGGCTCAGCCTCTTGAAGAGGTTCCTGCTCCATCACAGGAGCGGGCTGCTGCGTTTGCCTTACAGGCTGCGCATTTATCACGGCCAACACCGCTTCAGCCACAAATCGTATGTTCTCAGCCGATAGAGGTGTTGCGGGAGCAACATCCGGTGCACTACTAGCCTCAGAAACTCTGCGTTCTGACGGCCCAACACCACTTCTGGTCACCTATAGTGGTACAAAACACCGTTAAGCGACCAAATAAAATTGCAAACAGCAATTATAGGAACACGTAGGTTCCTCAAAAACGAGTATTTTCATTCCTAAGTGGACATTCATGGGTTCTTTTACCATTATAACGATGACGCACACAATGTGCCCACCACCCCTTAAAAAGAATTCGCCTACGAATTCAGTTTAAGCCCGACCAAAACCAGTAGTCTGATACCAAATTGTAACACCCCCTATCCGTCACATAGCATATAGCAGTAGGTCCGGTCGGGGCCCGACGCTGTATGCCACAGACAGACCGGGTGGTTACTCATGGAAACCATCCAACCAATCAACATCCTACACAGAGCATTCTTGCGGAAGCAGTTTATAAAAGTTGCAAATAAGAACCCAGCACTAAATCATGAATGTCCACTAATCCAAAATAGGAATGTTATGCAAATACCAACAAAAGCCTTAAGGCCTTACAAAATGTTTCACTTGATATTACATGATTTACAAACCACGGCACGCACGCCGGTCATACATGAATAAAACAGTAAACACTTCCAAATAGGCCTTCGAGGGCCGGCTTCGCAAAAAGGGCTTTAGCCCGCTATTGACCGCTTGGTCCAGCAGCACCTGCAAGCAACAAACCACCGCACAGTGGCAAAACAAGGCAACGGTCAGCAATGCTGACCAAATTATAACTATCCCGCCCCCAACTCGGGGCGGCGATGCTCCTTCCCTGCATTTCATTAGCATAAGCGAGCAATATATATATAGCCATTTCATCACAGATGTTGGCTCGCACGGCCACATGCCCCGTGCTCTCAGGGCACATTCTCGGTGAACCGGTCGATGTCACATCAATTAAAGCCATAGACATTCCGGACTCACCACCGCCACTTTGACGGCCAAACCTATGAGCAATTTGTCCTCTTGGCCTGGGTTACGATAATTTAAGCCATCGACCGCCGAAGACCCTAATCTATGCCAACGGCAAGTGTCACGTACCCTTAGGTCTCTTTAACCGAACGACATAGAACGGGTACGGTTCCATCTAACCCGTGCTCACATCGCAACGACAATTTAAGCCATTTGCACGGGTCAAACTTCCACCGAGTCCAATTTCCATCACAATTCACATAATCCGGTTATGTTCAAGTTGGCTCTCAGGCCACCAAGTTGGCAAGATCTCGTATCCGCCCAGTTTTCCGGGTGCACCTTTGGGTTAGTCCCCAAGGCTCCCTGCTGCAATCTACCGCGTAGAAAACCCGAAAAACAATCAATAGCACGGAGTCTTCTCCGTCATTTATGCAATGCAACATCACCGATCCAGACCAACATGTCCGGGTAGGCTTCACACATCATGCCTATGTTCGTTCTCACTTACGGACTCTAAGCAACGGGGACTTCACATATCTACCAGAAGGAATGCCTCCAACTCTCCGCAAACTCGCGAGAGCGGACTTCCTATGCAAAGAAGGAGAGCTACTCATGCTCAAGAAGAGAATCGTTACCCTAGCGTTCCTCTTTGGTGCCATGGAAAAGTAAACAGATGAAAAGCACCGCACTAGCTTTGCCTCCGTGGATCCGGAGTCGGCTCACGATTCGGAGCTTCGAAGCTCCTCCAATGGCCGGATCTAGCTCCTTTCTTCCTTCCTTGGCTCTCCTCTCTCTCTAAGGTTTTAGAAAGATAATAACTTATGAAAAGTGAGGGTTTCTAAGTCCAATCCCGTGTATATCCCTTCAGGAAAAACCCCCAGCCGTTGGATCATCAATTAAAGAAATGAATGGTTTTGATTCGGGACTGAAATGCCCAATCTGGACCGAACACGGCCTGGCACACGCCCGTGTCCAGGGCTGTGTGCCTCATTCGCCGTCAAAATCGGCTCGCCTGGAACAACACACGGGTATCGAACACGCCCGTGTTCGACCTGACATGCCCGTGTTCCACCTGACACGGCCATGTGGCCGGCCGTGTACCCCCATCATTTTTCCCCAAAAATAACCCGAGAACTGCACGAGTTTTAGGACACGCCCGTGTCCTTGCCCATGTCACCTCGACACGCCTGGGCTCCAGGCTGTGTACACGGTCTCGACACTCGACACTTCGTTGAGCGAAGATCGTCGACCTGATGACACGGCCTTGGACACGCCCGTGTCCTAGGCCGTGTGCCTTGTCTCGACACCATGTCGAGACCGAAGTGTCGACTTCCCGGGACGAGTGTCGACACGGGTTGACACGCCCTGCGACATGCCCGTATCGTAGGCCGTGTGCCATGTCTCGACACTTCGTCGAATGAAGAGTGTCGACTTTACGGGCTAAGTGTCGACACGGGTCGACACGCCCTGCGACACGCCCGGGTCGCAGGCCGTGTGCCCAGTCTCGACACAATGTCGAGACCAAAGTGTCGACTTCCCGGTTGAGTGTCGACACAAGCTTGACACGACCTGGGACACGCCCGTGTCCCAGGCCGTGTGCCTGTAGCCAGAACCCAAAACTGGCCCAAAACGTCCTCCGTCGCTCCTTTGAATTTCGGGGCGTTACACTAAACCCTAAACCCTAAACCCTAAACCCTAAACCCTAAACCCTAAAACCCTAAAAACCCTAAACCCTAAACCCGAAACCCTAAACCCTAAACCCTAAACCCTAAACCCTAAACCCTAAACCCTAAACCTTGTTTAGGGTTTAGGGTTTAGGGTTTAGGGTTTAGGGTTTAGGGTTTAGGGTTTAGGGTTTAGGGTTTAGGGTTTAGGATTTTAGGGTTTAGGGTTTAGGGTTTAGGGTTTAGGGTTTAGGGTTTAGGGTTTAGTGTTTAGGGTTTAGGGTTTAGGGTTGGTTTTAGGGTTTAGGGTTTAGGGTTTAGGGTTTAGGGTTTAGGCCACTCTCATCCTTTTGTAGTTCGCCGATCAATGACTCTTAGAAATCAGTGGGGCCCACTTGCAGCATCCAGATGCACCTTGTTTTAATGGAAGAAGACGTACAGTAGCTTCACGACAGAGTTTGTCGTGTTCTGTAGCTTCTCCGTACTTGATTTGAAATTAGTTGACTTTATCGATTTTGTAGATTTTGCTGACGTCAACACCTGTGGACTTAGCCAAAATCGAGCATCAGTAGAATTATTCATTGACAGCGTTAAGTGAGCAGGCCTGACTCAACGCTTATTGCCTTAACCATTTCTGCAGCCTTTTCTGCATGCCTTGCTTTGAGAGGGTTGAGTGAGCACACCTCACTCAATGCCTTGTGTCTTAGCCATGCATTCTGAAATTTAGGCGTTGAGAGCGTTGAGTGAGCATGCCTCACTCAACGCTTTTTGCCTTAGCCAATTTTTTTGCTTCTTCAGCATCTTAAGCGTTGAGAGCATTGCATGACCACACCTCACTCAACATTTTTTTGCTTTAGCCAGCTTTTCTGAGTCATGGCATTGAGAGCGTTGAGTGATCATGCCTCACTCAACGCTTTCTGCCTTAGCCAGATTTATCTACTCCTTGGCGTTGAGTGACTAAGCTTCACTTAACGCATTTGGACTTAAACAAATTTCTGTGTCTTAAAAACACAGATACTGACTGGATGAGATACAGTCAATGCTTTATCTTATGGCGTTGAGTGAGCTTGCCTCACTCATTGCTTATGGACTTAATCAAACATCAGCACAACTTTTCTATGGCTTTGACTTACAGGGCAATATTCAACGAATCTACAGTATGGCGTTGAGGGAGTGATACTCACTCAACGCCTATGGTCTTAACCATTTCTCTACTCATTTCCTCTTAGGCTTTTATTGCATTAGCCTGCCTCGCAGCCTTTTGATGTATGACGTTGAGTGAGTTGACTTCACTCAATGCCTGTGGACTTAGCCACTTTCTCAGCTTGCCACTCCTTTGGCTTTGACTGTATAGGCTCCACTCGGCGCTATAAGTCATCTGACGTTGAGTGAGTAACCTTCACTCAATGCCTGTAGACATAAACAGATTTATTTCTATTCACATCTTAGGTAGGAGTTTACCTGACTTAGTCACTTAGGTTATCTGTCCCATCAATGTTGCTAGGACATCCCTGCATGCATGAACTCAGACACACGTCAAATATAATTTTATGTATATTATTGACAAGATTGACTTCACTTAAATCTAGGACATTGAGGGAAATGGACCCAACATAATATAATTAGTGTGATGAATGATAAACCTACTGTGAGGACCCTGACTACAGCCTGGCTCACCAGCTACTATGTTTTTTCCCGGTTCCCAATCATGCACTGTAGTCCGTGCCATCCCAACCCCTCTCTGTGCCCCTTCGGCCATGGCGGGTTGTTGGAGAATGCAACTCACCCATTATTGAAAAGTGATCCAGTTAAGCGTCCCTGCGAACTTCCTAAGAGGTCACCCATCCCAGAACTTCTCTCATCCGAACACGCTTAACTATAAAGTTCTTTAACATCTCATCACCTGGCGCACCAACCACTATCTATTTCATCTCAGGACCCCATCATGGACTGCAATACGTGTCAACCCAACCCCTCTCCATGCTCGTGCTCGGATGGGAGAAGTTCCAGGATGCGTAACCTCTTGGGAAGTCCCCATAGGGGCGCTTAATCGGATCACTTCTCATCAAAGGGTGGTTGCGATCTCAACAACACGTCGTGGCCGAAGGGGCACAGAGGGGGTTGGGGGGCACAAACTGCAATCTATGATGGGGACCTGGGATGTAAGAAGTAGGGGCTGCTCGGAGGGGAGTGTTCCGGGATGGGTGACCTCCTGGGAAGTCCTCGTATGAGCGCTTAACTGAATCACTTCTCATCAAAGGGGTTGGGATCTCTAACAATCCATCGTGGCCGAATGGGCATGGAGAGGAGATAGGGTGGCATGGACTACAGTCCATGATGAGGACCTGAGACGAAAACATAGTAGCTGGTGCGCCAGTTATGGTCAGGGTCCTCACACCAACTCTTAAAGCTAATATTTATTCATTTATACACTATTAAAAATAAGTTTTTTTTGTGGGCCTTTGGGCCTCCTAAGAACCCTTATATTCAATCTTGTCCATCCAATCATTCCCTGTCAATTTAATCGTAACCCGTCAAACCAACTTTATTAATCTTATAAGCCGCTCCCCATCTTATATTTGATAGGTAGAAATTATACATACTTTTTATATAATTAAGTTTAATATTTACTATAATTTAGTAATATATTATATATTTTTATTTTACAAATTGGTTGTTTTTTATATTTTTGTTCTAATTTTATTTTTTTTTATTTTGTAGAATTAATGTTGCGGACGCGCCCCTAATGTTGAAGAATAGCAGATCTGTTGGAGTTGTCATGTTGGCCGACCTAATTTCACGTCACCTTTCATGTAATTACAACCCGCCGCCATGAAGTTTCACTCGACGCCAGACTCGTCAAAGTTGCATTCGACGCTATCGTCGCAGGGCGTGTCGACCTGATTTCACATCACCTTTCATGTACCCCCATCATTTTTCCCCGAAAACAACCCGAGCACTGCACGGGTTCTAGGACACGCTGGTGTCGTTGCCCGTGTCACCTCGACACGCCTGGGCTCCAGGCCATGTACACGGTCTCGACACTCGACACTTCGTCGAGCGAAGATCGTCGACCTGATGACACGGCCTTGGACACGCCCGTGTCCTAGGCCGTGTGCCTTGTCTCGAAACCATGTCGAGACCAAAGTGTCGACTTCCCGAGACGAGTGTCGACACGGGTTGACACGCCCGTGTCGTAGGCCGTGTGCCATGTCTCGACACTTCGTCGAACGCAGAGTGTCGACTTCGCGGGCTAAGTGTCGACACGGGTCGACACACCCTGCGACACGCCCGTGTTGCAGGCCGTGTGCCCAGTCTCGACACAATGTCTAGACCAAAGTGTCGACTTCCCGGCTGAGTGTCGACACAAGCTTGACACGCCCTGGGACACGCCCGTGTCCCAGGCCGTGTGCCTGCAGCGAGAACCCAAAACTGGCCCAAAACATTCTCCGTCGCTCCTTTGAGTTTCGGGGCGTTACACTAAACCCTAAACCCTAAACCCTAAAACCCTAAAAACCCTAAACCCTAAACCCTAAACCCTAAACCCTAAACCGTAAACCCTAAACCGTAAACCCTAAACCCTAAACCCTAAACCCTAAACCATAAACCCTAAACCTTATTTACGGTTTATGGTTTAGGGTTTAGGGTTTATGGTTTAGGGTTTAGGGTTTAGGGTTTTAGGTTTTAGGGTTTAGGGTTTAGGGTTTAGGGTTTAGGGTTTAGGGTTTAGGGTTTAGGGTTTAGGGTTTAGGGTTTAGGGTTTAGGGTTTAGGGTTTAGGGTTTAGGGTTGGTTTTAGGGTTTAGGGTTTAGGGTTTAGGTTTAGGGTTTAGGGTTTAGGGTTTAGGGTTTAGGGTTTAGGGTTTACGCCACTCTCATCCTTTTGTAGTTCGCCGATCAATGACTCTTAGAAATCAGTGGGGCCCACTTGCAGCATCCAACTGCACCTTGTTTTAATGGAAGAAGACGTACAGTAGCTTCACGACAGAGTTTGTCGTGTTCTGTAGCTTCTCCGTACTTGATTTGAAATTAGATGACTTTATCGATTTTGTAGATTTTGCTGACTTCAAAACCTGTGGACTTAGCCAAAATCGAGGATCAGTAGAATATTCATTGACAGCGTTAAGTGAGCAAGCCTGACTCAATGCTTTTGGTCTTAACCATTTCTGCAGCCTTTTCTGCATGCCTTGCTTTGAGAGGGTTGAGTGAGCACACCTCACTCAATGCCTTGTGTCTTAGCCATGCATTCTGAAATTTAGGCGTTGAGAGCGTTCAGTGAGCATGCCTCACTCAACGCTTTTTGCCATAAAAGTTTCAGAATGTCCTGGAAGATTTGATCACTATTGTTTAACGAATCCATGTCGATGTCAAATCCAGCATCAAATTTCATTGCGGCCAAGATGGCGACTGAAACGTCCATTGATTCCTACAAAAACTAACAAACAAACGACCAAGTGTAGAGAAGTTTGGAGGGAAAGAGAAAATTTGCAGAAAGTATGAAAGCGCAAAGGGAGAACGACGGCCAAAAAAAATGAGTTTTATATTAGGGTTCGACGCAGAAAAGGAAAGATCGTTGAACTCTGTTCGACGATCTTGGCTTCTAAAGGAAACTGAAAGGTCATCAATAGCGTCGATCTCCGTTCCACGATATTGGAGAACGTCGAGATCCGTTCGACGATAGTTCAGAAAACAAAATTGTCGAGCTCCGCACGACGATCGCTGACCTGAAGAAAGATAGTTTAGCACTATCTGAGAAGCGCTGAACTCTGGTCGACGATTTCGGAAGTCATCGATCTCCGTTCGACGATCTGGGGGAAAATCATCGAGCGCAGTTCAAAGATCAGAAACACACTATACACTAGAAAAAGCACTTTGATTTGCCTAGTCTTGGTCATTTTTAGATTTTTGAAAATCTTGGATCTTATTTTAGACTTCCTCCATCTAACATTCCCTACTGATTCAGGAAGAATGTATGTTTCTTTTCATCCAAGGGTTTGGTGAAAATATCTCCCCTTTGCAAATCAGTTGGGATATATTGAAGTTCAATTTTATTTTTCTCAACATTATCCCTTAGAAAGTGATGCCTAATTTCTATGTATTTTGTCCTACTATGGAGGACTGGATTTTGTACTATAGAAATAGCACTGGTATTATCACAAAATATTTTTGACTTCTCTAAGTTGTAGACATAGTCTAGGAGTTGGTTTTGAATCCACAATATTTGTGAACAACAACTACCTGCAGCCATATATTCAGCTTCAGCAGTTGAAGTTGACACAGATGTTTGTTTCTTGCAAAACCAGGAGACAAGTCTGTCACCAAGAAACTGACAAGTTCCACTGGTGCTTTTCCTGTCTATTCTGCATCCAGCATAATCAGCATCTGAAAATCCAGTTAAGTCAAATGTTGAATCTTTTGGATACCAGAGACCTAGATTTGGACAATTTTTTACATACCTAAGAATCATTTTTACTAAGGTTAGGTGTGACTCTCTAGGGCTTACTTGGAATCTAGCCCATATACATGTAGCAAACATTATGTCAGTTCTACTAACTGTAAGGTACAATAAAGAACCAATCATTGCTTTGTATGTTGTCTGATCAACAGGTTTTCCATGTTCATCAGCATCTAATACAGCATTAGTAGGCATAGGTGTTTTCATACATGATGCTTCAGACACACCAAATTTCTTAACCAATTCTTTTGAATACTTGGTTTGAGAAATAAATATGTCTTCAGAATGTTGCTTGATTTGCAATCCTAGAAATAAGGATAGCTCACCCATGCTACTCATTTCAAATTTAGAATACATTAGGTTGGAGAACCTTCTGCACAAATTTGAATCAGTAGAACCAAATATAATATCATCTACATAGATTTGTACTAGTAGGGTATGAGACTTATGGGTTCTAATAAAAAGAGTTTGATCTACTCTACCCCTTATAAACTCATTTTTCAGAATAAAGCATTCTAGGGTCTCATACCATGCTCTAGGAGCTTGCTTTAGACCATACAATGCTTTGTGCAATTTGAAAACATAATCAGGATGAGTTGAGGAGATAAAACCTGGGGGTTGTCTGACATAGACTTTTTCTGTGATATCTCCATTGAGAAAAGCACTCTTTACATCCATTTGGTATACTTTGAATCCTTTGTGTGTTGCATATGCTAACAAGATTCTTATGGCCTCAAACCTTGCAACTGGTGCAAAGGTCTGGTCATAATCTATCACTTCTTCTTGAGAGTACCCTTGAGCAACTAGTCTTGCCTTGTTCCTTATAATGACTCCTTGATCATCCAACTTATTTCTGAACACCCACTTTGTTCCAACAATGGAGTGATCCTTAGACATTGGTACTAGTTCTCAAACTTTGTTACTTTCAAATTGATGCAACTCTTCTTGCATTGCAATGATCCAGTGTGGATCTTGCTCTGCATCTTGAATGGATTGAGGTTCAATTTGAGAAAGGTAGCAAATGTGCATCAGGTTTTGGTTGACCTGATTTCTGTTTTGCACACCAGCTGAGATGTCTCCAATCACTTGGGAAATTGGATGGTCTCTTGATATTACTAAATCAACAGGGGATGTTGATTGTTCATCAACCTGTGTTGTTGTTTCCTCTTGTGGTACAATAACTGGCTCTTCAAGAAGTTTCTCTTCAAGATGTTGAATGTCTTCTTCATCTTCACTACTTTTCTCTTTTTGAATGATTTGTAACCTGTCCAAGTCTTCAGCAAGAGAGTGTATATGCAAAGGTTCTATGGTAGAAGTATTCTTCTCCTTGAAAGACATGTTAGATTCATCAAAAGATATATGAACAGATTCTTCAATTTTGAGAGTTGATTTATTATATACCCTATAAGCTTTACTGATCATGGAGTATCCCAGAAACACCCCTTCATCAGCTTTAGCTTGAAATTTTGTTAAATATTTCTTGTCATTATTATGAATGTAACAAATACAACCAAAAATTTTAAAATAATCTACTTTAGGTTTCTTCCCTTTGAGTAATTCATAGCGAGTTCTGCCCTTCAGTTTATGTATTAAACTTCTATTCAACACATAGTTGGAGGTGTTCACTGCCTCTGCACAAAAGGATAGAGGAAAGTGAGCATCTGACAACAATGTAGTGGCAGATTCAATAAGGGTTCTATTTTTCCTTTCAGCTACCCCATTTTGTTGAGGAGTTCTAGGAGCTGAGAAAGTGTGTCTGATCCCTTCACTCTGACAGAACTCTTGCATAAGAAGAGAATCAAACTCTGTCCCATGATCACTTCTGATCAGGGCAATGTGAGTATTGAACTCACTCTGTATGCATTTGAGAAACTCTGTCAAACACTTAAAGTTATCAGACTTCTTCCTCAGAAAGAACACT
Organism: Platanthera guangdongensis; assembly: GCA_039583875.1. Taxonomy (NCBI): domain Eukaryota; kingdom Viridiplantae; phylum Streptophyta; class Magnoliopsida; order Asparagales; family Orchidaceae; genus Platanthera; species Platanthera guangdongensis. Next base: position 76,222,076 of record CM077157.1, read on the forward strand.
CATGTGAATCTAGAGAAGTCATGTACAACCACTAAAGTGTAAGATTTACCTCCTAAGTTTTATACTATAATGGGTCCAAAAAGATCCATGTGTAACAGATACAAAATCCTAGGTGAATCACTCTTATTAAGTGACTTGAAACTATTTTTGGTTTGCTTGCCTAATTGACAAGCCCTGCAGAGTCCTTCCTTCTTGTAGGGGCCAGAAGGTAGTCCTCTAATAAGGTTGTCCTTGGATAGCCTAGCAATAGTTCGAAGGTTTATATACCCTAGTCTCTTATGACATAACTCATTAGGTCTACAAATAGAATTAAACAGGCAAATATCTACTTCAGTTGAAAGAAAGTCTACAAAATAGATGATGAATTGTAAATATACGTATTTTTGTGCACATTAATTTAGTCATTTTCATTTATTTTCGTCGTTTTTACTTATTTTTGTTTAATAAAATACTCCTCTTCTTGTAAATTTACTACTAACTTGTTTTCTTTAATTTTGCAGAAAAAGTTCAAAATCTGCCAAAATTGGGCAGTACACGCCCGTGACAATTTGGTCACGCCCGTGACAGGGCCGTGACATTGCATTTCCCGTGAAATCGGACGATTTCTGAAGTACAAGCTTGACACGCCTGGCGACACGCCCGTGTCACCCGACACGGGGCGTGACCCAAGCCCGTGTCCACTCCACTCGACACTTTCTTCTCGACGATTCGTCGAGTGTCGACACCAACCATCACGCCCAGCGTCACGCCCATGACCTAGGGCGTGACTCAATTGAAAGATATTGTACCTAAACACCTAGAGGGGGGTGAATAGGTGACTTAAATCTTTTTAACGTTTTATGGCAGCAATCAGTTACTAACACAGATTTATATCTACTTTTGCACAGCAATCACACAGCAATCACAGCAAACCACAACACACAGTATACACACAGTTTTATAGTGGTTCCTCAAGGTTTGGGTACATCCACTTTTCCCCTTCGCCTATCTAGTAGTGTACTAGATTCGGCCCAACTTCCCCACTATCTCAGAACCCAAAACATGTTCCTACACCTCAGGCCCAAGGCCCTACAACTCAGCTTCTTCACAAAGCCTACAATCAGCCACCAAGGCCTACACTCAGCCACCAAGGCCTACACTCAGCCACAACAGGCCTACACTCAGAGATTTCAATCTCCTACACTTATGCACTCAAGCCCTACACTCAGCCTTTATAATTACAGTCTTACAAGACTCAGATCCCTAAGAATCCTACAAGATAAAATGAATACAAAATATTGTAACTCAACAACTTAGAGTAAAGAGAGAAGTGTTGTGAGTTTCTTGATGAGTTCTTGGAAGAACTCAGCTGAAATCAATCTGACTTGGCTTTCTTCAAAGCTTCTTGAATGTAGAACTCAATAAGATTGACCCCTTCTGCAGTTGATCTTTGATCTCTGCTACTTAAGATCCAGAATAAATCTGAACCCTTCTTCTCAGCCTGGTTCCAACGGCTAATTTCTTGGATGGAGCTCTCTCTCTCCAACTTCTTAGATCTGCACTTGATTCTTCAAGGAATAGCTAGATCTTCTTTGTTAAATACTTGATTAATAATCTGAACAACCACTTCTATAGACAGTGTAAGCCTATTTATAGGCCTTCCTCATGGTAACCGGCTGGTCCGGTTCATAACTGAATTCTGACAACTCTGACAGATGCAGTAGACCAGCTGGAATGGCAGCTGTCAAGTCATCTAGTTAGTTCTTGAAAATTTTGTAACTGTCTGAAAGTGTCGAGACTTTCTGTCTTTAAGTGTCGACACTTATAGACCAAGTGTCGACATATGTTGTCTAAGTGTCGACACTAGCCTACAAGGTGTCGACACAATTTCTTGTGTTGTAGATTTTAGATCTCGATACTGCTTCTTCTTCATGTGTCGACACTGAAATTGAGTGTCGACACAAATACTTGTACTTCAGTATTTTGCTGAATTCTTCTAAGTGTCGACACAACACCTTTGTGTCGACACATCTTCATGTGTTGAATCTGTTAAGTGTCGACACTGCTTCTTGGTGTCGACACATGTCTTCAGTGTTGATACTTGTTGAGTGTCGACACAGCTTCCTTGTGTCGACACATTCTTCTTCTGTCGAGACTCTGGCTGAGTGTCGACACATTCCCTTAGTGTCGACACTTGTACTTAGAATATTTTGTTGAACTTTGCTAATCTTTGCTAAGTGTCGACACAGCTCCTTGTGTCGACACTTTCTTCAAGTGTTGAGTCTTCAGCTAAGTGTCGACACATTGTTCTGGGTGTCGACACTTACTTCAAGTGTTGACTCTTCTACTGAGTGTCGACACATTGTTTTGGGTGTCGACACTTGTACTTACTCTCTACTGACTTTTGCTGAGTGTCGACACATGTCTTCAGTGTCGACACTTTTTGATGTAGACACAGTTTCACTGGGTGTCGACACAACTGCTAAGTGTCGACACTGCTTCACTGCACTTTTCTTCACTGAGTGTCGACATAGCTCCTTGTGTCGACACTTTCTGTCTGGTGTGGACTCAGCATCCCTGGTGTCGACATAAATACTCCATGTGTCGACACTGCTTGCCTGGGTATCGACACAAGTCTTCTTAAGTGTCGACACTTTCCCTCTGTGTGTCGACACATGGACTTAGAAACTTTTTCATCATTTCCTGCAAATACTTAACCTGCACAAGTAACTCAAAAACACATCAAATACATTTTGATGTATATCATTGAGTTGGGTGAGGCTTCTTCAAATCAGGTACATTTAAACCAATGTACCCAACAATCTCCCCCTATTTGGAGAAGTCATAACCCTTAGTCAATGATATACACCATTCATAATAAAATTACAAAATGATGTAAAGCAGGATTCTATATAGCAGGGCAATCATAAACATGTATCAATCAAACATGTATACATAGACATCATTACAGAACAAATATGAAATAGATTTAACATATAACACATTGTTCTAATATCTGTCATATTCATTTTCAAAAGTTTACAGAATGTTTTACATCAAAAAGATTACATAGTAAACTTTAAGAAAATTCTAATTCTATTTCTGTTCAAGCTCCTTGATCACTATTCCTTTTTCGGCTTGTACTTTGGCTTGAACAGGAGCTTCAGCAACTTCAGCATCAGCAGGCTTCTTCCCTTTCAGCTCCTTCTTCTTAAGCTCTTCAGCTTTGATCTTTTGCCTTTCAAAATAATGATAAGGCTTGGGAAAGTACTTGCTAGGCTCCTGAGCAGTAGGAGGTAGCTTTCCCATCTTGGCCTTCCTTCTATATTGGACTATAGCCTCCTGCCTTGTCTCATGCTTTCTCCATTCAGCCTCAGAAAACCACTTGTTCATGTCGTGCACATTATCTTTTGCAGCTTTCCAGGCAGTCAAAATGATGTTCCTAGAGGTGGGACTCCACTGCTCAAAGTCAGGTCTTTGTTTAGCTTGCTCCCTGAACCTCTTCTTAGACAATCTGGTCTCTTCTTCTTTCTGCATAGCTTCTTGCATGGATTCAGAGATTGGCTGAACAACTTTTTCTATAATGACATTGTCCTTGCCCCCAGGTCGGCTATACATGGACTGTATATCAGCATGAATCATGTCAAAATCTGGTGGAGGATAGATAACTTGAGCTACTTCAGGTTGCTCACCTCCAAGATATGCAGGATGTATGCCAGATTCTGCAACATTATCATCATCACAAAGAGGAGGATATCCAAGAGTTGCTCTGATAGAATTAGATATCCACTTAGCATGATCAGAGCTAGCCTTGACTAACACTCTCTCCCCCTTTATGACTTCTCTTTCTATGTGATCTCTCACATCATCTTTTTGAAACCTCACTTGATTATCGAAATAATTGACTCCATCTTTAAAGAAAGGTTTTAACCTTTGGAGTTTGTCAGTGATGATCTTCTGTGAGTCTTGGATGGCAGTCTTAACAGCAGTTATTTCTTCTTGGAATACTTTGTCAAATTCTGCTTTAGCAGTAGCAGTAGAAGTAGGCAAGCCACCAGCTATGTTCTTCATCTCTGTAACAATTGCATTATGGGAAGCAGTTAAGTTATCATTCATTCTGATTTGATTCTCAAGAACATATCCTTGCTTCTGTGCATTGTCATCTACTTGAGCTTTGATTTTTTCTTCATGAGTAGCCGCCAAGTACACCACTGCATTCCCTCCCTTGTGGAAGCAGTCTGTCATCTCCTTCTTATTAAGATTCATCTCAAATCTTATTGACTTGATATCCTGAGCCAGATCAAACTGTAGTGATTTGTGCCCTTCATCCACATAAGTTTCTATGGATTTTCTGTGCTCATCCAGCTTGATTTGCATGGCAACCATTAGAGCACTATAATCAACAGTTGGTGCTGGCTGTGATATAGGCTGTGGTGCAATAGTTTGGAGAGTCTTCTTATAACTTTGGCTCCTTCTTCTGAAAACTTGAAACTTCCTTTTCTTAGCCCTTGAAACTTCCTCATCTTCAGATGCAGATGTACTTTCTATCTCTACCCTCTCCTTAGGTAGCTCCTTCTGCACTTCTGGTGCCTTCTCAGGGTCTTTCCTTGTAGGTTCTTCTAGAATTGGCACTTGCTCCCCCTCAACTAGAGCATTCTCCTCTTCAGCAGCAGCATTGTCCTTGTCAAAGTCTTGATGATCCAGGTTAAGGAATAAATCTTCCATTGTAAATTCTTGTGGAGAATGAGCTGGAGAAATTCTTGGCTCATCTACCACTGGATCAGATACTAACTGAGCTGCAATAGATGTGTCCTCCATGACAACATCTGGGACTTGACTAGCAGTCTGTGGTTGCTGATAAACATCAGACAAATCAGTATCTTCTATAGGAAAAACCAAAGCATTAAGCTCAGTGATTACCTCTAGAATTGTGGTTGTAGCTTGCTCACTTTCAAGAGGAGTGGGTTCTTCCACAACTAGTGGCTCCCCCTGGATTTGTTCCTGGTGTAAGGGGCTAGCTGGTGGTAGCTCCCCCTGCTTCTCAGCAACTACTTGTTGAGCTGGAGTCTTCTCAACAGTCCCTACTTCATGCTCATCAGATGAGAAAACAACTTGCTCTTCACTCTCAGAGCTGCTAGTTGGATCCTGAGCCACTGGGGCAGACTTCTTCTTCTTCTTGAGTGGGGTTTCCTTTTCAGGAGTTATCTTCTCAGGGGTTGGCATCTCTTTAGACAACACCCTGTCTCATCTAGAGAATATCCTCATATCCATTTTCCTCATATGATTTATTTTTGTTCCAGCAGCTTGACTCATTACCTATGGAATACTTCCAGCAAGGTATAGACTTAAGATCCTGCCCAAGTTGGGCTTCTTCAGGCTTTCCTTGATCTTCTCAAAGATTACTGTAAACCAGTCAGTTTTCAGATTGAAGATTATCCTGGTCATAATGTTGAACATATGGGCAGATACGCTATCATGCCCTCCAGGTTTGCTTAGGATTACTTTTCCAACAATTTCTGACATGAATTTCCCTTGGCTGTTCATGCCTTTTCTATTGAAAACAGATCCAATTTTCATTTTAGAATCTAGTCCACACCAAGTTAGAGCTTCTCTGGTCTTTGAAGCAGTAACTTCATCTTCTTCTTTAGTTCTTGGTAACTGTAGTACTTTCCTAAGACTTTTTGAAGAGACCTTAACCTTCTCACCATGGACCCTGGACTTGATCTTGAATCCAGTGTCGTCTACTTCAGCTCCATTGAGGAATTCCAGTACTTCCTTCTTCCAGATCTTTGTGGGTTCAGAAATAAGAAATTCCAACCCTGAGTCTGTAACTAGGGTTATCACGTTCTTGATCTCCGGGTCTGCATCATCAAAAGCATTGCGCAACAGCTCGTAGCCTTCGTTGACGTTCTCCTCAAGCTTTGGCGCCATTAGGGTTTGAAGAATTTGACTGGAGAGAAGAGAGGTGTCGACACAGAAGTTTTGGTCTCGAAAGTTTTGAAAGCGTGTCGACAGACTAAGGCAAAATCCTATTTATACCTTTCTAAGTTTGAAGATGAAAAGGCGGGCAGCTAACTTAAATTGTGTCGACACTGTCGATAAGTGTCGATACTGACTTATAATGTCTCGACACATATGTGTCGACACAAGTTTAGTCAACAGATTATATGTGTCGACACTTGTTTATGTGTCGACACCACTTATCTCGACACATAGTCGAGACTTTACTTAGATAATTCTGAGTAAACACTATGTGTCGACACCACCTTGGTTGTGTCGACACCAACTTGTCATGTGTCGACACTAATATTCTGAAGTGTCGACACTAACTTTCTAGATGTGTCGACACCTTTTCCCTGAAGTGTCGACACCACTTTTCTGTGTCGACACAGAGATCTCTGTGTGTCGACACCTTTTGACTTAGTCATTTTTATAAACTTAGTCTAAGTTTATCATTCCTAGTTCAATTTTAAACCTATTGAACTTAGTTTCTTCTAGGGGCTTAGTATACATATCAGCTATTTGATTATCAGTTTTAACATATTCTAGTAAAATATCTTCTTTCTCTACATGCTCCCTAAGAAAATGATATTTTATCTCAATATGTTTAGTTCTATTATAGGAAACAGGATTATGTGCAATTGATATAACACTAGTAGAATCACAGAAGAGTGGAGTTCTACTTACCTGAAATCCATAATCCTCAAGTTGATGTTGTATCCACAGAAGTTGAGCACAGCAACTTCCTGCAGCCACATATTCTGATTCTGCAGTGGAGATAGCCATACTTGTTTGCTTTTTGCTACTCCATGAAATCAGTCTTCCACCTAGGAATTGACAGGTTCCAGTTGTGCTTTTTCTGTCTTCTTTGCATCCTGCAAAGTCTACATCTGAATAATCTGTTAGTTCAAAATCCCCATTCCTAGGGTACCAGAGGCCTAGATAAGGAGTGCCCTTTAGATATCTCAATATTCTTTTGACTGCTGTCAAATGAGACTCTTTAGGGCAGGCTTGATACCTTACACATACATATATAGCATGCATGATATCTGGTCTACTTGTAATCAAATATAGTAGGGAGCCAACTATCCCTCTATACAAGGTTTCATCTACAGGTTTCCCTGCATCATCCTTGCTAAGTGACATACTTGACCCCATAGGAGTCTTCATGGTACTGGATGAATCCATACCATACTTCCTTATGAGTTCTAGGGTGAACTTGGACTAGCATATGGATAATCCATTCTCAGTTTGTCTTACTTGGAGACCCAAGAAGAACTTTAGCTCTCCCATACTACTCATCTCAAATTGACCTTGCATTAGTTTTGCAAACTTTTTGCAAAGGCTACTTACAGTAGACCCAAATATAATGTCATCTACATATATTTAGACTAGTATTACTTTGCCTCTGGATTCCCTAAGGAATAGAGTCTTGTCTATTTTCCCCCTTGTGAACGTATTCTCAATGAGGAAACTAGACAGGGTTTCATACCAAGCCCTAGGGGCTTGCTTTAACCCATATAAAGCTTTCCTAAGTCTATAGACATGTTTAGGTAGAGTTGAATCAACAAAACCTGATGGCTGTTCCACATAGACTTCCTCTTTAAGATTACCATTCAGAAATGCTGACTTGACATCCATTTGGTAAACTTTGAATCCTTGAAAGGTTGCATAGGCCAGGAACATCCTAATGGCTTCCAGTCTGGCTACTGGAGCAAAGGTTTGATCAAAATCAATACCTTCTTCCTGCATATATCCTTTAGCAACCAATCTTGCTTTGTTCTTAATGATGACTCCTTGCTCATCCATCTTGTTCCTATAGATCCACTTGGTTCCAATTATATTGTGGTCTTTAGGTTTAGGAACAAGCTCCCAGACCTTGCATCTCTTGAACTGATTCAGCTCTTCTTTCATTGCCTCAGCCCAAAGACGGTCTAGAATGGCTTCTTCAAACTTCTTTGGTTCAACTTGGGATAGAAAGCTGGAGTAGATTGCTGCATTCAGGTTTCTGCTCCTTGTCTGTACCACTTGTCTTGGATCACCTATGATTTGCTCAGCTGGATGATCTCTAAGATGCCTATTGGCTGGAGGCATCCTGGCTTCAGGTTGAACTTCATCAACATCTTCATCATGTTGTACTCCTTGTACTTCTTCTGTATTAGGTACATGTAGTACTCCCCCTGGACAATAGCCACTGTCTTCTACTTGCTGTCTTGCAGTAGTTTCCTCTTCTATAGTGAGCTTATCCATCTTCTTTGTTAAACCTGTGGGGCTGCATACACTACTAGACAACTCATTGTTAATAAGTCTAGTTTCATCAAATACTACATGTACAATCTCTTCTACAACTTGAGTAGACAAGTTGTAGACTCTATAAGCCTTACTGTTGTTGCTGTACACAACAAAAATTCCCTCTTGGGACTTGGCAGCAAACTTAGTCAAGTAAGACTTTCAATTGTTAAGTATAAAGCACTTACAACCAAAGATCCTGAAGTAGGATAGGTTTGGTTTTCTGCCTTTCACAATCTCATAGGGGGTCTTGTTGAGGCTTTTAGTTATGGTAGCCCTATTAATAACATGGCATGCAGTATTAACTGCTTTAGCACAGAAATATTCTGGTAGTGATGTATCACTTAATAGGGTCCTACTAGCCTCAATCAAGGTTCTATTCTTCCTCTCAGCAATGCCATTTTGTAGAGGTGTTCTTGGTGAAGAAAACTCTTGAAATATCCCAAAGTCTTCACATAGTTTTGTCATGCCATCAGACTGAAATTCAGTACCATGGTCACTTCTTATTTTGACCACAGTACTACCTAGTTCATTCTGAATCTGTTTGACAATGCTATAGAAGACACTAGGTGTTTCAGATTTCTGTCTTAGAAAGAACACCCAGGAAAATCTTGAGTATTCATCTACAACTACAAAGGTATAGATCTTCCTACCTAAGCTGTGAACTGGAATTGGACCAAAGAGATCCATATGCAAGAGGTATAAGCACCTCACAGCATCTTTGTTTTCAATGCTTCTAAAGGTGGATCTAGTCTGCTTGCTCTTTTGACAAGCTGAGCAAATACCATCTTTAACACACTTAACTTGAGGACCATTCCTCACTAACTCTTTACTAAAGAGTTTGCCAATTGTCTTGTAGTTTAGATGGGCTAGCCTCTTGTGCCATTTGACATAATGAGAGACTGTCTCATCAGCTACAAGACACACTTGAGAACCATTGGTCTCACACATAATGTCTAGGCAGTAGACATTCCTCTTTCTATATCCTGTCAAAATGATCTCTTGATCATTTGATCTCTTGATATGACAACCATCCTTAACAAATGAGATGTCATATCCTACATCACTTAATTGACTTATACTAATTAGTTTGTGTTTCAAACCTTTAACATAAGCCACTTGAGTAATGGTAACTAAGTTACTAGAAATGTTACCAAACCCTTTGATGATTCCTTTTTCAAAACCACCAAAGGTGACTTTTGGACCATCCTTTATTGGTGTGTAGTCCTTTAGTAATTCTCTTGTTCCAGTCATGTGTCTGGAACATCCACTGTCCAAGTACCATATAGGGGCATGGCCACTTGGACTCACCTGCAAAACAGATTAGTGAACCTTAGAACCCAAAGAATTCTTGGGTCCTTGGTACTGGTTAGTTTGCATCCTAACAAAGCTACCTGTAGGTTGTCCAACAGGCAGTTTGCTACTCACTTTGGCACTAGCATTGTGCCAACAGTCCATTGCAAAGTGGCCTACCTTGCCACAGCACCAACACTCAAACTTATTGTACCTTTGCTTAGGTACTGTCTTTGCTGTTTTATCTACAGCTGACTTGTTGAGAGTTGGAGCTTTGCCCTTGGACTTGGACTTGGACTGAATAGTCCTTGCAGGTCTTGTAAATCCCAGTCCAGCTTTACCTTTGTGATGAACAAATTCATCAATTATGGGTAAAACAGACTTTGGTTTAGAAAACCTAGCAACTAAGTCTTTCTCCTTCTGAAGATTAATCTCCAGACTCTTGATTTGATCATTCTTAAATGATATAGTCCCCATCTGAATCACAGTTATGTGCTTCAGTCTGTCTATCTCATTAAGCTTTTGATCAAATAACTTCTCAAAATCAGTTGCAGCAGCTTTGAGATTAGCAATTTCCTTTGCCTGACTTTTGGCTAGGGACTTACTCTTCTTATAAGCTTGCAACAGAACTTTATATTCATCTATCAACTGATGAATATCTTCTTCAGACTCAGATGCACTCTCATCATTTGATGATGATGAATCTGATTCTGTACTGGCACAAGAAACTGAACTTAAAGTTGAACTTTGTACCTTACTAGGTCCTGGATGCTCCAGGATTTTGTCACCTGCTGTCAATGTCATTACCCCTTGGCATTGACTGTCCTCTTGTTCATATATAGAATTCATAATCTGCATGAACTCTTCTTCTTCTTCTTCCTCAGCAAACAGTCTTATATATGCCTCAGCATCTGACTCAGTTTCTGATGAATAAATATCTGACAGGCTCTTGTCCTTTTTGGCAACAAAAGACTTTTCTTTCTTGCCCTTGTATTGTGTCCTTTTCTTGTCACTAGACTCCTTCCTCTTTTCTGGACAATCTGCAACAATATGACCTTGTCTATTACAGCAATAACATACTATTTTTGATAGTGTTGCTTTGCTAGACTTGGACTTTTTCCTGTCTTTCTTTGAAGACTTTTTATTCTGATTATAGTCTTCCTTTCCCTGTGAAGTAGATGGCCTTGTCCTCCACTGTTTCTTCTTTAAGAATTTCTGAAAATGTCTTGTGAAGGCAGCAAAGTCCTCATCACTTTCACTGCTTTCAGATTTTCTGCTGACTGACTCATCTGACTCAGATTCAGCTGCTTTTGGTGGTGGAGAAGGTGACTTACTTCTATACTTTCTGGGGGCTTCTGTCTTGAAGGCCACTGTCCTTTCTTTGTGTTCACTTCTTGTTGATTTCTCCTCTTCTTTCCTCACCATTAACTGCATTTCATAGGACAGCAGTTTGCCAAACAGTGTTGGTGGAGGAATTTCTCCCAACTTTGCCATTTCCCTGATGGCACAGATCTTGGTGTCCCAATCTTTTGTTATGGACCTTAGAAACTTATCATTGAGTTCATAATTACTGAACTCTCTTCCATAGGACATGAGCTCATTCACAATCCTATAGAACTTTTTATAGTATTCAGTTATGTTATCAGCTTTTCCTTGTCTAAAACTTTCATATTCTTGATTTAGCAAGGATTTTCTGTCTTGCCTCACTTCTTCAAAACCCTCCATATACACAATAAGAGTATCCCACATCTCTCTAGCTGTCTTATAGTGTATCAAATTCTGAAAAGTTGCATCATCTATAGCACTCACTATGATGTTCTGAGCCCTCTTATCCATAGTGGGTAGAACAATTTCATCCTTTGTCATTTCAGAGAAATCCTTTGGTGTTCTCTGATTTGCATCTAAGACTAACACCTTCATGGGCACATATGGCCCTTCCTTCACTGTGATATAAATTCTAGGGTCTGAGGCTTCCATAAAGAGTCTCGCCCTTTCCTTCCAGATCCCAAAGATCTCTTTCCTACATATGGGTAGCTTCATGGATCCCAATTCCTTGTGATTCTCAGTGGAACCCATGTTTCTTGATTTTCTTGATTCTGTAATTCACTTAGACTGCATCTGCCAACAAGATCTACTCAGACAGTTATGTCCCTTTTTGAGTAACCTCGCTTTGATACCACTTGAAAGATATTGTATCTAAACACCTAGAGGGGGAGGGTGAATAGGTGACTTGAATCTTTTTAACTTTTTATGGCAGCAATCAGTTACTAACACAGATTTATATCTACTTTTGCACAGCAATCACAGCAAACCACAACACACAGTAGACACACAGTTTTATAGTGGTTCCCCAAGGTTTGGGTACATCCACTTTCCCCCTTCGCCTATCTAGCAGTGTACTAGATTCGGCCCAACTTCTCCACTATCTCAGAACCCAAAACAGGTTCCTACACCTCAGGCCCAAGGCCCTACAACTCAGCTTCTTCACAAAGCCTACACTCAGCCACCAAGGCCTACACTCAGCCACCAAGGCCTACACTCAGCCACAACAGGCCTACACTCAGAGATTTCAATCTCCTACACTTATGCACTCAAGCCCTACACTCAGCCTTTATAATTACAGGCTTACAAGACTCAGATCCATAAGAATCCTACAAGATAAAATGAATACAAAATATTGTAACTCAACAACTTAGAGTAAAGAGAGAAGTGTTGTGAGTTTCTTGATGAGTTCTTGGAAGAACTCAGCTGAAATCAATCTGACTTGGCTTTCTTCAAAACTTCTTGAATGTAGAACTCAATAAGATTGACCCCTTCTGCAGTTGATCCTTGATCTCTGCTACTTAAGATCCAGAATAAATCTGAACCCTTCTTCTCAGCCTGGTTCCAAAGGCTGATTTCTTGGATGGAGCTCTCTCTCTCCAACTTCTTAGATCTGCACTTGATTCTTCAAGGAATAGCTAGATCTTCTTTGTGAAATACTTGATTAATAATCTGAACAACCACTTCTGTAGACAGTGTAAGCCTATTTATAGGCCTTCCTCATGGTAACCGGCTGGTCCGGTTCATAACTGAATTCTGACAACTCTGACAAATGCAGTAGACCGGCTGGAATGGCAGCTGTCAAGTCATCCAGTTAGTTCTTGAAAATTCTGTAACTGTCTGAAAGTGTCGGGACTTTCTGTCTTAAAGTGTCGACACTTATAGAACAAGTGTCGACACATGTTGTCTAAGTGTCGACACTAGCCTACAAGGTGTCGACACAACTCCTTGTGTTGTAGATTTTATATCTCGACACTGCTTCTTCTTCATGTGTCGACACTGAAATTGAGTGTCGACACAAATACTTGTACTTCAGTATTTTGCTGAATTCTTCTAAGTGTCGACACAACACCTTTGTGTCGACACATCTTCATGTGTTGAATATGTTAAGTGTCGACACTGCTTCTTGGTGTCGATACATGTCTTCAGTGTTGATACTTGTTGAGTGTCGACACAGCTTCCTTGTGTCGACACATTCTTCTTCTGTCGAGACTCTGGCTGAGTGTCGACATATTCCCTTAGTGTCGACACTTGTACATAGAATATTTTGTTGTACTTTGCTAATCTTTGCTAAGTGTCGACACAGCTCCTTGTGTCGACACTTTCTTCAAGTGTTGAGTCTTTAGCTAAGTGTCGACACATTGTTCTGGGTGTCGACACTTACTTCAAGTGTTGACTCTTCTGCTGAGTGTCGACACATTGTTTTGGGTGTCGACACTTGTACTTAGTCTCTGCTGACTTTTGCTGAGTGTTGACACATGTCTTCAGTGTCGACACTTTTTGATGTAGACACAGTTTCACTGGGTGTCGACACAACTGCTAAGTGTCGACATTGCTTCACTGTACTTTTCTTCACTGAGTGTCGATACAGCTCCTTGTGTCGACACTTTCTGTCTGGTGTCGACTCAGCATCCCTGGTGTCGACACAAATACTCCAAGTGTCGACACTGCTTGCCTGGGTGTCGACACAAGTCTTCTTAAGTGTCGACACTTTCCCTCTGGGTGTCGACACATGGACTTAGAAACTTTTTCATCATTTCCTGCAAATACTTAACCTGCACAAGTAACTCAAAAACACATCAAATACATTTTGATGTATATCATTGAGTTGGGTGAGGCTTTTTCAAATCAGGTACATTTAAACCAATGTACCCAACATCAATCTCAGCTCAACGATTTCAACTCGACACTTTTTGCTCGACATTCGTCGAGTATCGACACCAACTGACATGCCCAGAGTCACGCTCGTGACCTGGGGCGTGACCTTTCCAGCTAGACCGACAAGATGCTGCCGAAGACTTTCGGCGCAACCCGCGCCCGGTTCTACCTCCCCGACATGCCCAGAGTCACGCCCGTGACCTAGGGCGTGACTGCCGCGAACTCAGCCCGAAGTCAACTTTCCTGTCCAATTGACGACCGCCTTCATAAATTGTACTGACACGCCCCCCGACACGCCCGTGACCTAGGGCGTGTACTTAGAATTTTTTTGCCTATAAATTGCCCATTTCTGTAAGGTCCTAGGGTTCAGATTTTTGGGCCATTTTAGTGTCTTTTTGTGGGCTGCATCCGTGATTTCTAGAGCTATGTAAGGAGATTTCTCCCTCCTTTCTTTCATGTTTGTTTTGCTTTAGCTTTAGCTCTTGTAATAGCTTGTAATAGTTTCCTTTAAGTAATAAAAATGTTAGATTTTTCTCTTCTTATTTGGCTTTGGAATGAACTCTTGTGCCCATTTTTCTTCTCATTTTATTCTTAGTTTCATCTTTGTTCTTCATTTATTAAAAGTGTGTGTGTGTGTGTATGAGTGTAACATGCTTAATATTCATGTTTTTAACTTGTCTTCATGCTTAGGTATGATAGGTTTTCCTCTTTTTTACCATGTCTTTTTCTTGAAAGAATTAAGATTTCATTCTTATGAATTTACAAAAGAGATTTGAAAAGTGATTTTGTTCTTTTTTTTACTTAGTTTTTCTTTTAGGATTGTAAAACCTCTTTTGTTCTTTTTATTTTCTCTTCACCTTTTTTATCACTTTTATGAATTCTTAAGAATGAAAAAGTTATAGATTTAATTTTTGAGCACCTTTGATTTTGACTTTATTTTGTAAAACTTTTTGCTCATTCTCTTTTTATTTGTTCTTTTTATGTGTTTTGGGTAAGTTTTATGAGTAGAAATCTTGTTATTTTAATTTATAAGCAACTTTGATTTTTCTTCGTTATTAGTGTGTGTGTGAGTGTATGAGCATAAATTTTCTTTTGTTCTTCTTAATTTTCATGTTGTGTGTGTGAGTGTATGAGTATAACTTTTTATTGCTTTCCTCATTTATGAAGAGTGTGTGAGTGTAGGTGTTAAATTTTATTGCTTTCTTTTAATGCTTTGTTCAAATTATGTAGAGTGTGTGAGTGTAGGTGTTAGCTTTATTACTTTCTTGAAATTCATATGGTGTGTGTGTGTGTTTGTGTGTATTTATTTCCGCCTACTCGTTAAGAGTTAAATGGCGCATCGTTTTCATTTTCAGTCCTACTCTTTTGAGTAGGACTTGTAATTTTCTTTCTTTATTTTTCCGCCTACTCACTTGAGTTAAATGGACGGACTTTATTTCCCGCCTACTCATTCGAGTAGGACTTGTAATTTTCTTTCTTTATTTTTCCGCCTACTCACTTGAGTTAAATGGACAGATCTTTATCTCCCTGTAAATATTTGAGAAAGCACTGTAATCACATTTATTTTCTCCTACTCATTTGAGTAGGACTCGCTTTCATTTCAATCCTACTCGTTTGAGTAGGACTTGCAATTTTCAGCTTTTTATTTCCCGCCCCCACTCGTTTGAGTGGGACTCGCAAATTTTAAATATGCAAATTTCTTTTATGTGTAACTTAGTTTCTGTTTAATTTATAATTTGGAGTGTGCGTGAGTTCTTGTTTTAGCTAACTTTTCAGTTTTCTAAATATTTGTTATTTTTCTTGTCTCCCCTTCTTGTAATCATTAGCGTTTAATTTCGAACTTGCGCCTCACTAAATTATAAGCCGTCCCCATACCGATGTGTGGCTAATCGCTATTAGCCTCGGCATCGAAGAGCATTGGGACATTTTAAATGATTTCTAATAATTAAAGCTCTTTATTTTCATTTTAATTTAAGGACTTAAGGTTTACCCCGGGTTTACGATGCGTAGGACCACATATCGATGTGTGGGCCCTATTTCCGTAGTCCATATGCTAGCTAGCCGAGAGGCCGTGCATATGGACCGATCACCCCTGGGTAAATAGAGTTGCGTGCATACCCTCGAAAGAGGACAAGCGTAATTCTACCGGATTGGGTTCCCCACCCAATAGCGGGGTTCTTAGCTTAAAGCGGGCGTTAAGACGAATCCTTCGTCGGACTAACGTTCGGTCGAATAGTCTTAACGTTCAGGTGAGCAATATTCATATAGATAAGTGCGCTCACATTTGTGGAACCTCCACGGCCAAGTTGCCTTTTATTAAATTGAAAACTAAGTCCTATAATTATTAAAAATTGTTTTAGTCTTAATCCGATTCGATGCCGAGCGTTAACCCTTCATCGAATATTTTCTAAAAAACATTTTTTTTTCGCTCCTTTACTTTTTTCCGTCTTTACTTTACTAAAAAAATCCACCTTACTCTCAGTAAAATAATAGTCCTCCCGGAGGAGTAAGAATAGTCAACACGACCCCGAGAACAATACGACCTCGGTATTCCCCCGAATATCGAGTACTACTTGCGATAGGTGCACTTGCCTACCCGAGCAAGCCCGCGGCGATCGACTCACCGAACCAACCACAGTAAGAGTCTGTTCGCGGGCTCATCAAGTTTTTGGCGCCGTTGTCGGGGAATCTCTTTTCGAGTTGCTATTTCGAATTCCGGAGTCTATTACTTTTACTTATTTCTATAAAAAAAAACTAAAAACTTTATTTTAAAACAAAAAAAGAAGTTTATTTTGTTTTATTTTTGTTTGGGTGTATGACCCGTGGACAACCCTCCGAGTCTGAGGATTTTGACTTCGACCCTGAGATCGAACGCTCTCTTGCGCGTATCCGATCTCAACGCCGAAATCCTTCTTTAGATCCCGAGGAATCTATCGGAGAACCCACTGTTGTAGTTATGGCCGCGCCTAACCTTCCCCCGGCGGCCGAGCGTACTATGTCTTATTACGCCCAGCCTAACCTGGATGATTCTGGGTCGAGTATTGTTCGCTCTGCGGTGGCGAATAATAATTTTGAAATAAAGTCGAGTGTCATTCAAATGGTCCAAAATGCCGTGCAGTTCGATAGAATGCCGGATGAGGACCCGAATGTCCACTTATCCAATTTCTTGGAGATATGCGACACCTTCAAGATTAATGGCGTCACTGATGACGCCATTCATTTGCGCTTATTTCCTTTTTCCCTTAAGTCCAAAGCCAAGGCGTGGTTGAATGCCCTCCCGCGAAGATGTATCACCACGTGGGCTGAGTTGACGGAACGGTTCCTAACGAAGTACTTTCCGCCCGCAAAAACTGCAAAGTTGCGGGCGGACATTTCTTCGTTTGTGCAAAACGATCCTGAGTCTCTATACGAGACTTGGGAACGGTTTAAGGAATTCCTCTGCCGTTGCCCGCACCACGCGCTGCCAACGTGGTTGCAAGTTCAAATTTTTTATAATGAGCTGAATTTTCAGACGCGTCAAATGATTGACGCGGCTGCCGGGGGTACGCTTAACAACAAAACCCCTGAGGCCGCCCAGGCTTTATTCGAAGAGATGGCTATGAACGCCTATCAATGGAACGTCCCGCGGGGAGGCCCAAAGCCGGCAGCTGGTCTTTTTGAAGTGGATGCCACTGCTCTCTTGACCCTTCAAGTTGAAAGGTTAACAAAGCAGGTGGCGGAGATGTCTGCTGCCTCCTCCACTCCGCCTTGTTTTATTCCCCCTAACGTCTGCGTAGCTGAAGAGTTAGTGGACTTCATGGGAAATTCGGGTCGTCCTCCCTTCAACCCCAACAACAACCCTTATAGTAATAACTATAATCCGGGATGGAGGAATCACCCCAACTTCTCGTGGAGCAACTCGAATAATGCTCAGCGTCCCCCTATTTCTTACGCGCCCGGATTTCTTCCTCCTCCTCCTCTTCCGAAACCCTCCTCGATGGAGGAAACTTTTTCGAAGTATATTGCGTCCAACGAGTCAAATATCCGGAACATTACCGGATCGATAAAAACACTCGAACAACAGGTTGGACAGCTGGCGAGGATGATGTCCGAGCGCGCACTCGGGGCATTGCCGGGAAACACGGAGCCCAATCCGCGGGAGAATGCCAACGCTATAACCCTCCGTAGCGGAAAGGAGGTGGTCGATCCAAAACGGACCGACCCTCAGGTACATATTTCACCTCCGACCCCTCTTCCCATTTCTTCGCTTACGCCGCCTTTACCAATTATAAAAGAAAAAATTATTTTAAACAAGGCCCTTCCATATCCGCATAAGTTAGATAACGAGCGTAAGGACGCGCAATATGAAAAATTTATTTTTTTATTAAAACAAATTCACATTAATGTTTCTTTTTGCGAGGCTATCTCGCAAATGCCCAAATATGCGAAATTTTTAAAAGAACTACTTTCTAATAAACGCAAATTAGAGGATATTTCGCATGTATCTCTTAACGTCGTCTGCTCGGCGGCCCTTACTAATAAATTGCCCACAAAACAAAACAACCCGGGACGGTTTTCCATCCCATGCCTTTTTGGCAATATATTAGTAAAGTACGCCTTAGCTGATTTAGGGGCTAGCATTAATCTGATGTCGTTCTCGCTCTTTTCACGTTTAGGTTTGGGTACTTCTAGTCCTACGAATATGCGCATCCAATTAGCGGATCGCTCGGTTAAGTTCTCTATCGGGGTAGTGGAGGACGTCCTTGTCTGAGTCGACAAGTTTACCTTCCCGGTAGACTTCATCATCTTAGATATCGAGGAGGACGCCGAGGTACCAATAATACTCGGTCGCCCTTTTCTCATCACCTCCCGCGCACTAATAGATGTTAGTAATGGTAGTCTTCTCCTCCGAGTAGGCGATGATCCGGTTACTTTCTCTATTAATCCCTCGATGGACAATTTGTCATCGAGCGACGATTTCTGCTACTCTTTAGATACCTTTTTTGGAGATCGTTCTTCTCCCATTTTCGAGTCCGTATTTTTAAATGACGATATTTATGCGCTCGAAAATTTTAAATGCGATGAGGATACTTCTTTAGACTTGCCTTTCGAACCAATTGGTAAGAAAGAAATAGGCATTAAAACCTCCCTAGAAGAACCACCCATCCTAGACCTCAAACCCTTACCCGCATCGCTCAAATACGCTTTTTTGGGAAAAGGCGATACGCTTCCCGTTATCATTTCTTCGGACTTGAGTGATTCGGAGACTTCCGATTTATTGGAAGTTTTATTTAAACATCGCCACGCAATTGCGTGGCAAATCTCTGACTTAAAGGGGATTAGCCCCTCCTTTTGCACCCATAAGATTTTTCTTAACGATAATTGCCGCAAAACGATTCAGCCGCAACGTCATCTTAACCCAAACATGAAAGACGTCGTTAAAGCCGAAATTATTAAGTTATTAGATGTGGGGATTATCTACCCTATTTCGGACAGTGCATGGGTTAGTCCCGTGCATGTCGTGCCCAAGAAGGGCGGTCTTACCATAGTGGCGAATGAGCATAACGACCTCGTCCCAACTCGTACTGTTACGGGTTGGCGAGTGTGCATCGATTATAGAAAACTTAATGATGACACCCGCAAGGACCATTTCCCTCTGCCATTTCTGGACCAGATTTTAGAGCGTTTATCCGGTCATCCGTATTATTGTTTTCTTGATGGTTTATCGGGGTTTTTCCAAATCCCCATTTCCTCCGATGATCAAGAGAAAACAACTTTTACTTGCCCGTTTGGCACCTTCGCATATCGAAGAATGCCATTTGGACTCTGCAATGCGCCGGCTACATTCCAAAGATGTATGCTAGCGATCTTTGGCGAGCTAGTAGAAGACATTATGGAAGTCTTTATGGATGACTTTTCTGTTTTCGGACGCTCTTTTCTCGATTGCCTTCACAATTTAGATCGTGTCCTTCAACGGTGCGAGGACACAAGTCTTGTTTTAAATTGGGAAAAATGCAACTTTATGGTTCGAGGAGGTTTTGTCCTCGGCCATATGATTTCGTCTAAGGGGATAGAGGTGGATAAGGCCAAGATAGAAATTATAGAAAAACTTCCGCATCCAACAAACGTAAAATCTATTAGGAGTTTCCTAGGCCATGCGGGCTTTTATCGACGCTTCATTCAAGACTTTTCAAAAATAACAAAGCCGCTAACTCACCTCTTGGAAAAGGAATCACGTTTCATCTTTAGTAGCGAATGCGAGTCCGCCTTTAATTTAATAAAACAAAAACTTATCACTTCACCAATTTTAGTGGCTCCTAATTGGTCCCTTCCGTTCGAAATAATGTGCGACGCTAGTGATATTGCCTTAGGTGCCGTTCTTGGCCAATGCGTAGAAAAGCATTTTCATCCTATTTATTACGCTAGCAAGACGCTCACTTCCGCACAAGTAAATTACACGACAACGGAAAAGGAACTCTTAGCCGTCGTTTTCGCTTTCGATAAGTTTCGCACGTATATAACGCTATCTAAAGTTATCGTTTTTACCGATCAATCCGGGCTTAAATATTTATTAGCTAAAAAAGATGCGAAGCCCCGCCTTCTTCGATGGATTCTCCTCCTACAAGAGTTTGATTTGGAGATCCGAGATAAGCGGGGAGCGGAAAATCTAGCGGCAGACCACCTCTCCCGTTTAGAAAATCCGGGTGCGGAAGCGCTCGTCGAATCTGAAATAAATGACAGATTCCCCAAGGAATGCCTCCTTGCCATTAGTTCTTCGTCATCTTCGCCTTGGTTCGCTGATTTTGCAAATTTCTTAGTAGCGTGGGTGCTTCCAAAAGAGTTTTCAAGTCATCAAAAGAAGAAATTCTTTTCTGACTTGAAAAAATTCTTTTGGGAGGACCCATTTCTTTTTCGTATCTGCGCGGACCAAGCGGTCCGAAGATGCGTTGCGGGTGTGGAGTGCTTGCAAATTCTTAAGCACTGCCATGAGGGTCCAGCCGGGGGGCATTTTCAAGCCAACCGGACCGCTCGGAAGGCGCTAGAGGCGGGCTACTTTTAGCCCACTCTCTTCAAAGACGCGCATAATTTTGTGTGCGCATGCGATAGCTGTCAGCGGTCGGGTAACATCTCTCGTCGCGACGAGATGCCCCAAAATATGTTTTTAGAGTGCGAAGTCTTAGATTTATGGGACATAGATTTTGTTGGCCCCCTACCTCCATCTTTCAAAAATATGTATATTTTAGTAGCGGTCGACTACGTATCAAGGTGGGCGGAAGCGCAAGCTCTCCCCACCAATGATGCGCGAGTCGTCGTTACTGAAAGATATATTACCTAAACACCTAGAGGGGGGGTGAATAGGTGACTTGAAAATTTTTAACTTCTTAGGCAGCAAACAGATAATATCACAGAATTATATCTAATCTATCGCAGCACACATTCACTGAAAGATATAGTACCTAATCACCTAGAGGGGGGTGTGAATAGGTGACCAAATTCTTTTTGACTTTTTATGGCAGCAATCAGTATTTAACACAGATTTCTATCTACTATTACACAGCAATCATACAGCATTCACAGCAATCCACAAACACACAGTAGACACAGAGTTTTATAGTGGTTCCCCAAGCTTTGGGTACATCCACTTTCCCCCTTCGCCTATCTAGTAGTGTACTAGATTCGGCCAAATTCCTTCACTATCTCAGAACCCAAACTGGTTCCTACACCTCAGGCCCAAGGCCCTACAACTCAGCTTTTCCAAAAAGCCTACACTCAGCCACAAAGGCCTACACTCAGCCACCCAGGCCTACACTCAGCCACCAAGGCCTACACTTAGAGATTTCAATCTCCTACACTCAGGCTCTCAAGCCCTACACTCAGCCTTTATAATTATAGGCTTACAAAACTCAGATCCAAAGGATCCTACAAGATAAAAATGATTATACAATTGTTAACTTAGCAACCCAAAGAAAAGAGAGGGGAGTTGTGAGTTTCTTGATGAGTTCTTGGAAGAACTCAGCTGGAATCAATCTGACTTAGCTTTCTTCAAAGCTTCTTGAAAGTAGAACTCAATAAGACTGACTCCTTCTACAGTTGATCCTTGATCTCTGCTTCTTAAGATCCAGAATAAATCTGAACCCTTCTTCTCAGCCTAGTTCCAATGGCTGATTTCTTGGATGGAGCTCTCTCTCTCCAACTTCATAGATCTTCACTTGATAGCTAGATCTTCTTTAAATATGAACTTGGACTTGTGTTCAATCTCTTCAACAACTTGTTGATCAATCTCTTCTGTAGACAGTATAAGCCTATTTATAGGCCTTCTTCATGGTAACCGGCTGGTCCGGTCCATAATTGAATTCTGACAACTCTGACAGGTGTTGTAGACCGGTTGGAATGGTAGCTGTCAAGTCATCCAGTCAGTTCTTGAAATAACTATAACTGTCTGTAAGTGTCGAGACTTTCTGTCTTTAAGTGTCGACACTTATAGACCAAGTGTCGACACATGTTGTCTAAGTGTCGACACTAGTCTACAAGGTGTCGACACAACTCCTTGTATTGTTGATTCTTTATCTCGACACTGCTTCTTCTTCATGTGTCGACACTGAAATTGAGTGTCGACACAAGTACTTGTTCTTCAGAATTTTGCTGAATTCTTCTAAGTGTCGACACAACACCTTTGTGTCGACACATCTTCATGTGATGTATCTGTCAAGTGTCGACACTGCTTCTTGGTGTCGACACATGTCTTTATTGTTGATACTTGTTGAGTGTCGACACATTGCTTTGGGTTTCGACACTTACATCTTCAGTCGAGACTCTGGCTGAGTGTCGACACATTCCCTTAGTGTCGACACTTGTACTTAGAATATTCTTGAACTTTGCTGTTCTTTGCTAAGTGTCGACACAGCTCCTTGTGTCGACACTTTCTTCAAGTGTTTAGTCTTCAGCTAAGTGTCGACACATTGTTCTTGGTGTCGACACTTACTTCCAGTGTTGACTCTTCTGTTGAGTGTCAACACATTGTTCTGGGTGTCGACACTTGTACTTAGTCTCTGCTAGCTTTTGCTGAGTGTCGACACAGCTCCAAGTGTCGACACTTTCTGATGTAGACATAGCTACACTGGGTGTCGACACAATTGTTAAGTGTCGACACAGCTTTACTGGCTTTTCTTCATTGAGTGTCGACACAGCTCCAAGTGTCGACACTTTCTGTCTGGTGTCGACTCAGCATCCCTGGTGTCGACACAATGACTCCAAGTGTCGACACTACTTGCCTGGGTGTCGACACAAGTCTTCTTAAGTGTCGACACTTTCCCTCTGGGTGTCGACACATGGACTTAGAAACTTTTTCATCATTTCCTGCAAATACTTAACCTGCACAAGGTAACTCAAAATACATCAAATACATTTTGATGTATATCATTGAGTTGGGTGAGGCTTCTTCAAATCAGGTACATTTAGACCAATGTACCCAACAATCTCCCCCTATTTGGAGAAGTCATAACCCTTAGTCAATGATATACACCATTCATAATTAAATTATAAAATGATGTAAAGCAGGATTATATTCAGCAGGGTAAACATAAACATGTATTAATCACACATGTATACATATACATCATCACAGAACAAATATGAAATAGACATAGACATCATCACAGAACAAATATGAAATAGATTTAACATATAACACATTGTTTTAATATCTGTCATATTCATTTTCAGAAGTTCACAAAATGTTTTACATCAAAAAGATTACAAAGTAAACTTCAAGAAAATTCTAATTCTATTTCAGTTCTGGCTCCTTAATCACTATTCCTTTGCCAACTTGAACTTTAGCTTGAACAGGAGCATCAGCAACTTCAGCATCAGCAGGCTTCTTGCCTTTCAGATCTTTATTCTTAAGCTCTTCTGCTTTAATCTTCTGCCTTTCAAAATAATGGTATGGCTTTGGAAAGTACTTGCTAGGCTCCAGAGCTGTAGGAGGTAGCTTTCCCATCTTGGCCTTCGTTCTATATTGAACTATGGCATCCTGCCTTGATTCATGTTTCCTCCATTCAGTTTCAGAGAACCACTTATTCCTGTCTTGAATGTTATCTTTGGCAGCTTTCCAGGCAGTTAAAATGATATTTCTTGAGGTAGGGCTCCACTGCTCAAAGTCTGGCCTTTGTTCAGCTTGTTCCCTAAACCTCTTCTTAGAAAATCTTGTCTCTTCTTCTTTCTGTAGAACTTCTTCTTCTTTCTGAAGAACTGCCTGCATAGCTTCAGATATAGGCTGAACAACATTTTCTAGAATAACATTGGACTTCCCTTCAGTTGGGCTATACATGTGATGAATATCAGCTTGCACCATGTCAAAATCTGGTGGAGGATAGATCACTTGAGCTACTTCTGGTTGCTCACCTCCAAGATAGGCAGGGTTAATTCCAGATTCTGCTACATTGTCATCATCACAAAGAGGAGGATAGCCCAGAGTAGCTCTGATGGAATTAGATATCCATTTGGCATGATCAGAGCTAGCTTTGACTAAAACTCTCTCCCCCTTTATGACTTCTCTAGCCATGTGATCTCTAACATCATCCTTCTGGAATCTGATTTGATTATCCAAATATCTGGCTCCATCTTTAAAGAAAGGTTTGAGCTTATTAAGGTGTTCAGATATGGCCTTCTGGTAGTCTTGAATGGCAGTCTTAACTGCAGTGATTTCTTCTTGAAATACTTTGTCAAAATCTGCCTTTGCTATAGCTGGAGTCTGTCCTGCAGCTAGATTCTTTAGTTCTGTGACTATTGCATTGTGGGATTCAGTAAGGTTGTCATTCATTCTTAATTGATTTTCAAGAACATAACCTTGCTTCACAGCTATGTCATCCACTTGTGCTTTTATATTCTCCTGGTGTGTAGCCAAGTACACCACTGCATTTCCACCTTTGTGGAAGCAGTCTGTCATCTCCTTCTTGTTAAGATTCATTTCAAATCTTATTAACTTTATGTCCTGGGCTAGATCAAATTGTAGTGATTTCTGCCCTTCATCCACATACTTCTCTATTGCCTGCCTGTGCTCATCCAGTTTAATTTGCATTGCCACCATTAAAGCACTATAATCAACTGATGGTGTTTGCTGAACTATAGGCTGTGGTGCAATAGATTGTAGAGCCTTCTTATAACTTTGACTCCTTCTTTTGAATACATAAAGTTTCTGCTTCTTAGCCCTGGTAGCCTCCTCATCTTCAGATGCTGAGGAGCTGGCAATGTCAACCCTCTCCTTAGGGCTTGGGGGCCTCTCAGTTTGCACATCTGGTGCCTTCTCAGTTTCTTTCCTGACAGGGTCTTCATGAATGTGCACTTGCTCCCCCTCAATTGGAGCATTCTCTCCTTCAGCAGCAGTAGTTTCTTTACCAAAGTCTTCTTGATCTAGATTTAAGAAAAGATCTTCCATGATATACTCTTGTGGAGACTGAGCAGGAGAAATTCTTGGCTCTTCAACCACTGGATCAGTAACATCTTGGACTGTAATAGATGTGTCTTTTAAGACAGCATCTGGGACTTGGTTATCCAGTTGAGTTTATTGATGAACATCAGACAAATCAGTATCTTTCATAGGAAAATCTAAAGTGTTTAGTTCAGTGATTACCTCTAGTATGATGGTGGTTGCTTGTTCACTTTCCAGTGTAGTGGGTTCATCTACAACTGGAAGCTCCCCCTGGCTTTGATCCTTGTGTATGGGGCTAGCTTGAGGTAGCTCCCCCTGGATCTCAGCATGATCTTGAGGAGCAGGAGACTTTACAGCTGTTTCTACCTCATTCTCATCTGGTGTGATGACAACTTGTTCTTCACTGTCAGAGCTGCTAGATGGAACCTCAGGCACTGAAGCAGCTTTCCTCTTCTTTTGTGGTGGAATTTCTTTCTCAGAAGTAATCTTCTCAGGTGTTGGCATCTCTTTTGACAACACCCTGTCCCATCTGGAGAATATTCTCATATCCATTTTTCTCATGTGGTTTATTTTACTTCCAGCAGCTGTACTCATTACTTCAGGTATTACACCAGCAAGGTAAAGACTTAAAATCCTGCCCAGGTTGGGCTTCTTCAAGCTTTCTTTAATCTTCTCATAAACTACCATAGACCAGTCAGTTTTTAGAGTGAAGATTATCCTTGTCATTACACTAAACATATGGGCAGACACTCTGTCATGCCCTCCTGGCTTGCTGAGTATGACTTTGCCAACAATCTCAGAGAGGAATTTCCCTTGATTGTTCATTCCTTTTCTAAGAAACATTGATCCAAGCTTCATCTTAGGATCCAGTCCACACCAGGTTAGAGCTTCCGTGGTCTTTGTAGCTGTAACCTCATCTTCCTCTTTAATTCTTGGTAGTTGTAGACTCTTCCTCAGACTTTTAGGTGACACATTCACCTTCTCACCATGAACCCTGGATTTGATTTTGAATCCAGTTTCGTCTATCTTAGCTCCATTGAGAAATTCTAGTACCTCTTTCTTCCAGATTTTAGTAGGTTCAGAAACAAGATATTCTAATCCTGAATCGACTACTAGGGTTACAACAGCATTAATTTCTTGATCGGCATCCTCAAAAGCACCGCGCACCAGCTCGTATCCTTCGTTGACATTCTCCTCTAGCTTAGGCGCCATTAGGGTTTGTAGAATTTGTCTTGAGAGAAGAGAGGTGTCAACATAGAAGTTTGGTCTCGAAACTTTGAAAGCGTGTCGACAAACTAAGGCAAAACCCTATTTATACCTTTCTAATTTTGAAGATGAACAGGCGGGACACCTAACTTAAATTGTGTCGACACTGGCAATAAGTGTCGACACTGACTTATAATGTCTCGACACATATGTGTCAACACAAGTTTAGTCAACAGTTTTTATGTGTCGACACTTGTTTATGTGTCGACATCACATAACTCGACACATAGTCGAGACTTTACTTAGAGAATTCTGAGCAAAACTTAAGTGTCGACACCACTTTGGATGTGTCGACACCTACTTGACATGTGTCGACACTAATATTCAGAAGTGTCGACACCAACTTCCTAGATGTGTCGACACCTTTTTCCTGAAGTGTCGACACTTACTATCTATGTCGACACAGAATTCTCTATGTGTTGACACCTTTTTACTTAGCCAATTTCAATACTATAAACTTACTCTAAGTTTATCATTACTAGTTCAATCTTAAACCTATTGAACTTAGCTTCTTCTAGGGGATTAGTATACATATCAGCTAGTTGTTCATCTGTTTTAACATATTCAAGTAAAATATCTTCTCTTTCTACATGCTCCCTAAGAAAATGATATTTAATTTCAATATGTTTTGTTCTACTATGGGATACAGGATTATTGGCTATTGAAATAGCACTAGTAGAATCACAGAAGAGTGGAGTTCTACTTACCTGAAATCCATAGTCCTCAAGCTGATGTTGTATCCACAAAAGTTGAGCACAGCAACTTCTTGCAGCCACATACTCTGACTCTACAGTGGAGATAGCCACACTGGTTTGCTTTCTGCTACTCCATGAAATTAGTCTCCCACCTAGGAATTGACAGGTTCCAGTAGTGCTTTTTCTATCTTCTTTGCATCCTGCAAAGTCTGCATCTGAATAACCTGTTAGTTCAAAATCCCCATTCCTAGGGTACCAGAGGCCTAGATAGGGAGTGCCCTTTAGATATCTCAATATTCTTTTGACTGCTGTCAAATGAGACTCTTTAGGGCAGGCTTGATACCTTGCACAGACACATGTAGCATACATGATATCTGGTCTACTTGCAGTCAAGTATAATAGGGAGCCAACTATCCCTCTATACAAGGTTTCATCTACAGGTTTCCCTGCATCATCCTTGCTAAGAGACATACTTGACCCCATAGGAGTCTTCATGGTACTGGATGAATCCATACCATACTTCCTTATGAGTTCTAGGGTGAACTTAGACTGACATATGGATAAACCATTCTCAGTCTGTTTAACTTGGAGACCCAAGAAAAACTTCAGCTCTCCCATACTACTCATCTCAAATTGACCTTGCATAAGTTTTGCAAACTTTTTGCAAAGGCTGCTTTCAGTAGACCCAAATATGATGTCATCTACATATATTTGGAGTAGTATAACTTTGCCTCTAGATTCCCTAAGGAATAGAGTCTTATCTATTTTCCCCCTTGAGAACTTGTTCTCAATGAGGAAACAAGATAGGGTTTCATACCAAGCCCTAGGGGCTTGCTTTAACCCATATAAAGCTTTCCTAAGTCTATAGACATGATGAGGTAGAGTTGAATCAACAAAACCTGAAGGCTATTCCACATAGACTTCTTCTTTAAGATTACCATTCAGAATTGCTGACTTGACATCCATTTGGTAAACTTTGAATCATTGATAGGTTGCATAGGCAAGAAACATCCTTATGGCTTCCAGTCTAGCTACTGGAGCAAAGGTTTGATCAAAGTCAATACCTTCTTCTTGCCTATATCCTTTAGCAACCAGTCTTGCTTTATTCTTAATGATGACCCCTTGTTCATCCATCTTATTCCTGTAGATCCACTTGGTTCCTATTATATTGTGGTTTTTAGGTTTAGGAACAAGTTCCCAGACCTTGCACCTCTTGAACTGATTAAGCTCTTCTTGTATTTCTTCAGTCTATTGTGGATCTAGTATGGCTTCTTCAAACTTCTTAGGTTCAACTTGGGATAGAAAGCTGGAGTAGACTGCTGCATTCAAGTTTCTGCTCCTTGTTTGTACCCCTTGTCTTGGATCTCCAATAATCTGCTCTACTGGATGATCTCTAAGATGCCTATTGGCTGGAGGCATCCTGACTTCTGGTTGAACCTCTTCAATTTCATCATCTTGCTGTACTCCTTGTACTTCTTCTGCATTTGGTACATGTAGTTCTCCCCCTGGACAACAGCCACTGTCTTCTACTTGCTATCTTGCAGTAGATTCTTCTTCTAAAGTGAGCTTGTCCATCTTCTTTGTTAAACCTGTGGGGCTGCATACACTACTAGACAATTCATTGTTAATAAGTTTAGTCTCATCAAATACTACATGTACAGTTTCTTCTACAACTTGAGTAGACAAGTTGTAGACTCTATAAGCCTTACTATTGTTGTTGTACCCAACAAAAATTTCCTCTTGGGACTTGGCAGCAAACTTAGTCAAGTAAGACTTTCCATTGTTAAGTATGAAGCACTTACAACCAAAGATCCTGAAGTAGGATAGGTTTGGTTTCCTGCCTTTCACAACCTCATAGGGGGTCTTGTTGAGGCCTTTAGTTATGGTAGCCCTATTAATAACATGGCATGCAGTATTGACTGCTTCAGCCCAGAAATATTCTGGTAGTGATGTATCACTTAATAGGGTTCTACCTACCTCAATCAAGGTCCTATTCTTCCTTTCAGCAATGTCATTTTGCTGAGGTGTTCTAGGTGAAGAAAACTCTTGAAATATCCCAAAGTCTTCACATAGTTTT
The DNA here is from genome assembly GCA_039583875.1 of Platanthera guangdongensis. NCBI lineage: Eukaryota > Viridiplantae > Streptophyta > Magnoliopsida > Asparagales > Orchidaceae > Platanthera > Platanthera guangdongensis. Next base: position 76,251,282 of record CM077157.1, read on the forward strand.
GTCATGCTATCAGACTGAAACTCAGTACCATGGTCACTTCTTATTTTGACCACTGTACTATTTAGTTCATTCTGAATTTGTCTAACAAACCTATAGAAGACATTGGGTGTTTCAGATTTCTATCTTAAGAAGAACACCCAGGAAAACCTTGAGTAGTCATCTACAACTACAAAGGTATAGACCTTCCTACCTAGGCTGTGAACTGACATTGGACCAAAGAGATCCATATGCAAGAGGTATAAACACCTCACAGCATCATTGTTTTCTATGCTTCTGAAGATGGATCTAGTCTGCTTGCCCTTTTGACAAGCTGAGCAAATACCATCTTTAACACACTTAACTTGAGGACCATTCCTCACTAACTCTTTGCTAAAGAGTTTGCCAATTGACTTGTAGTTAAGATGAGCAAGCCTCTTGTGCCATTTGACACAATGAGAGACTGTCTCATCAGCTACAAGACACACTTGAGAACTATTGGTCTCACACATAATGTCTAGGCTGTAGACATTCCTCTTTCTATAGCCAGTCAAAATGATCTCTTGATCATTTGACCTCTTGATATGACAACCATTCTTAACAAATGAGATGTCATACCCTACATCACTTAATTGACTTATACTTATTAGGTTGTGTTTCAACCCTTTAACATAAGCCACTTGAGTAATGGTAACCAAGTTACTAGAAATGTTACCAAATCCTTTGATGATTCCTTTTTCAGAACCACCAAAGGTGACTTTTGGACCATCTTTGATTGGAATGTAGTCCCTTAGTAATCCCTTTGTTCCAGTCATATGTCTGGAACATCCACTGTCCAAGTACCATATTGGGGCATGGCAACTTGGACTCACCTGCAAAACAGATTAATGAACCTTAGAACCCAAAGTATTCTTGGGTCCTTGGTACTTGTTAGTTTGCAACTTGACAAAGCTACCTACTGGTTTTCCAATAGGCAGTTTGCTACACACTTTGGAACTAGCATTGTGCCAACAGTCCATTGCAAAATGGCCAACCTTGCCACAGCACCAACATTCAAACTTATTGTACCTTTGCTTAGGTACTGTCTTTGCTGTCTTATCTACAGCTGACTTGTTGAGTGTTGGGGCTTTGCCCTTGGACTTGGACTTGGACTGCTCAGTCCTTGCAGGTTTAATAAAACCCAGTCCAGCCTTGCCTTTGTGATGAACAAATTCATCAATTAAAGGTAGCACTGACTTAGGTTTAGAAAACCTAACAACAAGCTCTCTCTCCTTCTGAAGATTGATCTCCAGACTCTTGATTTGATCATTCTTATAGGTGATAGTCCCCATCTAAATCACTGTTATGTATTTCAGTCTGGCTATCTCATTAAGCTTTTGATCAAATTACTTCTCAGAATCTGTTGCAGCAGCTTTGAGATCAGCAATTTCCTTTGCCTGACTTTTGGCTAGGGACTTGCTCTTCTTGTAAGCTTGCAACAGTACTTTATATTCATCTATCAGCTGATGAATATCTTCTTCAGATTCAGATGCACTCTCATCATTTGATGAGGATGAATCTGATTCTGTACTGCCACAAGAAATTGAACTAAAAGTTAAACTTTGTACCTTACTTGGTCCTGGCTGCTCCAGGATTCTGTCACTTTCTGTCAATGTCATTAGCCCTTGGCATTGACTGTCTTCTTGTTCATAAATAGACTCCAAAATCTGCATGAACTCTTCTTCTTCTTCTTCAGCAAACAGCCCTACGTATGCCTCAGCATCTGACTCAGTTTCTGAAGAAGAGATATCTGACAGGGTCTTCTCCTTTTTGGCAACAAATAACTTTTCTTTCTTGCCTTTAAAATGAGTCTTCTTCCTGTCACTAGACTCCTTTCTCTTTTCTGGACAATCTGCAACAACATGGCCTTGTCTGTTGCAGCAATAACACACTATTTTTGAAACAGTTGCCTTGCTAGATTTAGTCCTCTTCCTGTCCTTCTTTGAAGCCTTTTTGTTCTGATAGAAGTCTTCTTTTCCCTGTGAAGTAGAAGGCCTTGTCCTCCGATGTTTCCTCTTCAAGAACTTCTGAAAATGTCTAGTGAAGGCAGCAAAGTCTTCCTCACTTTCACTGCTTTCAGACTTTGTGCTGACAGACTCATCTGACTCTGATTCAACTACCTTTGGAGGTGGAGTTGGTGAATTATTCCTGTACTTTCTGGGGGCTTCTGTCTTGAAAGCTACAGTTCTTTCCTTATATTCATTTCTTGTTGATTTCTCCTCCTCTTTCCTCACTGTCAACTGCATTTCATATGACAGCAATTTGTCAAACAGTGTAGGTGGAGGAATTTCTCCCAACTTAGCCATTTCTCTAATGGCACAGATCTTGGTGTCCCAATCTTTAGTTAGGGACCTTAGAAACTTGTCATTGAGTTCATAATTACTGAACTCTCTTCCATAAGACTTGAGTTCATTCACTATCCTATAGAACTTCTTATAGCACTCAGTTATGCTATCACCCTTTCCTTGTCTAAAACTTTCATACTCTTGATTTAGCAAGGATTTTCTGTCTTGCCTAACTTCTTCAGATCCTTCCATATACACAATAAGGGTATCCCACATCTCTTTGGCTGTCTTACAGTGTATTTGATTCTGAAAAGTTGCATCATCTATGACACTCACTATAATGTTTTGAGCCCTTTTGTCCATGGTGGCTAGGACAATCTCATCCTTTGTCATTTCAGAGAAATCCTTTGGGGTTCTCTGATTTGCATCTAAAACTGATATCTTCATGGGCACATATGGCCCCTCTTTGACTATGATGTAAATCCTAGGGTCTGAGGCTTCCATAAACAGCCTTACCCTTTTCTTCCAGATCCCAAATATCTCTTTCCTACATATAGGTAATTTCATGGATCCCAATTCCTTGTGATTCTCAGAGGAACCCATGGTTCTTGATTTTCTTGAATCTGTAATTTGACTTAGACTGAATCTGCCAATCAGGATCTCCTCAGACTGTTAGTCCTTTTTGAGGAACCTCGCTTTGATACCACTTGAAAGATATAGTACCTAATCACCTAGAGGGGGGGGTGAATAGGTGACCAAATTCTTTTTGACTTTTTATGGCAGCAATCAGTATTTAACACAGATTTCTATCTACTATTACACAGCAATCATACACTATTCACAGCAATCCACAAACACACAGTAGACATAGATTTTTATAGTGGTTCCCCAAGCTTTGGGTACATCCACTTTCCTCCTTCGCCTATCTAGCAGTGTACTAGATTCGGCCAAACTCCTTCACTATCTCAGCACCCAAACTGGTTCCTACACCTCAGGCCCAAGGCCCTACAACTCAGCTTTTCCATAAAGCCTACACTCAGCCACAAAGGCCTACACTCAGCCACCCAGGCCTACACTCAGCCACCAAGGCCTACACTCAGAGATTTCAATCTCCTACACTCAGGCTCTCAAGCCCTACACTCAGCCTTTATAATTATAGGCTTACAAAACTCAGATCCAAAGGATCCTACAAGATAAAAATGATTATACAATTGTTAACTCAGCAACCCAAAGACAAGAGAGGGGAGTTGTGAGTTTCTTGATGAGTTCTTGGAAGAACTCAGCTGGAATCAATCTGACATAGTTTTCTTCAAAGCTTCTTGAAAGTAGAACTCAATAAGACTGACTCCTTCTACAGTTGATCCTTGATCTCTGCTTCTTAAGATCCAGAATAAATCTGAACCCTTCTTCTCAGCCTAGTTCCAATGGCTGATTTCTTGGATGGAGCTCTCTCTCTCCAACTTCTTAGATCTTCACTTGATAGCTAGATCTTCTTTAAATCTGAACTTGGACGTGTGTTCAATCTCTTCAACAACTTGTTGATCAATCTCTTCTGTAGACAATATAAGCCTATTTATAGGCCTTCTTCATGTTAACCGGCTGGTTCGGTCCATAACTGAATTCTGACAACTCTGACAGGTGCTGTAGACCGGTTGGAATGGCAGCTGTCAAGTCATCCAGTCAGTTCTTGAAATAACTGTAACTGTCTGTAAGTGTCGAGACTTTCTGTCTTTAAGTGTCGACACTTATAGACCAAGTGTCGACACATGTTGTCTAAGTGTCGACACTAGTCTACAAGGTGTCGACACAACTCCTTGTGTTGTTGATTCTTTATCTCGACACTGCTTCTTCTTCATGTGTCGACACTGAAATTGAGTGTCGACACAAGTACTTGTTCTTCAGAATTTTGCTGAATTCTTCTAAGTGTCGACACATCTTCATGTGTTGTATCTGTCAAGTGTCGACACTGCTTCTTGGTGTCGACACATGTCTTTATTGTTGATACTTGCTGAGTGTCGACACATTGCTTTGGGTGTCGACACTTACATCTTCAGTCGAGACTCTGGCTGAGTGTCGACACATTCCCTTAGTGTCGACACTTGTACTTAGAATATTCTTGAACTTTGCTGTTCTTTGCTAAGTGTCGACACAGCTCCTTGTGTCGACACTTTCTTCAAGTGTTTAGTCTTCAACTAAGTTTCGACACATTGTTCTTGGTGTCGACATTTACTTCCAGTGTTGACTCTTCTGTTGAGTGTCGACACATTGTTCTGGGTGTCGACACTTGTACTTAGTCTCTGCTAGCTTTTGCTGAGTGTCGACACAGCTCCAAGTGTCGACACTTTCTGATGTAAACACAGCTTCACTGGGTGTCGACATAACTATTAAGTGTCGACACAGCTTTACTGGCTTTTCTTCATTGAGTGTCGACACAGCTCCAAGTGTCGACACTTTCTGTCTGGTGTCGACTCAGCATCCCTGGTGTCGACACAATGACTCCAAGTTTCGACACTGCTTGCCTGGGTGTCGACACAAGTCTTCTTAAGTGTCGACACTTTCCCTCTGGGTGTCGACACATGGACTTAGAAACTTTTTCATCATTTCCTGCAAATACTTAACCTGCACAAGGTAACTCAAAATACATCAAATACATTTTGATGTATATCATTGAGTTGGGTGAGGCTTCTTCAAATCAGGTACATTTACACCAATGTACCCAACATTCACCAATCACAGCAATCCACAAACACACAGTAGACACAGAGATTTATAGTGGTTCCCCAAGCTTTGGGTACATCCACTTTCCCCCTTCGTCTATCTAGCAGTGTACTAGATTCGGCCAAACTCCTCCACTATCTCAGAACCCAAAATAGGCTCCTACACCTCAGGCCCAAGGCCCTACAACTCAGCTTTTCCACAAAGCCTACACTCAGCCACAAAGGCCTACACTCAGCCACAAAGGCCTACACTCAGCCACCAAGGCCTACACTCAGCCACCAAGGCCTACACTCAGAGATTTAACTCTCCTACCCTCAGCCTTTATAATTGCAGGCTTACAATCTCAGATCCCTAAGGATCCTACAAGTTATAATGAATACAAAATATATAAACTCAACAACTTAGATGAAAGAGAGATAAGTTGTGAGATTCTTGATGAGTTCTTGGAAGAACTCAGCTGGACTCAATCTGACTTAGCTTTCTTCAAAGCTTCTTGAAAGTAGAACTCAATAAGATTGACTCCTTCTGTAGTTGATCCTTGATCTCTGCTACTTAAGATTCAGACCAATCTGAATCCTTCTTCTCAGCTGGGTTCCAACGGCTTATTTCTTGGATGGAGCTCTCTCTCTCCAACTTCTTAGATCTTCACTTGAAAGCTAGATCTTCTTGTGTGTTTCTCTTGTGAATGATCACTTGAACCACTTCATCAATCCAACAACTTTTACAACCTGTTGATCAATCTCTTCTGTAGACAGTATAGGCCTATTTATAGGCCTTCTTCATGGTAACCGGCTGGTCCGGTTCATAACTGTCTTCTGACAACTCTGACAGGTGCAGTAGACCGGCTGGAATGGCAGCTGTCAAGTCATCCAGTCAGTTCTTGAAAATTCTGTAACTGTCTTTAAGTGTCTAGACTTTCTGTCTTTAAGTGTCGACACTTATAGACCAAGTGTCGACACAAGCTGTCTAAGTGTCGACACTAGTCTACAAGGTGTCGACACAACTCCTTGTGTTGTAGATTTTGTATCTCGACACTACTTCTTCTTCATGTGTCGACACTGAAATTTAGTGTCGACACAAGTACTTGTTCTTCAGAATTTTGCTGAATTCTTCTAAGTGTCGACACAACACCTTTGTGTCGACACATCTTCATGTATTGAATCTGTTAAGTGTCGACACTGCTTCTTGGTGTCGACACATGTCTTCAGTGTTGATACTTGTTGAGTGTCGACACATTGCTCTGGGTGTCGACACTTTCTTCTTCTGGCGAGACTCTGGCTGAGTGTCGACACATTCCCTTAGTGTCGACACTTGTACTTAGAATATTTTGCTGAACTTTGCTGTTCTTTGCTAAGTGTCGACACAGCTCCTTGTGTCGACACTTTCTTCAAGTGTTGAGTCTTCAGCTAAGTGTCGACACATTGTTCTGGGTGTCGACACTTACTTCCAGTGTTGACTCTTCTGCTAAGTGTCGACACATTGTTCTGGGTGTCGACACTTACTTCAAGTGTTGACTCTTCTGTTGAGTGTCGACACATTGTTCTGGGTGTCGACACTTGTACTTAGTCTCTACTGACTTTTGTTGAGTGTCGACACAGCCTCCAAGTGTCGACACTTTCTGATGCAGACACACCTTCACTGTCTTTTCTTCACTGAGTGTTGACACAGCTCCTTGTGTCGACACTTTCTGTCTGGTGTCGACTCAGCATCCCTGGTGTCGACACAATGACTCCAAGTGTCGACACTGCTTGTCTGGGTGTCGACACAAGTCTTCTTAAGTGTCGACACTTTCCCTCTAGGTGTCGATACATGGACTTAGAAACTTTTTCTTATTTCGTGTAAATACTTATCCTGCACATGTAAACTCAAAATACATCAAATACATTTTGATGTATATCATTGAGTTGGGTGAGGCTTCTTCAAATCAGGTACATTTAAACCAATGTACCCAACAATCTCCCCCTATTTGGAGAAGTCATAACCCTTAGTCAATGATATACACCATTCATAATTAAATTATAAAATGATGTAAAACAGGATTATGTAAACAGGAAAGTACATCACATGTATAAAACAAACATGCATATACAGATAGATTGTGAAAGTGCAGCTAGATCTGATATACTCTAGAGGGGGGTGAATAGAGTATATGGTGCTTTGAAACTTTTTACAACAATTGTTGTAATGAGAGTGAGCAGGGAAGCAATAATGAATCTAATCACAACACTAAGTTAAACAAAAACTAAGCACAGAAAAATGAAGGCTAGAAACAAACATAAACACAAGCAAAACCAGAAGACACAAGGAAATATAGTGGTTCCCCTAAACTTGGGTACATCCACTCTTCTACCACCCTAGGTAGGAATCCACTACAGGATGAGTTGATCAGGTGTCCTGGGCACCAATGAGCTTTTGATAAGGTGCTCAAAAACCAAAGCAGATTTTTTGATCAGGTGTCTTGCCACCAATGAGCTTTTGACAAGGTGCTCAAAAACCAAGCTCAAACTTTTGAAGGGAGTTTGAGAAACCCTTTACAGAGAGGGTGTGAGAGAATGATGGAAGTCTTCTATTTCTCAAACAACTGAGAAGACTATGTGGATTGTTGATGTCAAAGCTCCCCCTGAATCCTTGAGATCTTCTGGAAGAAAAGCTTTGCTGAGGGTGATAGGCCTTTAAAGATTGAACTCCAGCAATAGATGATTTCAGCAATAGCTGAAATGTTGAATGTCTGGAGTCTTGAAAGTATGTTGGCCTTGAACACTTTGAAAACTAAAGAGATCTGAAGATTTGAGAAGGCTTGATCTCCTTGGATGTGTGTTCTTGAGAATTCTTTGGGACAGAAGATTTTTTGAATGTGTCTCTGTAATCTCTATTCTCTCTAAGTGATTCAAAAAATTCTATCTTTTATTCTCTGGTACAGAATAGAATAACATTCTCTGTCAAGTATAGTCATTGGCCTGCATTAATTGCATCCTTAATTGCATAATCTCTTCTGGAGGAAAGTCCATAGATATATTCCTTGAAAAATCCCTTGAAACTTGGTCTAGAAATGAATGAAAACGGCTAGGAAATCTCTGAATTAATTGCAGAATAACTCCTAACTGATTTGAATTTGAATTTAGAAACATCCTGGAAGTTATCTGAAATCGTCGAACTGAGCTCTGTTATCGTCGAGCTGAGCTCAGCGATCTGGAAACATACAGCAGCAAAATATCGTCGATCTGAGCTCAAAGATCGTCGAACTGAGCTCAGAGATAAAGATCCAAAGCAGAGTCAAAATCGTCGACCTGAGCTCACCGATCGTCGAATGGAGTTCGACGATATAATGAAGTTGAGCTCAGCGATCTTCGAATGGAGTTCGACGATCTGTCGAAGTTGAGCTAGACGATCGTCGAATGGAGATCGACGATCTGTCGAGGTTGAGCTAGACGATCGTCGATCGGAGTTCGACGAATAGTCGTGCTGAGCTCGACGATATGACTTAGTCTCCAAATACACAATCTTGGTCTTCGGGGCAGCTTCCAAACCTAGTCTTCTAACACTTAGACTTAATTCTAATTGACCTATTAAGCTATACAGGAGGTCAAGCAAAAGATTCCTAGAGACATAGTGATCCTGACCCAAATTAGTAATAGGGTGTTCCAACAATCTCCTCCTATTTGTGTTAGGATTACTATTTACAGACTTTGGAAAAATTTTAAATAACAACATACAAGCATCAAAGCAGAAAAACAACAGCTAGACATTGCAGAATCACAGAGATATATATGGCATCCAGATAATCAGAAATCACAGAAATTGTCACCTTACAATATCATTTCTTCTCTTTGCCTTTAACAAGTTTAATCTCTCTGTTAGGATTGAGGGCTTACCTGTTGGATCTGGTATCATTTGCTGCACCCAAATATGTTTGCTTTTTAGGCCTAGGAACTACAGCTTCAGGATGTAATTCCATATATCTGTCAGCATCAAAGAATTTACTTGAACCATATCTCTCTAGTTCTTTTTGTCTCTGTTCAGACATAGTAGAAATGTTGGAAGAATCTATTCCTTGTTCTCTAGCCTTTTTAATTTGATCCAGTGCAGCTAATTCCTTTAATCTGGCAGTCCAAGCAGCTGGATTGTTTTCAGGATCCTCAAAGGGTACAGGTGGTTCATACCTGTTGGAGGGATTGTCTTGAGGAGGCCTGGCAGACACAGTATCTTTCAACTTGTAGGGGAAAGGACCAGAAGTTGTATCAGAAGAAATTTGTCCTCCCCTAGAATATGGGTGCTTCCTGGAATAACCTTTGGAGTAGACTTGAATATCTCTTTGATTACCTCTATATCCTCCTCTCCTAGAATGTGAACCCCTGGATTGGCTTTCCCTGTGGTAAGATATGGCATGAGGTTATAGGGAGCCTGACTTCTGGCTGGGGGTTGACTTGCAGAGCTTCCACCTGCACCTGCATCAGGAGGAGGTGGTGGAGGAGGATGAGAGTGCTGGAATTGGGATGAACCCTTCTCATATTTTCTCTTTTTCTTCATTGCTTTCAGCTGATTTTTAGAGGATTGCATCCAGTGTTCAGTAATTGGGCAGTGATGTAGAATGTAATATGGGATATCATTGTTATCTTTAACTTTAGCAGGAGGTACCCTCTTCATTGCTTTGCTCCTTGCCTTTCTTTTCCTGGAAATGGTAGCAGAAGAGTCATCAGAGTCTGTTCTAAATTCATCACTCTCAGAACTCTGGTCATCATAGAGAGCATCTATTTTCTTCATTAGATCCTTCTTAAGTTGAGCAGAAGCAGATGAGGCAGAAGTTGTAGCAGCAGGTGTTGAAACAGTGACAGAAGAAACAGCAGCAGATATTGAGGGTGAAGCAGCAGATGGAGTAGAAGTAGAAACAACAATAGCAGCAGCAGCAGGCTCTGGAGAGGTGACAACAGTAACAGCTTCACTAACAACAGTAGAAACAGCAGATTCACTATCAGCAATAGAAACAGAAGGAACATCATCAAGGACTGCAGAAGGCTCAAATTCAGTGGCCTCTGACATCAGAATGTCCTTGGAAGATGGTTCATCAGAAACAGTAGGAACTTCAGCAGCAGTATCAATATTTGCAGCAGCAGTAGTTACTGAATCTACAAAAGAGGTGATAATGCTAGGGTCACAGCAAGAAAATGGCACAAGTGCCTTGGATAAGTCTTCTGGAGGCTGGACAGCATTAACCTCTGGCAGACAGCTGAAGAAAGTAGAATCAAAAGCTGATAGCATAGACCTGAGGTCTATTGCAAGGACTGCAATTGAAATCTGACTTTGTGCTTGAGGCACAGCAACAGCAATAGGAGGAGCAGCAGAAGAAGTAGAACTAACAGCAGCAGCAGACAGAGAGCTTATAGAAGTAGCAGCAGCAGCATGAAGATTCACTTCATATGGCATCTCCCCCTGCCTAGATGCAGACGTGTTTGGATCAAGGCACACTGTTGTAGGTGCTGCCTGAGGGAAGAGGGAAGAGAGCCTGGCAGAAAGGGCTGCCACTGACATGTGTAGAGGATCCAAGGAGGTCTCCAACAATAGAGAGAGCCTGGGGGCAAGCAGCTCATACAGCCTGTCAGCAAGGGCTGAGAGGTCTATTTGCTCAAGAGCTGGAGCAGAGGTAGAAGGTATGGAAGCAGCTGAAGGTTCTGGAAGTGGAGAGCTGGAGAATTGTGGAAGGGATGGCTGAGGTGTTGGCAAGGTGGAAATGGAGGATAGGGGAATGGAGACGGATGGGGTGAATGTTGGTTGATCAATGATGTGATGTAGGAGGTCTTGAAATGAAGTGGAGGAGGAAGGTAACTCGGGAGGAGATGATGGGGAATGATCCATAAACGACTCATCAAGTAGGGTGAAGGATGGAATGGAGGGTGAATAGGTGACATCTGGTGGAGGGTAGGAGAATAGTGGGTGGAATTGTTCTTCTGGTGGAGGTAGAATAGGTTTTGGGGATGGTGTTGATGTTGGAGATGGGCTGGATATGATGATGGTGGATGGAGCTGGAGTGGTGGATGGTATGGGAAGGGATGGAATTGGAGGAGGAGGAGGAGAGGCAACAGCAGCAGCCAGGTCATCTACAGGGGCAGAGACCTGTGGAGGAGTGACTCTTTGAGTCCTTGTGCCTGAAGGGGTACTGGAGGAGGGCCTGCTAGGCTTGCTTATTTGTCTGTCCCACTTTTCAAAGAGGGCACAAGACAATCTCTTGGAGGCATTGATATGAACTCCAGAGGAGAGCAGCAAGGCAGGGCACCTGTGCTGCAGAAATACTCCAATAATTCTCCCAAAATTAACAAAACTTTTGTTGATTTTCTTTTTGATGAGGTCAAAGAAAACCTCTCCCCAATTCAGATTCTTCTTGTCCACAAGAGCTCCCATGAGGCAGAGCTGATATCTTGATATTGTATCATGGCCAGAGTGCTTTGCTAGTAGCACTTTCCCAACCACATCTTCCATGAACCTATATTCTACAGACAGGTTCCTTTTGAAGAGCTTGCTAGGGTTTCCCTCTGGATGACCCATCCTGGCAAGCAGTTCAGAATATTCTTCTCCAGATAACTCAGCAGAATCTTCTCCATTTCTCAATTCAAAAACTTCTGATAGAATGGTTGGGGTCAAGGGTACCTGAGTTCCAGCTATTGACCCAACAATAGTGTTGTTATCTTGATTATGGGCAGTAAAACCCACTCCTTTATTTCATCAGAAGCCAGCTTGATCCTGGTGGTCATTATGGCAGTCAGATTCTGGTCCTTGAACAAACCCAGTATATCTTGAAAAATCTGGTCAGTCGTGCTGAAGGATTCTATATCAATGTCAAAACCATCATCAAACTTCATTGTAGCAAAAACAGCAACTGATACAGCCATGGGTACCTGCAGAAATTCAACAAACAAAATGACCAAGTGTAGAACTGTTTGGAGGGAAGGAAAATTCTTGCAGAGAAATCGAAAGCGCAAATGAGAACGACGGCGAAAAAAGAGTTTTATATTAGGGTTCGACGCAAAATTGGAAAGATCATTGAACTCAGTTCGACGATCGAGGCTTCTAAAGGAATCTGAAGAGTCTTCAACATCGTCGATCTCCGTTCGACGATATTGGAGAGAGTCGAGCTCCGTTCGACGATCGTTCAGAGAACATAATCGTCGAGCGCCGTTCGACGATCGTTGACCGGAAGAGATAGTTCATACTATCTGATAGACGCTGAACTCAGTTCGACGATTTTTGGAAATCGTCGATCTCCGTTCGACGATCTTGGGGCAAATCGTCGAGCGCAGTTTAGAGATCAGAAAAATTCTAGACACTAAGAAAAATCAGAATGTTTGCCTAGTCTTGGTCAATTTTTAAACTTTCAAAATCTTGGATATTATTTAAGACTTCCTCCATCTAACATTCCTAACTGATTTAGGAAGAAGGTGTGTTTCTTTTCATCCAATGGCTTGGTGAAAATATCTCCCCTTTGTAGATCAGTTGGGATATAATATAGTTCAATTTTATTCTTCTCAACATTATCCCTTAAGAAATGATGCCTAATCTTTATGTGTTTTGTCCTACTATGGAGGACTGGATTTTGAGCTATGGAAATAGCACTTGTGTTATCACAAAAGATTTTAGACTTCTCTAAGTTGTAGCCATAGTCTAGGAGTTGGTTTTGAATCCACAAGATTTGTGAACAACAACTGCCTGCAGCCATATATTCAGCTTCAGCAGTTGAAGTTGACACAAATGTTTGTTTCTTACAAAACCAAGAGACAAGTATGTCACCAAGGAACTGACAAGTTCCACTGGTGCTCTTCCTGTCAATTCTGCATCCAGCATAATCAGCATCAGAGAATCCAGTTAACTCAAATGCTGAATCTTTTGGATACTAGAGACCTAGATTTGGACAACTTTTAACATACCTGAGAATCCTCTTTACTAATGTTAGGTGTGACTCTCTAGGGCTAACTTGGAACCTAGCACATATACATGTAGCAAACATTATATCTGGTCTACTAGCTGTAAGATACAGTAAAGAGCCAATCATTGCTCTATATGTTGTCTGATCAACAGGTTTCCCATGTTCATCAGCATCCAATACAGCATTAGTAGGCATGGGTGTTTTCATACAAGATGCCTCAGACATACCAAATTTCTTAACCAGTTCATTTGCATATTTGGTTTGAGAAATAAAGATGCCTTCAGCATGTTGCTTGACTTGCAATCCTAGGAAGAAGGATAGCTCACCCATGCTACTCATCTCATATTTAGAATGCATCAGGTTAGAAAACCTTCTGCACAATTTGGAGTCAGTAGAACCAAAAATGATATCGTCTACATAAATCTGTACTAGTAGGGTATGGGACTTATGGGTTCTAATGAAAAGAGTTTGGTCTACTCTACCCCTTATAAAACCATTTTCCAAGAGAAAGCATGCTAGGGTCTCATACCATGCTCTAGGAGCTTGCTTGAGACCATATAATGCTTTGTTCAGTCTAAAAATATAATCAGGAAAAGTTGGAGAGATAAAACCTGGAGGTTGTCTGACATAAACTTCCTCTTTGATGTCTCCATTCAGGAATGCACTTTTGACATCCATCTGATATACCTTGAAGCCTTTGTGAGCTGCATATGCTAGAAATATTCTGATGGCTTCTAATCTTGCAACAGGTGCAAAAGTCTGGTCGTAGTCGATTCCTTCTTCTTGAGAGTATCCCTGAGCAACTAGTCTTGCCTTGTTCCTTATAATTACTCCTTGATCATCCAATTTGTTTCTGAATACCCATTTTGATCCAACAATTGAGTGATCCTTAGGCTTTGGCACTAGTTCCCATACTTTGTTCCTCTCAAATTGATGCAACTCCTCTTGCATTGCAATGATCCAGTGTGGATCTTGCTCTGCATCTTGAATGGTCTGAGGTTCAATTTGAGATAGGAAGCAGGTGTGCAACAGGTTTTGGTTGACCTGATTTCTGGTTTGCACACCAGCTGAGATTTCTCCAATTATTTGGGAAATTGGATGGTCTCTTGATGTTACTAAATCAACAGGGGGTGTTGATTGTTAACCAACCTGTGTCGTTGTTTCCTCTTGTGGTACAACAACTGGCTCTTCAAGTTGTTCTTCATTATGTTGAGCATTCCCTTCATCTTCACTGCTTTCATCCTCTTGAGTAACTTGTAACTTGTTCAAGTCTTCAACTAGAGAATGTTCCTGCAAAGGTTCTATGGTAGAAGAATTCTTATCCTTGAAAGACATGTTAGTTTCATCAAATGAAATGTGAACAGATTCCTCAATTTTCAAAGATGATTTGTTATAGACCCTATAGGCCTTGTTGATCATGGAGTATCCCAGAAACACTCCTTCATCAGCTTTGGCTTGAAATTTTGCTAAATATTTCTTGTCATTATTGTGAATGTAGCAAATACAACCAAAGACTCTAAAATAGTCAACTTTAGGTTTCTTCCCTTTGAGTAATTCATAGGGAGTCTTTTCCTTTAGTTTATGTATCAGACTTCTGTTCAGCACATAGTTGGAGGTGTTCACTTCCTCTGCCCAAAAGGATAGAGGTAGATGAGCATCTGACAACAATGTGGTGGCAGATTCAATAAGGATTCTATTTTTCCTTTCTGCTACCCCGTTTTGTTGAGGAGTTCTAGGAGCTGAGAAAGTATGTCTGATCCCTTCACTCTGACAGAACTCTTACATAAGAAGAGAATCAAACTCTGTCCCATAATCACTTCTGATCAGGGCAATGTGAGTATTGAACTCAATCTGTATACATTTGAGAAACTCTGTCAGACACTTAAAGTTATCAGACTTCTTCCTTAGAAAGAACACCCAAGTGAATCTAGAGAAGTCATCTACAACTACTAAAGTGTAGGATTTCACTCCTAGGCTTTGTACTGTGATGGGTCTAAAGAGATCCATGTGTAACAGATACAATATTCTAGGTGAATCACTCTTATTAAGTGACTTAAAGCTGTTTTTAGTTTGCTTGCCTAATTGACAGGCCCTGCAGAGTCCTTCCTTCTTGTAGGTGCCAGAAGGTAGTCCTCTAATAAGGTTGTCCTTGGATAGCCTAGCAATAGTTCTAAGATTTAGGTGTCCTAGTCTCTTATGGCATAAAACATTTGGTCTACTGACAGAATTAAACAAGCAGATATCTACATCAGTTGAAAGAAAATCTACTAGATAGATGTTACCTTTCCTTTTACCTGTCAACACAGTTGTGTTGTCCTCTGACTTGATTTTGCATAAGACTTTGCTGAAGGTCACCTGGTAGCCTTCATCACACAGCTGACTGATGCTAATTAGGTTGTGCTTCAGTACTTCCACATAAGCTACCTTCTTGAAAGTTACTGATCCAATCTGGACTGCACCATATCCTTTAGTTTGTCTAAAGTTTGAAACACCAAAGATAACTTTGGGTCCAAGCTTGGCTCTGAACGATGTGAGGTTGTCCTTGTTCCCTGTCATGTGCTTAGAGCACCCACTATCCAAATACCATTGTTCGTTAGATGTTGGATAGGTCTTCACCTGCACATAAGACAATTCATTTGTTTTTGACCCAGTTTACCTTGGGCCTAGGTTGATAACCTTTAAATTCTGAAATGAAAGACATCCCTGGTTGAATCTTATATCCTTCAGGATGATATCTCCTTGGAGGTAAAATCCATTCAGTATAAGGGTTAAAGATTTGGGATGAAGGACCCTTAGTATTGAATTTTGATTTGCCTTTGAAAAATTTTCCAGAGCTCTGACCTCTGTTCGACGATCTTGGAGCTGCGTTCGACGATCTTGGGTTAGATTGTCGAGCTCCGTTCGACGGTCGACTATAGCTGAGGTCAGGTATTTGAGATCGTCGACCTGCGTTCGACGACTTTGGCTGAGAACGTCGATCTGCGTTCGACAATTTTGCCTGAGATCGTCGAGCTGCGTTCGGCGATCGTCGATCTTCATTCGGCGATCGTCGACCTACGTTCGACGATTTTTGCTAGGACTTAGTTTTCTGAGGCAGATCAGAATTTTTCCTAGCAACCTCTACAACTCCCTTTCCTTTGTCAGAAATGAATTTGATTGGAGTTGTTAGGACTATAGGTTGGCTGGATGAAGCACCCAAGCCCTGTGTACTGTTGAATCTGGAGTTCACTGTGCTTGTGATGTCCATCAGCTTGATGCTTCTCCCATTGAGGGATTCTTCAAGCTTCTTGGCCTCAGAGAGCTCACTTTTCAGTGAGGCTATCTGTTCCCTACAGCACTCCAACTCCTGAGAGAGTTTGAGGTTTTCTGACTTTAAAGTATTGTGTTCAGATAATTGATTTCTGAGAGAGATAATCTCTTTCTCAGACTTTAGCAGGTCTAAACACAGCGCTTTAAATTCAGATTTAAAATCTTCTGAACTAAAATCAAAAGAACCAATTACCTGATCTTCTTCAGGTTGAGTCTCTGAGTCTGACTCTGACTCCTCTTCCTCTGAATTGTGCTATGAGGCATTGATTGCCATCATGCAGAACTCCTTTTCTTCTGCATCATCCTCATCATCACTGGAGCTGGATGAGGCTTCTGACTCTTCTTCTGTCTCACTCCAGGATTCAGCAACAAACTCTTTTCTTGTATGCTTGTTTTTGCTTGAAGAAGGTTTGCCATTGCCATTCCTTTTGGAGTCTTTCTCCTTTCTTCTTTCTTTACTGTCTCTGCTGTGCTTGTTCTTATTCTATGGACAGTCAGGAACTATGTGCCCTGGTTTCCTGCAACCAAAGCAAATAATGTTTTTATTATTACTAATGGACTTCTCATACCTTGGCTTATCCTGCTCCTTGTATGATCTTCTTCTGAAGTCCTTTCTGGCCATTTTGTAAAATCTTTTGGCCAGCAGACTGAGTAGTTCATCATTGCCTGTAGCTTTATCTTCAGGAAGATCCTCAGTTGCCTTGAATGTTATGGTCTTCTCTTTTCTTGAGGCTGGAGAGGCAGCCTTCTGTTCTTCCTCTCTATTTTTGATGAGTAGCTCATAAGATTTGAGCTTACCTAATAGAGCTTTAGTGATGATCTCATTCAGACTTCTGGCATCCTTAATTGGCCAGATTCTTGAATCCCAAGTGCTGGGGAAGCACATTAGGATCTTGTCATTAAGTTCTGCTAGAGAGATCTCTTTGTCCAATGTCCTGAGTTCACTGACAATTAGACTTAGTCTGTTGTACATATCTCCCACTGACTCAGTCTCTCCCTTCTTGAAATTCTCATATTGAGAGATGAGGTGGGATCTTCTATCCTTTCTCTCATCAGCTGAGCTTGAGACTATTTCTGAGAGCTTGTCCCAAATTTCCTTGGCTGAATTACATTCAGCTACCTTTTGAAATATGTCATCCGACATTGTCTGGGCTAGGATGTTCATAGCCTTAGCATCAGCTACTTTCCATCTCTTGATATCAGCATCTGTTCCTGATGGAGGTGGAATAGCATTTGTACTTGTGTTCTCTGGAGGTCTTGGACACACTGTCAAAACAGAATTAAAGATATCTTCGTCAATAGAATTCATGTAAAGTCTGATCCTTGCTTTCCAGAGTGCAAACTTGGATAGATTGCACACTGGAGGTCTGGTGCTAGCATAATCTTTGTTTTGGGTCATGATTTGTGAAAACAAAATCTAATAATAAAATACCAAAGAAAGGCAGATCTAGTTTGGGATCTTTGGGTTCAGGTGTTAGCCTGTACAACCAATCAGGTATGGTATGTTTAACCAACCTGCCTCTGATACCAATTGAAAGTGCAGCTAGATCTGATATACTCTAGAGGGGGGTGAATAGAGTATATGGTGCTTTGAAACTTTTTACAACAATTGTTGTAATGAGAGTGAGCAGGGAAGCAATAATGAATCTAATCACAGCACTAAGTTAAACAAAAACTAAGCACAGAAAAATCAAGGCCAGAAACAAACATAAACACAAGCAAAACCAGAAGACACAAGGAAATATAGTGGTTCCCCTAAACTTGGGTACATCCACTCTTCTACCACCCTAGGTAGGAATCCACTGCAGGATGAGTTGATCAGGTGTCCTGTGCACCAATGAGCTTTTGATAAGGTGCTCAAAAACCAAAGCAGATTTTTTGATCAGGTATCTTGCCACCAATGAGCTTTTGACAAGGTGCTCAAAAACCAAGCTCAAACTTTTGAAGGGAGTTTGAGAAACCCTTTACAGAGAGGGGGTGAGAGAATGATGGAAGTCTTCTCTTTCTCAAACAACTGAGAAGACTATGTGGATTGTTGATGTCAAAGCTCCCCCTGAATCCTTGAGATCTTCAGGAAGAAAAGCTTTGCTGAGGGTGATAGGCCTTCAAAGATTGAACTCCAGCAATAGATGATTTCAGCAATAGCTGAAATGTTGAATGTCTGGAGTCTTGAAAGTATGTTGGCCTTGAACACTTTGAAAACTAAAGAGATCTGAAGATTTGGGAAGGCTTGATCTCCTTGGATGTGTGTTCTTGAGAATTCTTTAGGACAGAAGATTTTTTGAATGTGTCTTTGTAATCTCTATTCTCTCTAAGTGATTCAAAAAATTCTGTCTTTTATTCTATGGTACAGAATAGAATAACATTCTCTGTCAAGTATAGCCGTTGGCCTGCATTAATTGCATCCTTAATTGCATAATCTCTTCTGGAGGAAAGTCCACAGATATATTCCTTGAAAAATCTCTTGAAACTTGGTCCAGAAATGAATGAAAACGGCTAGGAAATCTCTGAATTAATTGCAGAATAACTCCTAACTAATTTAAATTTGAATTTAGAAACATCCTGGAAGTTATCTGAAATCGTCGAACTGAGCTCTGCTATCGTCGAGCTGAGCTCAGCGATCTGGAAACATACAGCAGCAAAATATCGTCGATCTGAGCTCAAAGATCGTCGAACTGAGCTCAGAGATAAAGATCCAAAGCAGAGTCAAAATCGTCGACCTGAGCTCACCGATCGTCGAATGGAGTTCGACGATATAAGGAAGTTGAGCTCAACGATCGTCGAATGGAGTTCGATGATCTGTCGAAGTTGAGCTAGACGATCGTCGAATGGAGATAGACGATCTGTCGAGGTTGAGCTAGACGATCGTCGATCGGAGTTCGACGAATCGTCGTGCTGAGCTCGACGATATGACTTAGTCTCCAAATACAAAATCTTGGTGTTCGGGGCAGCTTCCAAACCTAGTCTTCTAACCCTTAGACTTAATTCTAATTGACCTATTAAGTTATACAGGAGGTCAAGCAAAGGATTCCTAGAGACATAGTGATCCTGACCCAAATTAGTAATAGGGTGTTCCAACAGATTGCATCATAGAACAATTATGAAATAAATTTAACACATAGCAAATTTATTACACAATACATTGTTCCAATACTTTGTCATATTCATATTTCAAAAAGTTTACAGAATGTTTTACATCAAAAGATTACATAGTAAACTTAAGAAATTTTCTAAGCTATTTCTGTTCAGCCTCCTTAATGACTATTCCTTTTCCAGCTTGAACTCTGGCTTGAACAGGAGCTTCAGCAACTTCTGCATCAGCAGGCTTCTTGCCTTTCAAATATTTTTTCTTAAGTTCCTCAGCCTTAATCTTTTGCCTCTCAAAATAATGATATGGCTTGGTAAAGTACTTGCTAGGCTCCAGAGCTGTAGGAGGTAGCTTTCCCATCTTGGCCTTCCTTTTATATTGAACTATGCCCTCCTGCCTTGATTCATGTTTCCTCCATTCAGTTTCAGCGAACCACTTATTCCTGTCTTGAATGTTATCTTTGGCAGCTTTCCAGGCAGTCAAAATGATATTTCTTGAGGTAGGGCTCCACTGCTCAAAGTCTGGCCTTTGTTCAGCTTGTTCCCTAAACCTCTTCTTAGACATTCTTGTCTCTTCTTCTTTCTGTAGTGCCTCTTGCATAGCTTCAGATATAGGCTGATCAACTTTCTCAATAATTACATTGTCCTTACCCCCAGGTGGGCTATACATGGACTGAATGTCAGCATGAATCATGTCAAAATCTGGAGGAGGGTAGATAACTTGAGCCACTTCTGGTTGCTCCCCTCCTAAATATGGAGGATGAATTCCACATTCAGCAACATTGTCATCATCACAAAGAGGAGGATAACCCAGTGTAGCTCTGATGAAATTAGATATCCACTTGGCATGATCAGAGCTAGCTTTGACTAAAACCCTCTCCCCCTTTATGACTTCTCGTTCTATATGATCTCTCACACCATCTTTTTGAAATCTTACTTGATTATCCAAATAATTAACTCCATCTTTGAAGAAAGGTTTTAACCTTTGGAGTTTGTCAGTTATCAACTTTTGAGAATCTTGGATGGCAGTCTTAAGTGCAGTGATTTCTTCTAGGAATACTTTGTCAAAATCTGCCTTTGCTATAGCTGGAGTCTGCCCTGCAGCTAGATTCTTCAGTTCTGTGACTATTGCATTGTGAGAAGCAGTAAGGTTGTCATTCATTCTTATCTGATTTTCAAGAACATAACCTTGCTTCACATCTATGTCATCCACTTGGGCTTTTATCTTCTCCTGGTGTGTAGCCAAGTACACCACTGCATTTCCACCCTTGTGGAAACATTCAGTCATCTCCTTTTTATTTTGGTTCATTTCAAACCTGATAGATTTTATGTCCTGGGCCAAATCAAATTGGAGAGATTTGTGCCCCTCATCCACATAAGTCTCTATTGCTCTTCTATGCTCATCCAGCTTGATCTGCATAGCAACCATCAGTGCACTATAATCAAAAGCTGGGGCTGGCTGTAGTGCAGACTGTGGAGCAACAGTTTGGAGAGCCTTCTTATAACTCTGGCTCCTTCTTTTGAAGACATAAATTTTCTTTTTTCTTTCCCTTGCAGCATCCTCATCTTCTGAAGCTAAGGAGCTAGCAATTTCTACCCTCTCCTTAGGGATTTGGGGTAACTCCTTCTGGACATCTGGTGCCTTCTCAGGTTCTTGCCTTACAGGATCTTCAACAAGTACAACTTGCTCCCCCTCAACTGGAGCATTCTCTCTCTCAGCAGCATCTGTTTACTTGTCAAAATCTGCTTGATCCAGATTTAGGAATAAATCTTCCATGGTGTATTCTTGTGGAGACTGAGCAGGAGAAATTCTTGGCTCTTCAACCACTGGATCAGTAATTACAACTTCAATAGATGTGTCTTCCATGACAGCATCTGGGACTTGGCTAACCAGCTGAGTTTGCTGATGAACATCAGACAAATCAGTATCCTCTATAGGAAAATCTAAAGCATTTAGTTCAGTGATTACCTCTAGTATTGTGTTGGTTGCTTGTTCACTTTCTAGTGTAGTTGGTTCTTCTACAACTAGATGATCCCCCTGGATTTGATTCTTGTGTATGGGGCTAGCTTGAGGTAGCTCCCCCTGGATCTCAGCAACATCTTGAGGAGCAGGAGACTTTACAGCAGTTCCTTCCTCATTATCATCTGGTGTAAAAACTACTTGCTCTTCACTTTCAAAGCTGCTTGATGAAACTTGAGCCACTGGGGCAATTTTCCTCTTCTTCTTTGGTGGAATTTCCTTCTCAGAAGTGATCTTCTCAGGTGTTGGAATCTCTTTTGACAATACCCTGTCCCATCTAGAGAATATTCTCAGATCCATTTTCCTCATATGATTTATTTTACTTCCAGCAGCCTGACCCATAACTTCAGGTATAACACCAGCAAGGTAAAGACTTAAAATTCTGCCCAGATTGGGCTTCTTCAGGCTTTCCTTGATTTTCTCAAACATTATAACAGACCAGTCAGTGTTCAGAGTGAAGATAATCCTGGTCATAATGCTGAACATTGAGGCAGATATCCTAGCATGCCCTCCTGGCTTGCTTAATATTACCTTTCCAACAATTTCTGAAAGGAATTTCCCTTGGCTGTTCATGACCTTTCTAAGAAACACTGATCCAATCTTCATCTTAGAATCCAGACCACACCATGCCAATGCATCTCTGGTCCTGGAAGCTGTTACTTCATCCTCTTCCTTAGTTCTGGGTAGCTGTAGAATCTTCCTCAAGCTCTTAGGTGATACCTTCACCTTCTTACCATGAACCCTGGATTTGATCTTTAATCCAGTTTCATCTACCTTAGCTCCATTGATGAATTCCAGTACCTCTTTCTTCCAAATTTTCGTTGGCTCTGAAACAAGATATTCTAACCCTGAGTCGACTACTAGGGTTATCACGTTCTTGAATTCCTGGTCAGCATCATCAAAAGCATTGCTCACCAGCTCGTAGCCTTCGTTGACGTTCTCCTCAAGTTTTGGCGCCATTAGGGTTTGAAGAATTTTGACTTGAGAGAAGAGAGGTGTCGACACAGAAGTTTTGGTCTCGAAACTTTTGAAAGCGTGTCGACAAACTAAGGCAAAACCCTATTTATGCCTTTCTACTTTTGAAGATGAAAAGGCGGGCAGCCAACTTAAATTGTGTCGACACTGGCAATAAGTGTCGACACTGACTTATAATGTCTCGACACCTATGTGTCGACACAAGTTTAGTCAACAGATTATATGTGTCGACACTTGTTTATGTGTCGACACCACTTAACTTGACATTTAGTCGAGACTTTACTTAGATAATTCTGAGTAAACACTATGTGTCGACACCACCTTGGTTGTGTCGACACCAACTTGTCATGTGTCAACACTAATATTCTGAAGTGTCGACACTAACTTTCTAGATGTGTCGACACCTTTTCCCTGAAGTGTCGACACCAATTTTCTGTGTCGACACAGATATCTCTGTGTGTTGACACCTTTTTACTTAGTCATTTCCAATTCTGTAAACTTACTCTAAGTTTATCATTCCTAGTTCAATTTTAAACCTATTGAACTTAGCTTCTTCTAGGGGCTTAGTATACATATCAGCTAGTTGATTATCTGTTCTAACATATTCAAGTAAAATATCTTTTCTTTCTACATGCTCCCTAAGAAAATGATATTAAATTTCAATATGTTTTGTTCTACTATGGGATACAGGATTATTGGCTATTGAAATAGCACTAGTAGAATCACAGAAGAGTGGAGTTCTACTTACCTGAAATCCATAGTCCTCAAGCTGATGTTGTATCCATAGAAGTTGAGCACAGCAACTTCCTGCAGCCACATACTCTGATTCTGCAGTGGAGATAGCCATACTTGTTTGCTTTTTGCTACTCCAAGAAATCAGTCTTCCACCTAGGAATTGACAGGTTCCAGTAGTGTTTTTTCTATCTTCTTTGCATCCTGCAAAGTCTGTATCTGAATAACCTGTTAGATCAAAATCCCCATTCCTAGGGTACCAGAGGCTTAGATAAGGAGTGCCCTTTAGATATCTCAATATTCTTTTGACTGCTGTCAAATGAGACTCTTTAGGGCAGGCTTGATAACTTGCACAAACACATGTAGCATACATGATATCTGGTCTACTAGCAGTCAAGTATAATAGGGAGCCAACTATCCCTCTATACAAGGTTTCATCCACAGGTTTCCCTGCATCATCCTTGCTAAGAGACATACTTGACCCCATAGGAGTCTTCATGGTGCTGGATGAATCCATACCATACTTCCTTATGAGTTCTAGGGTGAACTTGGACTGGCATATGGATAAACCACTCTCAGTCTGTCTTACTTGGAGACCCAAGAAGAACTTTAGCTCTCCCATACTACTCATCTCAAATTGACCTTGCATTAGCTTTGCAAACTTTTTGCAAAGGCTACTTTCAATAGACCCAAATATAATGTCATCTACATATATTTGGACTAGTATTACTTTGCCTCTAGATTCCCTAAGGAATAGAGTCTTGTCTATTTTCCCCCTTGTGAACTTATTCTCAATGAGGAAAATAGACAGGGTTTCATACCAAGCCCTAGGGGCTTGCTTTAACCCATGTAAAGCTTTCCTAAGTCTATAGACATGACTAGGTAGAGTTGAATCAACAAAACCTGAGGGTTGTTCCACATAGACTTCTTCTTTAAGATTACCATTTAGAAATGCTGACTTGACATACATTTGGTAAACTTTGAATCCTTGATAGGTTGCATAGGCCAGGAACATTCTTATGGCTTCCAGTCTGGCTACTGGAGCAAAGGTTTGATCAAAATCAATACCTTCTTCCTGCCTATATCCTTTAGCAACCAATCTTGCTTTGTTCTTAATGATGACTCCTTGTTCATCCAACTTATTCCTGTAGATCCACTTGGTTCCTATTATATTGTGGTCTTTAGGTTTAGGAACAAGTTCTCAGACCTTGCACCTCTTGAACTGATTCAGCTCTTCTTGCATTGCTTCAGTCCATTGTAGATCTAGAATGGCTTCTTCAAACTTCTTTGGTTCAACTTGAGATAGAAAACTGGAGTAGATTGCTGCATTCAGGTTTCTGCTCCTTGTTTGTACCCCTTGTCTTGGATCTCCAATAATCTACTCTACTGGATGATCTCTAAGATGCCTATTGGCTGGAGGCATCCTGACTTCTGGTTGAACCTCTTCAGTTTCATCATCTTGTTGTACTCCTTGTACTTCTTCTGCATTTGGTACATGTAGTACTCCCCCTGGACAACAGCCACTGTCTTCTACTTGCTTTCTTGCAGTAGATTCTTCTTCTAGAGTGAGCTTGTCCATTTTCTTTGTTAAACCTGTGGGGCTGCATACACTACTAGACAACTCATTGTTAATAAGCCTAGTTTCATCAAATACTACATGTACAGTCTCTTCTACAACTTGAGTAGACAAGTTGTAGACTCTATAAGCCTTACTATTGTTGATGTACCCAACAAAAATTCCCTCTTGGGACTTGGCAGCAAACTTAGTCAAGTAAGACTTTCCATTGTTAAGTATGAAGCACTTACAACCAAAGATCCTGAAGTAGGATAGATTTGGTTTCCTGCCTTTCACAACCTCATAGGGGGTCTTGTTGAGACTTTTAGTTATGGTAGCCCTATTAATAACATGGCATGCAGTATTGACTGCTTCAGCCCAGAAGTATTCTGGTAGTGATGTATCACTTAATAGGGTCCTACCAGCCTCGATCAAGGTTCTATTATTCCTCTCAGCAATGCCATTTTGCTGAGGTGTTCTAGGTGAAGAAAACTCTTGAAAGATCCCAAAGTTTTCACATAGTTTTGTCATGCTATCAGACTGAAACTCAGTACCATGGTCACTTCTTATTTTAACCACTGTACTATTTAGTTCATTCTAAATTTGCTTGACAAAGCTATAGAAGACATTAGGTGTTTCATATTTCTGTCTTAAGAAGAACACCCAGGAAAACCTTGAGTAGTCATCTACAACTACAAAGGTATAGACCTTCCTACCTAGGCTGTGAACTGGCATTGGACCAAAGAGATCCATATGCAAGAGGTATAAACACCTCACAGCATCTTTGTTTTCTATGCTTCTAAAGGTGGATCTAGTCTGCTTGCCCTTTTGACAAGCTGAGCAAATATCATCTTTAACACACTTAACTTGAGGACCATTCCTCACTAACTCTTTGCTAAAGAGTTTGCCAATTGTCTTGTAGTTAAGATGGACTAGCCTCTTGTGCCATTTGACACAATGAGAGACTGTCTCATTAGCTACAAGACACACTTGAGAACCATTGGTCTCACACATAATGTCTAGGCAGTAGACATTCCTCTTTCTATAGTCAGTCAAAATAATCTCTTGATCAGTTGACCTCTTGATATGACAACCATTTTTAACAAATGAGATGTCATACCCTACATCACTTAATTGACTTATACTTATTAGGTTGTGTTTCAACCCTTTAACATAAGCCACTTGAGTAATGGTAACTAGGTTATTAGAAATGTTACCAAATCCTTTGATGATTCCTTTTTCAGAACCACCAAAGGTGACTTTTGGACCATCTTTGATTGGAATGTAGTCCTTTAGTAATCCCCTTGTTCCAGTCATATGTCTGGAATATCCACTGTCCAAGTACCATATCGGGGCATGGCCACTTGGACTAACCTGCAAAACAGATTAACGAACCTTAGAACCCAAAGAATTCTTGGGTCCTTGGTACTTGTTAGTTTGCATCCTGACGTGGATACCTGCTGGTTTTACAACAGCTAGTTTGCTACTCACTTTGGCACTAGCATTGTGCCAACAGTCCATTGCAAAATGGCCAACCTTGCCACAACACCAATACTCAAACTTATTGTACCTTTGCTTAGGTACAGTCTTAGCTGTTTTATCCACAGCTGGCTTGTTGAGTGTTGGGGCTTTGCCCTTGGACTTGGACTGGACAGTCCTTGCAGGTTTAATAAAACCCAGTCCAGCCTTGCCTTTATGATGAACAAATTCATCAATTAAAGGTAGAACTGACTTAGGATTAGAAAACCTAGCCACTAGATCTCTCTCCTTCTGAAGATTAATCTCCAGACTCTTGATTTGATCATTCTTATATGTGATAGTCCCCATCTGAATCACAGTTATGTGCTTCAGTCTGGCTATCTCATTTAGCTTTTGATCAAACAATTTCTCAGAATCAGTTGCCAAAGCTTTGAGATTAGCAATTTCCTTTGCCTGATTTTTGGCTAGGGACTTGCTCTTCTTATAAGCTTGCAACAGAACTTTATATTCATCTATCAGCTGATGAATATCTTCTTCAGACTCAGATACACTCTCATCACTTGATGAAGATGAATCTGATTCTGTATTGGCACAAGAAACTGAACTGGAAAAACAATGTTGTACCTTACTAGGTCCTGGCTGCTCCAGGATTTTATCACTTTCTGTCAATGCCATTAGCCCTTGGCATTGACTGTCTTCTTGTTCATATATAGACTCCATAATCTGCATGAACTCTTCTTCTTCTTCTTAAGCAAACAGCCCTATATATGCCTCAGCATCTGACTCAGTCTCTGATGAAGAGATATCTGACAGGGTCTTCTCCTTTTTGGCAACAAATGACTTTTCTTTCTTGCCTTTGAAATGAGTCTTCTTCTTGTCACTAGACTCCTTTCTCTTTTCTGGACAATCTGCAACAATATGGTCTTGTCTATTGCAGCAATAGCACACTATTTTTGAAAGTGTAGCCTTGCTAGACTTAGTCTTTTTCCTGTCCTTCTTTGAAGCCTTTTTATTCTGATAAAAGTCTTCTTTTCCCTGTGAAGTAGAAGGTCTTGTCCTCCACTATTTCTTCTTCAAGAACTTCTGAAAATGTCTAGTGAAGGCAACAAAGTCCTCATCACTTTCACTGCTTTCAAACTTTGTACTTGCTGACTCATCTGACTCAGTTTCAGCAACCTTTGGAGGTGGAGTAGGTGACTTACCTCTATACTTTCTGGGGGCTTCTGATTTAAAGGCCACTGTCCTTTCCTTATGTTCAATTCTTGTTGATTTCTCCTCTTCTTTCCTCACTGTCAACTGTATTTCATAAGACAACAGTTTGCCAAACAGTGTAGGTGGAGGAATTTCTACCAACTTAGCCATTTCTCTAATGGCACAGATCTTGGTGTCCCAATCTTTTGTTAGGGACCTTAGAAACTAGTCATTGAGTTCATAATTACTGAACTCTCTGCCATAGGACATGAGTTCATTCACTATCCTGTAGAACTTCTTGTAGCACTCAGTTATGTTATCACCCTTTCCTTGTCTAAAACTTTCATACTCTTGATTTAGCAAGGATTTTCTGTCTTGCCTTACTTCTTCAGAACCCACCATATACACAATAAGAGTATCCCACATCTCTTTGGCTGTCTTACAGTGTATTAGATTCTGAAAAGTTGCATCATCTATGGCACTCACTATTATGTTCTGAGCCCTCTTATCCATAGTGGCTAGAACAATTTCACCCTTTGACATTTCAGAGAAATCCTTAGGTGTTCTCTGATTGGCATCCAAGACTGAAACCTTCATGGGCACATATGGCCCTTCCTTTACTGTGATATAAATTCTAGGGTCTGAGGCCTCCATAAACAGCCTTACCCTTTCCTTCCATATGCCAAAGATTTCCTTCCTACATATAGGTAGTTTCATGGATCCCAATTCCTTGTGATTTTTAGTGGAACCCATAGTTCTTGATTTTCTTGATTCTGTTATTTCCTTAGACTGAATCTGCCTACAGGATCTACTCAGACTGTTAGTCCTTTTTGAGTAACCTGGCTCTGATACCACTTGAAAGATATAGTACCTAAACACCTAAAGGGGGGGTGAATAGGTGACTTGAATCTTTTTAACTTCTTAGGCAGCAAACAGATAATATCACAGAATTATATCTAATCTATCACAGCACACATTCACCAATCACAGCAATCCACAAACACACAGTAGATACAGAGATTTATAGCGGTTCCCCAAGCTTTGGGTACATCCACTTTCCCCCTTCGCCTATCTAGCAGTGTACTAGATTCGGCCAAACTCCTCCACTATCTCAGAACCTAAAACAGGCTCCTACACCTCAGGCTCAAGGCCCTACAACTCAGCTTTTCCACAAAGCCTACACTCAGCCACAAAGGCCTACACTCAGCCACAAAGGCCTACACTCAGCCACCAAGGCCTACACTCAGCCACCAAGGCCTACACTCAGAGATTTAACTCTCCTACCCTCAGCCTTTATAATTGCAGGCTTACAATCTCAGATCCCTAAGGATCCTACAAGTTATAATGAATATAAAATGTATAAACTCAACAACTTAGATGAAAGAGAGATAAGTTGTGAGATTCTTGATGAGTTCTTGGAAGAACTCAGCTGGACTCAATCTGACTGAGCTTTCTTCAAAGCTTCTTGAAAGTAGAACTCAATAAGATTGACTCCTTCTGCAGTTGATCCTTGATCTCTGCTACTTAAGATTCAGACCAATCTGAATCCTTCTTCTTAGCTGGGTTCTAACACCTGATTTCTTGGATGGAGCTCTCTCTCCAACTTCTTAGATCTTCACTTGAAAGCTAGATCTTCTTGTATGTTTCTCTTGTGAATGATCACTTGAACCACTTCATCAATCCAAAAACTTCAATAACCTGTTGATCAATCTCTTCTGTAGACATTATAGGCCTATTTATAGGCCTTCTTCATGGTAACCGGCTGGTCCGGTTCATAACTGTCTTCTAACAACTCTGACAGGTGCAGTAGACCGGCTGGAATGACAGCTGTCAAGTCATCCAGTCAGTTCTTGAAAATTCTGTAACTGTCTTTAAGTGTCTAGACTTTCTGTCTTTAAGTGTCGACACTTATAGACCAAGTGTCGAGACAAGCTGTCTAAGTGTCGACACTAGTCTACAAGGTGTCGACACAACTCCTTGTGTTGTAGATTTTGTATCTCGACACTACTTCTTCTTCATGTGTCGACACTGAAATTTAGTGTCGACACAAGTACTTGTTCTTCAGAATTTTGCTGAATTCTTCTAAGTGTCGACACAACACCTTTGTGTCGACACATATTCATGTGTTGAATCTGTTAAGTGTCGACACTGCTTCTTGGTGTCGACACATGTCTTCAGTGTTGATACTTGTTTAGTGTCGACACATTGCTCTGGGTGTCGACACTTTCTTCTTCTGTCGAGACTCTGGCTGAGTGTCGACACATTCCCTTAGTGTCGATACTTGTACTTAGAATATTTTGCTGAACTTTGCTGTTCTTTGCTAAGTGTCGACACAGCTCCTTGTGTCGACACTTTCTTCAAGTGTTGAGTCTTCAGCTAAGTGTCGACACATTGTTCTGGGTGTCGACACTTACTTCCAGTGTTGACTCTTCTGCTAAGTGTCGACACATTGTTCTGGGTGTCGACACTTACTTCAAGTGTTGACTCTTCTATTGAGTGTCGACACATTGTTCTGGGTGTCGACACTTGTACTTAGTCTCTGCTGACGTTTGCTGAGTGTCGACACAGCCTCCAAGTGTCGACACTTTCTGATGTAGACACAGCTTCACTGTCTTTTCTTCACTGAGTGTTGACACAGCTCCTTGTGTCGACACTTTCTGTCTGGTGTCGACTCAGCATCCCTGGTGTCGATACAATGACTCCAAGTGTCGACACTGCTTGTCTGGGTGTCGACACAAGTCTTCTTAAGTGTCGACACTTTCCCTCTGGGTGTCGACACATGGACTTAGAAACTTTTTCTTCTTTCCTGTAAATACTTAGCCTGCACATGTAAACTCAAAATACATCAAATACATTTTGATGTATATCATTGAGTTGGGTGAGGCTTCTTCAAATCAGGTACATTTAAACCAATGTACCCAACAGTTACATTTCTTAAAAAACTATTTTCTCGCTTCGGCACGCCTCGCGCAATTGTTAGTGATAGGGGAACGCATTTCTGTAACGCTCTTATGGCTAAGACGTTAGCTAAATACGGAGTCACGCACAAGCTTGCCACCCCCTACCACCCGCAAACAAGTGGCTAAGTTGAGGTAGTAAATCGAGAGATTAAGCGAATTTTAGAAAAAACCGTTTCACTAAATAGGAAAGATTGGTCCGTTAAACTCGATGATGCGTTGTGGGCTTATCGGACGGCATACAAAACCGCAATTAGTTATACGCCGTTCCGGTTAGTCTACGGCAAAGCGTTCCATTTACCCGTAGAATTAGAGCATCGCGCTCTTTGGGCTTTAAAACTCTTAAACCTTGACTCCAACTTAGCCGCTCAGAATAGAAAACTGCAACTAAACGAGCTCGATGAATGGCGTGCGAACGCTTACGAGAGCAATAAATTCTATAAGGAGCGTTCTAAGTTATATCACGATCGAAATTTAAAGTCCCCAAAAATATTTTCTCCGGGCAATCTTTCCTTCTTTATAATTCACGCCTTAAGCTCTTTCCGGGTAAACTAAAATCTAGATGGTCGGGTCCCTTCTTAGTTGAAGAAGTCTTTCCATATGGGACCGTACTCGTCTCCCACCCGGAAAGAGGTTCGTTTAAAGTAAACGGTCATCGGCTTAAGTTATACATCGCGGGCGACCCAGTGATCGAGCATTACGAAACCATAACCCTCCTCGATCTATAACTCCGCCAAAATAGTCAAGCTACACGACTATAAACTAAGCGCTCCTGTGAGGCACCCCTCGCTTATCTTTTTCGCTCTTTCCTTATTACCTTTACTGTTTTTTTCTAATAAATGCAGGGTTTCTGATTGGACTTCCCCGAACGCGTTTCAGGGACGTTTCTACCCCCCCCCCTCTCTTTACTTTTTGTACATATCGCATTTTAATTTTTGTTCCGCATACTTACGTTACAACATTGGGGACAATGTTGGACTTAAGTATGGGGGTATTTTCGTGCTTTACTTTCTGCACTTCAATTTTTTCTGCATTTCAAAAATACAAAAAAATACATATAACAACAAAATAAAAACAAAAAAAATTAATTAAAAAACATCTTAAAATGAAAAAAAAATTAAATGAAAAATCCAAAAAAAATTTCTCTTTCTTTCTTTTTTCCAAAAACCAATGTAGCCAACATCAATCTCAGCTCAACGATGTCAACTCGACACTTTCCGCTCGACATTCGTCGAGTGTCGACACCAACTGACACGCCCAGAGTCACGCCCGTGACCTGGGGCTTGACCTTTCCAGCTAGCCCGACAAGATGCTGCCAAAGACTTTCGGCGCAACCCGCGCCCGGTTCTACCTCCCCGACACGCCCAGAGTCACGCCCGTGACCTGGGGCGTGACTGCCGCGAACTCAGCCCGAAGTCAACTTTCCTGTCCAATCGACGGCCGCCTTCATGAATAGTACTGACACGCCCCCCGACACGCCCGTGACCTAGGGCGTGTACTTAGAATTTTTTTGCCTATAAATTGCCCATTTCTGTAAGGTCCAAGGGTTCAGATTTTTGGGTCATTTTAGTGTCTTTTTGTGGGCTGCATCCGTGATTTCTAGAGCTATGTAAGGAGATTTCTCCCTCCTTTCTTTCATGTTTGTTTTTACTTTAGCTTTAGCTCTTGTAATAGCTTGTAATAGTTTCCTTTAAGTAATAAAAATGTTAGATTTTTCTCTTCTTATTTGGCTTTGGAATGAACTCTTGTGCCCATTTTTCTTCTCATTTTATTCTTAGTTTCATCTTTGTTCTTCATTTATGAAAGGTGTGTGTGTGTGTGTATGAGTGTAACATGCTTAATATTCATGTTTTTAACTTGTCTTCATGCTTAGGTATGATAGGTTTTCCTCTTTTTCACCATGTCTTTTTCTTGAAAGAATTAGGATTTCATTCTTATGAATTTACAAAAGAGATTTGAAAAGTGATTTTGTTCTTTTTTTTACTTAGTTTTTCTTTTAGGATTGTAAAACCTCTTTTGTTCTTTTTATTTTCTCTTCACCTTTTTATCACTTTTATGAATTCTTAAGAATGAAAAAGTTATAGATTTAATTTTTGAGCACGTTTGATTTTGACTTTATTTTGTAAAACTTTTTGCTCATTCTCTTTTTATTTGTTCTTTTTATGTGTTTTGGGTAAGTTTTAGGAGTAGAAATCTTGTTATTTTAATTTATAAGCAACTTTGATTTTTCTTCGTTATTAGTGTGTGTGAGTGTATGAGCATAAATTTTCTTTTGTTCTTCTTAATTTTCATGCTGTGTGTGTGAGTGTATGAGTATAACATTTTATTGCTTTCCTCATTTATGAAGAGTGTGTGAGTGTAGGTGTTAAATTTTAATGCTTTCTTTTAATGCTTTGTTCAAATTATGTAGAGTGTGTGAGTGTAGGTGTTAGCTTTATTGCTTTCTTGAAATTCATATGGACTGTGTGTATTTGTGTGTATTTATTTCCGCCTACTCGTTAAGAGTTAAATGGCGCATCGTTTTCATTTTCAGTCCTACTCTTTTGAGTAGGACTTGTAATTTTCTTTCTTTATTTTTCCGCCTACTCACTTGAGTTAAATGGACGGACTTTATTTCCCGCCTACTCGTTCGAGTAGGACTTGTAATTTTCTTTCTTTATTTTTTCGCCTACTCACTTGAGTTAAATGGATGGATCTTTATCTCCCTGTAAATATTTGAGAAAGCACTGTAATCGCATTTATTTTCTCCTACTTATTTGAGTAGGACTCGCTTTCATTTCAGTCCTACTCGTTTGAGTAGGACTTGCAATTTTCAGCTTTTTATTTCCCGCCCCAACTCGTTTGAGTGGGACTCGCAAATTTTAAATATGCAAATTTCTTTTATGTGTAACTTAGTTTCTGTTTAATTTATAATTTGGAGTGTGCGTGAGTTCTTGTTTTAGCTAACTTTTCAGTTTTCTAAATGTTTGTTATTTTTCTTGTGTCCCCTTCTTATAATCATTAGCGTTTAATTTCGAACTTGCGCCTCACTAAATTATAAGCCGTCCTCATACCGATGTGTGGCTAATCGCTATTAGCCTCAGCATCGAAAAGCATTGGTACATTTTAAATGATTTCTAATAATTAAAGCTCTTTATTTTCATTTTAATTTAAGGACTTAAGGTTTACCCCGGGTTTACGACGCGTAGGACCACATATCGATGTGTGGGCCCTATTTTCGTAGTCCATATACTAGCTAGCCGAGAGGCCGTGCATATGGACCGATCACCCCTGGGTAAATAGAGTTGCGTGCATACCCTCGAAAGAGGACAAGCGTAATTCTACCGTATTGGGTTCCCCACCCAATAGCGGGGTTCTTAGCGTAAAGCGGGCGTTAAGAGGAATCCTTCGTCGGACTAACGTTCAGTCGAATAGTCTTAACGTTCAGGTGAGCAATATTCCTAGAGATAGGTGCGCTCACATTTGTGGAACCTCCACGGCCAAGTTGCCTTTTATTAAATTGAAAACTAAGTCCTATAATTATTAAAAATTGTTTTAGTCTTAATCTGATTCGATGCCGAGCGTTAACCCTTCATCGAATATTTTCTAAAAAACATTTTTTTCGCTCCTTTACTTTTTTTCGTCTTTACTTTACTAAAAAAATCCACCTTACTCTCAGTAAAATAATAGTCCTCCCAGAGGAGTAAGAATAGTCAACACAACCCCGAGAACAATACGACCTCGATATTCCCCCGAATATCGAGTACTACTTGCGATAGGTGCACTTGCCTACCCGAGCAAGCCCGCGGCGATCGACTCACCGAACCAAGCACAGTAAGAGTCTGTTCGCGGGCCCATCAATAGATGTTACCTTTCCTTTTACCTATCAACATAGTTGTGTTGTCCTCTGATTTGATCTTGCATAAGGATTTACTAAAAGTCACTTGGTAGCCTTCATCACATAACTGACTGATGCTGATCAAGTTGTGCCTCAGTCCTTCCACATAGGCTACTTTCTTGAATGTGACTGTGCCAATCTGGACTGCACCATATCCTTTTGTTAGTCCAAAGTTTGAATCACCAAATATGACTTTGGGTCCAAGCTTGGCTTTGAAGGATGCAAAATTGTCCTTGCTTCCTGTCATGTGCTTGGAGCACCCACTATCCAAATACTATTGCTGGTTTGATGTTGGATAGGTCTTCACCTGCACATAAAACAATTTACTTATTTTTGACCCAGTTTACCTTGGGCCTAGGTTGATAACCTTTAAATTCAGAAATAAATGACATCCCTGGTTGACTCTTATAACCTTCAGGATGATATCTCCTTGGAGGTATTATCCATTCAGTATAAGGGTTAAATCTTTGGGATGAAGGACCCCTAGGTTTGGATTTTGATTTACCTTTGAAAAAGTTTTCAAAGCTCTGATCTCTGCTCGACGATCGTTGAGCTGAGTTCGACGATCTTGGGTCAGATCATCGAGCTCCATTCGAAGATCGACTGTGGCAGAGTTCAGGGTTTAGAGATCGTCGACCTGAGTTCGACGATTTTGCCTGAGATCATTGATCTCCATTCGGCGATCGTCTAGCTCCGTTCGATGATTTCTGTTGAACTCTTGTTTTCTTAGGTAAGTCAGAATTTTTCCTAGCTACCTCTGCAACTCCCTTACCTTTATCAGAAATAAACTTGATTGGGGTTGTTAATACTATAGGTTGGCTAGATGAGGTACCCAAGCCCAGTGTACTATTAAACCTTGAGTTCACTGTGCTTGCGATGTCCATTAGTTTGATACTTCTCCCATTGATGGATTCTTCAAACTTTTTGGCCTCTGATAGTTCACTTTTCAGTGAGGCTATCTGCTCCCTACAGCATTCCAACTCCCCAGAGAGTTTGAGGTTTTTTGATTTTAAGGTATTGTGTTCAGATAATTGATTTCTGAGAGAAATGATTTCCTTCTCAGATTTTAATAAGTCTAAACATAGTGCTTTAAACTCATACTTGAATTCCTCAGAGTTAAAATCAAAAGAACTTATTACATAGTCCTCTTCAAATTGAGTCTCTGAGTCTGACTCTGACTCTTCTGCATCAGAATTGTGTTGTGAGGCATTGATAGCCATCATGCAGAATTCCTTTTCATCGGCATCATCTTCATCATCACTTGAGCTGGATGAAGCTTCTGATTCTTCTTCTGTCTCACTCCAAGTTTCAGCAATAAATCCCTTCCTTGTGTGTTTGTTCTTGCTGGAGGAGGGTTTGCCATTGCTATTCTTCTTGAAGTCCTTGTCTTTTCTTCTTTCTTTCTTGTCCTTTCTGTCCTTGTTTTTATTTTCTTGACAGTCAGGCACAATGTGGTCTGGTTTCCTGCAACCAAAACAGATAATCTCTTTGTTATTTGATTTATCATACCTTGGCTTGTCATGCTCTTTGTATGATCTTTTTCTGAAGTCCTTTCTGGCCATTTTGTAAAATCTTTTGGCCAGTAGACTTAGCAATTCCTCATTGCCCGTGACCTTGTCTTCATGCTGATCTTCAGTGGCTTTGAAAGCTATTGACTTTTCCTTTCTTGTGGCTGGTGAGGCAGCCTTCTGCTCTTCTTCTCTATTCTTAATGATCAGCTCATAAGACTTGAGCTTGCCCAAGAGAGCTTCAGTGGTGATCTCATTTAGACTTCTGGCATCCTTGATTGGCCAGATCCTTGAGTCCCACGTGCTTGGGAAGCACATTAGGATTTTATCATTTAGCTCAGTCAATGAGATCTCTTTGTCCAAAGTTTTCAGCTCATTGACTATGAGACTGAGTCTGTTATACATGTCTGCTACTGACTCAGCTTCTCCTTTCTTGAAATTCTCATATTGGGTTATGAGGTGAGATCTTCTGTCTTTTCTCTTATCAGCAGATCCTAAGACTATCTCAGATAGCTTATCCCAGATGTCCTTTGTTGAGTTGCATTCAGCTATCTTTTGGAATATCTCATCAGACATAATCTGAGCTAGAATGTTCATAGCCTTTGCATCTTCCAATTTCCATTTCTTTATTTCTGTATCTGTTCTTGAGGGAGGTGGAACAACATTTGTACTTATGTTCTTTGGAGGTCTTGGACACACTGTCAAAACAGAATTGAAAATGTCCTCATCAATAGAGTACATGTACAGTCTAATCCTTGCCTTCCAAAGTGCAAACTTAGATAGATTGCACACTGGAGGTCTGGTGCTAGCATAATCTTTGTTTTGGGTCATGATTTGTGAAGAAATAATCCTAATAACAAACTTAAACGAGCAGATCTAATTGGAGGAATCTTTGGGTTCAGGTGTTAGCATGTACAACCACTAAGGTATGGTAGTTTAACCAACCTGAAAGATGTGGTATTTTTAACCAACCTGGCAGATGTGATATTTTTAACCAACCTGGCTCTGATATCAATTGAAAGTACAAGCTAGATCTGATATACTCTAGAGGGGGTGAATAGAGTATGGTGCTTGCTAAAAACTTTTTACAACTGTTGTTGTATTCCTAAGTGAACAGGGAAGCAAATAACATAAAGTAAATCTAAACACAGAACAATCACAGATCAATCACAAAGCACAATCAGAAAATAAAAGAAAAACAAGCAACCAGAAGACACAAGGAGCTATAGTGGTTCACCAACCAATCTGGGTACATCCACTCTTCTACCACCCTAGGTAGGAATCCACTGCAGGATGAGTTGATCAGGTGTCCTGGGCAACAATGAGCTTTTGATAAGGTGCTCAAAAAGCAAACCAGATTTTTTGATCAGGTGTCTTGCCACCACTGAGTTTTGATAAGTTCTCAGAAACCAATCACAAACTTTTGAAGGGAGTTTGAAAAACCCTTTACAATAGAGAGAGAGAGAAAGGGATGAGATGATCTTCTCTGTCAACAGTCAGAGAGAAGATAGTGGATGTTGTCAAAGCTCCCCCTGAGATCTTGAGTTGTTCAGGAAGTGAAGCTTTGCAGTAGGGTGATAGGCCTTCAGATGATTTGATCTCCAGCAAAAGATGATTTCAGCAACAGCTGAAATGTGAGGTGTCTGGAGTCTTGAATGATGATGGCCTTTGAACACTTGAATCAAGAGAGATCTGAAAATTTCAGTTGGTTGATCTCCTTTTGTGATGTGTGTTCTTGTATGAATTTTTGAGACTGGGAATGTCTGCAACTCTCTTTCTTTCTCTTGTGTAATTATTGTTGTAAGAGTTGTAATTCTTGTTGTTGCAGAGAATTGTTGTTTCAGAAGTTGTTGTTGTTGAATAATTATATTTCTTTTATTCCTTTGGTCTGAATAAAAATGATCCTCTGTCCAAGATAGTCGTTAGCCTGTCATAAATGTCTTCCTTAACTGCATTTTGTCTTCTGGAGGAAAGTCCAATAAAACATTCCTTGAAAATTCCTTGAAACTTGCTCCAGATTAATTAAAAACAGCTACAGGATCTCTGACATAAATGCTGAGAATAATTCCACAACTGTCTGAATTTGAATCTTGAGAAATGTCTAACTATCGTCGAACTGAGCTCAGAGATAGAGTATCAAACTGAAGTTAAGAACGTCGATCTGAGCTCGAAGATTGTCGAATGGAGTTCGACAACTCGTTGTAGTTGAGCTCAGAGATCATCAAATGGAGTTCGACGATTCGTCTAGGTGAGCTCAGCGATCGTCGAATGGAGTTCGACGATTCGTCGTCCTGAGCTTGACGAAATGACTTGGTATCCAAAACTAAAAAACCTTGTCTTGAGGGCAGCTTCCAAACCTAACTACTAACCCTTAGACTCAATTCTAATTGACCTTTAGATCTATACAATGTGGTCAAGACAGGTTTCCTAAGAGACATAGTGATCTTTGCCCAAATCTGTAATAGGGTGTTCCAACAGCAGCTTCTGTTGGCCACAGTTTCCCTTGTGCTCGAGGTACCCACCGTTCTCTAGCTTCCTTTTCTGGACCTTACTCGGACTTGGACTTTCCAGTGAGGGATCTCTGATCGTGGCGAACCTTTTGATAAAGAGAGCTGTGAGTTCAATGTAGCTGCTTATCCTTTCTTCATGTAGAGAACGAACCCATGCTCGAGCTTCCCCTTTCAATGTTGTTGGGAACGTCTGGACCATGAGTGCCAATGGGTTGTCGGTTCCGCTAAAATTGTGGATTTCAATGTCGTCTTTCGGGTCTGATTCTGTCCCGGAGTCAAATGAGTCGTAGTTAGGCAGATGTTTACTCGGCCCTAGCTTTGTGGCCGAGCCATCGACTGTCATCCTGCTTCCGGGATTCCCCTCATAATGAGGACTGGCGAGGTGGCGATCATGCATCTCCTAGAATGGTGTCATGGGCGCGGGGGATCTATTTGTGCTTCAGAACTCCTTCTCTATATCGTACTCCTTGTGTGGGCAGTGTCTGGTTAAAGAGGAGAGTTCTCCTGATGGTTGTAAGTTAGCTTGCTTGAAAGGCTGAGGAGCTCTTAGCATGCAGGATGCCGGATCATTCTGAATTGTGTGCATCATGCCTGTGCAGGCGGTACTTAAAGGGGGATGTTCTTGAAGTGGACGTTGCCCCCCAGTCCCCTGAGGGTCACGACGATGGTTGTCTCCATGGCGCTTAACTTGACGCCGCTCTTCTTGTCTCTCGAGGGCTTGTTCCTATTGTTGCAGAATTTCTTGGGCCGGGCGATGATTTGGCTGCGGCCGGGGAACGACTAGTGCTGCTAAACTTCTGAGTAGGGTGAGCATTTCAATTTGTTGTTCTTTTATCTGATGGATGCGTCTCTCGAGGGTGTTAACAGCTGCGTACGCAACCTTTGCCTTTTTGGTAAGCTCACAAGCGAGCTGGTGCGTGTCGGTTTGGTAAGTCCTCCGAGGATGACTCCTTCAGCAGCGCGGGCGCCTCTTTTTGCCATTAGAGCAAGACTTTGAAGCGATTGAGCTGGTGATCTAACTCTTTCGAAGGATGTTGGGAATCGGGATCCCACAGACGGCACCAAACTGTTGCGGACTAACTCGATGCCCAGGTCGGACAAGATTTGCTCGGACCGTCTTAGCTCACGAGGCGGTCGAGCGCGCACACAATCAATGAAAGTAGAAGGTTGGCATAAGATGTGATGACATGGAAAAACCCCTTAAAAGGGTAAAAAACCACGTGACCGGGTCTACGCCAATCAAATTCCACTAGATTCCGGTGATTACAGTGTATTAGAGAATCGGGGCGACAGGCCGCTCCCGTTAAAACTTGGGGGAGAGAGAGACTACGGCTCCCGACGGGCAACAGACTACGCCGCGGGAGCAACTTGGATGTTGAAATGCGTGGGTGGTCCTGGTTGTTGGATCCCTAGTAAGATTTGAGGTAGGTTCACTATGTTAGGATCATATGACCCACAATGTATAGTCAGGGTCATAGTTGTGTCCTAGAGTGTAGGCCAAGTCCTTAGAGTCAACATCACATGGACCAGTTATCAACAAGACTGCCAGAGACTTAAGACTTAGAAGATTTCAAGACTCTGTAAAGTGAGTTCAACGTTTGTCGAACTCAGGTCGACGATAGTCGTGCTCAGCTCGACGATCTCAGAGTAAATTCTCTGAGTTGAGCTCGACGAACTTGGTACTCAGGTCGACGAAAACTTGGACACTACAGCAACACTTCAAGTTCAGAGAACATCAAGATATTCTAAGTCCTTAGTATCAAACTTTGGTCGACGAACTTTGTTCTAAGCTCGACGAACTTTATTCTTTGGTCGACGAATCTTTGGACTACTACAGCATTCTGTCCAGACTATTTTCTCTAGTCTCAGGTCGACGAATTCAGTTCTATGCCCGACGAATTCTGGATTATCTACTTCAACAACTTAGAACCGAAAGACTTGTGTCGACACTCAGAGTATATGTCGACACCAACTGAGTCGACACTAGAAGAACTTGTGTCGACACCCAGATCATCAGTCGACACTTTAGAAAGGTTGTGTCGACACCACACAGAAGACTTGTGTCGACACAAAGGATATCAGTAGACACCACCTGTGTCGACACCAGGAGTAATTGTGTCGACACACAGAATATTTGACAACTCCAGAAACTCAGCTCGATGAAATCAAATCTTAGGACGACGAATTCTGGAGACCTTAACTTTCATTTCAGATACAACTGTGAATATTCTAAGTCCAGAAAAGTTGTTGAACTCCAGTCGATGCACACAGTTATCAGCTCGACGAACTTCAGACACAAAAGGCAAAGTTTTTGAAGCATACGGTTCTGTTATCAGATCGACGATCTTGGAACTCAGCTCGACGAGCAGAAGTTATCTGATTGACGAACACAGCAACTCAGCTCGACGAACTGTGGACTCAGCTCGACGAATTCTGTCATCAGTTCGACGATTCCAGACTTAGCATTTATTCCTTCTGTCCCTAGTCTATGACAATAATTTCTGAATGATTAATGGTAAAATATTCTCTGAATATTACCGTTGGATGGTACATTAATCACGGCTTTCATCAGAATTATTGTTTTCCATTTTTCCAAGGGACAGTTGGGGAAAGGAATCAATGCAGCATATTTTCAAGGACCGCCAGCATTGATTGTCGCAGAAGGATTCAAATTTCGAATGGAAATTCCCTCAGGAAATATAAAAGAGATTTTTCTCTCTTTCCTGATAGTATATGAGACGAAAGAAAGAAAGAACAAATCAGAGCACCAGAAAAATTACAGAGACAACATACACAGACACAGAGATTTTCAATCAGTCTGTCTTCAATAGCTTCTCTGATCCTTTCACAAAAGCTCTGATACAAAAAGAACATCTGCTTTCAGAAGAAGAATAACAATCATATAAAATCAAGATTCTTCTTACTTCAACACTCAAGGACTTCCAAGGACAACAACTGTCAAATCTGCCAAGAAGATCCTGCAGATAAAGGCTAAAAGCTTGAAGGCCTATCACCCTGCAGCAAGGCTTCCATATTTTCGTGAACCATTCAATATTTCAGGGGGAGCCATTTTCTACCATCAATATCCACAAGTATTCTCTCTGATTGTTGATAGAGAAGATATAATTAACTCTCTCACCCCCACTGTGTAAAGGGTTGTCATCTCCCTCCAAAAGTGATTCCTGGTTACAAGTCACCTGATCAAAAGACTTGGGGATTTGGTTTTTGAGCACCTAATCAAAAGCTCATTGGTGTCAGACACCTGATCAAAAACCTGAGTGGATTCCTACCAGGGTGGTAGAAGAGTGGATGTACCCAGGTTGGGGAACCACTATAAATATCTTGTGTCATCTAGTTTCCCTCTTTCTTTTGTTTTCTTGTTGTGACTGTGGTTGTTAGTTTCTGTGCTTTTTCATTTTGATTTATTTACTACTGCACTTAGACTAATCTGCATTATCCAGTAGAGAATCTTATAAAACTCTAAATATTGTATTCACCCCCCTCTAGAGTATTTCTGATCTATCTGCTCACTTTCAATTGGTATCAGAGCAGGTTCCTTTGGTTGTACAAGCTAACCCTTGAACCAAAGATCCTTTGTTAGATCTAAATCTTATTTTTTATTTTCATTTAGATTTATATACACAGCTATGACATCAAACAAAGATTATGCAAGCACCAAACCTCTAGTTTGCAACCTTAACAGGTTTGTCATCTGAAAGGCAAGAATTAAATTGTATATGAATTCTATTGATGAGGATATATACAATTCTATTTTGACAGGTCCCCTCAAGCTTCAACCTCTACAACATCTTCAAGCACTACTGCAGTTCCACTACCTGAGTGGACTGAAGCCTAGAAGAAGGCAAAGATAGTTGATGCCAAGGCTATGAACATACTGGCACAGACTATGTCAGATGACATCTTTCAGAAGGTGGCTGAGTGCACCTCTACAAAAACAATCTGTGATTCACTCAATCAAATGGTTGCTGGCTCAGCAGATGAGAGGAAAGATACAAGAACAAACCTCATCACACAATATGAAAATGTCAAAAAGGATGAAGCAGAAATAGTTGAAGTGATGTACAACAGGCTTAGCTCTATCATCAGTGAGATAAGGACCTTAGATAAAGAAATCACCTTGACTGAAGTAAATGACAAGATCCTGATATGCTTCCCAAGCTCATGAGATTCAAGGATCTGGCCCATCAAGGAGGCCAGAAGCCTAACTGAGATATCTACAGAATCTCTAT
Organism: Platanthera guangdongensis; assembly: GCA_039583875.1. Taxonomy (NCBI): domain Eukaryota; kingdom Viridiplantae; phylum Streptophyta; class Magnoliopsida; order Asparagales; family Orchidaceae; genus Platanthera; species Platanthera guangdongensis. Next base: position 76,293,662 of record CM077157.1, read on the forward strand.
TGGGCAAGTGAAAGTCTTATGAACAACTGATCAAGTCCAGGGAGGCAGCAGAGTAAAGGACACCTCCACCAGCCAGAAAAGAGCAAAGTATAGCTTTCAAGGCTGCTGAGGAGATAGAGACATCAACATCAAATGAAGATCTCATGAGTCTATTTGCCAGAAGATTCTACAAGATGACAAGAAAGGACTTCAGAAGAAAGTCATCTAGGAAATATGACAAACCCAGGTATTTTAAAACACCAACTAAAGAAGTGGTGTGTTTTGGGTGCAGGAAACCTGGGCACTTCCTCTCTGAGTGTCCAAAAAACCAGAAGAAAGAGAAGAGAGAAAGACATCAGGAAACAGCACACCAGCAAACCTTATTCCAGCAAATACAAGAGGAAGGAAAAGGGCTTTGTGGCTGAATCCTGGAGTGAAACTGAGGATGAATCAACATCTTCCCGCTCCAGTGAAGATGAGAAAGAAGAAAGGGCTAAGGAGGTTTGCTTCATGACAATTGATGCTTCTAGGAGTAATTCAGAAGAAGTGGAATCAGACAATAAAGAAGCTTCAGATTCAGAAGCTGATAAGGTACTATCTTCTTATGATTACACTTCAGATTCTTTTAAAATTGAATTTAAATCAATATGTATAGACTTAAGAAATTCAGAAAAAAAATTAAAACCCTTAGAGAAAAATTAAGAAATTTAGAAAATATCAACTCTGAAAATAATAGGTTAAAAGATGAATTATGCTTAGCTAATGTGCAAATAACATTGTTAAAAACTGAGCTTTGTGAAGCTAAACAACTTGAGAAAATTCTTAATGGGAGAAGCCTCAAGCTGATAGACATCACAAGCACTGTGAATGCAAGACTTAGTGGCAAGCTAGGCTTGGGTGCTTCATTAGGTTTGCCCCCATTCTCAGGAAGAACATCTTAACAACCCCCATAAAATTTGTCACTGCTAAGAGAAAAGAAAAAGTAATTAATAAACAAACAACAGGAAATGTTTCTAAATCAATAGGTCAGAAAACCAACAACCAGAAAACCATAGGTAACATGGTTCAGCAGAATTCGTCGAACTTAGATCGACGAAATCTAGCCAGTTCGTCGAACCCAGATCGACGAACTCTGACCACAAACTATAGTTATAGTTATTCGTCTAACTGCGATCGACAAACTCTGTATGGTTCATCGAGCAGAGGTCGACGAACAAGGGGCATAGAAAATGAATATATTCATTCTCTTGGCAGAGATCGGCGACCTCAACCCTATTCGTCGAACTCTGGTCGACGAACTCACAGAAATTCGTCGAACCAAGAAAGACTTAACCAAAACTTTAATTATAATAGAAACTTAAATAATTGCAGGAAAGCTTTTAATCCACTAGCTGATTGGTTCATACCACCTAGGAGATATTACCCTCTAGGATATAAATCTCAACCAGAATATTCTGTTGTTTCCAGCTTTTCATACCGGGAAAACAAAGGACCCAAGGTAACCTGGGTCAAGAACATTTAACTGTTTTCCATTACAGGTGAAGAGTTGTCCAAGTGTGAATCAGACCTGGTACCTGGACAGTGGTTGCTCCAAACATATGATAGACAGCAAGGACAATCTAACTAATTATAAGTCCAAGACAGGACCAAAGGTCATCTTTGGTGATTCCAAATGTGGCCAGTCAATAGGTTTTGGAGAAGTGAAGATTAGAGCTGTCACATTCAAGAAAGTGACATATGTCAGAGGACTGAAGCATAACCTCATCTCCATTAGTCAATTATGTGATGAAGGTTGTCATGTACATTTTAGTTCATCTTTATGTATTATCTCTAATAAAGAAAACCAAATAGTTTTAATTGCGAATAGACAAGGCAATATATATTTAATTGATTTCTTATCTGCCAATTCTGATATTTGTTTACTTAACTTAATTAGTAACCAGAATGATTTATGGCATAAAATACTAGGTCATGTAAATCTGAAAAACATTGCTAGGCTATCAAAAGACAACCTTGTTAGAGGTTTACCTTCTGGTCCCTACAAGAAGGAAGGTATCTGCAGGGCTTGTTAATTAGGCAAGCAAACTAAATCTAGTTTCAAATCCATTAATAAAAATGATTCACCTAGGATTTTGTATTTGGTATATATGGATTTATTTGGACTCATTGATGTACAAAGTCTCGGAGGGAAATCCTACACTTTGGTTATTATAAATGACTTCTCCAGGTTCACTTGGGTATCCTTTCTGAGATCTAAGTCAGATACCTTCAAGGTTCTTACATATTTTCTCAGGACCATAGAGATTGAGTTCTCTACTCATGTTGCATTGATCAGAAGTGATCATGGCACAGAGTTTGAGTCTCTTCTTATGCATGAGTTCTGTGAGAAGGAAGGTATCAGACATTGCTTCTCAGCTCCTAGAACTCCTCAACAAAATGGGGTAGCTGAAATAAAAAATAGGACACTCATTGAAGCTGCAGGTACATTACTTGCAGATGCTTACATGCCACTATCCTTTTGGGCAGAGGCTGTGAACACTACAAACTATGTCCTGAACAGAAGCCTGATACATAAGCTAAAGAATAGGACTGCCTATGAATTACTAAAAGGGAAGAAACATAAAATAAACTATTTTAAAGTCTTTGGTTGTATATGTTATATTCACACAAACAACAAAAGATATATTAGAAAGTTTGAGGCAAAGGCTGAAGAGGGAATTTTTCTAGGATATTCCCAAGTAAACAAAGCCTATAGGGTTTATAACAAATCAACCTTAAAAATTGAGGAGTCTATCCATGTTACTTTTGATGAAGCTAACATGTCTTGCAAGGAGAAAGAAATTTATACCAGTAGCAACTTGCAGGTACATCACTTATATGAGAGTTTGGATGGACTAAACCTTACCCAAGAGATTCCAAATCATCCTTCTTCACAAGTCATTGAAGAAAGCGAAGATGAAGGCATTGAAGGGAGTGATATTCCCCCAACAGCAAACATAATTCCACGGGAGGAATTAATTCCAAATGTTGATGCAGAACCAACTCCACCAGCTGAACTTATCATACTTAGGGATCACCCTAGATCTCAAGTTATTGGAGACATATCAGCAGGTGTACAAACAAGGCATCAACTCAATCAAGATGTGATGCATGCCTATTTTCTCTCTCAGATTGAACCTCTATCCATCCATGATGCAGAGCAAGATCCTCATTGGATTATTGCAATGCAGGATGAATTAAATCAGTTTGAGAGATGTAGAGTTTGAGATTTGGTTCCAAGGCCTCAAGACTACCCAGTCATTGGAACCAAATGGGTCTACAGAAACAAGCTGTATGCACAAGGAGTAATAGTGAGGAGTAAAGCCAAACTTGTTGCACAAGGATATAGACAAGAAGAAGGAATAGATTATGACCAGACCTTTGCACCTATTGCAAGGTTGGAAGCAATCAGAATATGTCTTGCCTATGCAGCTTACAAGAGATTCAAGGTCTATCAAATGGATATGAAAAGTACATTCTTGAATGGAGTACTCAAGGAAGAGGTGTATGTTGAACAACCTCTAGGTTTTGTTTCTCAAACTCATCCCTCTAATGTTTACAAACTGCATAAAACTCTCTATGGTCTAAAGCAAACTCCAAGAGCTTGGTATGAGACTCTAGCCAGCTTTCTGTTAGAGCATAAATTCATTAGAGGCATTGTAGATAAAATACTTTTCACTAGACATAATAAGGATCAAATACTGTTAGTACAAATATACGTGGATGACATAATATTTGGGTCTACTGATTCAAAATTGTGCAAGAGATTCTCTGATCTTATGCATTCTAAATTTGAAATGAGTAGCATGGGTGAGCTATCCTACTTCCTTGGTCTCCAAGTGAAGCAGCTCCCTGATGGCATCTTCATCTCCCAAGCTAAGTATGCTAAAGAGCTTATCAAAAAGTTTGGGATGGCTTATGTCTCAGCAAAGAAGACACTTATGCCTACAAATGTTGTAATTGATTCAGATGCACATGGGAAACCTGTGGATCAGAAACTATATAAGGTCATTGTTGGTTCCCTATTATACCTTACAGCAAGCAGACCTGATATCATGTTTATCACATGCCTTTGTGCTAGGTTCCAGGTGAACCCAAAAGAATCTCACCTTATTTTCCTATAAAAAATTTTGAGATATATAAAGGGTTGTCCTAGTTTAGGCCTATGGTATCCCACATAATCAGAATTTGAGTTAACTGGATACTCAGATGCTGATTTTGCTGGATGCAGGGTGGATAGAAAAAGTACTTCAGGAACTTGCCAGTTCCTGGGTATGAGATTAGTATCCTGGTTTTGTAAGAAACAGTCATCTGTATCTACCTTAACTACTGAGGCAGAATACATTACAGCAGGTAGCTGTTGTTCCCAGATGTTGTGGATACAAAATCAATTACTAGACTATGATATCAACTTAAATAATTCAACACTACTTTATGATAACACAAGTGTTATAGCCATAACACAGAATGCAGTCCATCACAGTAGGACAAAGCATATATACATTACACATCATTTCATAAGAGAGTGTGTAGACAAAAACAAAATTAAGCTTGTCTATATCTACACTGATTTACAAAGGGCTGATATATTCACCAAACCTCTGGATGAGAGAAATCATCTCTTCTTTATAAATCAGATGGGAATGATCAATGGAGAAGACTTAGTTTAGTTTAAGTCTGCATTCGACGAATTTGCCAAAGTTCGTCGAACGGCGCTCAACGAACTACGGAAAGTTTGTGAGATATTCGTCAAATGCAGGACGATGAACTCTCTGTGAGTGAAGTTGTTTTCGTCGAACGGAGATCGACAAATTCACTTCAGAAAACTTTCGTCAAACGGAGCTCGACGAAATGTCTTCAAATCTTCAGACAGAGCTCGACGAATTATTTGACTATTAAATATTTCATCAATCTTAGGTCGAAGAATGTTTAAATTTTCGTGGAACGGAGTTTGTCGATTCATATTCTGGAAAACCTTATATCTAGGTTTTTCTTATACCTCTGTCCCGTGCTTTCTGTTCCCTTTGCACTTGATCGTTGTTTGTCTCTCTTGCAGGTGATTCCAATGGCTATTCCAGCAGGTGACCTAACCGGAATGAAGTTTGACACGGGCTTTGACGTCGACTTTGAATCCTTTTAACATTCAGATCCAATCTTTCTGCATATACTCGAACTTTTGGAGGAACGGAAACTGAAAAATCTGATGTCAACCAGGATAAAGCTGTCTGCAACTAAAATTAGAGAGTGGGTTTATACATGTACATCAGAGAAGAACACTATGATCGGAACAATTGCGAGTAACTCTGTATCTTTATCTCCCACTGTACTTACTAAAATTTTTGGATTGATTAATGGTGAAGAACAGTTAGAAATTGATTCGGATGAATATGATATGATGTTGAGTTTAATGGGATATACTGGAGATAATCCCAATAAGTTGTTAAAGAAACATCTGTCTGCCGAATTTAAGTTCTTGGCAGATATCGTAGGAAAGGTCTGGCTGGGCAGGCATACTGCCCATGACTACATTACTAGACACCAGTTTCTGGTTATATGTGCAGTAATTAATAAGAAGGAAGTGGATTGGGCTCAAATTATATTTGATTTGATAAAGAAAAAGAACAACAAGAAGGAAGTATGATTTGGAAAGATCTTAGGGATCTTCCTGAAGGAGAAGACTGCTGAATCCCTGGTCTCACAGACCATATTCATTAATGCCAGCAAGAGGCTCACATGCACCTTGTTTGGTAGGTGGGAGAGGACTATAACTAAGCCATCAAAGCCTTCAACCTCTTCCACCCCAGCTTCTGAAAGCACCAGGGCTGTAAGAGTCACTCCCCACCCTACTGAAGAGATCATCCCCACATCTCCATCTCTTCCAGCAACTCAACAACAACAACAACTCCAACAACAACTTCCACCACCTCAACAACCAACACCCCATGTTCATATTTCCACTACAGTTACATCTTCTGCCACCTCTCCACCCCTAGATCTTATCACCATCCACTCATCTCCTATTTAGGAATACCATCAACCCACTCTACCTCAATCACCTTAATCCCCCACGAATTTACCAGATCCAACACCACCTTCATCTCCTCTTCCACCTCACCTATCCTTCATTCCAACTTTTGATCTTCTGACTCCCCCCTCCATTCTCCTCCTCCTCCACATCATCCACTCAGGATGTCCCCATGTTAGATGCTACTACTCCATCTCCACCACCATCTATCATTCCTCCACATATTTCTACTCACACAACATTTGAAACATTCACTGCTCCACCATTGGATCCCTCCACCATATCTTCCATCATTATTATAATTACACCCCTCATAAAATCAATCATAACAGAGGCCATTATACCTCTTGCTACCTCTATATCTACTCTATCTGCTCAACTTTCTTCCTTCACTGCTGCCCCCTCTTCATTCAGGGGCCTGACTCCAGTATACACTTCAAACAGGCAGGGGGAGATGCTTAATGAAGAAGCTGCAGCACTTCCAGCAGAAGCAGAAATCTTAGCTCCGGCAGCTCCAGAAACAACAGAGGCAGAAGCACCACTGACAGATACAAATTTATTTCCAGGGGATGCAGATTTTATTCCTGATGATAGTGATTTAATTGATTTGATTCATTTCATTGATACTGACATGGACTTTGATGAGTCAGTTACTGAAGAAATTCTTTGTTTCTGAATTCCACATTAATCCCACAGTAGACTTAGTTCATTTGTTGAAAGTATTTGATACTGCATTTTTGAAAGTTATTCCAGTAGTATATACTAAGCCATCTTTGGCTATTGTACCTTATACTTCTCCAATCTCTCCAAAAGTTGTTAAGCAACTTAGAGATAGTTTTGTTCTTTCAAAGTCATCAATCATGCCATCTCTAGAAGAAATTTTTTATGTTCCAACATTTGTAATGGATAACTCACCCATGCCAAATCTGGATGATTTGATTTTGGCTGATATAGAAGAAGAAAGTAAGGCAGCTGCTGAAAGCACTGTCAGAACCAGATCTCCAGTATCTCCTATGGCTTCTTCTCCTGCTCTTGTTGAAGTTTTTGCTCAAGTTCTTGAAAATCCAATCATTTCTACTGAGGCTCTGAAAGCACTCAATGACTTATATGATAACCCTTAGGGATCAGATAGTGATAATGATGATGATGAGGATGAGGAAGATGACTCAGATGATGAACTTAAGAGGAAGTTGGTATCAAAGAAACGAAAAGCCCCTCCTCCTACTGCTCCTAAGCCTAATCCAAACAATGACACTCCTTATTATATTCTCCAAAAGATAACTCCATACAAAGGGATGTCAGCCTGGATGTGGCTATCTAAAAATCAACAGAAGGAAAGGAAGAGAAGCAGAAGGTACTCTCATCACCAGTTCAGAAATATAGAAAAGATCCACCTCCTCCAGCTGCTGGTGCTTCAAGCACATCTTCTCAAAGATCTGCCCCACTTCAAACATATCAAAGACAGCAAGGGAGATCACATGAAAGCAGCCAGCACAGGCAATATTCTTCAGGAAAGTAGCCAGCAGCAACAACAACATCAACAATAACAACAATCCACTGAAAATCAACCAGCTGAAGGCTCTAAAAGACCATCCTCTCCTCCTGTTCCTTTTGAAGATCCTGAAACAGCTACTATGCTAGAATGACCAGGTTCCAAAAACTTGTAGGCCTTTCTCTAACTAACAAGGCCAAAGCTGAAGGAAAGGATCCCTCTGAATATACTACCATGTCAAAGTACAGGAAAGAGGAACTTAAGAGATTAGATAAAGCTAACAAGATTTTCAATGTGGATGACTACATGATGTTGTACCCAGAAGCAGTTGTCCCCAGAGCCACTTCTTTGAAGATTATAGGGGCTGCTGATATGACCATGACAAAAGTGAGAGCTTCAGATCCCAAAAGAGAAATTATGTTCACAAAGCCTGGAGAGAAGAGCAAGCAAGAAATGCCAAAGGAAAAGAAACAGAAGAAGTAAAATTCTGAACTCCTTTGTTTTCTACAATTATTTACAATTGCTCTATCATCTGAACAAAGTTTATGTATATATATATATATATCTGCTGCATGTGTTATTGATCTCTGCCAGATATATACCTTTTTCTGCTTTGTGTATTTTTCAATTTTGATTTGAGTCTGTAATTAGTGACTTCACCCAAATAGGGGGAGATTGTTGGATCTCTAGTAAGATATGGGCTAGGTTCACTAAGTTAGGATCATATGACCCACAATGTATAGCCAGGGTCATAGTTGTGTCCTAGAGTCTAGGCCAAGTCTTAGAGTCAACATCACATGGACCAGTTATCAACAAGACTGCCAGAGACTCAAGACTTAGAAGATTTCAAGACTGTGTAAAGTGAGTTCGACGTTCGTCGAACTCAGGTCGACAATAGTCGTGCTCAGCTTGACGATCTCAGAGTAAATTCTCTGAGTTGAGCTCGACGAACTTGGTACTCAGGTCGATGAAAACTTGGACACTACAACAACACTTCAAGTTCAGAGAACATCAAGATATTCTAAGCCCTTAGTATCAGACTTTGGTCGACGAACTTAGTTCTCAGCTCGACGACCTTTATTCTTTGGTCGACGAATCTTTGGACTACTACAACATTCTGTCCAAACTATGTTCTATAGTCTCAGGTCGACGAACTCAGTTCTATGCCCGACGAATTTTGAATTATCTACTTCAACAACTTAGAACCAGAAGACTTGTGTCGACACTCAGAGTATATGTCGACACTAACTGAGTCGACACTAGAAGAACTTGTGTCGACACCCAGATCATCAGTCGACACTTTGGAAAGGTTGTGTCGACACCACACAGAAGACTTGTGTCGACACACAGGATATCAGTCGACACCACCTGTGTCGACATCAGGAGTAATTGTGTCGACACACAGAATATTTGACAACTCCAGAAACTCAGCTCGACGAAATCAAATATTAGGACGACGAATTCTGGAGACTTTAACTTTCATTTCAGATACAACTGTGAATATTCTAAGTCCAGAAAAGTTGCCGAACTCCAGACGATGAACACAGTTATCAGCTCGACGAACTTCAGACACAAAAGGCAAAGTTTCTGAAGCATATGGTTCTGTTATCAGATCAACAATCTTGGAACTCAGCTCGACGAATAGAAGTTATCTGATCGACGAACACAACAACTCAGCTCAACGAACTGTGGACTCAGCTCGACGAATTCTGTCATCAGTTCGACGATTCCAGACTTAGCATTTATTCCTTCTGTCCTCAGTCTATGGCAATAATTTCTGAATGATTAATGATAAAATATTTTCTGAATATTACCGTTGGACGGTACATTAATCACGTCTTTCATCAGAATTATTGTTTTCTATTTTTCCAAGGGACAGTTGGGGAAAGGAATCAATGCAGTTTATTTTCAAGGACCGCAAGCATTGATTGTCGCAGAAGGATTCAAATTTCGAATGGTAATTCCCTCAAGAAATATAAAAGAGATTTTTCTCTCCTTCCTGATAGTATTTGAGACGAAAGAAAGAAAGAACAAATCAGAGAACCAGAAAAATTACAGAGACAATATACACATACACAGAGATTTTCAATCAGCCTGTCTTCAACAGCTTCTCTGATCCTTTCACAAAAGCTCTGATACAAAAAGAACATCTGCTCTCAGAAGAAGAAGAACAATCATACAAAATCAAGAGTCTTCTTACTTCAACACTCCAGGACTTCCAAGGACAACAACTGTCAAATCTGTCAAAAAAGATCCTGCAGATAAAGACTAAAAGCTTGAAGGCCCATCACCCTGCAGCAAGGCTTCCATATTTCCCTGAACCATTCAATATCTCAGGGGGAGCCATTTGCTACCATCAATATCCACAAGTCTTCTCTCTGATTGTTGACAGAAAAGACATAATCAACTCTCTCACCCCCACTGTGTAAAGGGTTGCCATCTTCCTTCAAAAGTGATTCCTGGTTACAAGCCACCTGATCAAAAGACTTAGGGATTTGGTTTTTGAGCACCTGATCAAAAGCTCATTGGTTTCAGGCACCTGATCAAAAACTTGAGTGGATTCCTACCAGGGTGGTAGAAGAGTGGATGTACCCAGGTTGGGGAACCACTATAAATTTCTTTTGTCGTTTGGTTGCCCTCTTTCTTTTGTTTTCTTGTTGTGGTTGTGGTTGTTAGTTTCTGTGCTTTTTTATTTTGATTTATTTACTACTGCACATACACTAATCTGCATTATCCAGCAGAGAATCTTATAAAACTCTAAATACTCTATTCACCCCTCCTCTAGAGTATTCCTGATCTAACTGCTCACTTTCACTGGTGCTCTGGCGCTTGCATTCACGTATACTTGTTGGCGATGGTTGCCTTCTTCCTTTGACTTTTTTGGAGACTTGGGCATTTTCCTGCTGGTGGCGTGTTGGTGGAGTGCTGGAAGCCGCAGGTGGCCGCTGGTGGTTCACGACGATAGGAGATCGAATCGGGGGAGGAGGCAGGCGAGCACTCACTTGAGGAAGAAGAAGACAACCCAGAGAAGAGGGAAAAAGTGAAGAATGAATAGGCCCTGGGGTCCATTTTATAGCTTTCGGAGGAGGATCATGGCGGGCCCTACCACTAAAGTAGTGGGTTAGTGGGTGGTTACCCTCTTGATCGGATGGCGAGGAGAGCCTCCCCTCGATCGGACGGTGGGGAGATCGTCCACGGCGACGGGCCGCCACGGCGGCGGTGGTGGCCGGCCGGGCGGCCGGTGGCGGGGGCAGTCGGCCTGGTGGCCGGCGGCGGCGGCCGGCCGGGGGCCGGCCGCGGCTAGGACGGCGGCCTGCCGGCCTTCTGTGGCCGGGTCGTCGACGGCTAGGTGGCCCGCCATGGCCAGGCCGCGGCTAGGCCTGACGCACCCGGCCGCGGCTAGGTCGGCCATGGTAGGCCGCAGGTAGGCCAGTCGTGGCCGCCCGTGGCCAGGCCAGCGGCCTGCCGCGGCTACCCTACCGGTGAGGCCGACGGTTTGGCCGCGATAAGGCCCGGAAGGGGGCCGGCCGCCGGTGGCGGTCAGGCCGCCCGACGGAGGGGGTCTTCCCGGTGGTGGCGTCCCTCCTCCATGGGGAGAGGGAGTGAGTCCCCGCCCCATAATTCTCTCATCATGAGAGTTCATGGGGGGATGGCCCACCCAAGATCTACTTTGGGAGGAGATCATGGGGGGGGGGGCTTTCCCTCCTATAAATGATGGTGAAACCCATCAAATCCCGTCTCATGCGAGTTAAATAAGTGCGTAATTTGTTTTGAAGGTTTTGAATATCCGCACACTGGTAAAACTATATATAATGTAATTATGAAATGTGCGCGCGAATTTAAATTAAAAGATAAAATAATGAGTATTTCTTTTGATAACACCTCTAATAATAATGTAGCTATTGATTGGCTAAAACGCGATTTAAAACCAATAATAAACGGTGCGTTGTTTCACACTCGCTGTGTTTGTCACGTTTTAAATTTAGTAGTACAAGATACCTTAGCCGCTATGGAATTGTATATTGAAAAAATTCGTCTTATGCTTAGAGTCATTTATAGTTCTAGGCAACGATCGCACGGAATCGGACATTACATAGATTTATTAAAATGTTTTTATAGAGCGACAGTTTTTTTATCTGGCGTGTACTAACCCACAAGCTCACTAATTATTGAAAGTTTTGTAAATATCGCACAAAAAATTAATTATTATAGACAACATGATGGATGACTTCCATTAATTGAAATAATGAAAGAGTTTTTTTTTAAAATATTATAGAGAAATTCCTGCAATGTTTTCGTGTACCGCCGCTTTAAATCAGTTATTCAGCGTAGACGACGTAAAAAATTTGATAGAAGAAATAAATGCAAACATAAATTTAAATTTAAATTTCGATGATCGTGACGACGTTAATATTATAAAATTTAATTCTCTTTTTAGCGAGTTTTATAATTATTATGATAACTTATACGGCTCTCGGCCCCGGAAAGAAATATCGCAACCAAAAACAAAGGATACTTTTAAAAAACAACATTTTAAAATTATCAGCTAGGAAAAAGGAGCGCACATCTAATAGTTTAAATGAGTTAGGATTGTACCGTAAAACACAATTCCGTGATTTTATGAGCACGGAGGAAATTGGAAACTTCGATCTCCTAAAATGTTGGAAAGGTAAAGTTAATACGTATCCTATTTTGGCCTATATGATCCGTGATTTACTAACAATCCAAGCTAGTACGGTAGCTTTGGAGTCCGTTTTTTCTCTTAGTGGCAGAGTTTTGAACGAGCGGAGTAGCCAGCTCAATGAAGAATCTTTGGAAATGTGCATCTGCTACAAGTACTATTTGGATGCTATGAAAAGAAAACAGCAGATTACACCATTAGAGGATAACTCAGAAGAGTTCGAAGACGAGATGAACGCGATCAATTTACAAGATGATTGAAGAGCAAGCGCACGCCTTTAAAGTTTAAACTGTATTTTTCTGTTTTGTTAAATTAATTAATATTATATTTTTTTATCTAAAATTAAAAATGATAATAAATTTCATTTTTTAATTTCTTTCAATTAATGTAAATTGTAAGATGTAATTTTTTTTAATATTAATGAAATTGAATTTTTTTTGTTCATGCGAGTGAATGTTTTTTAATGTATTAATTTTTTTTAGTATATTAATTTTTTTAATATAATTTAATTATTATATTTTTTTAAAAAAATCAAATTCTAAAGCCCGGCCCGGCCCGACCCGAAGGGCCGGATCAGGCCCCTTCCCGGGGCAGGGGCCCGAGCCCGGTTTCAGAAAAGACCGGGCTCGGCCCGGTTGAGAAAAGCCCGGGCCCGTTTGGCCCGGTACCGGGCCGGCCCGATCGGGCTTTATGCCCATGACTTATAGGGCCCCCGGCCCTCGTGCACAGTGTGACAGTTCCTGGTCTGCGATGGCGGGCTTCGCCCTCCTCCGATTTGCGACGGTGCATAGTGCGACAGTGCCTGATCTGCGAAGGACGAATTCGACATCCCCCGATCTGTGACGGCGCGCTTCGCCCCCCACCCCCCCCCCCCCCCCCCCCCCCGATCTGCGATGGCGGGCTTTGCCCTCCCCGATCAGCGACGGCCGGCTTCCCCCTACCCCGATCTGCGATGGCGGGCTTCGCCCGCAATTTTTTTTTAATTATTTATCATTTGTGAATTTTTTAAATGAAAAAATTTATATTCTTTTCTATTTCTTAATTAAAAATATTATATTTTTTGATAAGTTTTTTAAAAAAACTAATGATTTTTTTTTGTTTTCTATTTGTTAATTGATTAAATTTGATTTTTATTTAATTTAATTAAAACAAAATTCCTGTATAAAAATCATGTATAATCGTGGAACGAAGAGGTCGCCGGATACCCTCCGCCGCCGCCGCCGGAGGCGCCGACGGCCTGCCCGGATCCCACCGGTGAGGTCGCCGGTCTCCGGCGAACCCGCCGGGGGTTGTCTTCCGGTAGTCTTCGGCCGCATAGAAGCGGGCTTCGCCCGCTTCCACGCAATCCACTATCTCGGCGCCGCACCCGCCACTCACGGCCCCCCGAAGCAAAATCAAATTACCATAGGGCTTCGGGGGCCGCGAGTGGCGGGTGCGGTACCGAGATGGTGGATTGCGGGGAAGCGGATGAAGCCCGCTTATATGCGGCCGAAAACTACCCGAAACATCAAGCACGGGCGAAGCCCGTACGCAGGCGGGCGAAGCCCTCCAGATGCGGCCGAAGGCCCCTAGAAAGCACGCCCGTGCGTAGGAGGACGAAGCCCGTCTAATGCGGCCAAATGCTGCCCGAAAGCATCGAGCACGGGCGTAGCCCTTGCGAAGATGCTCATATTAAATAATATAATGTAAATATAAATAATATAAATCTATATAAATATAATATAAATAAATAAATCTAACTTAGGACTTAGGTTCTAATTAAAGCGGGAAGGAGGAGGAGGAGAGAAGGAGCAGGGCAAGGGCAGGGGTGCACGGGAACAGGAGGAGAGGGGCAGGCCAACCGCCGGACACCGGCGACCCCGGCGGGGGTAGGCCGGAGGTGAACCGGCAGGGCCACCTTCGGCGGTGGTACTGCCCGTGAGGCCCAAACCAGGGACTCACGGGCAGGCCAGCGCCGGCGGTGGCCCTGCCGGTTTGCCTAAGGCCCACCCCCGCCGGTACCACCAACATCCGGCGACCCCGGCGGTGGGGTTCAGCGAGGCATGCGCCGCCTCCGCGTGGAGGCGGCTTGCCGAAATCCAATTTTTTATATATATAAAATGGCGGAGCTCACATGCAGGGCCACCGCCGGCGGTGGCCCAGCCGGTTCGCCTCCGGCCTACCCCCGCCGGTGCCGCCGACGTCCGGCAACCCCGACGGTGGGGTCCGGTCAGGCAGCCGCCGCCTCCGCCGGCAGCAGCCGGCTGAAATCAATTTTTTTTGTTTATAACGGACGGAGGTCGGCTGGCGGAGTTGCAGGGGCAAAACCGGAAAAGCATTTGTAACGGACACAAAGGACACTGTAGCGAACAAATGTTTACACCTCATCTATATCGTGAAATGAATTCCCTCCGTTTCATGTGAAATGAAGAGGATCCTGATCTCGTTATTTTCATGTCCGCCACCAATGCCCCCTCATCTTCTCTTTAATGATGTCGATTTCTTATCATCACTTCACCTTCTCCCTTTCATTCCTCTTAATCCAATGCCAGCACGTGTTGAACGGCAAGGTCTAAGTTTAGAGAAAATCTATCCTTTGCCGTTCAACACGTGCTGGCACCTTCCCCTATGCTAAGACCTCTCCTTCCCTTCTTCCCCTTTTTTGTTTCTTCAAACTGATGTTCTCGCTTCCAGGGACACGAGAGAGGAGGATCACACGTTTTCAAAGACAATCCACTGATCGATGCATCCTCCAATCCTCTCAGCCAAAGTTTGGCTTCATTCTCCCATCACTGAATCAATCATTTGTCTTCCTCCAGCAATAACAACATTTTTAGACTCTATCAGGTATACTCC
Organism: Platanthera guangdongensis; assembly: GCA_039583875.1. Taxonomy (NCBI): domain Eukaryota; kingdom Viridiplantae; phylum Streptophyta; class Magnoliopsida; order Asparagales; family Orchidaceae; genus Platanthera; species Platanthera guangdongensis. The sequence goes on from CM077157.1 coordinate 76,308,713, forward strand.
TAAACTCCCACTTCATGCCTTCAAGCCATCGGCTCTCAGCTACATTTTATTCTTATCAGATGAATGCTTCTTATTGCACACCTTACCTCATCACTTAAAGTAAATAAATAGTTGCATATGCCAAGATCAACATCAAACAAAATCGAACAAATGTTTTATATGCTCAAGAGATCGAAGATTAAAGGTGTGCATTAAGATATTGGTTAGTTGAGATTAAAGCCGAGTTGAATGATGCCCAATAGACGAAAGGCCCTCGCCAGCAAATCCTGCTGTAGAATGACACCATCGGCCAAAGCTTGCCGTTAGCCGAAGCCTGCCGCCCGTTGAAGCGTGCCACCCACCGAAGCCTGTTGAAAATGGTGAAGTGAAAGTGAGTGATTGAGCGGCCTGAGTGACCTGTCCGCGCGGTTTATGCGGACAGAACTGGCGGTTAGCCAGGTCAGCAAAGTTGTTGCAATCGACTTGTTCCTTGGCGTCCTGAGCGGTCTGTACGGACAGAGGTGGCGGCCAGCCAGCCCGGCTTATGCACAACAGACAGTTTGTTCGCAGAAGGTAACCTGGCGGATAGCTTCACCATCCGCGGAGTCCGCCAAGATGCGGACTGGACTGGAGCTCGGCAGACCGGCATGGCAGATGCCTTGGTCTTGCTCTGGTCTGGTGGTACGGCTGGTGGAAGCCGCGGAGTTCGCCGGTTAGAGAGGACTGGCCTGGAGCTCGGCAGACCGGCATGACAGATGCCTTGGTTTAGCTCTGGTGGTGCGGTTAGCGGTAGTCGCAGGGTTCGCCTGTTAGAGAGGACAGGTGATGTAGTTTGCCGGGATTGTCGGACTGGTGCCTGTGTCCGCCAGTAAGTGCGGACTGACCCTTGTGGCCGGTGGTGTGAACTTGGTTGGTTCTGAACCAAATCCATGTTGGCTTAGTCCGGGGAGATCACGTGGTTAAGCGCGGACTGCTTCTCAATCCGCCAAGCTCGGCATCAGTTGACTTGTAGGTTGGTTGCGAGCTTGGTGAGTGTGGACTGGAGCAGTGTCCGCCTGGGTTTGCGGATTATGTTCCTTGTCCGCTGAGTCTGCCAGTTGTCCTCTTGATGGCTTGGCTGCGGGCTCGAAGTGCGCGGACTGGAGTTATGTCCGCAAGGCGTGCGGATTGAAGTCGGGTCCGCTAGGTTATGCGGACTGCTTTCATTGTCCGCCAACTTCGGCAGTTGGCCGTTGTGCCGTGGTTGCGAAGTTGGGGGTGCGGACTGATGTTGTGTCCGCAGGGCGCGCGGATTGACACGATGTCCGCTGATTATGCGTACAAGTGATGTTGCTACAGAGTCTGCGGGTTGTTGTAGTCCTGGCTTGGCCTTTGGCGACAAGCCGGATAGGGTTGCTGTCCGGCCTTGGTGATGTTGTTGGCGGTCTCGCTATCCTGCACAGATCGTGGCGGACTGGTTGTGTATCCGCGGCTTGCGGATACACTTGGTGCCTGCCGTGAGATGGGCGGTTATCCTATCGGCTAGGTCGGTGACCACACTTCTCATCGTACCTATAAATAAGACCCTCTGTCACATCAACAGGGGGGCGAATGAACAGTAAGTGAACTCGCGGATAGTTGTTGCGGACTGGTTTTTGTATCAGCGCGATGTGAGGAGGTTGATCGGTTTGTGTTGTGCAGGTTATGCGAATAGCGCTGGAAGTCAGATACTTGGTTCTAAATGCGGTCAGGCATAGTGCGGACTCTGCAGATAGCAACCAGCGGTTAACAGCAGGTCGCGGGTAGCGGCTATGCGATCTCTCTTCTGCAACTAGTTTCCTGGTTCAATAAGCTATCCTCTTCTGGCGGCCTGTTCAGTTCGGCAGCAGCAGTTCGTGCGGTCAGACGGCTAGGCGACCTTGCGGTTAGGTGGCCTGCTGATCGGCGTGTAGAGCTTGCATTGGAATAACGGGTAGTCCGCACATCCTGATTGCGGTCTTGCGACTAGGCGGGTTGAGCGGACTCCGTAGTGCAGCAGTAGTTCGGGCGGTTACTCCTTGAGTCCGCGCGGGTTGAGTTTTGCCTTGTATGATTTCTGCTTCCGCTGGATATATCGGCGAATCATGTCTCGACATATATGTCTCGCATTGTAAAGAGTATTATAGTACAAGATTCTTGCTCTTCTGTTTTGCATCTGATTTATTTGGGCTCGGATAGGTTGAGTGTTCCTGCGCCTGGTTTCCGGTTCCGCTTAATCAAGGTGTCATCTTGATAGCTTTGAAAGTTTTATGTGGCATCAGAGCTATCACCTTCATCATCTTGTGAATTTTTAACAAAGCCTGCAGCCAGCTGAAGCCTTCATCATCTTGTGAAATTTTAACAAAGCATGCAGCCAGCTGAAGCCTTCCATCAATCCAACCCTTCTGCCAGCAAAAACAAGTATTTCTCTGTGAAACACATTTCACCAAGCTTCAAAAACTGAAAGGTCACTTTTTACTACGCAGAGGATAGCCCTGGATGTACAAAAGAGGCACGCGCAACTTTAATATGTTGGAGATTGAACATCTATGTGATTTTGTGCTAAATGGTCCGCTATAGTCGAAATTCAATGTGCATTCTAGGGTCTTGTTATTTTCTGCGGCTGCTAAATCTGCAAAGCATCTTGCACAGTTTTCTTTGTATGAGTTACCGTCTATTTTTTATTTCTATCGCTATGATTTTTTCCACAATGTATAAAGAAGCTTTTGATGCCTTAATCACTGAACATTTTAGAGAACTGCTTCTTGGAGTACTCTGTAAAGTTATTATAGGGGATAAATCCTTTAGAGGACAGGATTGAGATATCATTATTCAGTCCTTTATCAAAATAGAGAGTCGAGCTTGCAGTTCTGTGCATCAATGAGTTGCATGCTACAAAATTGGTATTTTTGGCCACTCCGCTTTCATCCGTGTCGTTGCAATTTATAGAGTTTCTCATTATTTCTTTTCTTATGATGGTAGATTTCGGTTGTGGATCTAGCAGCCTGTTGGAGTATTTGTTGGATATACAGCTACTTAGAAAATGTAGTTGGTGTAGATATTTCACTGAAAGGACTTCTTCATGCTGCAAAGGAATAATCTATAAATACTTTTTTTCATATCTGTCTTATTTTAGTTAATGTTTTGAAGAAGTTTATTGAAGTAATTTTAAGCTTATCTTCATTAAGATGCATATTTTTATTTATGGATCGATTCTAGTCTCATCCAGGTTTTTTATTACATCAAGTTCTAAAAATGTCCAAACAATGTGTTCTAAAATTGCCTTTGTTCATGCATTTTATGTTTTTTTTTCAGAATCTACATTTAAAATTGAGTGCATGAATGCATTTCATCTTTCGGGGGACTTCACATTTAATTCATGTTTCATTTTAGGGGTCTTCTCATATAATCCATGAGCTGTTTTTAATATAAAGTAGTTATCTTAGTCTTCCTTCATCAATATATATATAGAGTTGTTCCAAATTGAGTATTGTAAAAGAATGATGCGCTTTGTCTGCAAATTGTTTAATGAGAATCTACATTTGAACTTGGATTATATTATATCCGCCCATTTGAGCTTGGAAAGACCTTGATAGAATTTCAAGCTCTTCTATTTTAGACGTTATTTTTTTAATCACCTTATGATGCCAATCTAGAGTATCCGTCTAGTTTATGTTTCCGGAATGCAACTATTTTAAGGAACCATGTATTGATTATACTCATCCAGGATATTCAGACTTTTATCTCAAAATGTTGATTTATAGTGTGTCAAATTTCATCACGAGCTAACTCATATCAATTAAAAGATATGTTTTCTAAAAAACCCTCTTATTAGATCTTCTTAAAGATTGATGAACCATTGACATGCAACTTTTCAATAGAATCTACAAATACAGACTCAAATTTAAAAATAATCAAATAAATTTTAGACGCTTCTTTTTTTAATGCTTGGGATAAGTCCGTCTTATACACCAACAAACATGCTCATATGCCTGGCAATCCCTCATATGCGGGCACATCCCGCTCTTTCAAGATACTTTTAAGTCTATTCATTCTTCTAATCCTTTGAGGCAAATTCTATCCGATTTTTTAATTGATGCATTTTCAACCTTCATTCCATACAACCAAATCATTTATATTATCTAATTATTGATAAATGTGTTGCACATTATCTCCCCGATATATAAGTTCATAAATTACCCTCACTAATTTTAAATATACATAATTTAGCATTATCATTCCTGATTCTTCTGATCAACGGTGGTGTTATTGGATACAATAAAAAAAGTACAATGAAAAACGAGTAAATATTTTCCTCCAATATATAATTATTATTGTTGTAAAAAATATTACTCGCAAATTCCTACAGCACCAACAACTCCCAGCTGCTGTGCATCCAAACACCATCAGAATACTCAATTGATTACAAGCAAAAGCATCGTCTCCATCTCTCCTTTACTCAGCAGTTTTTTCCTTCTTAGTTCCTGCACATCTGTACAAATATGAGAATCACATCCTGTATCCAATACTCAAAATGAATGAACAGAAAGGTTTATTTCTATAACAAAAATAACTGAAGTGGAAGTCACACTTCCCTTCTTCTGCAGATCTTCAAGATAAAAAAGACAGTTTCTCCTCCAGTGTCCGTCTTACCACAATGGTGGTATTTCCCTTCCATAGTTAATCCTTTTTTCTTCAGTACTGAAGGCTTAGGATCAAGATATGGCTTAGGTCTTACATTGGTAATTTTGAATCATTTGGCCATGCCCTTGCCTTTATGCACCATCAATATGAGACTACCAGGCTTGGTCTTCTTCATATTGTTCTCGACAGTTCTCAACATACCTAGAAGCTCAGGCAGTGTCTTGTCAATCTCATTCAAAATCATCAAGCTACTGAACTGTTGAAGATGATTGATGGAGGTCGATGGATGCCTCCATCCTCATTCTTCATATTGTGAAGGTGAACTTTTATTTGTAGAAAATGATTCTTATACTCATCTTCTCACAGAAAGAACTGTTATGAATCTTGATGGGAGGGAGGAAGAAGATGCACAGACAAGATAGACAGCGCGCTAAACTGGAATAATAATAAGATGCAAACTCGAGAGAAGAACCCACTCCCAGGCTTTGTGGTTGGGCTGATTTTCTCCTCTGTGCGCAGTAAATGCATACATACATTTGAATACTTGTTGATTGTCTACTTTATAAACCGAGGTTGATTTTCCTACCTGCTGGACAAATGCCAATTAAACAATTTTGCTAATTTTTTCAAGCAGGTAAAATGATGCAAACATTAAAGTTTATTATGGTCACCAAAAACATAAATTCTGTGCATTGAGATGAATAATTTACAATTAAATCGCCAAACAACGAAAGCCGCCACAGGAAGCCCAAAACACCAGATAACCGAACTGAGTTCTGCGCATGTTTGGCGATATCTATGGACCTGGTTTAGAGAACTGTAGACCCTAAGAGGTCCTTATATAATGAAGGTTTTTGTTTTTCGTGACCTCAATAAACCCAGCTGCATCCAGGACTTTTGCTTAGACCCATGCTTCTGATTATAGCTCTCATCTTTCCGGCATCATCCCACCTTCCCAAGTCGGCATAAATATTTGCGAGAATCACATAATGAGATGGACTTTGAGGCTCCAGTATAACCAAATGATCTACTGCTACTTCTCCCATCTTAACATGAGAATGAATTTCAGCAGCACCTAGCAGAGCTCCCCAAACAGAAGCATCCGCGTTGTTCTCCATTTCTTTAATCAATTCCCACGCCTCATCAAAATGTCCAGCACGGCCCAATAAATCAACTATGCAGGCACAGTGCTTGCTGTTAGGTTCCAAGCAGAGCTCAGAGCGCATTGATCTAAAAATTCTCCGTCCATCGTCAAGAAAACCGCCGTGCCGGCAAGCAGACAATATGCTAACCAAGGACACGGAATCTGGTTCAACGCAGCTTTCTTTCATTTGCAAAAATAGTTTGATGGCACATTCGCCAACCCCATGCATTGCATATCCAGCAAGCATTGCATTCCATGAAACTAAGTCTCTGTAGTCCATCTGATCAAACAGCTGTCGAGCAAGATCTAGACGTCCGCATTTTGAATATGTGTCAATTAAACTACTTCCGATGGGCACATGAGACATAAAGCCGGCTCTGATGGCGATGGAATGCAGAGTTAAACCATCTTTTAGTGAAGACAGGAAAGCAGCTGCTGGAATAATGCTCACAATAGTAATTAAGTTGGGCCTGATATTCTCAGCCCTCAGTTGATAGAAAATAGATAATGCTTCATTTGCAAGACCATTGTGCATGCATCCTGCAATCATCGTGTTCCACGCTATCACATCGACATTAGATCTCGTTTTGCAGAATATAGTTCCTGCCGTGCTAATGTCCCCGCACTTGGCATACATATCCATGGAGGCATTCTTCACATGTACATCTGATTCAAACCCCATTTTTATGACCAGACCATGAACACTTGTTCCTTCGCGATGATTGTTTGAAAAGGAACAGACTGTAAGCATACCAATGAGGGTACCACGGTCCGGTTTTAGACCAGCAAGAATTAGTTCATGAAACGTCTTTACAGCATTACCAGCATCCCCGATCTGGACATAACCGTTCATAAGTGCATTCCAGGTGACAATATTTCTGGTCGGCAATATTTCAAAAAGGTTATGCGCGGATATGAAAGATCCACATTGCGCATACATCGCCACAAAAGCAGTCCCCACAGAACAGTCAAAGCTGATGTTGGATTTCAAGGAAATGCCGTGAATGTTCTTTCCTAAATTCAGTTCTAACATGTCTGCACAAGCTGGAAGTATACTCATAACAGTAATACCATTAGGTGTAATGCCTTCCAAAATCATTTTTTGGAAAATGGATACTGCTTCTTGTGGGTGACCTGATTGGGCAAAGGCTGATATCATTGCAGACCAAGCAACAACATCCTTCTGAAACATTCTATTGAACAAAAAGTATGCCTTTTCGACTTCTCCACATTTAGCATGCATTGTCATGACCGCTGTAGCCACTGAAATATCTAAATCCATACCTTTTTCAATAGCATAATCATGAATTTGGACACCTCTTTCCAAATCTCCAGTTTCAGCTGCAGCCGCGAGAGCATTTAGAACAGAAACCCGATTTGGCTTCATATTCTCTCTTCTCAATTCATCAAAAAGATCCAAAGCAGCTCCAAAACAATCATTAAAGAAATAACCAGAAATCATTGTCCCCCAAGAAACATCATCCTTCTCATCCAGCATTTCACCAAAAATATGAAAAGCAGCCTCAACCAATCCACATTTTGAGTAAGCGTCAATGAGACCATTAGCGACTGTAGGAAGAAGACATCTCCTGGTGATAAAACCATGGAGAGACCTGCAAAGAATAGCACTGGAGAGCTGACATATAGCTGGAAACAAGTTCAAAACAGTAACTCTATCGGGTACTATACCGGCATATTGCATCTTGATGAACAGACTTAGAGCTCGACAGGGATGATTGTTCTGGCAGAATCCACCAATCATGGCATTCCATGAAACGACATCTAGTTTAGGCATTGAGTCGAACAACTGAGAGGCAATTTCCGCCATGCCAAGCCTGTTGTACATGTTCAATAAAGCTGTCCCAATATAGGTATCCCTCTGTAGGGATCTCCTTGCGACCTCGTTGTGAATTGAGATGCCACTTTCAAAATCAAAACTTTCGGCGCAGGCTTTCAGCACAAAGGTGAAGGTATACTTATCGGGCTCGACCCTGCGATTGAACATAATGCGATAGAGCCGAATGGCATCCGCATGATCTCCGCTTCTCGTGAATGCTCTCATCATGGAATTCCATAGCACGATTGACGGATTCGGGGAGGAATTGAAGACAAACAAAGAGAAATCAGATCTCCGGAAAAATGAATAGGAATTCACGAGTAGTGTGCGCAGGGAATCGTTGGAATCGATTCCTCCCGTGAGAAGTTGGGCGTGGATTTGAAGGACGGATTTCAGATTTGTACAGGAACGGATTAGTTGGATAAAGTTTGAGCATTCCGAAGGAAAGAGTAGAGAAGGTTTTGATGAAACGAGCGATGCCGTTGCCAGCACGGAGGAGTACGAACGACTGGAGCAGAGGCGATTGATCATGGAAACGAGACTTTGGGGGGCGGGGGGGGGGGGGGGGGGGCAAGTGTACGCCACACTCTCAAACTGTGTGGGCCCCACAGCCATTTTAATGGTGATCCATAGCTCCTGGACGTAGATTTTCATACGGGCTCCGGACCTAAAAATTCTAGATAAAAAGGGGGGAGGGGGAGGGAAGAGAAAGAAAAAGAGGGGGAGAAAGAAAAGTGGGGGGGGGGGGGGGGCGTCGGGTTCCACTCTGGTATGAGGGAGGAAAAAGGGGGGAGGGGGAGGGATGAGAAAGAATAAGAGGGGGAGGAGAAGAAAAAGGGGGAGAGGGAAAAATAAAGATGACAATCATGAGCTACGCCTGTGCAGACATGGCCAGAGCCTCTACCACCATGACTGTGCCCGAAGAAGTTGAGCTGTGGTTTATCAGTCTCGTTACAGTTGCATGATCACTCAGAAAAGTCATGAAATTCTTATCATTTGACCAAACTAGCACGCAATTCTCGCCAAATCTCAGGACTAGAGCTCTTATATCAGCATCAATCTAGTGAGGACGAAAACCCGGAAACTGGGAAGCAGCCATTTGAACACTATATTTCAAACCAAAAATCAGGGGAGGTGGCCTTGCTGCCTGGATAAAGAGCTTCCACAACTCAGAAACTGTTGCAGTCGAACACTCGAACTAAACATTCAATTTTGTTCAACTGCAATTTACTAGAAAACTTCACATTAAATTTGTGGTTATGAAATTTATAAGATATGTAAACATATCATCATGCTCTATCCTAACAAGGAAAAAAAAGTTAAGTCCCCATTTGGGGGAGCTGTCATGCTCCGGCAGGTAAAAAACGTAGTATTTTTTCAAACCTTGCATTTTGAGCTTGTTGTAGTCAAAAATATAATCAATTAAATATATATTAGTCATGATCAATTAAATAAGGGTAATGTTATAAACAATAATTCTTGGTGATGGTCTTAACCATTGTCATGTCAAACATAGATTCTATGACGTTGGCAATTTTGACCAAACTCGTTGGAGTAAAAATGTCGCGCTCAATGGAGTCTTGGTGGTTCTTAATAACTTTGGAATTATAAGCAATAAAATGGACCATTTGCATGAGAGATCAGCTCGAGTGGAGTCTTGGTGGTTCTTAATAACTTGAGAATTATAAGCAATAAAGTGGACCGTTTGCATAAGAAATCAGCTTGAGGCGATACATGAGATTGAAAAATGTCTTAAATCACATTTTTATTTGGTGAGAATGACCTAACTCTACTACAACATAAAGAGATTTTTCAGCATATAAATATTCACTACATGAGATGTTTTTAACACAACTAAAATGTTCTCCTACATCACTAGAATTCCCCTCCTTTCCCCCTCAACATTTTCTCACTTCATTTGCTCAAAATATCCCACATGAAATCAATCAAATAGCTTCAGTAGACTTGAACAACGCAGGCCCATACATGATTTTCGCACAAACATCTCATGTCATGCACAAACTTTTCAGGAAGCTCAAATTTTTCGATCATAACGGGAGGTCAAAACTTCAAGTGCCTCGTGCAACATCAATACTCACAAAATAAACAGATTTAAATATTTAAAAAATTCAAAAAAAATATCAAACATTCCACGGCTGATTCATGAAATATAATACACATTCTGGAAAACAAAAGGTACCTCACCCACATCCTCAAAGAAGATGTTTATCGCCTATAGCTGAGAAAACATAGTTGTGTAAATAGGTTATATAAGATTGACTCACTTCTCTGGTTCGATAAATTTGCTCGAAATAAGCAAGCTTTTCTATGTCTTTATTACCAATCTGCAAAAAAAGATTTTTAAAATTGAAATTTGTGACAATTATTAAAAAGATCATGATCAACCCCAATCAAACTGTGGTTAAACCACTAATAATAGTCGTCGAAACAGTATTGTTGTCCATATCTGATTAAATAGTCATAAAATATATGTCAAAGCATAAAAATACAGACATATAAAATCAAATTGGTGATTGCATTATATCTATATGAACCTAGATACTGGCATCATTCAACATCAACAATGATACTAACCTAAAAAACAAGTTTACAATATCATGCAATTTATAAATGTCACCGAGTTTGCTTGTTGACATCTTTAAATAAGATCTACTAAAGGATTCACTAAATCAATGACATCAAATGATTTGTGCATTATATCTATGTTCTTGCAGTGGCCTGAGGTTTTTGTAGTTTGCAATGCAGTGCAATTTATTTGCTGCATTACATTGCACTTTTTCAAATTTCTGTAATTTCTCAAATTGAGAATTGCAATTGGGAGGAGGCCCATAATCCACTGAAAGCTCGTTCGCAACCCATAAAATTTGTGCAACCCTCGGATGTTCGCAATCAAATGCATCGAGCTTGAGGAAATATGCATGCACAAAAATACCTCTCTCATGTAAGTTTACATTTCATAACATGCATGCACAAAAATACCTCTCGCACGCTTACCTCGATGGTGGTATTTTCGTGCATGCATGTTATGAAATGTAAACTTGCATGAGGATGAGTGTTTTTTGGTGCAACCTGTAATTTTGTAAATTTGTAAGGGAGATTGCGGTAAACGGCCCGATGAAATAATTACAACACTAATTTACAAAAAGGATTAAATGCAGCCGGCGCACGCACAATGTTGAAACTGTTAGCATGGGGCGACCACAAATGAGCAATCACTGATGCGGCCTGATTTAGGGCACGATAAGAAGGCAGAGCACGATGTGATTAATTTAACATTCAAAAGCTTCTTTCATTCACTTATGTAAGGGTATACATGGACCCCTTGCAAAATTACACATAGGTTCAAGTATAAATTCTTACATAAATTATCAAACGAAAATTAAAATACTTGGAATTATACAACTAAATAAAATACGAAACTAGCACTAATAATGCATAGTGATCAACACTTCCCATGTGGGTATACCCTTTTAAGGCTTTCTCGCAGTGTGTATAGACTCTTCCCCAACATCAGTGTGAATCACTATATTGGGTGGACCCTATTTAGGTAGTGCATCAACTCTAATACTATGTTCATGCAATCAAAATACGAGTGTGTAATGACAGTGGAAACATTTAGTAGTAAACAATCTACCCAAAGTATAAAAGAAAAAACATCCAATCATACAAACTTGAGCACATTGCAACTGAACAATATCCAATAGTATATCTATTGAAAATAGGATATGACCAGAAGCAGGAAAACAAACTTAGGCTTCATTTGTAGGGACTAATTTTCAACGGTTAAGCGGTTACGACCGCATGAACCAGACCGTAATTAAGGTCTGGTTCATGCGGTCGTAACCGCTTGATCGGCAAAAATAAGTCCCCCCAAACAGAACCTTAGTAATATTTTACGCAACATGCAAGATTGAGAAGTAAATGTTTATAAAATAGAACTAATGGGTGGTAAATTACATTCAATGGATTTTAAAGAGATTGAAAAATAATGATTGCATGTATCTCTTGATGATTTCTTCACATGATTAAGCTTATCCTCAGGCTTGAGATTGCTATAACTTCATCCACTTTTATGTCCAAACGGATGATGTTAGTTAGGTGATCTCCCATGATTAATGGGCTTCTGCCATAATGCAAGATCACCCTTCTCAATCACTTTTTTCCAGCAAAGTCGTTTTGCCAGATCATCTATTGAGTCTTGTTCATGCTTCAGATATTCTGCAGTTCTTTCCTATCCTCTATAATACACCTTCCAATTGATCGGTGGACTGGAGAGGATCCAATAGCCTCATGGTCTCAAAACTCTATCTACCTCTAGTAGATATAGGTTGTCTGTAGTATAAATTTGTTGGTGAAACAATGCTACATAAATACATAATCAACATTTTGGAGTTCTTGCTTCGATAGCATGTATCAAACCTAAATGCAATTTGTTGTAAGGGGGACAATAATTTATATTAAGTGCACACGTCTTCAAGAGTTTTACAACAAACTACACCACTCTATTGATAATCTCGATAACTGCTTTTAAATTTCTCGCAAAAACATCATAAAGAACAACACTTTTAAGAGAAGAAATATACGTTTGCACAGTAAAAAAGCTCCCAAATTTGGTATACAGAAATGCTCACCGACAGTATGAAGTTCTCCTTATTGATTTAGAGTTGAAGGAGCCGTGGATGTGTGCGATTGAAATCAAAGGAGTCAATTGTTCAAAACTAAACTGATAACAAATACCTGATGTAAATCTGTTGCTGATAATGTGGTTAATATTCCTACTTTGATCAGGTTTTCAATTGATATATTAGCATTCACAACATGACGTCTAGAATTTTTCTCAAATGTGCAGTAAATCTAAAATTTTTTGCTCAATGTGTATTAATCCCTAAACTCGTTGAAGGAAGACAAGAGGAAAATGTAATAGACACTCACCACAAAAATTTTCCCGGCTTTTGGAGGGCGCATGCTGGGAGGAAGGAGAACACAGGATGCTCACGAAATCGGCCGGAGGAAGGAGCAGGAGGGGTTGTGAGTTCACCGGAGGCCGGAGTCGTCGTGGAAGACAGCGGTGACTGGAAAAAACACTGTTGAGCCGGGGGGAAGCCGGAGGCAGCAGTAGTGGATTTTGGAGGGTGCACGACGAGCTTTTGCCGGGGCGTCGGGGGCTGCCGTGCAGGGAAGGTTATCCGGGGATTAGAAAAACGGTAAGGCTGGAGTAGCGTTCCTCCTCCTCACCGTCCGTCACACTCACAGTGTTAGGGTTGGAAATATGAAGCGGGTATATCGCGTAAAATGTCGGGGGTAAAATGGGAATCATGTATATTCAGTTAAATTAAGTCATACCAAAGTGAGTCCTGACCGGGGGGGGGGGGGGGGGGGGGAGAAAGGGAGTTAGGTTGCCTTTCTCTATTTTATTTTAATTTTTTTTTATTAAATGATTTTTGTCCTTGATGCTTTTCTCTTTTCGCGAATCAAGATGTGTTTTCATTTCTTGTCCTAGTTGTTTTTGGAGGGCAGGTGTTTGTTTAAATTACTAAGATAAATTTTTTCTTGTCTTTGAGCTTTATATACAATATGGTATAGTTTTACAAGGGTTTTTTTTGTTTGAATCAACAATTTCATATAAAAAAGAAAAATTATGTGCTAATTCCTGATTTGCATGTGCATTTGATCTTTTGATTTGGAAAAAAATGCGTTTTTGATTGAAAAAGACAGGCTTATATATGGTTTTTAAGTTTTTGGTTCCCTAAAAGAAGATTGTTGTGTGTGTATATGTGTGTGTTGTTTCTTTTAGCAAAAACTTTTTATTTACTATAGAAGATGAAACTTGAATTTGGAGACACAATTCTAATTTAAGAAGGTACAATACCTACAAAAAATTTGCTGATAATCACCATCAAATAATTTTGATCCTAAAATTAGCGAGCATTAAAATTGTTGCATATTTTGATGCTATTAAATGTCAAACATTAAAAATAAAAATATTAATAATAAATTATTTTGTTGATAATTTGATGATTATTTATTTATTTATTTTGAATCAATTAGCAATAAAAATATATTGTGCCAATTTTATTTTAACAATAACATTATATGACACAATGTTAAAATAATTTTATTTTTGATTATGGGCGATTGACAAATTAATTACTAACAATACTATTTTCATCAAAACGACACATAATTTTTTAATAACTTACACTATAATTAAAAGACATACATGATCAAATATATTTAATGCATACTCAATATCGAGATATAACCAAACTTTCATACATTAACAAACTTTCATATACCATGAAACTTGTTTTCATATATCAACAAACAAATTACATATATTATCAAACTTTCATATATACATCATCATACTTTCATATATATACATCATCAAACTTTCATTTATACATTAGGATCAAAGTTTTAATATATAACCAAAACAACAATATATTTCCCTTTGTTTGTTCTATGAGTGTGAGTAAACACTTTTTTCATGATGCACCGATATCTCTTCATTATCCTTACACTACAATGCAAAAAAACATAATAGTCTTGCATGTCAATTATAAGCATGTGCACAAATCTTGCAAAAAATATACACAGTAAAAAAATAATATTACATAAAATCTTGTATACATGCACACAAATATACACACAGTAAAAGAAAAATAAGACATCATCATTCAAATTTACATGTAAAGTTGACTACTTATGTAACATCCCAAATTTCAGTATGAGAAAATATTGGGTGACACGGCCTGGGACACGAGCGTGTCCCAGGGCGTGTCCCGCTCAGGTTGAGCAGTTGGGTGCGTGGTCGACGGAATTCGATCGACAAAGTGTACGGGAGGTACATGCCCTTTGACACGGGCGTGTCAGGGGGCGTGACCTAGGGCGTGTCCTCCTTCGTGTCGACACTCGAATCTTTGGTCGACAAAAGTGGTCGACAGAGGGAACACACCGTGCTACACGGGCATGTACCATCCAACACGGGCATGTCGGAGGGCGTGTCCCCTCTGGTCGACGAACTGCGCTCGACGATCATCGAGTGGCAAGCAAGGGGTACACGGCCTGTGACACGGGCGTGTCATAGGGCGTGTCCCGCTGTGTCGAGAGGTCAATAATTTTCTCTCGACGAGGTGTCGAGTGGGTTACACGCCCTGGGTCACGGGTGTGACTGGACCGATACGGGCGTTTACCCTGGCCGTGTTCTATTTTGGATATGTCAGATTGAGTCGGTTCATGTGTCGCTTAAGGTACACGCCTTGTGACATGGGCGTGTCATAGGGCGTGTCAGGCCCGAAAAGTGATTTTGTCCGAGTTTTCTGGCCGTTCATTTCCCTGTTCTGGATCTAATGGTCCAGGCTTCTTTCCTGTGGATAAAAAGGCCGGAATGAGGAATAATTTCCTCATTTTCATTCTTCTTCTTCTTCTCAAAGAGAGAGAGAAGAGAGGTCAAGGGAAGGAGAAAAGGAGAAGGGAAAGCCAGTTGCTGGAGGAGCTGCGGAGTGCGAATTGAAGATCCGAGAAAGGATTCGTGAAGGCAAAGCCGAGGCGGTGACTTCTGTCCGGCTACTTCATGGCACCGAAGCGATCTTCAAGGGTAACGATCTCCTTCTTGGACATCGAAGTCCTTTCTTTATGCATGTGGGTGGGATCCTCCACCAAGAGGTGGATTTCGTAAGTGATTCCGTGTTTGAGTTTGCATCTAGAGCCGGAAGTGTGGAGTACGGCATATGCATGCTGTGTGAAGCCCATCTAGACGGGTAGTCTGGATTGGTGATGATCATGTGTAAACCAGAGAAGACTCCGTGGATTTGATTATATGAAAGGTTTATGTGTTGTGGAATGAATGTATGAATGGATGTGGATTATGGATGTCAGGAGACTTTGCATAAGCTCCTGGTTATGTTGAGAGATTAATGGGTAGTGTGGCTGGGGGAAACGCGGGATGAACCTAACTTGTTACACCACATGTTGTGGGTTGATCTGTATTAGTGAGGATCAATGGGTGGAAATGTCTAGGAGGATGTGAGGAGGACCCTACTTGCTGCACCACATAGTGTGGGTCGATCGGATATAGGTGAGGGGTCGATGGGTGGTAATGCCAGGGGAGCCTCGATAGACCTGGCTTCCACACCACAGGGTGTGGGTCGATCTGCTCTGGTTGTTTGTGGATGCTGTGAGGTAGTACCTCTGAGTGGTATGGACGGGATGTCGCCAATAGTAAGATTGGTGGACAAGGATTGAACCGCCCAACCAACAAGTGAAGAACCTCTGATCGGCGGTGTACAACTGGGATACCCAGTACACCAAGAAGGTGCCCTGAGTGCATAGAGCGTCTGGTGGATACCAACGTTTGTGATATGATTGTGATTGGTAGTGTTGATTCATATAATTATGACAATGCATACAGGGAAGGAATCACTGCCTCAGGTAAGGGATAGGGTCGTTATAAGTGGTCAGATAAAGCTGACCGTTACTTTGTTTGCCGCTCTCGGGTGGATAATGAATTGCAAGTATTGATGCTTGAATTGAATTGCTTGAGCGCAATGGAGACTTGCTGCTAAAGGCCCTCGAAGGCCGTGCGAATCGTGGTTGGATTTCATGTGTGGCCGGCCTGCGTGCCGATGTACGAAAATGTATTTGTGTAAAGAGAAACCTGTAAGGCCTTAAGGACATATGTGGGTGTGTTGTATACATTCCTGGTTTGGATATATAAATGTGGAGTTTATATAGTAGTGAACATTCTTTGAGTTGAGTTCATGGTAACTTAAAATGCTGCGCTAGAATGTATTGAGTTAGGATGCGAGTAGATTTTGATTTCCATAAGTAATTCCGCCACTTGTCTGTGATATATGGCGTAGGGACCCGGCCGGACCCACCGTTATATTCCACGTGACGAGTGAGGGCGTTACAAAGTGGTCTCGAAGCCAGGTTGAGATTATTTGGGAGGGAGAACATAATTGAACTCACGAATGTCCACTAGGAATGTATTCCATGTACGAAAGGGGCATGCGTGTGTAGTCAATTTATAATTACCGTTATGATATGGTAGATTAATGGTGTTTTGTACATTGCTAGGTGGCGAGGAGTGGTGCTGGGCAGTCAGAGCCCCAACGATCTGATGTGAGTGCAACACCCGTTGAAGCGCCTACGCCTCCTTCAGCGGAGACCATACGGGTGGTGACGGAGACGGTGCTTGCAGTACTACAGGCACAACCTAATGGGCAGACAAGGCCGGCAGGGGTACCAGTACGGCCTGGTGCAAGGCAAGAGCGCGCGATAGTTGTGGTGGCGGAGCAAGCAACGAATGAGTCATTAAAAAGCTTTATGGAGTTTCATCCACCTACGTTTGGTGGGGCGATTTCCCCAACGCAGGTGGAAGATTGGTTGGCTCGAGTAAAGAGGATCCTGACTGCAATCAGGACAGTAGAGGAGCAGAAAGTGACTCTGAAAGTCCACCTAGTGTCAACTACCTTCACCTATGGGGGGGGGGGGAATAGGTGACGTGCAACGTTTTTGCGGAATTAGAATTGTACCTGCACACGAAAATAAAACAACACAGCAAAGAAGGTACAAAAGCAATTTATAGTGGTTCCCCGATTTGGGTACATCCACTTTCCCCCTTCGACCTATCTCCCAACAAGGGACGACTCGGTCACTTCACCAACAAGATTGAAATCCAATCCTTGCACTATCGGAAGGAACCCTTCCACACGTAGGAGACACACTCCCACAACACGGGTTGCACCCAACCCTTACAACTAGGAACCAACGTTCCTTTACAACAAAAGTAAAACTAGAATGTACAAGAGATACAAACTACTTTCGGAGACTAAGGTGTCCCTCTTCGTTTGATGACGTGTTCAAGAAGTCACGAAGAGTCCACAACCCTAGATCTCTCTTGGAGAGAATCTCCCCGGAACCGGCGGCGGCAAAGAGGGCGGCGGCTTGGTTCACGGGATCGGCGGCGACAACGGTGTGCGGCTGCTTTACTTAGGAGATTCAAACTTCGTAGCAAAGCCAGCGAGGTCTTCCAACGGTCACACTAGGATCGATCGTCTCGTTCGATTCGGACGGGAAAAGTTTTCCCGATCAACAAATCAAGAGACAAAGGATCTTCGGTTAGACAGTGAGACGCTATGCTTGGCTAAGCTTCTGTCGACGGGAGATCTGGAATAAACCACGATCAAGACCGGCGATCAACTTGCTCGAGCGGCGACGGCGGCGGCGGCGGAGCGGAAATCGCGATCTAGGTCACGTCGCGGCTCGTCTTTTTCAAATCTTCTTCGCTGCTTTACTGTTCAAAAATACGCGTGTATTTATACAGTAAAATACTCTTTTATGACCGTTATGGCTCCCACCTGAAGAAACCCTAAAAGCGGTTCAAAATAGAGCCTTAACATTTGATCCGGTCCAGTGGGATCCAGAAATTGTCTAAGGCAAAATCGGCGAGAATCGAAGGTGCTTCTCGTCGAATCGGCGAGAATCGAAGGTGATTCTCGTCGATTCGGCGAGAATCAACGGTGATTCTCGTCGATTTTGACTTGATGACACGCTCTGATAAGCCGGAAAGACACGGCGAGAATCAGCCAGTGATTCTCGATGATTCGGCGAGAATCACTAGTGATTCTCGGCGATTATTACTTAGCATCGGAGTTGCTCGCTTTGAAGTAGCTGGATCGAGTCGGCGAGAATCAGCCAATGATTCTCGACGATTCGGCGAGAATCACTAGTGATTCTCGCCGAATCGGCGAGAATCACTTGGTGATTCTCGTCGATTTATACTTAGATGATTTTTCGTCTTTCCACCCATGATGTGCTCCTTGACCCATCCTTGCTCCTTGTCTGCTCTTGCAAGATCACAGCCCTGTACTTGAAAGTAAGTGCACTCCAATGGAGAGAGTACACGTAGGCCAACACACTGATCTGCTCAACGAGGGATTACGTCGTGCAGACCCGTGTATATTGACCTACTGCACCCTGACGTTGGTGTGTACTTAGCGTAGAATAACTGCAATCACAACTTAAGAGGTTTCATCAAATACATTGTGAATTCATCTTAGCTTGACAGGAGGCTTCGTCAAATCCGGGTAATTGTGGATACATTACCCAACAATCTCCCCCTATATGACGAAGCCAAAATCCTACTAGCTAAGATGAATACCACCAACCAGATAATATATACAACATAGAGAATATAAAGATGCGGCACAAGAAAATATAGGCAAACAGATCAATACTTGAGTCAATCATAAATTCATATATATATATATATATATATATATATATATATATATATATATATATATATATATATATATATATATATATATATATATATATATATATATATAATCAGGATTGTTCATATAACAAAAAGAAAAGATAAAAGTGTTCAAGAGACAATGACAAGCTATAAATTTCTGTCTATTGATTTTTGGCTAGGTCATCCTTATGTTTCTGAGCCAAAAACTTCTTTCTTTGCCTTTCAGCGTACTCCTTGGGCTTTGGATAGTATCTGGGAGGAGGAGCTTTATCTGCCGCAGTGTTGGTCCTGAAGAAGATGTTCCGTTTAGCTTCATATGTTTTGTGCAGCTCCCACTCATGTTGGCTGTATACATCGTTCCGATTGATTTCCCCTTTTTCTTGTAGCCAGAATGTGCCCAAGATGATACTCTTTGATACCAGACTCCACTTTTCATTTCTTACTTCCTCCTCCTTCAGTCTGATTCTCTTTTCAGCTTGTGTTTCCTTAGATGTCCCTTCTTGCGATTTTCTCTTGTCCCTGGCTTTTGCTAGGGCTCCTTGGTCAAACATTGCCATCAGTTTTGCCTTGGAGGTGGCCCTAGCAGCCCTATGAGCATCTGCTTCACTTAAAGGAGCTTCTTCAGCACTGGTTCCCTCATCAGCCGCAGTATTAATTTTAGGAGCAGGAGTACCCTCGGGATTTTCAGGGATATTAACGCCTAACGCTTGTTGGAGCATCCACCAGCAACTGTCATAAACATATTTGTTTGACTGCTCAAAGTTTTTGATGATGATTTCTTGAAGCTCGGCCATCTTAGCTATATATTCTTTCTCCCCCTTTTTGGCTTCGACTGCAATGGAGTTTGCATAAGAATGCAGTGACTCATCAATGTGCTTTGTAGTCCTGGAGAATTCAGTGACCAAGGTTTGTTGATTGGTGTTAAGAGTTACCATATTACCATCAAACTTTTGAATGTATTTGCTACGACATGAGCATTCTGATTTACGATTGCGAGAGTATCGGTGTTCCTTTTTAATATGTCCATAAGAAGAGTGACAGCTTGGCCGGCCGCTGTGTACTTATCTTCAAACTTCTTTTCCATCACGTCCAGTTTGTGATTGATCTCCACCATGTTCTTGAGCATGAGATTCTCAAATTTCTTAATCCTTTTTAACATTTTATTTTGAGCATTCTCAAAAGATGCTTTGAGCTCATCCACTATACCTTGAATGACATTCACGGTGTGATTGGCTAGATCAGCTCGTAGTGGATGGTCCTAAGGCACTCCTTGGCCTTACTCTTCATCAGATGCACCTGTAGAGCTGGACACGAGCACAGTCTCTAAGGGGGGAATACTTGCTGCCTCTGTAGATTTCTCGGAAGTACTAGGCAGTCTCTGCTGAGAGGACTCCCCCTCCACTGTTGCACCAATTGTCTCAGGAACGATCTCAGGAGCGTGCATGTCAGATGGAACTTCAGTGATGTCCTGAGGCTCCAATGCTTCCTGTCCCACATTTCCTTCTTCCTCGTCTTCATCGTTCATGAAATCATTCTCAGCGGCATTGTCTTCCAAACCTTCGTCAGCAGTCTCCTCTACAGCACCTCCGACTCCTAGATCGTTCAGGTGCAGGGCAGTCTCATTCTCCAGCACAGCTTCACTTTCTTCTTGTATATCCGCCACTGCATCTCTGGCTATCTAAGAGATGTCAGATACGATATTAGCATAAGCGGGTAGAGGCTCCCCCTCAATTCCTGCAGTCAGTGCATCAAGAATTTCACTGGGGATTACTACGGAATCAGCCACAGTTCCGTCCTCGGCTGGAGATACTTCTTGTTGTTCTACCACGGCAGCCTGCCCAATGCGTCTCTCCCATCTGTCAAAGACACTCGAGTCCATTTTCTTCAAGTAATGTAGAGGAACGCCTTTACTTATGTCATACTTATCTTCGTTTAACTGATTGAGATATAGACTGATGATTCGGCCAAAGCTAGGAGATCTGATAGTGTCCTTTATCTTCTCAAAAAGCAATGCCCACCAGTTGAATCTTTTTCTGCAGACAATTGCCACAAGTATCTTGAACATGTCCGCAGAGATGTGGTCATGTGAACCCGATTTGCATATGAGTACCTTCCCAATGATGTCTGACAGAAGTTTCCCCTCCTCATTCATATCCTTTCGCTTTATCGATTTAGTTCCTCGAGCGAGTCCACAGAATAATAAAGTCCTGGTTTTATCCTGCTCCTCCAGATAATCCTCGTGCGCAGAGCTAGTGAGCTGCAAGTGTTGGGTCAGCTTGCTTGCAGACATCTTGATCTTTGCCCCTGCAACCTTGCTCTTGATGAGAGAGTCTTCATTTCGGAGTTTGGCGGTTGCGAAGAACTCCATCACCTCCTTGTCCAAGATTTTGCAAGGGTGTTCCAGTATGAAGGAGAGTCCAGCCTATTCAAGCATAAGGATGATGTTTCTGAATTCATCCGAGGCATGTGAGAACCCGGTTCGAACCAGCTCACATCCAGTGATCAGTCCAGCGGTTGTCCTTGGAGCCATTGCAAACCTAGGGAGAGAATCCCGACTTTACGCTTAATCAAAAGTCAAAAGGGAAGCGACACTAGTAATAAAGTCCTTGTAAGGATGAGGATGTGGTTACCCAAAAGCGTAGACGGTGAGTTAGTTTGACAAAGACGACGGACACCCGGGAGGTGCACGCGACTGTGATTGATCGAAACTGCGGAGAAATCCCTGGACGAGAGAGAGGAGAGATCCACGGAAGGCAATCGGTGAGATCGACGGGATTCTTCATGAGTTGCGGGATTCTTGCACGTCGAGATCGACGGAATTCTTCACGAGTTGCGGGAATCTTGCGGGATGTCGACGGAAGGGGAAGAATCGGCGAGAGTCCTTCGGTGAGCTTCCTGCGGAATATGAAGGGTCGGCGGGATACTGTGCGATATCGACGGGTTTAAAGGGATTTTAACGGGTTTCCGTGTGAAGAGCGAAAGGCTAAGGTTCGGCGGAAGTCTTCGGGTTAAGCAGGTTTTAGCGGGTTTCTAGTTTGTCTAAGTCGAAATCGAAGGGATTCTTTAACAGGAATCTATGGGTTAAGAGACATGCCAGATTCTCGAAGTCTTCTGATATCAAGACAATTAAAAAAAAAATCTTCTAAATATATATATATTTCTTAAAGCCAATATATTTAGGGTTTGAACCGTGCTTTTCCATACATTTCTTGATGTCAAGATTTCCAATGACGTATCTTCGTTGTCGAGATTTCCAATGACGTATCTTCGTTAGTTTTCAGTGAACTGATTTACGCCTGTAGATGTTAGTTCTCGAATCTACCAGTGGAATTTCCGATAAATCTTCATTGATGTGTCTAAGGTTTATGTTTACCGCGTTAACCTATCCTTAGGTGTACACACATATATGTGTATATATATATATATATATATATATATATATATGTAAATGTCGATACAATATGACTCAAGTCTTGGGGCTGATCAAAAGTACCTGGGATTATGAGAGTTATCATTTAGCCCCTCTGGTTAAAACATACCAGGTGCTCAATGTGAGTATGCCCATGTACATATCACTTCTGTTATTCCAGATGCTTGTTCCAATTCAGTCTTGAAACATCTACTGTCTAGTTCCCATTATATTTACGGGAACCTAGACTGCCCTGCAAAAGAGAGTTACTTTACCTTAGGAACCCAATATATATTGGGTCCTAGGTTCTTGTTAGCATAAACACTCGACTGCCTTCATTCAGAAATCCTGTCAGGAAGACTACCTCTGCCCAGAAGATGTGGATAGGCCCTTGCCCTTGACACAGAGGGGTTGTGCCAACAGTCTATGGCAAAGTGTCCCACCTTGCCACAGCACCAGCACGTGTGAATGTTGTATCTCCGCTTCTGACCTGATCTAGTGACTGAGGTAGTCATGAGCCTAGGTCCAAACGGGATAGACCTGGATCTGCTCCCAAAATTGCCTCTTCCACCGTGACACGTGGAAGGGTGGAAGGAATGCATGTAGCGAGCGTCATGAGGCCTGGGAGGTGGTGCCTTCCTTTCAGGCAGCCCCCTTCCAGAGGCCCCATGGGAACTTACTGCATGACTTCTAACCACCCTTTCCTGTGTCCTCGGGTGGTGAGAAGCGTTCTGAGAGCTGATACCAGCAGATTCACGTGGAGTTGGGGCAGTGGCCGAGAATACAAAGGGCTCAGAATGAGCCTTAGGTATTCTCTCATGGGTGGCCATGACAGCCCTTGCACTATGGGTGTCTCCACATGAGGACAGATCACCCTTGCAGTGACCACGATTATTCCTGTGATCATACCTGAAGGCATGATGAATACCCTTCCTACCTGGAGTGGGGGGTCGGAATACCGTTTCCCCATTTCTCCACGAATTGATAATTCGGGAGATCCACCCATTTTCTTCCTTTCTCTTTATAGCATCAACCTTGGAAAAGTTAGATACTATCCTTTTCTCATTCTCTAGACTACTCTCTAGATCAGAGATTTTAGAGTCCTTGACCTTGTTGGATGCCAATTGGAGAACCAACAAGATCTTCAGCCGAACAATCTCCTGAGCTTGTTCTTCAACAAGTAGGTTGCTTTTCTGAAGGGCTCTCTTCAGAGAATCAAGATTTTCTGAAGGGAAACAATTCCTGTCTTCAGAAACTTCAAGAGAGATGGGGCAAGATGAAGAAGTTACCTGCTCTTTAGTGTTATTGTCATTAGAGCCAGTGACCGTTGTATCATCCTCATCAGAACTGCTTTCCTCAATTTCTTCTTCAGTCTCTGACAAGGACACTGGAGCTCTGATGCTGTCCGATTGATCCTTGCCTTCATCTTCAGAGGTGAGGACCCCCACATAGGCTTCATCCTCTAGTTGACGGCAGAACCCAGCTTTCTTTGATCCCCCCATCAGCTCTGAGATCATTACCCACATAGATTTGACCGTCCCACATTTTTCCAATCTAGAGCGAGAAGGTCCAGACCAGCTATCCATGATAATCTGACGAATCATCTTGTCCAGATTAAATAATGAGAGTTCCGTCTACGACATCTCAGTAATACACTTGGGCACTTGGATATTCTTTCCAGAGCCGGAGGTCTTCATAGGAATAAAAGGACCCTCTTCCAGGATGAAAGATGCTCGAGGATCGATAGCCTCCAAGTGATACGACACTCTCATCTTCCAGACGGGATAATACTCCTTTATGCATGTGGGAAGTCTTAGTGGAGAGATCTCATGATCCAGCTCCATGCTTCTGACACTGGTGGCAGGATTCTACTCAAGCTGTTAACCTTTTTGATGAGTAACCTCCCTCTGATACCACTTGAAAGTCCACCTAGTGTCAACTACGTTCGCCTATGGGGGGGGGGGAATAGGTGACGTGCAGCATTTTTGCGGAATTAGAATTGTACCTGCACACGAAAATAAAACAACACAGCAAAGAAGGTACACAAGCAATTTATAGTGGTTCCCCGATTTGGGTACATCCACTTTCCCCCTTTGACCTATCTCCCAACAAGGGACGACTCGGTCACTTCACCAACAGGATTGAAATCCAATCCTTGCACTATCGGAAGGAACCCTTCCACACGTAGGAGACACACTCCCACAACACGGGTTGCACCCAACCCTTACAACTAGGAACCAACATTCCTTTACAACAAAAGTAAAACTAGAATGTACAAGAGATACAAACTACTTTCGGAGACTAAGGTGTCCCTCTTCGTTTGATGACGTGTTCAAGAAGTCACGAAGAGTCCACAACCCTAGATCTCTCTTGGAGAGAATCTCCTCGGAACCGGCGGCGGCAAAGAGGGCGGCGGCTTGGTTCACGGGATCGGCGGCGACAACGGTGTGCGGCTGCTTTACTTAGGAGATTCAAACTTCGTAGCAAAGCCAGCGAGGTCTTCCAACGGTCACACTAGGATCGATCGTCTCGATCGATTCGGACGAGAAAAGTTTTCCCGATCAACAAATCAAGAGACAAAGGATCTCCGGTTCGACACGTGAGACGCTATGCTTGGCTAAGCTTCTGTCGACGGGAGATCTGGAATAAACCACGATCAAGACCAGCGATCAACTTGCTCGAGCGGCGACGGCGGCGGTGGCAGAGCGGAAATCGCGATCTAGGTCACGTCGCGGCTCGTCTTTTTCAAATCTTCTTCGCTGCTTTACTGTTCAAAAATACACGTGTATTTATACAGTAAAATACTCTTTTATGACCGTTATGGGTCCCACCTGAAGAAACCCTAAAAGAGGTTCAAAATAGAGCCTTAACATTTGATCCGGTCCAGTGGGATCCAGAAAATTGTCTAAGGCAAAATCGGCGAGAATCGAAGGTGCTTCTCGCCGAATCATCGAGAATCACTGGCTGATTCTCGCCGTGTCTCACTTAGTGATTCTCGTCGATTATTACTAAGCATCAGAGTTGCTCGCTTTGAAGTAGCTGGATCGAGTCGGTGAGAATCAGCTAATGATTCTCGACGATTCGGCGAGAATCACTAGTGATTCTCGTCGATTTATACTTAGATGATTTTTCGTCTTTCCACCCATGATGTGCTCCTTGACCCATCCTTGCTCCTTGTCTGCTCTTGCAAGATCACAGCCCTGTACTTGAAAGTAAGTGCACTCCAATGGAGAGAGTACACGTAGGCCAACACACTGATCTGCTCAATGAGGGATTACGTCGTGCAGACCCGTGTATATTGACATACTGCACCCTGACATTGGTGTGCACTTAGCGTGGAATGACTGCAAGCACAACTTAAGAGGTTTCATCAAATACTTTGTGAATTCATCTTAGCTTGACAGGAGGCTTCGTCAAATCCGGGTAATTGTGGATACATTACCCAACAGACTCTATCCACGTTTCTGCTAGAAGGAGATGCGAGACTGTGGTGGGATGAGATGGAGGTACATCACTTGGCAGGTCAAGGTTTAGCGGAGGTTTCAATTGAGGAATTCTCCAGATTATTTCTCGCCAAGTATTTGCTGGTGTCGCAACGGATTGCGATGGAAAACGAGTTTCAACGCCTGGTGCAGGGTAAGGCTGATATTGATATGTACCTGCATGAGTTTACCAGACTGGGGAGATATGCGGGGTCTACCTTCGCGGAGGAAGCGCGAAAGATGAATCGCTTTTACAAGGGACTGCGGGATGAGTTGAGGTTGGTCCTCCGGAGTTCAGTGAACCAAGGCTTCCAAGCGTTGGTCGATACGACCCGTGCCCTGGAGAAAGATTTGAAGCGGGTACAAGAAAAGAAGAGACTGGAAGTGGAGAAGCCAGAATTTAAGGTGCCGCAGTCGGAGCAATCGGAGTTACGAAGAAGAGAGAAGAAAAGGTTTAGGCTTGTTGAATCAGCTCCGTCGACTGTTTCTTCGGGCGCAACGTATGGGCAAGGATGTGTTGATACACGTATATATTATAACTGCGGGAAGCAGGGACACATAGCGAAATTTTGTTGGAATGCCCCTGTTGGAACACCCTATTACTGATTTGGGTCAGGATTACTATGTCTCTTAGGAAACCTGTTTTGACCTCACTGTATAGATCTAAAGGTCAAGTAGAATTGAGTCTAAGAGTTAGTAGTTAGGTTTGGAAGCTGCCCTCAAGACCAGGTTTTTCAGTTTCTGGAGACTAAGTCATTTCGTCGAGCTCAGTACGACGAATTGTCGAACTCCATTCGACGATCGGTGAGCTCACTTCGACGAATCGTCGAACTCCATTCGACGGTCTCTGAGCTCAACTTCAACAAGTCGTCGAACTCCATTTGACGATCTTCGAGCTCAGATCGACGATCTTGACTCCAGTTTGATTCTCTATATCTGAGCTCAGTTCGACGATAGTTGAGCTCAGATCGACGATCTCTGTTTCTGTCTAAGTCCAAAACTCTGAGCTCAGTTCAACGATAGTGGAGCTCAGTTCGACGTTTTTCTGAAGAGTTCAATGATTTTCAATATTCAAATTCAGACAGTTGAGGAATTATTGTCAGCATTTAATTCAGAGATCTTGTAGCCGTTTTTAATTAATCTGGAGCAAGTTTCAAGGAATTATCAAAGAATGTTTTATTGGACTTTCCTCCAGAAGACAATTGCAATTAAGAAAGTAATTAATGACAGGCTAACAGCTATCTTGGACAGTGGATCATTTCTATTCAGACAAAAGGAATAAAAGACTAGATTTTTCTTTCCTGATCTAGAAGATCAAGAAGTTAGAAAAATATTCTCTGCAATAACTCTTACAACATCAACAACAATTACACAAGAGAAAGAAAGTGAGTTGCAGACATTCTCAGTCTCAAGATTCATACAAGAACACCATCACCAAAGGAGATCAACAAACTGAAATCTTCAGATCTTTTTTGATTCAAGTGTTCAAAGGCCATCATCATTCAAGACTCCAGACACCTCACATTTCAGTTGTTGCTGAAATCATCATTTGCTGGAGATCAATTTTCTGAAGGCATATCACCCTAATGCAAAGCTTCACTTCCTGAACAACTCAAGATCTCAGGGGGAGCTTTGACAACATCCACTATCTTCTCTCTGATTATTGACAGAGAAGATCTTGTCTTCCTTCTCTCTCTCTCCCTACTGTAAAGGGTTTTTCAAACTCCCTTCAAAAGTTTATGATTGGTTTCTGAGACCTTATCAAAACTCAGTGGTGGCAAGACAACTGATCAAAAAATATGGTTTGGTTTTTGAGCACCTTATCAAAAGCTCATTGGTGCCCAGGACACCTGATCAACTCATCCTGCAGTGGATTCCTACCTAGGGTGATAGAAGAGTGGATGTACCCAGGTTGATTGGGGAACCACTATAACTCCTTATGTCATCTGGTTGCTTACTTTTTTTTTGTTTCTGGCGGTGGCTTGTGATTACTTTGTGATTGCTTCTTGTTTAGATTACTTTATATTATTTGCTTCCCTGTTCACTTAGGATTACAATAACTGTTGTAAAAAGTTTTTAGCAAGCACCATATACTCTATTCACCCCCCCTCTAGAGTATATCAGATCTAACTTGCACTTTCAATTGGTATCAAAGCGAGGTTGGTTAAAAAGACCACATCTCAGTGGTTGCACAGGCTAACACCTGAACCAAAAGATTCCTATAGTTAGATCTGCTTGTTGTATATTTTGTTTTTAGAATTAGTTCTTCACAAAACATGGCCCAAAACAAAGATTATGCTAGCACCAGACCTCCAGTGTGTAATCTATCCAAGTTTGCACTTTGGAAGGCAAGGATTAGACTCTACATGAATTCTATTGATGAGGACATCTTCAATTCTGTTTTGACAGTGTGTCCAAGACCTCCAAAGAATAAAAGTACAATTGCTGTTCCACCTCCCTCAGGAACAGATGCTGACATCAAGAAATTAAAAGTTGCAGATGCAAAGGCTATGAACATTCTAGCCCAGACTATGTCTGATGAGATTTTCCAAAAGGTGGCTGAATACAACTTAGCAAAGGAAATCTGGGATAATCTATATGAGATAGTCTCAGGATCTGTTGATGAGAGAAAAGATAGAAGATCTCACCTCATAACCTAATATGAGAACTTCAAGAAAGGAGAAGCTGAGTCAGTATCAAACATGTATAATAGACTCAGTCTGATAGTCAATGAACTGAAAACTTTGGATAAAGAAATCTCATTGACTGAGCTAAATGATAAAATCCTAATGTGCTTCCCAAGCACTTGAGACTCAAGGATCTGGCCAATCAAGGATGCCAGAAGTCTGAATGAGATTACAACCGAAGCTCTCTTGGGCAAGCTCAAGTCTTATGAGCTGCTCATTAAGAACAGAGAAGAAGAGCAGAAGGCTGCCTCACCAGCCACAAGAAATGAAAAGTCAATAGCTTTCAAAGCCATTGAAGATCAGCCTGAAGACAAGGTCACAGGCAATGATGAGCTGCTTAGTCTACTGGCCAAAAGATTTTACAAAATGGCCAGAAAGGACTTCAGGAAGTGATCATACAAAGAGCATGACAAGCCAAGGTATGATAAATCAAACAATAAAGAAATTGTTTGCTTTGATTGCAGGAAACTAGGACACATTGTTCCTGACTGTCCAGAGAACCAAAAGAAGGACAGAAAGGACAAGAGAGAAAGAAGAAAAGACAAGGACTTCAAGATGAACAACAATGACAAACCCTCCTCAAGCAAGAACAAACACACAAGGAAGGGATTTGTTGCTGTATCTTGGAGTGAGACAGAAGAGGAATCTGAAGCTTCATCCAACTCAAGTGATGATGAGGATGATGCTGAAGAAAAGGAATTCTGCATGATGGCTATCAATGCCTCACAACACAATTCTGATGTAGAAGATTCAGAGTCAGACTCAGAGACTCAACTTGAAGAGGATCAGGTAATAAGTTCTTTTGATTTTAATTCTGATGACTTTAAGTATGAATTTAAAGCACTATGTTTAGACTTATTAAAATCTGAGAAGGAAATCATTTCTCTCAGAAATCAATTATCTGAACATAGTACCTTAAAATCAGAAAACCTCAAACTCTCTGAGGAGTTGGAGTGCTGTAGGGAGCAGATAGCTACACTGAAAAGTGAGCTGTCAGAGGCCAAAAAGCTTGAAGAATCCCTTAATGGGAGAAACATCAAGCTAATGGACATCACAAGCACAGTGAACTCTAGATTTAATAGTACACTGGGCTTGGGTGCTTCATCCAACGAACCTATAGTACTAACAAACCCAATTAAGTTTATTTCTGATAAAGGGAAGGGAGTTGTAGAGGTAGCTAGGAAAAATTCTGACTTACCCAAGAAATCAAGTGTTCAACAGAAATCGTCGAACGGAGCTAGACGATCGTCGAATGCAGACCGACGATCTCAGGCAAAATCGTCGAACTCAGGTCGACGATCTCTAAACCCTGAACTCTGCCATAGTTAATCGTCAAACGGAGCTCGACGATCTGACCCAAGATCGTCGAACGCAGCTCAACGATCGTCGAGCAGAGATCAGAGATTTGAAAACTTCTTCAAGGGTAAATCAAAATCCAAACCTAGGGGTCCTTCATCCCAAAGATTTAACCCTTATACTGAATGGATAATACCTCCAAGGAGATATCATCCTGAAGGTTATAAGAGTCAACCAGGGATGTCATTTATTTCTGAATTTAAAGGTTATCAACCTAGTCCCAAGGTAAACTGGGTCAAAAACAAGTAAATTATTTTATGTGCAGGTGAAGACCTATCCAACATCAAACCAACAATGGTATCTGGATAGTGGGTGCTCCAAGTACATGATAGGAAGCAAGGATAATTTCACATCCTTTAAAGCCAAGTGATGTGCCCGCGAACAGACTCTTACTGTGGTTGGTTCAGTGAGTCGATCGCCGCGGGCTTGCTGAGGTAGGCAAGTGCACCTATCGCAAGTAGTACTCGATATTCGGGGAATACCGAGGTCGTATTGTTCTCGGGGTCGTGTTGACTATTCTTACTCCTCCGGGAGGACTATTATTTTACTGAAAGAAAGGTGGATTTTTTTAGTAAAGTAAAGACAGAAAAAGTAAAGGAGCGAAAAAACGTTTTAGAAAATATTTGATGAAGGGTTAACGCTCGGCATCGAATCGGATTAAGACTAAAACAATTTTTAATAATTATAGGACTTAGTTTTCAAATTAATAAAAGGCAACTTGGCCGTGGAGGTTCCACAAATGTGAGCTCACCTATCTATAGAGATATCGCTCACCTAAACATTAAGACTATTCGACCGAACGTTAGTCCGACGAAGGATTACTCTTAACGCCCACTTTACGCTAAGAACCCCGCTATTGGGTGGGGAACCCAATCCGGTAGAATTACGCTTGTCCTCTTTCGAGGGTATGCACGCAACTCTATTTATCCAGGGGTGATCGGTCCATATGCACGACCTCTCGGCTAGCTAGCATATGGACTACGGAAATAGGGCCCACACATCGATATGTGGTCCTACGCGTCGTAAACCCGGGGTAAACCTTAAGTCCTTAAATTAAAATGAAAATAAAGAGCTTCAATTATTAGAAATCATTTTAAATGTCCCAATGCTCTTCGATGCCGAGGTTAATAGCGATTACCCACACATCGCTATGAGGACGGCTTTATAATTTAGTGAGGCGCGAGTTCGAAATTAAACGCTAAACGATTATAAGAAGGGGACATAAGAAAAATAACAAACATTTAGAAAACTGAAAAGTTAGCTAAAACAAGAACTCACGCACACTCCAAATTATAAATTAAACAGAAACTAAGTTACACATAAAAGAAATTTGCATAATTGAAATTTGCGATTCCCACTCAAACGAGTGGGGGCTGTAAATAAAAGCTGAAAATTGCAAGTCCTACTCAAACAAGTAGGATTGAAATGAAAGCGAGTCCTACTCAGATGAGTAGGAGAAAATAAATGCGATTACAGTGCTTTCTCAAATATTTACAGTGAGATAAAGATCCGCTCATTTAACTCAAGTGAGTAGGCGGAAAAAATAAAGAAAGAAAATTACAAGTCCTACTCAAACGAGTAGGCGGGAAATAAAGTACGTCCATTTAACTCAAGTGAGTAGGCGGAAAAATAAAGAAAGAAAATTACAAGTCCTACTCAAAAGAGTAGGACTGAAAATGAAAACGATGCGCCATTTAACTCTTAACGAGTAGGCGTAAATAAATGCACACAAACACACACACTCCATATGAATTTCAAGAAAGCAATAAAGCTAACACCTACACTCACACACTCTACAAAATTTGAACAAAGCATTAAAAGAAAGCAGTAAAATTTAACACCTACACTCACACACTCTACAAAATTTGAATCAAAGCATCAAAAGAAAGCATTAAAATTTAACACCTACACTCACACACTCTACAAAATTTGAATCAAAGCATCAAAACATTTATTCTCATACACTCACACACACAAATTAAAAGGCAAAATGAAAGTTACCTAAAAATTAAAACTTTTACTTTTTCATGCTTAGGTTTTGCCAAAAACAAATAAAAAGAAGAAATTACAATTTTTAGAAGACAAAAGTTTTTCAAAACAAATTAAAAACCAAAGTTTTTGGAAAATTAAAATTTTAACATTTTCATTCCTAAGATTTCATAAAAGTGCTAAAAAAGTTGAAATGAAAAGCGAAAGAACAAAAAGGGTTTTAATCCTAAAATAAAGCTAAGTAAAAAAAATCAAAAATACTTTAGTAACTCTTTTACACATTCATAAGAGTGAAGATGTTGAAAACATTAAAAGAAGACATGAAGAAAAAGAGAAAAAGCTAATTCATCATTTCATAAATTTCTAACAAAACCTATCATGAGACAAATTAAAAGCATGTAAAGTAAATAAGTTACACTCATACACACACACATACTTTTCATAAATGAAGAACAAAGATAAAACCAAGGATAAAAAGGGGAGAAAAAGTGGGCACAAGTGTTCATTCCAAATCCAAATAAGAAGAGAAAATCTAACATTCTTATTGATTAAAGGAAACTATTACAAGCTATTACAAAGACAAAGCTAAAGCAAAAACAAAATTGAAAGAAAAAGGGGAAAGAAATCTCCTTACATAGCAAGTAAATCACGGATGCAACCCACAAAAAGACACTAAAATGGCCCAAAAATCTGAACCCTTGGACCTTACAGAAATGGGCAATTTATAGGCAAAAAATTCTAAGTACACGCCCTAGGTCACGGGCGTGTAGGGGGGGCGTGTCAGTACTATTCATGAAGGCGGCCGACGATTGGACAGGAAAGTTGACTTCGGGCTGAGTTCGTGGCAGTCACGCCCCAGGTCACGGGCGTGACTCTGAGCGTGTCGGGGAGGTAGAACCGGGCGCGGGTTGCGTCAAAAGTCTTCGGCAGCATCTTGTCGGGCTAGCTGGAAAGGTCACGCCCCAGGTCACGGACGTGACTCTGGGCGTGTCAGTTGGTGTCGACACTCGACGAATGTCAAGCGGAAAGTGTCGAGTTGAAATCGTTGAGCTGAGATCGAGTCACGCCCTAGGTCACGGGCGTGACTCCGGGCGTGACTCCGGGCGTGACGCGGGTTCGACCAACGTTGAACTAAATTCGTATAGTGGAGGGGACACGGGCTGCTGTCACGCCCCGTGTCGGGTGACACGGGCGTGTCGCCAGACGTGTCAAGTTTGTACTTCAGAAATCGTCCGATTTCACGGGAAATGCAATGTCACGGCCATGTCACGGGCGTGACCAAATTGACACGGGCGTGTACGGCCCAATTTTGGCAGATTTTGAAATTTTTCTGCAAAATAAAATAAAACAAGTTAGTAGTAAATTTACAAAAATAGGAGCATTTTATTGAACAAAAATAAGTAAAAACGACGAAAATAAATGAAAATGACTAAATTAATGTGCACAAAAATACGTATATTTATAATTCATCACCAAGCTTGGACCCAAAGTTATATTTGGTGATTCAAACTTTGGACTAACAAAAGGATATGGTGCAGTCCAAACTGGGACAATCACATTCAAGAAAGTAGCCTATGTGGAAGGACTGAAAAACAACTTGATCAGCATCAGTCAGCTATGTGATGAAGGCTACCAAGTGACTTTCAGGAAATCCTTATGCGGGATCAAATCAGAGGACAACATAACTGTGTTGACAGGTAAAAGGAAAGGTAACATCTATTTAGTAGACTTTCTTTCAACTGAAGTAGATATTTGCCTGTTTAACTCTATTAGTAGACCTAATGTATTATGGCATAAGAGACTAGGGCATATAAACCTTAGAACCATTGCTAGGCTATCCAAGGACAACCTTGTTAGAGAACTACCTTCTGGCCCCTATAAGAAGAAAGGACTCTGCAGGGCTTGTCAATTAGGCAAGCAAACTAAAAATAGTTTCAAGTCACTTAATAAAAGTGATTCACCTAGGATTTTGTATCTGTTACACATGGATCTTTTTGGACACATTACAGTACAAAGCTTAGGAGGGAAATCTTACACTTTAGTAGTTGTAGATGACTTCTCTAGATTCACATGGGTGTTCTTTCTGAGGAAGAAGTCCGATAACTTTAAGTGTTTGACAGAGTTTCTCAAATGCATACAGACTGAGTTTAATACTCACATTGCCCTGATCAGAAGTGATCATGGGACAGAGTTTGATTCTCTTCTTATGTAAGAGTTTGTCAGAGTGAAGGGATCAGACATACTTTCTCAGCTCCTAGAACTCCTCAACAAAATGGGGTAGCTGAAAGGAAAAATAGAACCCTTATTGAATCTGCCACTACATTATTGTCAGATGCTCACCTTCCTCTATATTTTTGGGTAGAGGCAGTGAACAGCTCCAAATATGTGCTGAATAGAAGTTTAATACATAAACTGAAGGGCAAGACTCCCTATGAATTACTCAAAGGGAAGAAACCTAAAGTAGATTATTTTAAAAGTTTTGGTTGTATCTGTTATATTCACAATAATGACAAGAAGTATTTAGCAAAATTTCAAGCTAAAGCTGATGAAGGAGTGTTTCTGGGATACTCCATGATCAGTAAGGCTTATAGGGTATATAAGAAATCAACTCTCAAAATTGAAGAATCTGTGCATATATCTTTTGATGAATCTAACATGCCTTTCAAGGAGAAGAACACTTCTACCATATAACCTTTGCAGGTACATTCTCTTGCTGAAGACTTGAATAGATTACAAATCATTCAAAAAGAGGAAAGCGGTGAAGATGAAGAAGACATTCAACACCTTGAAGAGAAACTTCTTGAAGAACCAGTTGTTGTACCACCAGAGGAAACAACAACACAGGTTGGTGAATAATCAACACCTCTTGTTGATTTAGTAACATTAAGAGACCATCCAATTTCCCAAGTTATTGGAGACATCTCGGCTGGTGTGCAAACCAGAAATCAGGTCAACCAAAACCTGTTGCACACTTGCTTCCTATCTCAAATTGAACCTGAATCCATTCAAGATGCAGAGCAAGATCCACACTGGATCATTGCAATACAAGAAGAGTTGCATCAATTTGAAAGGAACCAAGTTTGGGAACTAGTACCAAGGCCTAAGGATCACTCCATTGTTGGAACAAAGTGGGTGTTCAGAAATAAGTTGGATGATCAAGGAGTCATTGTAAGGAACAAGGCAAGGCTAGTTGCTCAAGGGTACTCTCAAGAAGAAGGGATAGATTATGACCAGACTTTTGCACCAGTTGCAAGGTTGGAGGCCATAAGAATCTTCTTAGCATATGCAACACACAAAGGTTTCAAAGTGTACCAGATGGATGTAAAGAGTGCTTTTCTCAATGGAGATATCAAAGAAGAAGTCTATGTCAGACAACCTCCAGGTTTTATCTCTCCAACTCATCCTGATTATGTTTTCAAATTGCACAAAACATTATATGGTCTCAAGCAAGCTCCTAGAGCATGGTATGAGACCCTAGCATGCTTTCTTCTGAAAAATGAATTTATAAGGGGTAGAGTAGAGCAAACTCTTTTTATTAGAACCCATAAGTCTCATACCCTACTAGTACAGATCTATGTAGATGATATTATTTTTGGTTCTACTGATTCAAATTTGTGCAGAAGGTTCTCCAATCTAATGCATTCTAAATTTGAAATGAGTAGCATGGGTGAGCTATCCTTCTTTCTAGGATTGTAAATCAAACAACATGCTGAAGGCATATTTATTTCTCAAACCAAATATGCAAAAGAATTGGTTAAGAAATTTGGTATGTCTGAAGCATCTTGTATGAAAACACCTATGCCTACTAATGTTGTATTAGATGCTGATGAACATGGGAAACCTGTTGATCAGACAACATATAGAGCAATGATTGGCTCTTTACTGTACCTTACAGCTAGTAGACCTGACATAATGTTTGCAACATACATATGTGCTAGATTCCAAGTAAGCCCTAGAGAGTCACACCTATCCTTAGTAAAAAGGTTTCTCAGGTATGTAAAAATTTGTCCAAATCTAGGTCTCTGGTATCCAAAAGATTCAGCATTTGACTTAACTGGATTTTCTGATGCTGATTATGCTGGATGCAGAATAGACAGGAAAAGCACCAGTGGAACTTGTCAGTTTCTTGGTGACATACTTGTATCTTGGTTTTGCAAGAAACAGACATCTGTGTCAACTTCAACTGCTGAAGCTGAATATATGGTTGCAGTTAGTTGTTGTTCACAAATCTTATGGATTCAAAACCAACTCCTAGACTATGGATACAACTTAGAGAAGTCTAAAATCTTTTGTGATAATACCAGTGCTATTTTTATAGCTCAAAATCCAGTCCTCCATAGTAGGACAAAACACATAGAATTTAGGCATCACTTTTTAAGGGATAATGTTGATAAAAATAAAATTGAACTTCACTATATCCCAACTGATTTACAAAGGGAAGATATTTTCATCAAACCCTTGGATGAAAAGAAACACACCTTCTTCCTAAATCAGTTAGGAATGTTAGATGGAGGAAGTCTAAAATAATATCCAAGACTTTAAAACTCTAAAAATGGCCAAGACTAGGCAAACTTCTTAATTTTTCTATTATCTAGAGTGTTTCTGGTCTCTGAACCGCGCTCGATGATTTTCCCCCAGATCGTCAAGCGGAGATCGACGCTTTCCGAAATCGTCGACCAGAGTTCAGCGCTTCTCAGATAGTCTAAACCGTCTCTCCAGGTCAGCGATCGTCGAACGGCGCTCGACGATTTTGTTTTCTGAACTATCGTCGAACAGAGCTCGACGCTCTCCAATATCGTCGAACGGAGATCGACGATGTTGATAACCTTTCGGTTTCCGTTAGAAGCCCCGATCGTCGAACAAAGTTCAACGATCTTTCCT
Source organism: Platanthera guangdongensis (assembly GCA_039583875.1). Classification (NCBI taxonomy): domain Eukaryota; kingdom Viridiplantae; phylum Streptophyta; class Magnoliopsida; order Asparagales; family Orchidaceae; genus Platanthera; species Platanthera guangdongensis. The sequence continues at coordinate 76,345,408 of CM077157.1, forward strand.
TTTCTGCGTCGAACCCTAATATAAAATTCATTTTTTCGTCCGTCGTTCTCTCTTTGTGCCTTCATTCTCTATGCAAATTTTCTCTTTCCCTCCAAATTTCTCTACACTTGGTCGTTTGTTTGTTGATTTTTGCAGGAATCAATGGCCGTCTCAGTTGCTGTTCTGGCCGCAATGAAATTTGATGCAGGTTTTGACATTGACATGGATTCTTTCAGCACCAGTGATCAAATCTTCCAAGATATACTAGAACTTTTCAAGGAACAAAAGCTAGTTACACTAATGACTACCAGGATCAAGTTAGCTGCTGATGAAATAAAGGAATGGGTATATACTGCCCACAACCAGGATCAGAATACAGTTGTTGGATCAATTTCAGGAACCCAGGTATCTCTCACACCTGCTGCTCTGACAGAGATTTTTGGATTGAATTCTGGAGAAGCCTCTGTTGAACTGTCTGGATAAGAATTTTCTGATTTACTTAATAGAATGGGTCATTCAGATGCAAACCCTAGCAAACTCCTGAAGAAAAATCTATCTGTGGAGTACAGATTTTTGGCTGATGTTGTAGGAAAGGTGTTATTGGCCAAACACTCAGCCCATGATACCATCTACAGGTATCAGCTATGCTTGACGGGTGCTCTAGTGGATAAGAAACAACTGAATTGGGGAGAAATCTTCTTTGATCTGATTAAGAAGAAGATCAACAAGAATTTTGTTAACTATGGAAGGATACTAGGGCTATTTCTTCAGAATAGATGCCCTGCTTTGCTAGTTTCCATTGGGGTGCACATTAATGCCTCCAAGAGGCTCACCTGTGCCCTGTTTGGAAAGTGGGACAGGCAAATAGTGAAGCCCAGCAGGCTCTCTACAAGTGGAACTTCAGGTATAAGGACTATTGTAGTCTCTTCCCCTCAAGTCTCTACCCCTGCAGAAGACTTGCCTACTTCTTCACCTCCTCCTCCACCTTTTATTTCATCTCCACCAGTCACATCCACCATTACAGTTTCCTCCACCATCATAATTTCCAGCCCATCTCCAACTTCTATCCATTCTCCAACTCTTCCACTAACTGAAGAAATCTTCCACCCTTTACATCACTACCCTCAACAAGACATTGATTCATCATCCAACATTCCATCTTTCAATCTGATAGATGATTCCTTTATGGATGATTCCCCTTCATCCCCTCCTGATCTACCCTCTTCATCCATATCATATCAACAATTGCTTCAAGACATCATTGCACAACCCTCCTTCATACCCTCTATTTCAATTCCATTATCTTCCATTTCCACAATCCCCATATCTCAACCTTCATTTCCACCATCCACCAGCTCTCCACCCACATCTCCAGCTGCTCCACCTTCAGTCCCTACCTCTGCTCAAGTCCCTCTTGAGCATGTAGATCTTCTAGCTTTAGCAGACAGACTCTATGAGCTGTTAGCTCCCAGGCTATCACTCTTGTTGGAGACCTCGTTAGCTCACTTCTCAAGTCAGTTGCAGACCTGTCTGCTAGGCTCTCCTCTCTCATTCCTCCTCAGGCAATCCCTTCCTTTGGGTGCCTTGGTCCAACTTTCTCTGAATCTAGGCAGGGGGAGATGCCTCATGAAGGTGAAAGATTGTCTGATGCTGCTGCTGCTGCTGTTACTTTAGTTCAAGCTCAAGCCTCAACATCTCAAGTTACAGTTTTCTCAATGGACCTCCAGTCACTATTATTAGATTTTGATTCTATTTATTTCAGCTGTCTTCCAGAGCACACTGCAGTCCAGCCATCTGAAGATCTCTCTAAGGCCATTGTGCCTATTTCAAGCTGTGACACCAGTTTAATACATTCTTTTGTAAAGTCCCTTTCTGCTGCTGCTCCTGCAGTTTCTGTTGAAAGTACTGATGTTGTTGATATTGCTGTTAATTCTGATGTTTTAATATCTGAGGATATACATATGACAGAGGCACTTATTCTTGAGCCTGCTGTTATTGCTGCTGTTGCCCCTTCTAGTGATGATTTTCCAGCATCAACTGATACTACTGCTGATGTTATTTCTGAAACTGCTGAAACTGCTAAAACTGTTGTATCTGAATCTGCTGCCCCAGTTACTGCTGTATCTACTGCTGCTGCTACAACTTCTTCTGCCAGTGTTATTTCTACTACTCTTTCTACTATTGCTGTTACTACTATTGCTGTCACTACTGTTTCTCCTGCTCAATTACAACAACAAAAAGACTATCTGAAGTATTGATGTACTATATGATGATCAAAGCTCAGAAAGTGATCAGTTCAGGACTAATTCAGATGATTCTTCTGCCACTATTGCAAGGAAAAGAAAGGCCAGAAGCAAGGCTATGAAAAGGGTTCCTCCAGCAAAAGTCAAAGACACAAATGATATTCCTTACTACATACTACATAACTGCCCTATCACAGAACATTGGATGCAATACTCCAAAAATCAACTAAAGGCCATGAAGAAAAAGAGAAAGTATGAGAAAGGATATTCACAGTTCAATCATCCTCCTCCTCCTCCTCCCTCACCTGATGCAGGTGCAGGTGGTAGTTTTGCTGTTCAACCCTCTGCCAGAAGCCAAACCTCTTATCAACCTCAAGGTAGATCCCAATATAGAGGAAGCCAATCCAGAGGCTATCAATCAAGGAGAGGAAACTATAGAGGAAACCAAAGAGAATTTCAAATCTATTCCAAAGGACATTCCAGGCAACACCCTTATTCAAGGGAAGGACAAGCTTCCACTGATACTACTTCAGGTCCCTTTCCCTACAAGCTTAAAGAGTTAGTCTCATCCAAAGCTCCTCCAGATAATCCCTCAAACAGATATGAGCCTCCAGTTCCTTTTGAGGATCCAGAGAATAATCCTACTTCATGGACAGCTAGGATGAAAGAATTAGCTGCTTTAAACCAGATCAAGAAAGCCAGAGAATAAGGCAAAGACACCTCCAGTATTACTATATTATCAGATCAAAGGATAAAGGAACTTGAAAGATATTCATCCAGCAAGTTCTTTGATTCTGAAAGCTACATGAAGCTGCACCCTGAAGCTGTAGTGCCCAGACCTAAGCAACAAACTTCTTTAGGTGCAGCTGATGACAGAAGATCTAAAAAGGAATCTCTTAATCCAAACAGAGAAATAGTACTCATAAAGAGCAAGGAAAAGGAGTAATTCTATAAGGTGACAGTTATTTTGATTTCTGATATATCTGAGATTATGTATGTGATTTTGCAATGTTTTGTTGTTATATTCTTGCTTTGTATGTTTTTAATTTTCCAATTTCTGTAAATAGTAATCCTAACCCAAATAGGGGGAGAGTGTTAGAACACCCTAATACTGATTTGGGACAGGATCACTATGTCTCTTGGAAACCTGTTTTGACCTCACTGTATAGATCTAAAGGTCAAGTAGAATTGAGTCTAAGGGTTAGTAGTTAGGTTTGGAAGCTGCCCTCAAGACCAGGTTTTTCAGTTTCTGGAGACTAAGACATTTCGTCGAGCTCAGTACGACGAATCGTCGAACTCCATTCGATGATCGGTGAGCTCACTTCGACAAATCGTCGAACTCCATTCGACGATCTCTGAGCCCAACTTCAACAAGTCGTCGAACTCCATTCGACGATCTTCGAGCTCAGATCGACGATCTTGACTCCAGTTTGATTCTCTATATCTGAGCTCAGTTCGACGATAGTTGAGCTCAGATCGACGATCTCTGTTTTTGTCTAAGTCCAAATCTCTGAGCTCAGTTCAACGATAGTGGAGCTTAGTTCGACGTTTTTGTGAAGAGTTCAACGATTTTCAAGATTCAAATTCAGACAGTTGAGGAATTATTGTCAGCATTTAATTCAGAGATCTTGTAGCCGTTTTTAATTAATCTGGAGCAAGTTTCAAGGAATTATCAAGGAATGTTTTATTGGACTTTCCTCCAGAAGACAATTGCAATTAAGGAAGTAATTAATGACAGGCTAACGACTATCTTGGACAGTGGATCATTTCTATTCAGACAAAAGGAATAAAAGATTAGATTTTTCATTCCTGCACTAGAAGAACAAGAAGTTAGAAAAATATTCTCTGCAATAACTCTTACAACATCAACAACAATTACACAAGAGAAAGAAAGAGAGTTGCAGACATTCTCAATCTCAAGATTCATACAAGAACACCATCACCAAAGGAGATCAACAAACTGAAATCTTTAGATCTTTTTTGATTCAAGTGTCCAAAGGCCATCATCATTCAAGACTCCAGACACCTCACATTTCAGTTGTTGCTGAAATCATCATTTGCTGGAGATCAATTTTCTGAAGGCCTATCACCCTACTACAAAGCTTCACTTCCTGAACAACTCAAGATCTCAGGGGGAGCTTTGACAACATCCACTATCTTCTCTCTGATTGTCGACAGAGAAGATCTTCTCTTCCCTCTCTGTCTCCCTTCTGTAAAGGGTTTTTCAAACTCCCTTCAAAAGTTTGTGATTAGTTTCTGAGACCTCATCAAAACACAGTGGTGACAAGATACCTGATCAAAAAATCTGGTTTGGTTTTTGAGCACCTTATCAAAAGCCCATTGGTGCCCAGGACACCTGATCAACTCATCCAGCAGTGGATTCCTACCTAGAGTGGTAGAAGAGTGGATGTACCCAGGTTGATTGGGGAACCACTATAGCTCCTTGTGTCATCTGGTTGCTTACTTTATTTTTGTTTCTGGCTCTAGCTTGTGATTACTTTGTGATTGCTTCTTGTTTAGATTACTTTATATTATTTGCTTCCCTGTTCACTTAGGATTACAACAACCGTTGTAAAAAGTTTTTAGCAAGCACCATATACTCTATTCACCCCCCTTTAGAGTATATCAGATCTAACTTGCACTTTCAGCCCCTACGGGAAGTGAGAAAAAGATAGGTGCGTCTTATGAAGAAAAGGGGAAAGTAGTGGCCGAGTCATCTGCATCCCGGACGCAACCTCACTTGCATAATTTGGAAGTACGAGAGCCGCAAAACCCAATTGGTGAAATTCAGCCTCGAGTGTTTAATTTGGCTCTAACGCGAGAGATGCAAAATCGGGAGGCTGATCGGAAGTAAGGATAGTGACTTGTATCACTTGGATGATGTGCATATTGTATATATATGATGACTCAATAGTAATGTGAATCCTGATAATGTGCCTACTGATGCGATTCCTGTACATATATGTGATATGTTATGATGTATGTCGACAAGTTGGTGCACTTGGTTCGATTCTGATTTATGTATATGATGTTTAAGGGTATAGAGAATGTTTGAGCTATCAATCACCAGATGAAACTGTGGATAAAGCACATGTGGAGGTTGGATTATTGTAACATATTTGATGTCATAACAATATGGTTGATGTTTTCCTTCCTCTGTGCAATTTCGTGGATGAAATTTCTTGAAGGAGGGGAGGGTTGTAACAGCCAAAATTTCAGTATGGGAAAATATTGGGTGACACGGCCAGGGATACGGGCGTGTCCCAAGGCGTGTCCCGCTCGAGTTAAGCAGTTGGGTGCATGGTCGACAAAATTCGGTCGACAAAGTGTACGAGAGGAACACGCCCTGTAACACGGGCGTATTAGGGGGCGTGACCTAGGGCGTGTCCTCCTTTATGTAGACAATCGAATCTTTGGTCGACAAAAGTGGTCGACAGAGGGAACACGTCGTGCTATATGGGTGTGTAGCATCCGACACGGGCGTGTCCCCTCTGGTCAATAAACTGCGCTCGACGATCGTCGAGTGGCATGCAAGGGGTACACGGCCTGTGACACGGGCGTGTTGTAACATCCCGATTTTTATTGGGCCACCAGGACCCTAGTGGGCCTAATAAAAGTGGCCCGAACCCTACCCATGATACGGTGGGAAATATCCCTAGGTGGGAAATAGAGCTAGAGAACTCTTAATTGAGTTCTGTCAGTTCATATGGCCTCGTATAGTCAATATGAGCGCATCGGAACTCGTTCAGTTGGTCCCCGAGGTCATATAGTGGATGTGATCATTCCTCGTAAAACGCAACGAGAGCGAGATTTTGGATGTTGAGTTAGAGAACTCCGAATCAAGTTCTGTCAGTTCATGTGGCCTCATATAGTCAATATGAGCACATCGGAGCTCATCACGTCACAATCCGAGATCTAACGACCTTCTTCAGAGATAGTCACTCCAGCCATCTATCTTGCCAAACTTTCCTGTGAACCAAGCAGGTTATCAAGCTCCAGCAGAGATGACTGAGTGGCCCAGCCTTGCACCGAGGTTACAAAGGCAACATACTCCTTCCACAAGCCGCGGATAATGTGCCTCTTCAACTTAGCCTCAGAGATCGGCTCATCAGGATCAAGCATTGATATCTCTGCACACAGACTCTTCATCTTCAAGAAGAAATTAGAGATAGTCAGGTCTCCTTGAGTTATCCTAGCCAACTAATTCTCCAAGAACTGTAGCCTTGCTACATTCTTCCTGTTGAACAACCCATCAATAGTTGTCCATATGTCAGCAACTGACTCACATCCAATGATGTGATCAAACAACTCCGGTGAAATAGCCCTCTTTAGAGTAAACGCCGCCTTTGCGTTAGTTTTCCTCCAGACCATCACCTACTCAGCAGTCCCAAAAGCAGCTGTAACTTCCTGCCTGTCGTCACCACCGACGACCTCCCATAGCTCCTCGCCAAGAAGAAAACTCTTCATACATGACTTCCACTTCTTGAAGTTAGTCGTGGTCAAGAGTTCAAAACCTAGACCTCTTGCATAGTTCCCTTCCATTTGTAGCAAACTTTGGTTAAGCTTCCAGAAGCACATAACAACAATACAAGTTGATCACCGCTCAAGCAACTGAAACATGCTCTGATACCATGTTGAATTTTCTCAAAGTGGTCACCGAGATAGCCTAATGCAAAATTAATATCCTCAGAACTATCAAGATCACACCTCGATCGTGCGGAAACCAGGAAAGCAAGCTCAATCAACCAAATGGAACTACAGGGGCAAGTAGATCATATATTTCTTATTTCTTCTTTACAAGGCGAGGTATACATGGCGAGACATGATTTTGCCAGTACACAGGAAAATAGGAAAAAAGACAAGTCAAACAATTTGAGCGGACAAAATTGGAGACTGTCAGTCGTACACTCAGGGCACTCAGGTCAAATTTTGGACTTTCGGCAAACGGACTCCGATTCAACCCCAGTCAGTGGTATTGGACTCGTGTGGTCAATACGAAGTCAACCGAAGTCGTTTCGGTCAATTTCGACGAAAATTGGTCAACCCGTGGTCAAATCAAGCATAGTCGCACACTGAAAAGCGTGCGCACACCAATTGTGACACGACACCCGAACTTCGACCCGACCCCGACGACTTGGACCCACTTTGATTTTGACCAGCAGGGGGGACCCACCCTAGGGTTGACTTGGTCAAAGCCTCCTAAAAATACACTTTTTGGATTTTTCTCCAAATGAGGGGCTCACCTCCTCTCCAAAGGAGGATGGCCCATACTTCCCTTCACTCTCCTTGGGCCCCCAACCAGCAAGCCCCCATCCCACTATAAGTGGAGGCCCACCAATTTCTTCTCTCTCCCTCTCTCCCTCTTTCCCACCTAAAGGCCCAAGCCTATAAGGGCTCCTTTCCTTTTTCCCCACATGGGGGAAAATAGGGGACCTCCACCTGTCATTGGACAGCTGGAGGGTGGAGATTAATCCCTCCCTAAGGAGGGATTAGTCCCACACCACCCAAAGGGAGGGAGCTCCCCCTCCCCCTCCCTATAAAAGCCACCCAACCCCCACTCTTTCCCTCACAGCTCATTAGAGCATCCCCCTCCCCCTGCTTCCCACTCTGCCGGAGTTCAGGTGGCCGAAAAAATACAAGCCGGAGCTCCTCGTCCCCTCCTCCACCACCTTGAGCCATGGCCGACCAAGCCGGGCCCTCCCGAGCCCATCAAACCCAGGTGGAAGCCTTCTCCCTCCCCCTTCTCCATTTTGGATGTCTTGCACGACGCTCCCGGCGGCCAGAGCGCCGCCGCCGTCATCCCCCTCCCCTCCCATTTGAAAAAGAAGAAAACATCTCCGGCGACAGCCGGTGGCGGCAGGCTGCCGGACCACCGCTGGAGGGACCACCCACCACCGATGGGTTGGCCAGTGGTGGAGTCACGGCCGGCGGGCGGGCGGCGGGCGGTGGAGAAGCCCTGTAAGGGGCGGGTGATCGGTACAGGCGGAAGATGAACAGTGATATCTTTTTATAAACTTATATTATTATAATATTTATAAATATTATAATACTATAATAGTTTGATTTATTTAGAGACGTGAGTTTCGCCGAGCAGCGTAGAGAGAGAGAGAGAGAGAGAGTATATGAAGATTATATGTAGCACATGTATAGCGCACATGATTATTTAAACACTTAGGCTTCGACCATAGAACCGCTGTGATTTTAATATGTGATATATAAAATCTGCAATGGTTTCCTGTTAATGCTTCCGCTATACTTTGATGGGTTGTGTATATTATGATTCGAGCTGAGCAAGGCAGCCATCTAGTGCTTGGATAGGGTGGATTGTTTCCCCTAAAAGCACTGGGTGGGCGTCTTGGCCCAATAGTGAAAGTCCACCTAGTGTCAACTATCTTCACCTATGGGGGGGGGAGGGGGGAATAGGTGACGTGCAGCATTTTTGCGAAATTTAAATTGTACCTGCACACGAAAATAAAACAACACAACATAACAGAGTACACAAGCTATTTATAGTGGTTCCCCGATTTGGGTACATCCACTTTCCCCCTTCGACCTATCTCCCAACAAGGGAAGACTCGGTCACTTCTCCAACAGGATTGAAATCAAATCCTTGCACTATCGGAAGGAACCCTTCCACACGTAGGAGTCAACACTCCCACAACACGGGTTGCACCCAACCCTTACAACTAGGAACCAACGTTCCTTTACAACAAAAGTAAGACTAGAATGTACAAGAGATACAAACTACGTTTGGAGACTAAGGTGTCCCTCTTCGTTGACGACGTGTTTTTGAAGTCCACGAAGAGTCCACAACCCTAGATCTCTCTTGGAGAGAATCTCCCCGGAACCGGCGGCGGCAAGATGGGCGGCGGCTAGGTTCATGGGATCGGCGGAGACAATGATGTGCGGCTGCTATACTTTGGAGATCCAAACTTCGTAGCGAAGCTAGCTAGGTCTACCAACGGTCACACTAGGATCAGTCGTCTTGATCGATTCGGACGGGGAAGATTTTCCCGATCAACAAATCAAGAGACAAGAGATCTCCGGTTAGACACGTGAGACTCTAAGCTTGGCTAAGCTTCTGTCGCCGGAAGATTAGGAAGAATCACGATCAAAAGCGGCGACCAACTAGCGCGAGCGGCGACGGCGGCGGCGGAGCAGTTTCGCGATTTTAGGTCAAGATCGTCGCTCGGCTTCTTTCTATGTGTGTTCTCTGTTCAAAATACGCGTATATTTATACGGTGAAATACTCCAATATAACCGTTATGGGTTCCACCAGAAGAAACCCTAACCCCGATTCAAAACAGTGCCAGCGACAGAATCCGGTCCAGAGGTTTCAAGAAAAATTCCCAAGTCAAAATCGGCGAGAATCACCTGTGATTCTCGTCGAATCGTCGAGAATCAAGGGTGATTCTCGACGATTCGGCGAGAATCACAAAGTGATTCTCGACGATTCGTCGAGAATCACAAAGTGATTCTCGTCGAGTTTGACTTGATTGCACTCTGATTTAGCCGGCGAGAATCAGCCAGTGATTCTCGACGATTCGGCGAGAATCACTAGTGATTCTCGCCGAATCGGCGAGAATCACTTGGTGATTCTCGTCGATTCTTACTTAGATGATTTTTCGTCTTACGCCTCTGAGCTGCTCTTTGACTCATCCTTGCTCCTTGTCTGCTCTTGCATAAACATAGCCATGTACTTGAAAGTAAGTGCACTCCAATAGAGAGAGTACACGTAGGCCAACACACTGATCTGCTCACCGAGGGATTACGTCGTGCAGACCCGTGTATATTGACCTACTGCACTCTGACATTGGTGTGCACTTAGCGTGAAATAACTGCAAGCACAACTTGAAATATTCTGTCAAAAACATTGCCTATTTACCTTAGCTTGTTTAGGGGCTTCTTCAAATCAGGTACGTTGTGGATACAATACCCAACAATCTTCCCCTATTTGAAGAAGCCTAAACCCTACAAGCTAAGGTGAATAAAGCGTATGGGAATGAAAATCATAACCTTGAAATTTAGCTGAGAGAGATATTCATTACCAATACCAATTTCTTGAGAGCAAACTTGGAGCCACCTTAGCCTTAGCCGAGAGGGTAATCTCCCCCTTTTCGGCTTCTGCAAATCTGGGTCTGTAGCATTTGACCCCTTGCTCCCCCTCAGGTCTTGCACCTGTGCTCACAATGGAGTTCCTGGCAGAGGCTCCCCCTAGAGGCATGATCCTGGAGCTTCTGTAGTCTTCATTCCTCATAATTTAGCATCCCCAATTCAGTTTTGAAAAGACTGAACTTGGCCTCGTCTAAGGGCTTTGTGAATATATCTGCAATCTGCTTGTCCGTGGGGACATAACAGAGAGAGATGTCCTTGTTCTCCACGTGCTCTCGAATGAAGTGGTAGCGCACTTCAATATGCTTCGTTCTGCTATGCGATACCAGATTGTTGGCAATTGCAATTGCACTGGAGGAGTCGCAGTACATTGGTACTTCCTTAAACTGAAGGTCGTAGTCGGCTAACTGGTTTCTGATCCATAGGAGTTGTGCGCAACAGCTGCCTGCCGAGATGTACTCAGACTCTGCTGTGGAGGTTGCAACACAATTCTGTTTCTTGCTATTCCAGGAAATAAGCCTTCGTCCGAGGAATTGACACGTCCCGGAGGTGCTTTTCCTGTCATCCCTACTCCCTGCAAAATCAGCATCTGAAAAACCTATTAGCTCGACATCATTGTTTCTCGGGTACCACAAGCCAAGATTGGGAGTACCTTTAAGGTATCTTAGAATTCGCTTCGCAGCGACATAGTGAGATTCCTTAGTGTTCACCTGATATCTGGCACAGACACATGTGGAGAACATGATATCCGGTCTACTGGCAGTAAGGTAGAGCAGGGATCTAATGATGCTTCTGTATTTGGTTTCATCGAAAGGTTTACCTTTCTCATCCTTATCCAGAGATATAGTGGATCCCATTGGAGTCCTCATAGAGGTTGCACTCTTCATACCGAATTTCTTGAGGAGTTCATTTGTGAACTTCGTCTGAGAGATGAAGATTCCATCCTCAGACTATTTCACTTGAAGTCCCAAGAAATACTTTAGCTCTCCCATGCTGCTCATTTCAAACTTTCCTTGCATAAGTTTGGAAAACCTTTTGCAAAGATTGTTGTCCGTTGAGCCGAATATTATGTCATCGACATAGATTTGCACCAGCAAAATCTTGCCTTTGACTTCCCTAAGAAACAATGTCTTATCTATTTTACCTTTAGAGAACTTGTTCTCAAGAAGAAAACTAGATAAAGTCTCATACCAAGCTCGTGGAGCTTGTTTTAACCCATATAAAGCTTTATTAAGAAAATAAACATGATTGGGATAAGTAGGATTGACAAAACCTGGGGGTTGAGCGACGTATACTTCCTCCTTCAAGTCTCCGTTCAAGAAAGCTGATTTCACATCCATTTGATAGACTGTGAATCCTTTGTGCGAAGCATACACCAGGAACAGTCTGATTGCATCGAGCCTTGCCACTGGTGCGAAGGTCTGGTCGAAGTCAATCCCCTCCTCCTGTCTGTAACCTTGAGCCACCAGCCTGGCCTTGTTCTTTATGATGACACCATGTTCATCCATTTTGTTTCTGAAGATCCACTTGGTGCCAATCACATTGTGCTTGTGTGGTCTGGGAACCAGCGTCCAAACGTTGCATCGTTCGAATTGATGTAGTTCATCTTGCATGGCCAAAATCCATGCCGCGTCTTTGTTCGCCTCGTCGAACTTCTTTGGCTCAACCTGTGACCGGAAGCTAAGATGCAAAACTTCGTTAATAGTACCTCTTCGAGTTCTGACACCGACACTAGGATCTCCGATGATCTGATCTCTAGGATGATCCCTCACGTGCCGGAGCTCTAGAAGTCTGGCGTCTGGAGCTTCGACTACTTCTTGGGCTTCTCCTTCTTCTAAGAGATTTGTTCCATTTTGATCTTCAACATTCCCAGATGATGTGGAGGTGGAAACTTTGACGTACTTAGGAGTTTCATCTTTAGCGGTCTCATCGAGATCCAGCTGTTCAAGTCGTGCACCTGCATCTTCAAGAATACCACTGGAAGAATTGCTGTTAAGCAAACTTCCTTCATCAAATACAACATTAATTGATTCTTCTACCACCATGGTTTTCTTATTGAAGACCCTATATGCCTGACTGTGTGAACTATAGCCCATGAATATGCCTTCGAAGCATTTTTCACCAAATTTAGTACGCGGGTACTTCCCATTATTCAGTACATAGCATCTGCAACCAAAGATCCTTAAGTAGGACATGGTTGGTTTCCTGCCTTTCAGTAGCTCGTAAGGCGTCTTACGATGATGCTTGTTGATCAATGCTCGGTTTTGTACATGACAAGCTGTATTGACCGCCTCTGCCCAGAAGTATTCTGGGAGAGAAGCGTCTGTCAACATTGTCGTGCAAGCTTCAATGAGAGTTCTATTTCTCCTCTCCGCAACTCCATTTTGCTGAGGAGTGCGCGGGGAGGAAAACTCATGAAAGATACCTTGTTCTTCACAAAACTCTGTCATAGCACCAGATTCGAATTCTGTTCCATGGTCACTTCTGATTTTGACCACTGAGCAGTTAAATTCGTTCTGAACCTGCTTGACAAAGCTAGTGAAGATGTCAAACGTATCTGACTTTCGTTTTAAGAAGAACACCCAAGTAAACCGAGAATGATCATCAACTATCACTAGCGTATAGGACTTGCCTCCCAAGCTATGAACTTGCATTGGACCAAACAAGTCCATATGTAGAAGATAAAGAGACCTGGAAGAGTCTTTGTCTGCAATGCTCTTAAAGGTAGCCCGAGTCTGTTTGCCCATCTGGCATTCAGGACAGGGGCTATCTTTGATGCACTTGATAATGGGCGCATCCCTTACTAAGTTCTTAGAAAACAACATACTAATTGTCTTGAAATTAATTTGTGCCAATCTCTTGTTCCATTGATCACAAAGAGATGCACTGCCAGCTGCCACTAGGCATACGCGGGTAGATGAATCTAAACTAAGAAAATTTAAGCAGAAGATATTCCTGCTCCTAATGCCTGTTAATACTGTCTCAGAAGAGTCGCATGATATTATCAGACATTTATCCTTGCAGAACTTAACGTCATAACCCTTGTCACATAACTGACTTACACTGATCAGGTTATGGTTTAACCCTTCAACATAAGCCACGTCGGTGATAGAGATTATACCGTTGAAAATCATACCGTAACCTCTGGTGACTCCTCGATCTGACCCTCCAAAGATGACTTTGGGTCCATTATCGACTGGAGTGTAATCACGCAGCAGGCTTCTTGTCCCAATCATATGCCGGGAGCATCCACTGTCCAAATACCAGATCGACGTTTTGGTGGCCTTTGGACATTCCTGCAAAACAAAATTAATTTCCCTTAGGAACCCAATCGAACTTGGGTCCTAGATTCCTGGTTATCATACTCCCCCTCGGTTGGTTAACCCTACGAGTGGTTGGCCTCGCATTGCTAACATAGGGAGTCTCGTGATACCTTGGATTAAACCAACAATCCACGGCAAAGTGACCGACTTTGCCACAACACCAACAGTCAAATCTATTGTACCTCTTCCTAGGCTCCTGCTTTACCCTGGAAATGGTGGGTACAACCGGGGCCTTGGATCTGGAGGTGGAGGCCTCATAGTGATTACAGTCACATGACTTCTTCACCTTCTGTTCCTTCAGTATAATAGGCTTGGCTCTTGGTGCCTGCTTTCCATTATGGCCGCTAGAGAATTGACCATAATTTCCCATGTGGATTTCCTCATAAGTTGCCTTGAGGGCACTCTCACCGAAGTTCCGGGGAAAGGTCCAACCATCATATCGGCTCTTTGGCTTTGCAACCGAGGGCCGGAAATGATGACAAAAGGTTGATTCAAAGTCATGTTGGTTGCAAGGAAAGCTAGGCTTTCTGAACGCAACAGGACTGAGCGGAGCCTTTCCCTTTTCATCAGCAGAGGCCTTCTTGGCGGCCTTATTCTTCCTCTGGTTCCTGTTTCTCCTGGATGAGGAACCAGATACCCCTACATGCCCCAAGCCAGCTCCTTTGGCCTAAGCAGCGAAGGTATCAACTACTGGAAGAACTGTTTTTGGCATAGAGAAGCTCTTGACGATCTTCCTTTCTGCCGCAAGTTGTTCTTCCAACTTGTCGACTTCCTCCTGCTTAAGATCAAGGAGCTTAAGAGACTCTGAATGCTTTGAAGTCAGGTCAAGGTGCTCCTGTCGGAGAGAAATCAAACTAGTGACCTCTTCCCTTAGGGATACACACTCACCCTTAAGGAATTTCACTTCCTTTTTCTCAGCCTTCAGTCTCTTACGACACTCCTCGAAAGTGTTGAGCAGAAGCTCATACTTCTCGAGGAGCTCCGCTTTACAGGCCGATAGGCTATCCTCAGGGTCATCATCCTGAGACTCAGGATCAGAGTCGGAGTCGGAGAGAGGGGTGTGAGCTTTTACCTTCCCAGTAAATGGGGGGCATTCTCCTTCTGAGTCGGAGCGACCCACCAGCCCGAAGTAGGCTTCCTCATCATCACTGGAGTCTGAGGAATCAGACTCACTCAGTGTCTTTGGCCTTTTGGCGATGTAGCTCCTCTCTTTCTTCTTATCTCTCGAGGATTTGTGCTCCTCTTCTTTCCCTTTTTCTCTCTTGCCTTGGTAGCAGTCGGCGACGACGTGTCCTGGCTTATTGCATCCAAAACAAATAATGTCAGAGGAGAGATGTTTGTTCGGTTTAGAAGCATACCAGTCAAAAGAATAATTTTTCTTCTGAAGCCGGGAGGAGGAGCCGTCTTTCTTTCTTTGATTCCTCATCTTGAGGAACTTCTTGAATTCTCGGGTGATGAGGGAGAAATCCTCCTCGGATAGCTCTGAGCTGGAGGAGCATGGCTCGGAGTCCTCCTCCTCATCCTTTTTCCTGGCACGGTATGAAACCGCACCCTTGCCTTTTCTGTAGTGAATGGCTTTTAGAGCCACAGTCTTTTCTTTGGCTGCAGCCTTCTCTGCTTCTTCTTCTGCTTTCCTGGTGTTCAGTTGAAGCTCATAGGACATCAGCTTCCCGAACAGAATTTGTGGGTCTGTTTCAGCTAGTTTGCCAAACTCTCGGATGGCGCAGATCTTTGTGTCCCATTCCTTAGTAAGGTACCTAAGGAATTTATCATTGAGTTCACCATTAGTGAACACTCTTCCGTATCCTTTGAGGGCATTGACAATCTTGAGGAAGTTCTCAAAGGTGACTCCGTTCTCTTCCTTAGGCTCTTGTCTGAAGGCCTCATATTTCTTGTTCAGGAGGGATCTACGATCATCCCTCACTTCATCAGTGCCCTCCATTAGGATGATCAGACAATGCAAGATCTCCTTTGCTGTCCTGCAGTTGCAGAAGTTCTGCATCATTGAGTCATCAACCGCGCTGACCAGAATGTTTTGCGCCTTCTTGTCAAGTCCTACTAGCACCATCTCGTCCTTGTCCATTTCAGAAAGTTTCTTTGGCACTTTCTGGGTGGGATCAATGGTGGAGGCCTTAGTGGGGACATAAGGTCCCTCCTCCACGATCATGAAGAGTCGAGGATCAACAGCTTCCATGTAGAACCTGATCCTTTCCTTCCAGATAGGAAAGTTGATCCTGGTGCACACTGGGATCTTGCCTATGTACTTGAGCCCGTCCATAGTAGATGTTTGTCTTCTTCTTGACACTAGTGGCAGGATTCTACTTAAGGTGTGAACCTTTTTGATGAGCAACCTCCCTCTGATACCACTTGAAAGTCCACCTAGTGTCAACTATCTTCACCTATGGGGGGGGGGGGAATAGGTGACGTGCAGCGTTTTTGCGGAATTTAAATTGTACCTGCACACGAAAATAAAACAACACAGCACAACAGAGTACACAAGCTATTTATAGTGGTTCCCCGATTTGGGTACATCCACTTTCCCCTTCGACCTATCTCCCAACAAGGGACGACTCGGTCGCTTCTCCAACAGGATTGAAATCCAATCCTTGCACTATCGGAAGGAACCCTTCCACACGTAGGAGTCAACACTCCCACAACACGGGTTGCACCCAACCCTTACAACTAGGAACCAACGTTCCTTTACAACAAAAGTAAGACTAGAATGTACAAGAGATACAAACTACATTTGGAGACTAAGGTGTCCCTCTTCGTTGACGACGTGTTTTTGAAGTCCACGAAGAGTCCACAACCCTAGATCTCTCTTGGAGAGAATCTCCCCGGAACCGGCAGCGGCAAGATGGGCGGCGGCTAGGTTCACGGGATCAGCGGCGATAATGATGTGCGGCTGCTGTACTTTGGAGATCCAAACTTCGTAGCGAAGCTAGCTAGGTCTACCAACGGTCACACTAGGATCAGTCGTCTCGATCGATTCAGACGGGGAAGATTTTCCCGATCAACAAATCAAGAGACAAGAGATCTCCGGTTAGACCCGTGAGACTCTAAGCTTTGCTAAGCTTCTGTCACCGGAAGATCAGGAAGAATCGCGATCAAAAGAGGCGACCAACTAGCGCGAGCGGCGACGGCGGCGGCGGAGCAGTTTCGCAATTTTAGGTCAAGATCGTCGCTCGGCTTCTTTCTGTGTGTGTTCTCTGTTCAAAATACGCGTATATTTATACGATGAAATACTCCAATATAACCGTTATGGGTTCCACCAGAAGAAAACCTAACCCCGGTTCAAAACAGTGGCAGCGGCAGAATCCGGTCCAGAAGTTTCAAGAAAAATTCCCAAGTCAAAATCGGCGAGAATCACCTGTGATTCTCGTCAAATCGTCGAGAATCGAGGGTGATTCTCGACGATTCGGCGAGAATCACAAAGTGAATCTCGACGATTCGTCGAGAATCACAAAGTGATTCTCGTCGAGTTTGACTTGATTGCACTCTGATTTAGCCGGCGATAATCAGCCAGTGATTCTCGCCGAATCGGCGAGAATCACTTGGTGATTCTCGTCGATTCTTACTTAGATGATTTTTCGTCTTATGCCTCTGAGCTGCTCTTTGACTCATCCTTGCTTCTTGTCTGCTCTTGCATAAACATAGCCCTGTACTTGAAAGTAAGTGCACTCCAATAGAGAGAGTACACGTAGGCCAACACACTGATCTGCTCAACGAGGGATTACGTCGTGCAGACCCGTGTATATTGAGCTACTGCACCCTGACATTGGTGTGCACTTAGCGTGAAATAACTGCAAGCACAACTTGAAATATTCTGTCAAAAACATTGCCTATTTACCTTAGCTTGTTCAGGGGCTTCTTCAAATCAGGTACGTTGTGGATACAATACCCAACAAATAGTACCCCTCCGGCCCGACCTGGGCAAAGGTTGTGGGGGGGGGGGGGGGGGGGTATTACACATATCACAGGGCGAGTCCCGCTTTGTCGAGAGGTCGACAATTTTCTCTCGACGAGGTGTCGAGTGGGTTACATGCCCTGGGTCACGGGCGTGACTGGACCGACACGGGCTTGTACCCTGGCCGTGTTCTATTTTGGATATGTCAGATTGAGTCGGTTCGTGTGCCGCTTAAGGTACAGGCCCTGTGATACGGGCGTGTCACAGGGCGTATTAGGCCCGAAAAGTGATTTTGTCCGAGTTTTCTGGCCGTTCATTTCCCTATTCTGGATCTAACCGTCCAGGCTTCGTTCCTGTGGATAAAAAGGCCGAGAATGAGGAATAAGTTCCTTATTTTCATTCTTCTTCTTCTTCTTCTCAAAGAGAGAGAGAAGAGAGGTCAAGGGAAGGAGGAAAGGAGATGGGAAAGCCTGCTGCTGGAGGAGCTGCGGAGTGCGGATTGAAGATCCGAGAAAGGATTCGTGAAGGCAAAGCCGAGGCGGTGACTTCCATCTGGCTACTTTATGGCACCGAAGAAATCTTCAAGGCTAACGATCTCCTTCTTGGACATCGAAGTCCTTTCTTTATGCATGTGCGTGGGATTCTACACCAAGAGGTAGATTTCGTAAGCGATTCCGTGGTTGAGTTTGCATCTAGAGCCAGAAGTGTGGAGTACGGTAGAGGCATGTTGTGTGAAGCCCATCTGTACGAGTAGTGTGGATTGGTGATGATCATGGATAAACCGGAGAAGACATTGTGGATTTGATTATATGAAAGGTTTATATGTTGTGGAATGAAAGTATGATTGGATGTGGATTATGGATGTCAGGATACTTTGCATAAGCTCATGGTTATGTTGAGAGATCAATGGGTAGCATGGCTGGGGGAAATGTGGGATGAACCTAGCTTGTTACACCACATGGTGTGGGTTGATCTGCATTAGTGAGGATCGATGGGTGGAAATATCTGGGAGGATGTGAGGAGGACACTACTTGCTGCACCACATAGTGTGGGTCAATCGGATATATGTGACTGGTCGATGGGTGGTAATGCCAGGGGAGCCTCGATAGACCTGGCTGCCACACCACATGGTGTAGGTTAATCTTCTCTGGTTATTTGTGGATGCCGTGAGGTAGTACCTCTGAGTGGTATGGACGGGATGTCACCAATAGTAAGGTGGACTAGGATTGAACCGCCCAACCAACAAGTGAAGAACCTCTGATCGGCGGTGTACGACTGGGATACCCGGTACACCAAGAAGGTGCCCTGAGTGCACGGAGCGTCTGGTGGATACCAGCATCTGTGATATGATTGTGATTGGTAGTTTTGATTCATATAATTATGGCAATGCATACAGGAAAGGAACCACTGCCCCGAGTAAGGGGTAGGGTCATTATAAGTGGTCAGCTAAAGTTGACCGTTACTTTGTTTGCCACTCTTGGGTGGATAATGAATTGCAGGTATGGATGCTTGAATTGAATTACTTGAGCGGAATGGAGACTTGCTACTAAAGGCCCTCGAAGGCCGTGCGAATCGTGGTTGGATTTCATGTGTGGCTGGCCTGTGTGCCGATGTATGAAAATGTATTTGTGTAAAAAGAAACATGTAAGGCCTTAAGGCCATGTGTGGGTGTGTTGTATACATTCCTGGTTTGGATATATAAATATGGAGTTTATATAGTAGTGGACATTTTTTGAGTTGAGTTCATGGTAACTTAAAATGCTGCGCTAGAATGTATTGAGTTAGGATGCGAGTAGATTTTGATTTTCACAAGTAATTCTGCCGCTTGTCTGTGACATATGGTGTGGGGCCCCGACCGGACCCACAGTTATATGACATGTGACGAGTAGGGGCGTTACAACTTGCCTCACCAATAGTCACTCTAAGTACAAATAATAACCTTCTCCTACTATCAAGTCATCTAATAACTAACAATTCCTAGCAATAACAGCTAGTATAAGTAAGAAAAAAAAACTGCTAGTATAAGTAGTTATTTTCTGCTTGCGTAGTAAATTTATGAAGAACATAAATTTCGTATAATTTATGCAAAGTTAGAGACGAGGTGACCCTAAAGGAAAATTATAACATTGTTGATCAACAATTAACTCAAGCAAGCCTGCTTTTAAGTTAACAGGTATTACATATTTTATACAACCAATCTCAACCAATTCACTTTGAATAACAAGTGCATTACAATTCAAATTCTATAAACATAAATCTTATTAAAAGCCAATGTTTACAAAGTTCATTGGATATAAAACACAAGCATGCCCAGAAGAAGAGTAAATATCAAAGACCCATGAATTAGTGGACAACGGCTAATAACTGGACTCCAAATTCCTACATGCGTTATTTTATATGGTACATTAATCTAGTTTTGGAATCCAATAACATTGAACAAAATACTAAAACAAACAGAGTTATGAAAATGAGAGGAGCATTACCATCCTATTGGAAATCACTCCAGTAGTGGTATATCCCCATTCCCAAGCCCCAATTCCATGTCTGGAGACCCTGAAATCAGACCTTATAAGTTTCGCTTTCAGTTAATGTGATTAAACGCTTTAAAGTTTGTTAAAAGAATTTATTTTAGCTCGTATAATTGTATTGCATCAAATTCGATCGAAGATCTTTGTATATTGCCCCCTCTCCCCGAAAATGTCCTGTCACTACATGTAGAAGAATGGTAAGTTACAACATCATAAAAAAATTCTTTAAGGAACTTTTAACTTCATCATTATGAGGGGAACAAGTGTGATTAATAGCTCCATTCTTTTGAAGCAATTGCACTATATATGATCAAAATTTCAAATCATAACCCTGTAATAAAGTAGAATTAACCCATTATATATTCATAAACATCAATAGAATATGTGGAACATGTGTGCTTAATTGCATAAAAAAACTCAAATTTTCATCATCAGTGCATGTCCTGAAGGGGAATCAGAGTAATTCATCATGTACCGATCACATGTCAAAAAAAATGCGTAAGTAATGAAGAAGACATCATCAAACACTACCATGACAACAAAGCATGCCAAAATTGAACAAAACATCCTCAAATGTGTAGCAAATCCAAAATTTACTCAATGTGTATCAATCTTTAAACTCATTAAAGGAAATACAAAATTATATGTGAAGAAGAATATTAACTGAAAATATCATTTATGTTAATGACATGTTTAGAAAAGATCTAAAACATTTTCATCGTACCTTTTCGAGGAGTCATTAAAGGCTTCTTATCAAGGTTGCGTGTTCGAGACCCTGTGGCAACAATGCACCGTGTTGATAAACAAGTCGAAGATGCTTTGGGGTGTACGACCTGCAGGCCTTGTAGATTCCGGCTGTACCACCGTGGCGCCATGGGTCCTCCATGGGCTGCTGGTGGGCCGCACGGCGCTAGGGGTCCTTCCAGTAAGATCATTACTAGGTGCATGATATCATTCGATAAAGCTATGGATTCATCTAAACATATAACATGAATTTTATCAGGAAGTTAAACATAAGTGCAAGAGGAGTTGTGGGCATGATATCATTTGGTATAGACATGTATACATATCTAGACGTCCATAACACAGAAAATGCATTAAAGAAGTGTTAAATGGGGACGAAGAGGAATGTAGCCGTGAACACAGATTGACTATTTGAATAACAAATACACAAATTTTCATATTCCTACTTTACTTTTCATTTCAACATGCTTATTTCAGTCACATTTCATAGGACTAGTGACTTCAATATTGACCCAAAATTCACACCCATAATCCTACTTTGTTTTTAGGTACTTCCATTTTAACCACTCATGCTTAGATCAAAAAGTTATTGTCACCTCATCTAATTAAATCCACATTGTTCTACATAAAGTACACTATATTCAAAGATTTAGTTATAACCAACAAAATAAAACATTTACAAATTGACAATTTGGGAACTTAAATGTACCTCAAAATGGCTTGGATGCCCAATATCCCAAAACAAAGGCGACAAGGTGGAAAACTACTATAAAAAGAAGTAATAGGAGACCTTCTGAAGATAGAATACGACTCTTATTTATCGCCAGAGGGCTTCCAATACAAAGCGAGTCACAAAACATCGCAACAAAGGATATTATAGGTTGAACAACATTCACCACATGTTTTGCATATGTATTCAGGAGTAGGCCAGCAGTAACAGGAACAAGCACAACCTGAATATTCACTACATAGTAGCGTAGTAATCCAAATTAGAAGCTCATTTCTCAGTCCTATTGGTAATTTAATGGCAATATAATGGTAATATCCAAGTGAAGGAATTTAGCAAGCTTATCACATTTCAGTATTGCAGAACCACATTGCGGTATTTCATGAATGACTTCAATTTACGAATTTGTGCACTCTCGTAAACATTCGTTTGATGAAGAATGTAGTTGCGAGGAGTCTTAGCTGCTCTCGCCAACAACCTATTAAATATTTGTTGGAGTTAGTGACCGGGCGGTCTGGCGGTTTGTCTTGGCGGGTTGAAGACCGCGCGGTCTGGCGGTTTGTCTCAGTCGGCTTGGAGACCGGGCGGTCTGGCGGTCTACCCTGGCAGTCTCTCTTCCTCTCTGGTGGTAGCCGTGCGGTTAGCCCTGCTGTCTAACCGCGCGGCTTGTGCGGTTTGTTTTGTATAGTCCGCTTGTCCTGTAAATTATAGTCCCACATCTCTTATTTGTATTCTCTCATCTCTCCTCCATTCTATATAAAGGAGGGCATACCTTTGTAATAGATACCTTTTTTGGATAATAAAATTTCAATTATTCAAAAGTTTATTCGCTTGTTCTCTACTTTTCGCTTCTTGTCTCTACTTTCTAACATGGTATCAGAGGACACGGTCATTTCCTCCTGATTCTGTGCGCCCTCTGTTGTTCGCGACCTGTTTTCCGCGTTCTGCGACTTGGTTCGCGGCTTGCCCTATCTTCTATCCGCGCGGCTTGTTTCTATCCGCGCGGCTTGTTTCTGTCCGCCGCCCAGTTCGCGCGGCTTGCTTCTTCTTGGTTCTCTTCTCCTACTCTTTGTCGCAGCGACCTGTTTCGTTGTCGCCGCGCTCCTTGTTCTTTCTTGCCTCTCCGACTTCCTAGTCGTTGCGGTCTGTCTCTGTCCGCGTGTCTTGTCTCTATACTCGCGGTTTGCTGCTGTGATCTGCCTGACCGTGCGGGTTGTTCCTTTTTCACCCGCATCTTGGTCGCGGTCACCTGTTCTTCTCTTCTCTTCTGTTCGCTCGGTCTTCTCAGTCCGCGCGACCTCTTTCCCGCTGGACCTTTGCCTGCTTTTTCGCCGCTTTCTTCTTGTTGTCGTCTACCCGCTCCTGCTTGCTAGTCGCCTCGGCCTCATCTTTGGCCGTGCGACTTGTTCTCCTCTGTTCGCCTGACTTTTTTCAGGTCGTGCGACTTCTTCCCCTCTGCTTTGCTCGGCTTCTTGGAAGCGGCCTTTCTAGCCGCCCGACCTATTTTCTGGTCGCCCGGCTTGGTGCTCTATTCTCTTCTCGCGGCTTGTTCTTCTCGTCGCGGTTTGCTACTCTCTTGCTTCCATGGCTTTCTCCTCCAGCCTGTCCGCCTCCGTGGTCACCTCTTCTGGTAGTGCTCATGTTGTGACTCGCGGAGGATGGCTCATCGACTCTGGTGCAACAAGTCATATGACCGGCAACCCTCAATGTTTCTCTCTACTTGACACACAGGCTCAGTTGCCCCCGGTCATTGTCGCTGATGGATCTCCCTCCCCGGTCCATGGGACGGGCATGGTTCAAGTCACTCCATCTCTCTGCTTGGCTGATACCCTCTATGTGCCCAAGTTTCCGTGCAATTTATTATCGGTTACTTCTTTATGCAAGCAACTACGGTGTTCTGTCACATTCACCCCTACCTCTTGTGTTTTTCAGGATCCGGACTCCCAACGGACGATTGCTACCGGGACTGAGAGTGGTGGCCTCTACTTCCTCGACAACGTTTCTGCTCTATCCGTCTTCTCCTCCTCCTCTACAGATCTTCTCCAATGGCATCTTCGCCTTGGACATGCTCCTCCCCGCATTCTACGTCAGCTCCTGCCGCACCTCCCTCCTCATCATCCTCCTCTAAACTGTGATGCATGTCAACTTGGCAAACATCACCGCTCCTCCTTCCCACCAACGCAAAGTCGGGGCTCTTCCCAACCGTTCGACCTCGTTCACTCTGACATATGGGGTCCCGCTCCTACCCTCACCATCGGTCGGGGCAGTTCCTATTTTGTCACCTTCATTGATGATTTCTCTCGGGCTACGTGAGTCTATCTTCTTAAAGATCGCTCCGAGTTGTTCTCTATTTGGACCTCCTTTTATTCGATGGTTAAAACTCAGTTTGCTACATCTATTAAAATCCTTCGTTCTGACAATGCTAAGGAGTATCTTAGCCACGACTTCTCCTCCTTTTGCACTCACCATGGTGTTATTCGTCAAACCAGCTGTGTCTACACTTCCCAACAAAATGGGGTGGCGGAACGCAAAAACCGTCACCTCCTTGATGTCGCTCGCACTATGATGAATCAAATGCATGTTCCTCGCTCCTATTGGGGCTATGCTGTCCTTCTCTCCTGCTATCTCATCAATCGCCTTCCCTCCACCGTTCTCCACGGTGCTACCCCCTTCTCCATTCTTTATCCGGACAAGGATCCCTTTCCTCTTCCTCTACACATCTTTGGGTGCACTGCTTTTGTGCACTCTCCCGCTGCCACTCGTGATAAACTCTCACCCCGTGCCACCAAATGTGTCTTTCTGGGCTACTCTTCCACTCAGAATGGCTATTGTTGCTTTGACCCTGTTACCCGCAAGCAATTTGTCTCTGCAGATGTCACCTTCTTTGCCAATGCATCTTACTTCTCTCCCGCTTCCTCTTCTCCTCCTCCTGCTCCTCCTTCTCATACCAACCAATCCCTTCCCTCTGCTCCCACTGAGGTTCCGCCCTCTCCACCCACTCCACCGCCTTCCCCATCCTCCTCATCTCCACCCTCTACTCCGCTTTCTCCCTCCACTCCGCTGCCATCTCTCTCTAATCCCGGGCCAGCTCTCTCCACCACGGATACTCTGGAAACTGAGGCTCCTGCTGACCTGGATCTCCCGATTGCTCTTCACAAAGGGGTTCGGGCTTGTACCCACCATCCTCTTGCTGCGGTTGTTTCCTACGATCGCCTTACCCCTGCTCGCCGGGCCTTTGCCCTGGCTATCTCGGCCACTACCACCCCCCGTTCCTACCAGGAGGCCCTTACTATTCCTCACTGGAAAGTTGCCATGGATGAGGAGATTGCTACTCTCACTGAACGGGGTACCTGTACCCTTGTTCCGCCTCCTTTCGGCACCGATGTTGTTGGTTGTCGCTGGGTCTTCGTGGTGAAGTTTCTCCCGGATGGTAGTGTGGATCGTTATAAGGCTCGCCTGGTTGCCAAGGGTTTTACCCAAACTTATGGGGTTGATTACTTTGACACTTTCTCGCCCGTGGCTCGCCTCAGCACTATTCGGGTTCTTCTCTCTGTAGCTGTCAACAGGGATTGGCCCATCTCGCAGCTAGATGTTATGAATGCCTTCCTCTATGGAGATCTGCAGGAAGCTGTTTACATGGAGCAACCTCCCGGGTATGTTGCTCAGGGGGAGACACGGGTATGCCGGCTAAAGAAGGCTATCTATGGCCTCAAGCAGAGTCCTCGTGCCTGGTTTGACAAATTCAGTGGCATTGTTGCGGCCATTGGTTTTACACGAAGCTCAGCAGATCACTCCTTGTTTGTTCGGAAAACCGCCTCTGGTCTTGTTGTTCTTGCGGTTTATGTTGATGACATTCTTCTTACTGGCGATGACCAGGATGGGATACTGATGACCAAGAAACACCTTCGTCAACATCTGGTTACAAAGGATATGGGCTCCCCGAAATACTTTCTGGGGATTGAAATCTCTAGAAAGCCCAACTCCATGGTCCTTTCATAACGGAAGTATGCTCTTGATCTTTTAAAGGATGCAGGACTCACTGGTGCTAAACCTGCACGTTGTCCTATGGCTGCTGGAGAAGACAAAACTTGGACAGATGACTCACCTCTTCTCTCTGATCTTACGAGATACCGGCGTCTGGTGGGCAAGCTCATATATCTCACGGTAACCAGACCCGACATCTCCTATGCTATTGGCAAGGTGAGCCAGTTCATGCAAGCTCCGAGGGAGTGTCATCTACAATCTGCTCTGAGGATATTAGAGTATATTAAAGCTGCTCCAGGGAAAGGACTCCTATTTCAGAAGAATGGTCACCTAAGGGTTGAAGCTTACTCTGATTCAAGCTATGCGGATGACAAAGGGGACCGCAAATCGACTTCAAGTTTCTGCACATTTGTTGGAGGCAATCTTGTGAGTTGGAAGAGCAAGAAACAGTCTGTCGTTTCCAGGTCTAGTGCAGAGGCTGAATATCGTAGCATGGCGTCGACTACATGTGAGTTGAAGTGGTTGCGGGCTCTCATGCTTGACTTAGGAGAGGTTTACAACTATCCTCTTCCTATGTTCTGTGACAATAAGGCCGCGATACACATTTCCAAAAATCCGGTCTTTCATGAGAGAACAAAACACATAGAAGTCGACTGTCATTTTATTCGAGAAGAAATATTGAAGAAACTAGATTTGCACTCCATTTGTCACGTCCGACAATGAGTTGGCAGACGTCTTCACCAAGCCAGTGTCCGCTTCCTTTTTCCACATCTGTGACAAGCTGGGCATGATCGATATATATGCTCCAGCTTGAGGGGGAGTGTTGGAGTTAGTGACCGGGCGGTCTGGCGGTTTGTCTTGGCGGGTTGAAGACCGCGCGGTCTGGCGGTTTGTCTCAGTCGGTTTGGAGACCGGGCGGTCTGGCGGTCTACCCTGGCAGTCTCTCTTCCTCTCTGGTGGTAGCCGTGCGGTTAGCCCTGCTGTCTAACCGCGCGGCTTGTGCGGTTTGTTTTGTATAGTCCGCTTGTCCTGTAAATTATAGTCCCACATCTCTTATTTGTATTCTCTCATCTCTCCTCCATTCTATATAAAGGAGGGCATACCTTTGTAATAGATACCTTTTTTGGATAATAAAATTTCAATTATTCAAAAGTTTATTCGCTTGTTCTCTACTTTTCGCTTCTTGTCTCTACTTTCTAACAATATTCATGTAGCGCGACCCATCAGGAGCTCAAACCGCTACCCATAATTATGTTTTTGTAGAAGTCCAGACACCTGCAAAAATTTAGCCTTAATAACTTTTTCGTCATTGAAATTCTTCCATAAAAAATTGTATCATGCCAATTACTTAAGAAAAAACATAGTGTAATTAAACAATACCTTAATTAAATTAAGAGCAAGGTTGGTTCCCAGAAGCATATATCATTAAAACCTCATATTCCTTTGGCCTAGAAAAGGGGGTACCAAAGATTGCATTTCTATCTTCAATTGTTGAAACCTATGGCTTGTAGCTGTCAATGGGTATCAACCCATTACTAATGATGAATAGGAGCTGGACGACCACATTCTTCAATAAGATGTGGGGAAACAATCTTGACAGGGAAGTTTTTGTGATTTCAAAGTAAGAGGAGTGCATATGGAAGAATGTTGTCTTTATGTAGGACTAAAGATTCTTTTCCTCTCAACAATGGAATGATCTAAACTTCCGCATGCATGTATGTTCTTTAACTTTTCTACACCCTTATTTTATCTATGTGCAAAACTCTTTTGATTGCTCACAAAGTTCTAGGTTATTCTGCACATAGCTCAAAAATATTTTAAAACATTCTTAAGCAATATGGAAAACTCTAGTTTAGTTTACACTTAAGCAATCTAAAACTTTCTAGGAGACCATAGAGTAATTCTACACCTTAAACATACCTAAGCAAACTATGATGCTTCCGTTGTTGAGAAAATGAGGCTAAATAATCTAGACAAAAAACATAACATAAAATCGGAGAACACAAAGAAAACAAATTCCAAGTGTAAATGCGTCAGATTTTTTGGGAGGAAGTGGAATGTGAGTATTCAAATAACCACATGGAAATCATTAAATACTCAGAAATCACTAAATCACATATTCTGAAAATCAAAGAAGGCTTTTCTAAAGTTATGGTAACTTCAAAATTCCTCTACTATAACTTTAGATGGAAAATTAGAGAACCAAAAAACTTATAGAGGAAATGACTAATTGGCAATGTAAATTACATGGTCTGAAGACGACCCAAGTATTATAAAATAAATGTCACAAAATGGCTAATTGCCAATGTAAATTTTATGGTGAGAATGTGACCATAAATTTTAGAAGAATGTCACGGAAAATTTAGAGGAATCTCACCACGATTTCGCTGCTCATAATCAATATAATTGCTAGAAACACTGTTAATCAAAACAAGACACTGAACAATAATCAACAAACTATGTAAATACATCAGGAAATCATCTAAGTGCATATGGAAGTGGTTGCCTGTAAACAAAGTTGACTCTAACTCTAAAATGATGTCAATTTATGCTTGCTTGTAAACAAAGTTGAATCTAACTCACAATACATAGAAGAGGAAGACCTGAAATCGGAAGCCTGGAGTCTAACGAACGGTGAAATCGGGAGCCTGCAGTAGGTTGAAATTGGGAGGTGAAACTCAGAACCTAGCCTTGCAGGAGGGGATCGCCGGAGCCCTAGGAGGGCTCTAGAAGCAGAATCAGCGATCGGCGGAGCTTCCCTGGAGGTTTCCGTCGAAGAGGTTGAAAGATGGATGCAGTATGGCTTTAAGAGGCACTGAAGTTAGGAAACATTGATGGCGTGAGGTGGTGGCGATATGAGCCTTCCGCCGGGAATAACGGTTGCTGGAGTTGGGTACTTTCGTCCGGGAGAGAGGAGATCGGGAAGCTAGGGCAGCACCGGTCGGTGTGGGCGTCAATTTTTTCCTGCGATAATGAGAATTGCGCTAATGGGGGACAAATGGGAATCGCGAAAGCTATCGGGGTGGGGGGGGGGCGCCAGGTTCTACTCTGGTATGATGGGAAAAAAGGGGGGAGGTGTATGGAAGAGAAAGAAAAAGAGGGGTGTGGGAAGAAAAGGCGGGGGGGGGGGGGCAAGGGAGTTAGGTTGCCTTTCTCTATTTTATTTTAATTTTTTTTTATTAAATGATTTTTGTCCTTGATGCTTTTCTCTTTTCACGAATCAAGCTGTGTTTTCATTTCTTGTCCTAGTTGTTTTTGGAGGGCAGGTGTTTGTTTAAATTACTAAGATAATTTTTTTCTTGTCTTTGAGCTTTATATACAATATGGTATAGTTTTACAAGGGTTTTTTTGTTTGAATCAATAGTTTCATATAAAAAATAAAAAAATATGTGCTAATTCCTGATTTGCATGTGCATTTGATCTTTTGATTTTAAAAAATATGCGTTTTTGATTGAGAAAGACATGCTTATATATGGTTTTTAAGTTTTTGGTTCCCTAAAAGAAGATTGTTGTGTGTGTTGTTTCTCTTAGCAAAACTTTTATTTACTTTAGAAGGTGAAACTTGAATTTGGAGACACAATTCTAATTTAAGAAGGTACAATACCTACAAAAAATTTGCTGATAATCACCATCAAATAATTTTGATCCTAAAATTAGCTAGCATTAAAATTGTTGCATATTTTGATGTTATTAAATGTCAAACATTAAAAGTAAAAATATTAATAATAAATTATTTTGTTGAAAATTTGATGATTATTTATTTATTTTGAATCAATTAGCAATAAAAATATATTGTGCAATTTTGTTTTAATAATAATATTATATGACACAATGTTAAAATAATTTTATTTTTGATTATGGGTGATTGACAAATTAATTACTAACAATACTATTTTCATCAAAACAACACATAATTTTTTAATAAGTAACACTATAATTAAAAGACATACATGATTAAATATATTTGATGCATACTCAATATTGAGATATAACCAAACTTTCATACATTAACAAACTTTCATACACCATGGAACTTGTTTTCATATATCAACAAACAAATTACATATATTATCGAACTTTCATATATACATCATCATACTTTCATAAATATACATCATCAAACTTTCATTTATACATTAGGATCAAAGTTTTAATATATAACCAAAACAACAATATATTTCACTTTGTTTGTTCTATTAGTGTGAGTAAACACTTTTTTCATGATGCACCGATATATCTTCATTATCCTTACACAGCAATGAAAAAAACATAACAGTCTTGTATGTCAATTATAAGCATGTGCACAAATCTTGTAAAAAATATACACAGTAAAAAAATAATATTACATGAAATCTTGTATACATGCACACAAATGTACACACAGTAAAAGAAAAACAAGACATCATAATTCAAATTTACATGTAAAGTTGACTACTTCCCTCACCAATGCTCACTCTAAGTACATATAATAACCTTCTCCTACTATCAAGTCATCCAATAACAAGCAATTCCAAGCAATAACTGCTAGTATATGTAGTTATTTTCTGCTCGCATAGTAAATTTATGATGAACATGAATTTCGTATAATTTCTGCAAAGTTAGAGACGAGGTGACCCTAAAGGAAAAATATAACATTGTTGATCAACAATTAACTCAAGCAAGCCTGCTTTTAAGTTAACAGGTATTACATATTTTGTGCAACCAATCTCAACCAATTCACTTTGAATAACAAGTGCATTACAATTCAAATTCTGTAAACATAAATCTTATAAAAAGCCAATGTTTACAAAGTACATTGGATATAAAACACAAGCATGTCCAGAAGAAGAGTAAATATCAAAGACCCATGAATCAGTGGACAACGGCTAATAACTGGACTCCAAATTCCTACATGCGTTATTTTATATGGTACATTAATCTAGTTTAGGAATCCAATAACATTGAACAAAATACTAAAACAAACAGAGTTATGAAAATGAGAGGAGCATTACCATCCCATTGGAAATCACTCTAGTAGTGGTATATCCCCATGCCCAATCCCCAATTCCATGCCTGGAGACCCTGAAATCAGACCTTATAAGTTTCGCTTTCAGTTAATGTGATTAAATGCTTTAAAGTTTGTTAAAAGTATTTATTTTAGCTCGTATAATTGTATCGCATCAAATTCGATCGAAGATCTTTGTATATTGCCCCCTCTCCCTGAAAAGGTCCTGTCACTACATGTAGAAGCATGGTAAGTTACAACATCATAAAAAAATTCTTTAAGGAACTTTTAACTTCATCATTATGAGGGGAACACGTGTGATTAATAGCTCCATCCATTTGAAGCAATTGCACTATATATGGTCAAAATTTCAAATCATAACCCTGTAATAAAGTAGAATTAACCCATTATATATTCATAAACATCAATAGAATATGTGGAACATGTGTGCTTAATTGCATAAAAAAACTCAAATTTTCATCATCAGTACATGTCCTGAAGGGGAATCAGAGTAATTCATCATGTACCGATCACATGTCAAAAAATGCATAAGTAATGAAGAAGACATCATCAAACACTACCATGACAACAAAGCATGCCAAAATTGAACAAAACATCCTCAAATGTGCAGCAAATCCAAAATTTACTCAATGTGTATAAATCTTTAAACTCATTGAAGGAAATACAAAATTATATGTGAAGAAGAATATTAAATGAAAATATCATTTATGTTAATGACATGTTTAGACAAGATCTAAAACATTTTCATCGTACCTTTTCGAGGAGTCATTAAAGGCTTCTTATCAAGGTTATGGGTTCGAGACCCTGCGGCAACAATGCACCGTGCTGATAAACAGGCAGGAGAGGCTTTGGGGTGTACGACCTGCAGGCCTTATAGATTCCGGCTGTACCACCGTGGCGCCATGGGTCCTCCATGGGCTGCTGGTGGGCCGGGCGGCGCTAGGGGTCCTTCCAGTAAGATCTTTACTGGGTGCATGATATCATTCGATAAAGCTATGGATTCATCTAAACATATAACATGAATTTTATTAGGAAGTTAAACATGAGTGCAAGAGGAGTTGTGGGCATGATATCATTTGGTATAGACATGTATACATATCTAGACGTGCATAACACAGAAAATGCATTAAAGAAGTGTTAAATGGGGATGAAGAGGAATGTAGCCGTGAACACAGATTGACTATTTGAATAACAAATACACAAATTTTCATATTCCTACTTTACTTTCATTTCAACATGCTTATTTCAGTAACATTTCACAGGACTAGTGACTTCAATATTGACCCAAAATTCACACCCATAATTCAACTTTGTTTTTAGGTACTTCCATTTTAACCACTCATGCTTAGATCAAAAGGTCATTGTCACCTCATCTAATTAAATCCACATTGTTCTACATAAAGTACACTATATTCAAAGATTTAGTTATAACCAACAAAATAAAACATCTACAAATTGACAATTTGGGAACTTAAATGTACCTCAAAATGGCTTGGATGCCTAATATCCCAAAACAAAGGCGGCAAGATGGAAAACTACTACAAAAATAAGTAGTAGGAGACCTTCTGAAGATAGAATACGGCTCTTATTTATCGCCAGAGGGCTTCCAATACAAAGCGAGTCACAAAACATGGCAACAAAGGATATTATAGGTTGAACAACATTCACCACAGGTTTTGCATATGTATTCAGGAGTAGGCCAGCAGTAACAGGAACAAGCACAACCTGAATATTCACTACATAGTAGCGTAGTAATCTAAAATAGAAGCTCATTTCTCAGTCCTATTGGTAATTTAATGGCAATATAATGGTAATATCCAAGTGAAGGAATTTAGCAAGCTTATCACATTTCAGTATTGCAGAACCACATTGTGGTATTTCACGAATGACTTCAATTTACGAATTTGTGCACTCTCGTAAACATTCGTTTGATCAAGAATGTAGTTGCGAGGAGTCTTAGCTGCTCTCGCCAACAACCTATTAAATATTCATGTAGCGCGACCCATCAGGAGCTCAAACTGCTACCCGTAATTATGTTTTTGTAGAAGTCCAGACACCTGCAAAAATTTAGCCTTAATAACTTTTTCGTCATTGAAATTCTTCCATAAAAAATTGTATCATGGCAATTACTTAAGAAACAACATAGCATAAATAAACAATACCTTCATTAAATTAAGAGCAAGGTTGGATCCCAGAAGCATATATCATGAAAACCTCATATTCCTTTGGCCTAGAAAAGGGGGGTACCAAAGATTGCATTTCTATCTTCAATTGTTGAAACCTATGGCTTGTAGCTGTCAATGGGTATCAACCCATAACTAATGATGAATAGGAGCTGGACGGCCACATTCTTCAATAAGATGTGGGGAAACAATGTTGACAGGGAAGTTTTTGTGATTTCAAAGTAAGAGGAGTGCATATGGAAGAATGTTGTCTTTATGTAGGACTAAAGATTCTTTTCCTCTCAACAATAGAATGATCTAAACTTCCGCATGCATGTATGTTCTTTAACTTTTCTACACCCTTATTTTATCTATGTGCAAAACTCTTTTGATCTCTCACAAAGTTCTAGGTTGTTCTGCACATAGCTCAAAAATATTTTAAAACATTCTTAAGCAATATGGAAAACTATAGTTTAGTTTACACTTAAGTAATCTAAAACTTTATAGGAGACCATAGAGTAATTCTACACCTTAAGCATACCTAAGCAAACTATGATGCTTCCGTTGTTGAGAACATGAGGCTAAATAATCTAGACAAAAAAAATAACATAAAATCGGAGAACACAAAGAAAACAAATTCCAAGTGTAAATGCATCAGATTTTTTGGTAGGAAGTGGAATGTGAGTATTCAACTAACCATATGGAAATCATTAAATACTCAGAAATCATTAAATCACATATTCTGAAAATCAAAGAACGCTTTTCTAAAGTTATGGTAACTTCAAAATTCCTCTACTATAACTTTAGATGGAAAATCAGAGAACCAAAAAAGCTTATAAAGGAAATGACAAATTGGCAATGTAAATTACATGTTGTGAAGAGGACCCAAGTCTTATAAAAGAAATGTCACAAAATGGCTAATTGACAAGGTAAATTTTATGGTGAGAATGTGACCCTAAATTTTAGAAGAATGTCACGGAAAATTTAGAGGAATCTCACCACGATTTCGCTGCTCATAATCAATATAATTGCTAGAAACACTGTTAATCAAAACAAGGCTCTGAACAATAATCATCAAACTATGTAAAGACATCAGGAAATCATCTAAGTGCATAAGGAAGTGGTTGCCTATAAACAAAGTTGACTCTAACTCTAAAATGATGTCAATTTATGCTTGCCTGTAAGCAAAGTTGACTTTAACTCACAATACATAGAAGAGGAAGACCTGAAATCAGAAGCCTGGAGCCTAATGAACGGTGAAATTGGGAGCCTGCAGTAGGTTAAAATTGTTAGGCGAAACTCAGAAGCTAGCCTTGCAGGAGGGGGTCACCGGAGCCCTAGGAGGGCTCTAGAAGCAGAACCAGCGGTCGACGGAGCTTCCCTGGAGGTTTCCGTCGAAGAGGCTGAAAGATGGATGCAGTGTGGCTTTAGGAGGCACTGAAGTTAGGAAACATTGATGGCGTGAGGTGGTGGCGATGTGAGCCTTCCACCGGGAATAACGGTCACTGGAGTTGGGTGCTTTCGTCCGGGAAAGAGGAGATCGGGAAGCTAGGGCAGCGCCGGTAGGTGTGGGGGACAAATGTTTTCCTACGGGAATGAGAATTACGGTAATGGGGGACAAATGGGAATCGCGAAAGCTATCGGGGGGGGGGGGGGGGCGGGTTCTACTCTGGTATGAGGGGAAAAAAAGGGGGAGGGGTATGGAAGAGAAAGAAAAAGAGGGGGGGGGGGGAGAAAGGGAGTTAGGTTGCCTTTCTCTATTTTATTTTAATTTTTTTTATTAAATGATTTTTGTCCTTGATGCTTTTCTCTTTTCACGAATCAAGCTGTATTTTCATTTCTTGTCCTAGTTGTTTTTGGAGGGCAGGTGTTTGTTTAAATTACTAAGATAATTTTTTTCTTGTCTTTGAGCTTTATATACAATATGATATAGTTTTACAATGGTTTTTTTGTTTGAATCAATAGTTTCATATAAAAAAGAAAAAATATGTGCTAATTCCTGATTTGCATGTGCATTTGATCTTTTGATTTGGAAAAAAATGCGTTTTTGATTGAAAAAGACAGGCTTATATATGGTTTTTAAGTTTTTGGTTCCCTAAAAGAAGATTGTTGTGTGTGTATATGTGTGTGTTGTTTCTCTTAGCAAAAACTTTTTATTTACTTCAGAAGGTGAAACTTGAATTTGGAGACACAATTCTAATTTAAGAAGGTACAATACCTACAAAAAATTTCCTGATAATCACCATCAAATAATTTTGATCCTAAAATTAGCTAGCATTAAAATTGTTGCATATCTTGATGCTATTAAATGTCAAACATTAAAAGTAAAAATATTAATAATAAATTATTTTGATGATAATTTGATGATTATTTATTTATTTATTTTGAATCAATTAGCAATAAAAATATATTATGCAATTTTGTTTTAACAATAACATTATATGACACAATGTTAAAATAATTTTATTTTTGATTATGGGCGATTGACAAATTAATTACTAACAATACTATTTTCATCAAAACAACACATAATTTTTTAATAACTAACACTATAATTAAAAGACATACATGATCAAATATATTTGATGCATACTCAATATCGAGATATAACCAAACTTTCATACATTAACAAACTTTCATACATCATGGAACTTGTTTTCATATATCAACAAACAAATTACATATATTATCGAACTTTCATATATACATCATCATACTTTCATAAATATACATCATCAAACTTTCATTTATACATTAGGATCAAAGTTTTAATATATAACCAAAACAATAATATATTTCCCTTTGTTTGTTCTATTAGTGTGAGTAAACACTTTTTTCATGATGCACCGATATATCTTCATTATCCTTACACTGCAATGCAAAAAAACATAACAGTCTTGCATGTCAATTATAAGCATGTGCACAAATCTTGTAAAAAATATACATAGTAAAAAAAATAATATTACATGAAATCTTGTATACATGCACACAAATGTACACACAGTAAAAGAAAAACAAGACATCATCATTCAAATTTACATGTAAAGTTGACTACTTCCCTCACCAATACTCACTCTAAGTACATATAATAACCTTCTCCTACTATCAAGTCATCCAATAACAAGCAATTCCAAGCAATAACTGCTAGTATATGTAGTTATTTTCTGCTAGCGTAGTAAATTTATGAAGAACATGAAATTCGTATAATTTCTGCAAAGTTAGAGACGAGGTGACCCTAAAGCAAAAACATAACATTATTGATCAACAATTAACTCAAACAAGCCTGCTTTTAAGTTAACAGGTTTTACATATTTTGTGCAACCAATCTCAACCAATTCACTTTGAATAACAAGTGCATTACAATTCAAATTCTGTAAACATAAATCTTATAAAAAGCCAATGTTTACAAAGTACATTGGATATAAAACACAAGCATGTCCAGAAGAAGAGTAAATATCAAAGACCCATGAATCAGTGGACAACGACTAATAACTGGACTCCAAATTCCTACATGTGTTATTTTATATGGTACATTAATCTAGTTTAGGAATCCAATAACATTGAACAAAATACTAAAACAAACAGAGTTATGACAATGAGAGGAGCATTACCATCCCATTGGAAATCATTCCAATAGTGGTATATCCCCATGCCCAAGCCCCAATTCCATATCTGGAGACCCTGAAATCAGACCCTATAAATTTCGCTTTCAGTTAATGTGATTAAACTGCTTTAAAGTTTGTTAAAAGAATTTATTTTAGCTCGTATAATTATATCGCATCAAATTCGATCGAAGATCTTTGTATATTGCCCCCGCTCCCCGAAAATGTCCTGTCACTACATGTAGAAGCTTGGTAAGTTACAACCTCATAAAAAAATATTCTTTAAGGAACTTTTAACTTCATCATTATGAGGGGAACAAGTGTGATTAATAGCTCCGTCCATTTGAAGCAAATGCACAATATATGTCAAAATTTCAAATCATAACCCTATAATAAAGTAGAATTAACCTATTATATATTCATAAACATCAATAGAATATATGGAACATGTGTGCTTAATAGCATAAAAAACTCAAATTTTCATCATCAGTGCATGTCCTAAAGGGGAATCAGAGTAATTCATCATGTACCGATCACTTGTGCAAAAAAATGCGTAAGTAATGAAGAAGACATCATCAAACACTACCATGACAACAAAGCTTGCAAAATTGAACAAAATATCCTCAAATGTGCAGCAAATCCAAAATTTACTCAATGTGTATCAATCTTTAAACTCATTGAAGGAAATACAAAATTATATGTGAAGAAGAATATTAACTAAAAATATAATTTATGTTAATGACATGTTTAGACAAGATCTAAAACGTTTTCATCGTACCTTTTTGAGGAGTCATTAAAGGCTTCTTATCAAGATTGCAGGTTCGAGACCCCGTGGCAACAATACACCATGCTGATAAACAGGACAGATATGCTTTGGGGTGTACGACCTCCAGGCCTTGTAGATTTCAGCTGTACCACCGTGGCGCCATGGGTCCTCCATGGACTGCTGATGGGCCGGGCGGCGCTAGGGGTCCTCCCAGTAAGATCTTTACTGGGTGCATGATATCATTTAATAAAGCTATGTATTTATCTAAACATATAACATGAATTTTATCAGGAAGTTAAATATGAGTGCAAGAGGAATTGTGGGCATGATATCATTTGGTACAGACATGTATACATATCTAGACGTGCATAACACAAAAAATGCATTAAAGAAGTGTTAAATGGGGATGAAGAGGAATGTACCCGTGAACACAGATTGATTATTTGAATAACAAATACACAGATTTTCATATTCCTACTTTACTTTTCATTTCAACATGCTTATTTCAGTCACATTTCACAGGACTAGTGACTTCAATATTGACCCAAAATTTACACCCATAATCCTACTTTGTTTTTAGGTACTTCCATTTTAACCACTCATGCTTAGATCAAAAAGTTATTGTCACCTCATATAATTAAATCCACATTCTTCTACATAAAGTACATTATATTCAAAGATTTAGTTATAACCAACAAAATAAAACATCTACAAATTGACAATTTTGGAACTTAAATGTACTTCAAAAATGGCTTTGATGCCCAATATCCCAAAACAAAGGAGGCAAGATGGAAAACTACTACAGAAAGAAGCAGTAGGAGACCTTCTGAAGATAGAATACGACTCTTATTTATATCCAAAGGGCTTCCAATACAAAGCGAGTCATAAAACATGGCAACAAAGGATATTATAGGTTGAACTGCATTCACCACAGGTTTTGCATATGTATTCAGGAGTAGGATAGCAGTAACAGGAACAAGCACAACCTGAATATTCACTACATAGTAGCATAGTAATCCAAATTGGAAGCTCATTTCTCAGTCCTATCGGTAATTTAATGGCAATATCCAAGTGAAGGAATTTAGCTAGCTTATCACATTTTAGTATTGCAGAACCACATTGCGGTATTTCACGAATGACTTCAATTTACGAATTTGTGCACTCTTGTAAACATTCGTTTGATCAAGAATGTAGTTACGAGGACTCTTAGCTGCTCTCGCCAATAATGTATTAAATATTCATGTAGCGCGACCCATCGGGAGCTCAAACCGCTAACCATAATTATGTTTTTGTAGAAGTCTAGACACCTGCAAAAATTTTGCCTTAATAACTTTTTCGTCATTGAAATTCTTCCATAAAAGGTAGTATCATGCCAATTACTTAAGAAACAACATAGCGTAATTAAACAATACCTTCATTAAATTAAGAGCAAGGTTGGTTCCTAGGAGCATATATCATTAAAACCTCACATTCCTCTGGCCTAGAAAAGGTGGTACCAAA
The DNA here is from genome assembly GCA_039583875.1 of Platanthera guangdongensis. Classification (NCBI taxonomy): domain Eukaryota; kingdom Viridiplantae; phylum Streptophyta; class Magnoliopsida; order Asparagales; family Orchidaceae; genus Platanthera; species Platanthera guangdongensis. The sequence continues at coordinate 76,383,990 of CM077157.1, forward strand.
GATTTCATTTCTATCTTCAATTGTTTAAACCTATGGCTTGTAGCTGTCAATGGGTATCAACCCATTGCTAATGATGAATAGGATCTGGACGGCCACATTCTTCAATAAGATGTGAGGAAACAATCTTGACAGGGAAGTTTTTTTGATTTCAAAGTAAGAGGAGTGCATATGGACGAATGTTGTCTTTATGTAGGACTAAAGATTCTTTTCCTCTCAACAATGGAATGATCTAAACTTCCGCATGCATGTATGTTCTTTAACTTTTCTACACCCTTATTTTATCTATGTGCAAAACTCTTTTGATCGCTCACAAAGTTCTAGGTTATTCTACACATAGCTCAAAAATATTTTAAAACATTCTTAAGCAATATGGAAACCTCTAGTTTAGTTTACACTTAAGCAATCTAAAACTTTCTAGGAGACCATAGAGTAATTCTACACCTTAAGCATACCTAAGCAAACTATGATGCTTCCGTTGTTGAGAACATGAGGCTAAATAATCTAGACAAAAAATAACATAAAAGCGGAGAACACAAAAAAAAATTCCAAGTGTAAATGCATCAGATTTTTGGTAGGAAGTGGAATGTTAGTATTCAACTAACCACATGGAAATCATTAAATACTCAGAAATCATTAAATCACATATTCTGAAAATCAAAGAAGGCTTTTCTAAAGTTATGGTAACTTCAAAATTCCTCTACTATAACTTTGGATGGAAAATCAGAGAACCAAAAAAGCTTATAATGGAAATGACAAATTGGCAATGCAAATTACATGGTGTGAAGAGGACCCAAGTCTTATAAAAGAAATGTCACAAAATGGCTAATTGCCAAGGTAAATTTTATGGTGAGAATGTGACCATAAATTTTAGAAGAATGTCACGGAAAATTTAGAGGAATCTCGCCACGATTTCGCTGCTCATAATCAATATAATTGCTAGAAACACTGTTAATAAAAACAAGGCACTGAACAATAATCATCAAACTATGTAAAGACATCAGGAAATCATCTAAGTGCATATGGAAGTGGTTGCCTGTAAACAAAGTTGACTCTAACTCTAAAATGATGTCAATTTATGCTTGCCTGTAAACAAAGTTGACTCTAACACACAATACATAGAAGAGGAAGACCTGAAATCGGGAGCCTGGAGCCTAACGGACGGTGAAATCGGGAGCCTGCAGTAGGTTGAAATTAGGAGATGAAATTCAGAACCAAGCTTTGTAGGAGGTTGTCGCCGGAGCCCTAGGAGGGCTCTAGAAGCAGAATCAGCGGTCGGCGGAGCTTCCCTGGAGGTTTCTGTCGAAGAGGCTAAAAGATGGATGCAGTGTGGCTTTAGGAGGCGCTGAAGTTAAGAAACATTGATGGCGTGAGTTGGTGGCGATGTGAGCCTTCCACCGGGAAGAACGGTAGCTGGAGTTGGGTGCTTCCGTCCGGGAGAGAGGATATCGGGAAGCTAGGGCAGCGCCGGTCCTTATGGGGGACAATTTGTTTTCCTGCGGGAATGAGAACTGCGCTAATGGGGGAGAAATGGGAATCGCGAAATCTATCGGGGGTAAAGTGGGAATCACGAAAATTCAGTCCGATTAAGTCGGACTAAAGTGAGGCCCGACCGGGGGGGGGGGGGGGCGACTTTCGGAAGAGAGCCGGCCAGCCGCCAGCAGTCTGTTGGTTTGAAGCGAAGTTTGTCTACAACAGAGCCCTTTTCCAAATCTCAACCTCGCCCCGTAGCTAGTGATTGGGGTTTTCAAAAGAAGTGCATTTTAAGATTTCACGCAATATTAGATGCCCGTTGTAAACTCCACTCATGCATTTTACTCCCTTTTTGCCCCAGCATCCATAAATTTCGTATACAAAACTTTCATCTTAATTTTCTTATAATTATTAACAAGTCCTTATCATATTTTCTCAGGTTTTATGATTTCTTTAGTGAAGGAAATCATAACATAGAAATTATGCAAAATATCTAAATAAGTCCCTATAGTACGAGTTAGCGTTGAAATGGGTCTTTTGTTTGTGAAACCCCGTATTTATCTACTGGACTCAGTCGGCCGGAGGCTAGTGACGAGTGCCTCGCTTCACTGGGCACCTGCTACTCATGCAAGCAAGAATGGGTGAGTGGAGCGGTGAGATCTCCCTCACCTTTGGTTAAGGGGCGAGTGGCGAGTGTCAGCTTCTCCGAGCACACGCCACTCGAGCGAGTAGGCCGCAGGGGGGTGTTCCTCATTCTCGTGACATCCCATTTTGGTCTGTCATTAGTCGTTTCAAACAACGGGATTTCAGTGTTAGCAGACCATTCTATGTTGCATTTAGTAAAACCCCCAAGGCGGGATCTCACTATCCACAGACAATTCCCAAAAAACTATAAATAGACCCCTTGTTGCACCTTTGTGGAGGACCTCTTCTTGGATTCTCTCTCCTTTGACTAACTTTGGTAGGCAAGAATTTCCACTCACTATTAACTGTGGTTTTCGGGTGGGTAGTCGGGATCTCTCCAAGCCCTCTGAAGGTGCCCGGTCCAGTATTAGATTGGGAAGGGAAATTATCTAAGATCTTCCGAGTGTGTGGCGGGACCTCCTCACCATGGCTCGGGTGTCTATTTGAGGTTCTGGTGAGAATGTCTCTGAACTTTAAGTCCTCAACTGTTGGAACACCCTATTACTAATTTGGGTCAGGATCACTATGTCTCTAAGAATCAATGCTTGACCTCCTGTATAGCTCAATAGGTCAATTAGAATTGAGTCTAAGGGTTAGAAGTCTAGGTTTGGAAGCTGCCCTGAAGACCAAGATTTTATGTTTGGAGACTAAGTCATATCGTCAAGCTCAGCACGACGATTCGTCGAACTCCGATCGACGATCGTCTAGCTCCACTTCGACAGATCGTCGAACTCCATTCGACGATCGTTGAGCTCAACTTCATTATATCGTCGAACTCCATTCGACGATCGGTGAGCTCAGGTCGACGATTTTGACTCTGCTTTGGATCTTTATCTCTGAGCTCAGTTCGACGATCTTTGAGCTCAGATCGACGATATTTTGCTGCTGTATATTTCTAGATCGCTGAGCTCAGCTCGACGATAGTAGAGCTCAGTTCGACGATTTTGGATAACTTCAAGGATGTTTCTAGATTCAAATTCAAATCAGTTAAGGCATTATTCTACAATTAATTCAGAGATTTCCTAGCCGTTTCTGGACCAATTTTCAAGGAATATTTCTATGGAATTTCCTCCAGAAGAGATTTTGCAATTAAGGATGCCATTAATGCTGGCCAACGGCTATTCTTCTCAGAGAGAATGTTTTGTTCAGTACCAGAGAATAAAAGAGAGAATTCCTTTTTGAATTACCAAGAGAGATACAGAGACACACAAACAGACATTATAATCTTCAACAAAATCTTCTGTCTCAAGGATTTCTCAAGAACACTCATCCAAGGAGATCAAGCTTTCTCAATCTACAGATTTGTTTAGTTTTCAAAGTGTTCAAGGCCAACATATTTCAAGACTCCAGACATCAACATTTCAGCTATTGCTGAAATCATCTATTGCTGGAGTTCAATCTTTGAAGGCCTATCACCCTCAGCAAAGCTTTTCTTCCTGAAGATCTCAAGGATTCAGGGGGAGCTTTGACATCAACAATCCACATAGTCTTCTCAATTGTTTGAGAAAGAGAAGACTTCCATCACTCTCTCACCCCCTCTCTGTAAAGGGTTTCTCAAACTTCCTTCAAAAGTTTGAGCTTGGTTTTTGAGCACCTTGTCAAAAGCTCATTGTTGGCAAGACACCTGATCAAAAAATCTGCTTTGGTTTTTGAGCACCTTATCAAAAGTTCATTGGTGCCCAGGACACCTGATCAACTCATCCTGCAGTGGATTCCTACCTAGGGTGGTAGAAGAGTGGATGTACCCAAGTTTAGGGGAACCACTATATTTCCTTGTGTCTTTTGGTTTTGCTTGTGTTTATGTTTGTTTCTGGCCTTGATTATTCTGTGATTAGCTTTTGTTTAACTTAGTTCTGTGATTAGATTTATTATTGCTTCCCTGCTCACTCTTATTACAACAATTGTTGTAAAAAGTTTCAAAGCACCATATACTCTATTCACCCCCCTCTAGAGTATATCAGATCTAGCTGCACTTTCAATTGGTATCAAAGCGAGGTTGGTTAAACATACCATACCTGATTGGTTGTACAGGCTAACACCTGAACCCAAAGATCCCAAGTTAGATCTGTTTTTCTTTTGTATTTCATTATTAGATTTTGTTTTCACAAATCATGGCCCAAAACAAAGATTATGCTAGCACCAGACCTCTAGTGTGCAATCTATCCAAGTTTGCACTTTGGAAAGCAAGGATCAAACTGTACATGAATTCTATTGACGAAGATATTTTTAACTCTATTTTGACAGTGTGTCCAAGACCCCCAGAGAACACAAGTACAAATGCTGTTCCACCTCCATCAGGAACAGATGCTGATATCAAGAGATGGAAAGTAGCTGATGCCAAAGCTATGAAAATCTTGGCCCAGACAATATCAGATGACATATTTCAAAAGGTGGCTGAATGCAATTCAGCAAAGGAAATTTGGGACAAACTCTCAGAAATAGTCTCAGGCTCAGCTGATGAGAGAAAGGATAGGAGATCCCATCTTATCTCTCAATATGAGAATTTCAAGAAGGGAGAAACTGAGTCAGTGGGAGACATGTACAACATGCTAAGTCTAATTGTCAGTGAACTCAGGACATTGGACAAAGAGATCTCACTAACTGAACTTAATGAAAAGATCCTAATGTGCTTCCCTAGCACTTGGGATTCAAGAATCTGGCCAATTAAGGATGCTAGAAGTCTGAATGAGATCACCACTGAAGCTCTATTGGGTAAGCTCAAATCTTATGAAATACTCATCAAAAATAGAGAAGAAGAACAGAAGGCTGCCTCACCAGCCACAAGAAAAGAGAAGACCATAGCTTTCAAGGCAACTGAAGATCTGCCTAAAGATAAAGCCACAGGCAATGATGGACTACTCAGTCTGCTGGCCAAAAGATTTTACAAAATGGCCAGAAAGGACTTCAGAAGGAGATCATACAAGGAGCAGGATAAGCCAAGGTATGACAAGTCCATTAACAATAATAAAGACATTATTTGCTTTGGTTGCAGGAAATCAGGGCACATAGTTCCTGACTGGCTAGAGAACAAGAACAAGGACAGAAGGGACAGGAAAGAAAGAAGAAAGGAGAAAGACTCCAAGAGTAATGGCAATGGCAAACCCTCATCAAGCAAAAACAAACATACAAGAAAGGGGTTTATTGCTGAATCCTGGAGTGAGACTGAAGAAGAGTCAGAAGCATCATCCATCTCCAGTGATGATGAAGATGATGTAGAAGAAAAAGAGTTCTGCATGATGGCAATCAATGTCTCACAGCACAATTCAGAAGAAGAGGAGTCAGAGTTAGACTCAGAGACTCAACCTGAAGAAGATCAGGTAATTGGTTCTTTTGATTTTAGTTCAGAGGATTTTAAATCTGAATTTAAAGCACTGTGTTTAGACCTGCTAAAGTCTGAGAAAGAAATTATCTCTCTCAGAAATCAATTATCTAAACACAATACTCTAAAGTCAGAAAACCTCAAACTCGCTCAGGAGTTGGAGTGCTATAGGGAACAGATAGCTTCACTGAAAAGTGAGCTCTCCGAGGCCAAGAAGCTTGAAGAATCCCTTAATGGGAGAAGCATCAAGCTGATGGACATCACAAGCACAGTGAACTCCAGATTTAACAGTACACAAGGGCTTGGGTGCTTCATCCAGTCAACCCATAGTTCTAACAACTCCAATCAAATTCATTTCTGACAAAGGAAAGGGAGTTGTAGAGGTTGCTAGGAAAAATTCTGATCTGCCTCAGAAAACTAAGTCCCAGCAGAAATCGTCAAACGGAGCTCGACGATCGCCAAACGGAGATCGACGATCGCCGAACGCAGATCGACGATCTCAGGCAAAATCGTCGAATGCAGATCGACGATCTCAGCCAAAGTCGTCGAATGCAGGTCGACGATCTCAAATACCTGACCTCAGCCATAGTCGACCGTCGAACGGAGCTCGATGATCTGACCCAAGATCGTCGAACGCAGCTCCAAGATCGTCGAACAGAGGTCAGAGCTCTGGAAAATTTTTCAAAGGCAAATCAAAATTGAATCCTAAGGGTCCTTCATCCCAAATCTTTAACCCTTATACTGAATGGATTATACCTCCAAGGAGATATCATCCTGAAGGATATAAGAGTCAACCTGGGATGTCCTTTATTTCAGAATTTAAAGGTTATCAACCTAGGCCCAAGGTAAACTGGGTCAAAAACAAATGAATTGTCTTATGTGCAGGTGAAGACCTATGCAACATCTAACCAGCAATGGTATTTGGATAGTGGGTGCTCTAAGCACATGACAGGGAACAAGGACAACCTCACTTCCTTTAGAGCCAAGCATGGACCCAAAGTTATCTTTGGTGATTCAAACTTTGGACAGACTAAAGGATATGGTGCAGTCCAGATTGGATCAGTAACTTTCAAGAAGGTAGCTTATGTGGAAGGACTGAAGCACAACTTAATTAACATCAGTCAGCTGTGTGATGAAGGCTACCAAGTGACCTTCAACAAAGCCTTATGCAAAATCAAGTCAGAGGACAACACAACTGTGTTGACAGGTAAAAGGAAAGGTAACATCTATCTAGTAGATTTTCTTTCAACTAATGTAGATATCTGCTTGTTTAATTCTGTCTGTAGACCAAATATTCTATGGCATAAGAGACTAGGACACCTAAACCTTAGAACTATTGCTAGGCTATCCAAGGACAACCTTGTTAGAGGACTACCTTCTGGCCCCTACAAGAAGGAAGGACTCTGCAGGGCTTGTCAATTAGGCAAGCAAACTAAAAACAGCTTTAAGTCACTTAATAAGAGTGATTCACCTAGGATATTATATCTGTTACACATGGATCTTTTTGGACCCATCACAGTACAAAGCCTAGGAGGGAAATCCTACACTTTAGTAGTTGTAGATGACTTCTCTAGATTCACTTGGGTGTTCTTTCTAAGGAAGAAGTCTGATAACTTTAAGTGTCTGACAGAGTTTCTCAAATGTATACAGATTGAGTTCAATACTCACATTGCCCTGATCAGAAGTGATCATGAGACAGAGTTTGATTCTCTTCTTATGCAAGAGTTCTGTCAGAGTGAAGGGATCAGGCATACTTTCTCAGCTACTAGAACTCCTCAACAAAATGGGGTAGCTGAAAGGAAAAATAGAACCCTTATTGAATCTGCCACTACATTGTTGTCAGATGCTCATCTACCTCTATCCTTTTGGGCAGAGGTAGTGAACACCTCCAACTATGTGCTGAATAGAAGTCTGATACATAAACTAAAGGGAAAGACTCCCTATGAATTACTCAAAGGGAAGAAACCTAAAGTTGACTATTTTAGAGTCTTTGGTTGTATTTGCTACATTCATAACAATGACAAGAAATATTTAGCAAAATTTCAAGCTAAAGCTGATGAAGGAGTGTTTTTGGGATACTCCATGATCAGCAAGGCTTATAGGGTCTATAATAAATCATCTTTAAAAATTGAGGAATCTGTTCACATTTTATTTGATGAATCTAACATGTCCTTTAAGGAGAAGATTTCTTCTACCATAGAACCCTTGCAGGAACATTCTCTAGTTGAAGACTTGAACAAGTTACAAGTTACTCAGGGTGAAAGCAGTGAAGATGAAGAAAATGCTCAACATATTGAAGAACAACTTGAAGAGCCAGTTGTTGTACCACAAGAGGAAACAACAACACAGGTTGGTGAACAATCAACACCCCCTGTTGATTTAGTAACATCAAGAGACCATCCAATTTCCCAAATAATTGGAGACATCTCAGCTAGTGTGCAAACCAGAAATCAGGTCAACCAAAACCTGTTGCACACCTGCTTCCTATCTCAAATTGAACCTCAGTCCATTCAAGATGCAGTGCAAGATCCACACTGGATCATTGCAATGCAAGAGGAGTTGCATCAATTTGAGAGAAACAAAGTATGGGAACTAGTGCCAAAGCCTAAGGATCACTCCATTGTTGGAACAAAATGGGTATTCAGAAACAAACTGGGTGATCAAGGAGTAATTGTAAGGAACAAGGCAAGGCTAGTTGCTCAGGGATACTCTCAAGAACAAGGAATCGACTACGACCAGACCTTTACACCAGTTGCAAGACTAGAAGCCATCAGAATATTCTTAGCTTATGCAGCACATAAAGGCTTCAAAGTATATCAGATGGATGTCAAAAGTGCATTCTTGAATGGAGACATCAAAGAGGAAGTTTATGTCAGACAACCTCCAGGTTTTATCTCTCCTACTTTTCCTAATTATGTGTTTAGATTGAATAAAGCATTATATGGTCTCAAGCAAGCTCCTAGAGCATGGTATGAGACTCTAGCATGCTTTCTTTTGGAAAATGCTTTTATAAGGGGTAGAGTACACCAAACTCTTTTCATTAGAACCCATAAGTCCCATACCCTACTAGTACAAATTTATGTAGACGATATTATTTTTGGCTCTACTGACTCCAAATTGTGCAGAAGGTTTTCCAACCTAATGCATTCTAAATTTGAGATGAGTAGCATGGGTGAGCTATCCTTCTTCTTAGGATTGCAACTCAAGCAACATGCTGAAGGCATCTTCATTTCTCAAACCAATTATGCACATGAATTGGTTAAGAAATTTGGTATGTCTGAAGCATCTTATATGAAAACACCCATGCCTACTAATGCTGTATTGGATGCTGATGAACATGGGAAACCTGTTGATCAGACAACATAGAGAGCAATGATTGGCTCTTTACTATATCTTACAGCTAGTAGACCAGATATAATGTTTGCTACATGTATATGTGCTAGGTTCCAAGTAAGCCCTAGAGAGTCACACCTAACACTAGTAAAGAGGTTTCTCAGGTATGTTAAAAGTTGTCCAAATCTAGGTCTCTGGTGTCCAAAAGATTCAGCATTTGATTTAACTGGATTCTCTGATGCTGATTATGCTGGATGCAGAATTGATTGGAAAAGCACCAGTGGAACATGTCAGTTCCTTGGTGACAGACTTGTCTCTTGGTTTTGTAAGAAACAAACATCTATGTCAACTTCAACTGCTGAAGCTGAATATATGGCTACAGGCAGTTGTTGTTCACAAATCTTGTGGATTCAAAACCAACTCCTAGATTATGGCTACAACTTAGAGAAATCTAAAATCTTTTTTGACAACACTAGTGCTATTTCTATAGCTCAAAATCCAGTCCTCCATAGTAGGACAAAACACATAGAGATTAGGCATCATTTCTTAAGGGATAATGTTGAAAAGAATAAAATTGAACTACAATATATCCCAACTGATTTACAAAGGTGAGATATTTTCACCAAGCCATTGGATGAAAAGAAACACACCTTCTTCCTAAATCAGTTAGAAATGTTAGATGGAGGAAGTCTTAAATAATATCCAAGATTTTGAAAGCTTAAAAATTGACCAAGACTAGGCAAACATTCTGATTTTTCTTAGTGTCTAGAATTTTTCTGATCTCTGAACTGCGCTCGACGATTTGCCCCAAGTTCGTCGAACGGAGTTCGACGATTTCCGAAATCGTCGAACTGAGTTCAGCGTCTCTCAGATAGTATGAACTATCTCTTCCGGTCGACGATCGTCGAACGGCGCTCGATGATTTTGTTCTCTGAACGATCGTCGAACGGAGCTCGACGCTCTCCAATATCGTCGAACGGAGATCGACGATGTTGAAGACTCTTCAGATTCCTTTAGTAGCCTCGATCGTCGAACTGAGTTCAACGATCTTTCCAATTCTGCGTCGAACCCTAATATAAAACTCATTTTTCGCCGTCGTTCTCCTTTGCGCTTTCGATTTCTCTGCAAGAATTTTCTTTCCCTCCAAAAAGTTCTGCACTTGGTCGTTTTGTTTGTTGAATTTTTGCAGGTACCCATGGCTGTGTCAGTTGCTGTTCTTGCCGCAATGAAGTTTGATGCTGGTTTTGATATTGACATAGAATCTTTCAGCACAACCGACCAGGCCTTTCAAGATATTTTGGGATTATTCAAAGACCAGAACATGACTGCCATCATGACCACCAGGATCAAGCTGGCATCTGATGAGATAAAGGAATGGGTCTATACTGCCCACAATCAAGATAACTCCACCATTGTTGGGTCTATATCTGGAACTCAGGTACCCTTAACCCCAACAATTCTATCAGAAGTTTTTGAGTTGAGGAATGGTGAAGATACTGCTGACTTATCTGGAGAAGAGTATTCTGAACTGCTTGCCAGAATGGGTCATTCAGAGGGCAACCCTAGCAAGCTCTTCAAAAGGAACCTTTCTGTAGAATACAGATTTATGGCAGATGTTGTTGGGAAAGTGCTGCTGGCTAAGCACTCTGCCCATGATACAATTTCAAGGTATCAGCTCTGCCTCATGGGAGCTCTTGTAGACAAGAAAATTCTGAATTGGGGAGAAGTGTTCTTTGACCTTATCAAAAAGAAAATCAACAAAAGTTTTGTAAACTTTGGAAGGATCATTGGAGTGTTTCTGCAGCACAGGTGCCCTGCATTGCTGGTCTCCTCTGGAATTCACATCAATGCTTCCAAGAGACTGTCTTGTGCCCTCTTTGGAAAGTGGGACAGACAAATCAGCAAGCTCAGCAGGCCCTCCTCCAGTACTCCTTCAGGCACAAGGACTCTAAGAGTCACTCCTCCACAGGTCTCTGCCCCTGCAGATGACCTGCTTGCTGTTGTTGCCTCTCCTCCTCCTCCTCCAATTCCATCCCTTCCCATACCTTGTACCATTACAGCTCCATCCACCATCATCATATCCAGCCCCTCTCCAACATCCACACCATCTCCAGTACCTATTCTTCCAACACCAGAAGAACATTTCCATCCATTATTCTCCTACCCTGCTCCAAATGTCACTTCATCACCCTCCCATCCATCCTTCACCCTAATTGATGATTCCTTTATGGATGATTCGCCATCCTCTCCTCCTGAACTACCCTCATCCTCCACTTCCTTTCAAGACCTTCTACACCAAATCATAGACCAACCCACCTTCACCCCATCTATCTTCATCCCACTATCCTCCATTTCCACCTTACCAATACCTCAGCCATCCCTTCCACCATTCTCCAGCTCTCCTCTACCAGAACCATCAACTACTCCTCTATCTTCTACCTCTGCTCCAGTCACCCTTGAGCAAGTAGACCTCCCAGCCCTTGCTGACAGGTTGTATGAACTGCTAGCCCCCAGGCTTTCACTTCTTCTGGAGACCTCCTTGGCTCCACTACACCTGTCAGTGGCAGCTCTCTCTGCCAGGCTCTCATCCCTATTCCCTCAAGCAGCACCTACAGTAGTGTGCCTTGATCCAGACTTGTCTGAATCTAAGCAGGGGGAGATGCCCTATGAAGTGAGCCTTCATGCTGCTGCTGTTGCTGCTGCTGTTTCTGTGACTGCTTCTATGAGCCTGTCTGTTACTACTGCTGCTGTTATTACTACTTCTTCAGCTTGTCCTCCTGCTGCTGTTGCTGTGCCTCAAGCACAAGTTCCTCCTGCTGCAATCCTTGCAATAGACCTCAGGTCTTTGCTGTCAACTTTTGATTCTACTTACTTCAGCTGTCTGCCAAAGGTCAATGCTGTCCAGCCTCCAGAGGATCTATCCAAGGCACTTGTGCCATTTTATTGTTGTGACCCAAGCATTATCACCTCCTTTGTCAATTCAGTGTTTGCTGCTGCTGAAAATGTTGATGCTGCTGCTTCCTCTGAAGAAAGAATTGTTGTTGCTTCTGATATTATTGCCTCTACTGCTGCTGAACCTTCTGATACTACTGCTGAAGTTTCTGACATTACTGATGAACCAATTCCCAAGGAAATTCTTATGTCAGAGGCACCTGAGTTTGAGCCTTCTGTAGTTTCTGATGATATTCCTGCTGTTGATGCTGTTGTTAGTGAATCTGTTGTTACTGCTGTTGTCACTTCTCCAATATCTGCTGCTGTCACTACTGTTACTACTTCAACACCTACTGCTACAACCTCTGCCTCATCTGCTTCTGTACAGCTCAAGAAGGACTTAATGAAGAAAATAGATGCTCTTTATGATGACCAGAGTTCTGAAAGTGATGAATTTAGAACAGACTCTGATGACTCTTCTGCTACCATTGCCAGGAAAAGAAAGGCAAGGAGCAAAGCCATGAAAAGGGTACCTCCTGCCAAGGTTAAGGATAACAATGACATTGCATACTACATTCTACATGACTGCCCTATCACTGAACACTGGATGCAGTACTCCAAGAATCAGCTGAAGGCAATGAAAAAGAAGACAAAATATGAGAAGGGTTCCTCCCAATTCCATCACTCTCATCCTCCTCCACCACCTCCTCCTGATGCATGTGCAGGTGGAAGCTCTGCAGCTCAACCCCCAGCTAGAAGTCAGGCTCCCTATCAGCCTCATCCTAGATCTTATAATAAGGGAAGCCAATCCAGGGGATCTCAATCCAGGAGAGGAGGATATAGAGGAAATCAAAGAGATCTCCAAGTCTATTCCAAAGGGTACTCCAGGCAACACCCATATTCCAGGGAAAGACAAATTTCAACTGATATAACATCTGGACCTTTCCCTTATAAGCTGAAAGAAACTGTGTCTTCCAGGCCCTCTCAAGACAATCCCTCTAACATATATGAGTCACCTGTGCCTTTTGAGGATCCTGAGAACAATCCAGCTGCCTGGGCTGCAAGATTAAAGGAACTAGCTGCACTGGATCAGATCAAAAAGGCTAGAGAGCAAGGAAAGGATTCCTCCAACATCTCAACTATGTCTGAACAGAGACAGAAAGAGCTAGAAAGATATGCATCAAGTAAATTCTTTGATTCTGACAGGTATGTGGAATTACATCCTGAAGCTGTAGTTCCCAGGCCTAAAAAGCAAACATATTTAGGTGCAGCAGATGATACCAAATCAAACAAAGAAGCCCTCAATCCTAACAGAGAGATCAAACTTGTTAAGGGCAAAGAGAAGAAATGATATTGTAAGGTGACATTCTCTGTGATTTCTGATTTCTATCTGGATGCTATATATCTCTGCGGTTCTGCAATGTCTAGCTTGTTGTTTTTTTATTTTGCTGCTTGTATGTTGTTATTTAAATTTTTCCAAAGTTTGTAAATAGTAATCCTAACCCAAATAGGGGGAGATTGTTGGAACACCCTATTACTAATTTGGGTCAGGATCACTATGTCTCTAGGAATCAATCTTGACCTCCTGTATAGCTCAATAGGTCAATTAGAATTGAGTCTAAGGGTTAGAAGTCTAGGTTTGGAAGCTGCCCTGAAGACCAAGATTTTATGTTTGGAGACTAAGTCATATCGTCAAGCTCAGCATGACGATTCGTCGAACTTCGATCGACGATCGTCTAGCTCAACTTCGACAGATCGTCGAACTCCATTCGACGATCGCTGAGCTCAACTTCATTATATCGTCGAACTCCATTCGACGATCGGTGAGCTCAGGTCGACGATTTTGACTCTGCTTTGGATCTTTATCTCTGAGCTCAGTTCGACGATCTTTGAGCTCAGATCAACGATATTTTGCTGCTGTATATTTCTAGATCGCTGAGCTCAGCTCGACGATAGCAGAGCTCAGTTCGACGATTTTGGATAACTTCAAGGATGTTTCTAGATTCAAATTCAAATCAGTTAAGGCATTATTCTGCAATTAATTCAGAGATTTCCTAGCCGTTTCTGTACCAACTTTCAAGGAATATTTCTATGGACTTTCCTCCAGAAGAGATTTTGCAATTAAGGATGCCATTAATGCTGGCCAACGACTATTCTTCTCAGAGAGAATGTTTTGTTCAGTATCAGAGAATAAAAGAGAGAATTCCTTTTTGAATTACCAAGAGAGATACAGAGACACACAAACAGACATTATAATCTTCAACAAAATCTTCTGTCTCAAGGATTTCTCAAGAACACTCATCCAAGGAGATCAAGCTTTCTTAATCTACAGATCTCTTTAGTTTTCAAAGTGTTCAAGGCCAACATATTTCAAGACTCCAGACATTCAACATTTCAGCTATTGCTAAAATCATCTATTGCTGGAGTTCAATCTTTGAAGGCCTATCACCCTCAGCAAAGCTTTTCTTCCTGAAGATCTCAAGGATTCAGGGGGAGCTTTGACATCAATAATCCACATAGTCTTCTCAGTTGTTTGAGAAAGAGAATACTTCCATCACTCTCTCACCCCCTCTCTATAAACGGTTTCTCAAACTCCCTTCAAAAGTTTGAGCTTGGTTTTTGAGCACCTTGTCAAAATCTCATTGGTGGCAAGACACCTGATCAAAAAATCTGCTTTGGTTTTTGAGCACCTTATCAAAAGCTCATTGGTTCCCAGGACACTTGATCAACTCATCCTGCATGTTAGAAACCGAACAGAAAACAAACCGAAATGGTTTTAACTGAAATTTTATTATCCGAAAAAGGTAACTATTACAAAGGTATGCCCTCCCTTATATAGAATGGAGGAGAGATGAGAGAATACAAATAAGAGATGTGGGACTAAAAATATACAAGCTAAGCGGACTATACAAAGTAAACCGCACAAGCCGCACGGTTAGACAGAAGGGCTAACCGCACGGCTACAACAAGAGAAGCAGAGAGGTCGCCTGTGAAGATCGCTAGACCGCCCGGTTTACAAGCCAGCGAGTCAAACCGCCAGACCGCGCGGTCTTCAACCCGCCAAGACAGACCGCTCGGTCACCAACTTCAACACTCCCCCTCAAGCTGGAGCATATATATCAATCATGCCCAGCTTGTCGCAAACATGCAGAAACGAGGCGGAAACTGGCTTGGTGAAGATGTCAGCCAGCTCTTTATCAGACGTGACAAACGGAGTGCAAATTTGTTCTTTTAAAATCTCTTCACGAATGAAATGGCAGTCAACCTCAATGTGCTTTGTTTTTTCATGGAATACCGGATTTTTGGAGATGTATATGGCGGCCTTGTTATCACAGAACATAGGTAGAGGATGGTTGTACACCTCTCCTAAATCTAGCATGAGAGCCCGCAACCATTTCAACTCACAAGTGGTTGACGCCATACTGCGATACTCAGCTTCTGCACTGGACCTGGAGACAACAGACTGCTTCTTGCTCTTCCAGCTCACCAGATTTCCCCCAACAAAGGTGCAAAAACCTGAGGTTGACTTGCGATCCCCTTTGTCATCGGCATAACTTACATCTGAGTAGGCTTCAATCCTCAGATGACCATTCTTCTGAAAAAGTAATCCTTTCGCAGGCGCTGCTTTAACATACTCCAAGATCCGCAAGGCGGACTGTAGATGACACTCCCTAGGCGCTTGTATGAATTGACTCACCTTGCCCACAGTATAGGAAATGTCGGGTCTGGTCACTGTGAGATATATGAGCTTACCAACCAGACGCCTGTACCGCGAACTATCTGAAAGAGGAGGCGAATCATCTGTCCAGGTTTTGTCCTCCCTAGTAGCCATAGGGCATCGGGCAGGTTTTGCTCCAGTTAATCCTGCCTCTTTTAAAAGATCAAGGGCATACTTACGCTGAGAGAGAACTAAGGAGTCGAGCTTCCGAGAGAGTTCGATCCCCAGAAAGTACTTTGGAGAGCCCATATCTTTAGTGATCAGATGTTGGCGAAGATGTCGCTTTGTCAGGGCTACCCCTTCCTGCTCATCACCAGTGAGAAGAATATCATCGACGTACACAGCAAGAACAACCAGCCCAGAAGGAGTTTTGCGAATAAAGAGAGAGTGATCAGCAGAGCTTCGCACAAAACCAACAGCCGCCACAATGCCGCTGAACTTGTCAAACCAAGCTCGAGGACTCTGCTTGAGGCCATAAATTGCCTTCTGCAGCCGGCATACTCGTGTCTCCCCCTGAGCAACATACCCAGGAGGTTGCTCCATGTAAACGGCCTCGTGAAGATCACCATAAAGGAAGGCATTCTTGACGTCCAGCTGAGAAATCGGCCAATCCCGATTGACGGCCATAGAGAGAAGGACCCGGATAGTGCTGAGACGAGCCACAGGGGAGAAGGTGTCAAAGTAATCAACCCCATAGGTCTGAGTAAAGCCCTTAGCAACAAGGCGAGCCTTATACCGATCCACAATGTCGTCTGGGCTAAATTTTACCACAAAGACCCAGCGACAGCCAACAACATCAGTACCGAAGGGAGGAGGAACAAGAGTCCATGTACCCCGCTCCGTGAGGGTCGCCATTTCCTCATCCATGGCCAGCTTCCAGTGGGGAATAGCAAGGGCCTCCTGATAGGAACGAGGGGTGGCAGTGGACGAGATAGCCAGCGCAAAAGCTCTGCGAGCAGGGGTAAGACGATCGTAGGAAACAACTGCAGCAAGCGGGTGTTGGGTACAGGCCCGAACCCCTTTGCGAAGAGCTATCGGAAGATCCAGGTCAGCAGGTGCCTCAGTATTCGGAGTATCCGTGGTGGAGAGAGCTGGCCCGGGAGTAGAGAGAGATGGAAGCGGAGTGGAGGGAGAAAGCGGAGTAGAGGGTGGAGAGGATGAGGATGGGGAAGACGGTGGAGTGGGTGGAGAGGGCGGAACATCAGTGGGAGCAGAGGGAATGGATGGGTCGGTATGAGAAGTAGGATCAGGAGGAGTAGAAGAGGAAGCGGGAGAGAAGTAAGAGGCATTGGCAAAGAAGGTGACATCCGCAGAGACAAATTGCTTGCGGGTAACAGGGTCAAAGCAGCAATATCCTTTCTGAGTGGGAGAGTAGCCCAGAAA
This sequence comes from Platanthera guangdongensis, assembly GCA_039583875.1. Classification (NCBI taxonomy): domain Eukaryota; kingdom Viridiplantae; phylum Streptophyta; class Magnoliopsida; order Asparagales; family Orchidaceae; genus Platanthera; species Platanthera guangdongensis. Next base: position 76,400,828 of record CM077157.1, read on the forward strand.
GACACATTTGGTGGCACGTGGTGAGAGTTTATCACGGGTGGCAGCGGGAGAGTGCACAAAAGCGGTGCACCCAAAGATGTGCAGAGGAAGAGGAAAGGGATCCTTGTCCGGATAAAGAATGGAGAAGGGGGTAGCACCGTGGAGAACTGTGGAGGGAAGGCGATTGATGAGATAGCAGGAGAGGAGGACAACATAGCCCCAATAGGAGCGAGGAACATGCATTTGAGTCATCATAGTGCGAGCGACATCAAGGAGGTGACGGTTTTTGCGTTCCGCCACCCCATTTTGTTGTGAGGTGTAGACACAACTTGTTTGACGAAGAACACCATAGTGAATACAAAAGGAGGAGAAGTCGTGGCTAAGATACTCCTTAGCATTGTCTGAACGAAGGAGTTTAATAGACGTATCAAACTGAGTCTTTACCATAGAATAAAAGGAGGTCCAAACAGTGAACAGCTCGGAGCGATCTTTGAGAAGATATACCCACGTACATCGAGAGAAATCATCAATGAAGGTGACAAAATAGGAACTACCCCGACCGATGGTGAGGTTAGGAGCGGGACCCCATATGTCAGAGTGAACGAGGTCGAACGGACGGGAAGAGCCCCGACTTTGCGTTGGTGGGAAGGATGAGCGGTGATGTTTGCCAAGTTGACATGCATCACAGTTTAGAGGAGGATGATGAGGAGGGAGGTGCGGTAGGAGCTGGCGGAGAATTCGGGGAGAAGCATGTCCAAGGCGAAGATGCCATTGGAGAAGATCTGTAGAGGAGGAGGAGAAGGCAGATAGAGCAGAAACGTTGTCGAGGAAGTAGAGACCACCACTCTCAGTCCCGGTAGCAATCGTCCGTTGGGAGTCCGGATCCTGAAAAGCACAAGAGCTAGGGGTGAATATGACAGAACACCGTAGTTGCTTGCATAGAGAAGTAACTAATAATAAATTGCACGGAAACTTGGGCACATAGAGGGTATCAGCCAGGCAGAGAGATGGAGTGACTTGAACCATGCCCGTCCCATGGACCGGGGAGGGAGATCCATCAGCAACAATGACCGGGGGCAACTGAGCATGTGTGTCAAGAAGAGAGAAACATTGAGGATTGCCTGTCATATGATTGGTGGCACCAGAGTCGATTAGCCATCTTCCGCGAGTAACAACATGAGCACTACCAGAAGAGGTGACCACGGAGGCGGATAGGCTGGAGGAGGGGAAAGCCATGGAAGCAAGAGAGGAGCAAGCCGCGACGATAAGAACAAGCCGCGAGAAGAGAAAAGAGCACCAAGCCGGGCGAACAGAAAACAGGTCGGGCGGCTAGGAAGGCCGCTACCAAGAAACAGAGCAAAGCAGAGGGAAAGAAGTCGCACGGCTTGAAAAAATCGGGCGAACAGAGGAGAACAGGTCGCACGTCAAAAGATGAGGCCGGCGCGACTAGCAAGCAGGAGCGGGTAGAAGGCAACAACAAGTAGAGCGCGAACAGTAGCGGCTAGCAAGAGGTCAAAGGCACAGCGGGGAAGAGGTCGCGCGGACTGAAAAGGCCGAGCGAACAGAAGAGAGGAGAAGAGCAGGTGACCGCGACCAAGATGCGGGTGAGAAAGGAACAACCCGCACGGTCAGGCAGATCACAGCAGCAAACCGCGAGTATAGGGACAAGAGGATATGGGGAAAGCAGAAGCGGACAAGGAGAAGAAGTCCGCAGCCGGTAGAGACAAGCCGCAAAGACTAGGAAGTCGGAGAGGAAAGAAAGAGCAAGGAGCGCGGCGACAAGGAAACAGGTCGCGGCGACGAATAGCAGTAGGAGAAGAGAACCAAGAAGAAGCAAGCCGCGTGAACAGGGCAGCGGACAGAAACAAGCAGCTCGAACAGGGTAGCGGACAGAAGAGAAGGCAAGCCGCGAGACAGGTTGCAGAAAGCGGAAAACAAGCCGCGAACAACAGAGAGCGCAGAGAATCAGGAGGAAATGACCGTGTGCTCTGATACCATGTTAGAAACCGAACAGAAAACAAACCGAAATGGTTTTAACTGAAATTTTATTATCCGAAAAAGGTAACTATTACAAAGGTATGCCCTCCCTTATATAGAATGGAGGAGAGATGAGAGAATACAAATAAGAGATGTGTGACTAAAAATATACAAGCTAAGCGGACTATACAAAGTAAACCGCACAAGCCGCGCGGTTAGACAGAAGGGCTAACCGCACGGCTACAACAAGAGAAGCAGAGAGGTCGCCTGTGAAGATCGCTAGACCGCCCGGTTTACAAGCCGGCGAGTCAAACCGCCAGACCGCGCGGTCTTCAACCCGCCAAGACAGACCGCTCGGTCACCAACTTCAACACTGCAGTGGATTCCTACCTAGGGTGGTAGAAGAGTGGATGTACCCAAGTTTAGGGGAAGCACTATATTTCCTTGTGTCTTCTGGTTTTGCTTGTGTTTATGTTTGTTTCTGGCCTTGATTATTCTGTGATTAGCTTTTGTTTAACTTAGTTCTGTGATTAGATTTATTATTGCTTCCCTGCTCACTCTTATTACAACAATTGTTGTAAAAAGTTTCAAAGCACCATATACTCTATTCACCCCCCTCTAGAGTATATCAGATCTAGCTGCACTTTCATCAACCCAATGTGCTTGTTTGGGAGAAGTATATGCTAGCTACAGCTTTGGTACGAACTTCTCGTTGAAATGTGGTTTTCGGGTTCAATATTTTTGGTTCGGTGAGCGTAGACTGTAGCTTGCTCAGAAAATCCTGAGCGAGCACTATGGCTGGAGATGAGGGGAAAGAAATTGACCCAGAGAGCTCGCTGGCCGCAAGTGGCTTCGTGACCCAAAAGCAGTTTGAAGACTTCACGAAGGTCATCATGGAGACCCTGCACTCTGACATCATGATGCGAGTCAGCGAGTACTCGACCCTTATGGTCCTAGTACTCGCCCAACCGACATTAGGCGAGGAGGTACCGGGCAGGGGCAGGCAAGCTGGGAAGGAGATAGTGGTGGAGGGGGCACTAGATCACTTCAAGGGCGCGCGCTGTTGGGATTACCATTGTGATCTAGAAGTGATCAAGTATGTAGCCTCACTGCCAACGCAATATGAGCCTATCAGGGTCACACATAAGAACATTTGGAGAAATTGAGAGATTGGCTTAGTATGATTTTCTCATATGATGAGTGGAAAAGACTTATCAAAACCAGGCCTTGGAAAGCGTCGAGTGCATTAAGAGCACTCAATGCTTTCGTCGAGTCAAGTATTGACTCATCGAATGATGGCGTTGAGTGTGTTGAGTTTACTCAGTGATTCGTCGAATCAAAAAGTTAATTCATCGAGTATGACACTTAAGCGTTTAGTGCGTTGAGTATACTCGACGATTCGTTGAGTCAAGGAGTTGATTTGACGAGTCTGAGTCTCAGGTGTTGAGTGTGTTGAGTCTACTCAATGCCTTTGTCGAGTTAAAGGTTAACTCGACGAATCTGACACTTAGTCGTTGAGTGTGTTGAGTCCACTCAACGCCTTCGTCGAGTCAAGTGTTGATTCGACGAGTTTTAGCGTTGAGAGCATTGAGTGCGTTGAGTTCAGTTAACGCCATTCGTCGAATGTCATATGGATACTCGATGATTCTCCGAGTACTGTTTGTATACTCGACGATTCGTTGTATATGTCATTGATACTCGACGATTCGTCGAGAAAATGGTTGTCTGGTTGAAAAATGCTAGATTCTAAGTCCCGGGTCCGCAAATAGTGACAGGAGCTATTCTGTTTATTTCTTGGGTATAAATAAAAGATTTTAGGGTTTACCAATAGAGACTTAACTGTTCATTCTGTTTAAGCACACGAGCCGCACTGTGCGAAAGACCCGAGCCCTAAAAGTCGACGGAAGTCGTTCCGCCCACTGCTGATCCCGCCACTGCCGCTTAGTCTTTTTCCGGCGAGTGTCATCGCCGCCTCTCCTATAACGGGCCTAGCAGTCCGTGGAGACGCTGACCTTCCTCCCCTGACCTAGATTTTGTGCAACAATATTTATGGGTTCTCCCGTTCATGTGGACTTCCTGTAGAGGTATGGATAATATTTTTCACTAGGAACTATAGCCTCAAAGTGGTTGGCTTATTTTCTAGAGCATCTAGGTTGAGAATTGACTCAATCCGGTAGAGGTAATTTAATTTCACCATATTTACTTCTTGATTAATGTTCATCGCTAGATACGAACTATTTTGGGTTTTCTTGTTCCTTATTTTCACTGTGTGCACAAGTGTTGTGACATATAGCAAAACCCAACACGCGCTTCTCTCTGGTAGTTGCCCAGTCGGGTGAACTGGTCCGACGAGATCCCGCAGCTCGCTGGGAAGCCTTAGGGAGCCCCTTTTGCGAGCCTATCCTCTCAGCCCAGGTGCTAGAAAATTTCAAAGATCTGGTCATGTACTTATACACAGTCAAGGATGATCAAGTTCAACATGTGCACTGGTTCGAGGACGCAATCTCCATCAGAAAGATGACAGATGCCTTCAAGTGCAAGTTGTTCGCCATCACTTTCAAGGACTAGACAAGGGAATGGTTCCACAGCTTCCCTCGGGAACCATATACAACAGCGAAGACTTGCACCACATATTCTTGATGTGCTTCTCGACGTCGAAAAAGCGGAAGAAGAGAGCTGATGCCATCTTCCTGAGAAAGCAGGGGACGAAAGAGTCGTTGGTGGATTACACCGATCGCTTCCAGCAGGAAATCCTCTTGATCCAGGAGGTCTTAGAACACCTCTTGCAGATGGCCTACACATTGGAGTTACGATGGGGAATCTTCAAGATGGAGCTGACCATGGACCCCCCATGGTCTTTTGAAGAATTGATCGATCGAGCTATAAGGGAGATTGAGTGCAAGACAACCAATCCCAACTTTATCTCATGGTTGACCAAGATCAGAGGAGGTGTAGTGAAACCACAAGGAAGCTGTAACACCCCCTATCCGTTGCATAGCATAGAGCAGTAGGTCCGGCCAGGGCCCGACGCCATATACCACAGACAGACCGGGTGGTTACTCAATGGAATACCATCCAACTAATAACAACCATCCTACATAAAGTCATTCTAGCGGAAGCAATTATTAAAAGTTGCAAATTAAAGAACCCAACCACAAGCATGAATGTCCACTACAAAACCCAATAGGAATGAAGTACAATACACAAGTACAATGGCCTTAAGGCCTTACAACTGTTTACTCAAATAAAATATGTCTTCCATACCACGGCACGCAAGCCGGTCACACATGAATAAAATAAGTAAACACTCAAAATTTGGCCTTCGAGGGCCGGCTCAGCAACTTGGGCTTTACCCCGCTATTTACTGCTTGGCTCCACAGCACCTGCAAGCAACAATCCACCGCAATGGTGGCAAACAAAAGCAACGGTCAGCTATGCTGACCAAATTATAACGATCCCGCAACCAAACTCGGTGCGACGATGCTCCTTTCCCGGCACTTTGTTAGCATAACAAAGCAGTATAGATAAACATTTCATCGCAGGCGTGGGCATGCACGGCCACACACCCCGTGCTCTCAGGGCACATTCTCGATGAACCGGTCAACGTCACGTCAATTTAAGCCATAGACGTCTCGGTTTCACCACCGCCACTAGGATGGCCAATCCTGCGAGCAATTTTGTCTTCCCGGCATGGGTCACGTCAATTTAAGATATAGACCGCCGAACGACTCCCACCGAACGACATAGAGCGGGTACAGTTTCACTGACCTGTTGCTCACACCGCAAAGTCAATTTAAGCCATATGCCCGAGTCAAACCTCCCCGAGTCCTGTTTCCATCACACACTTCACATAACCTGGTTATGTTCAAGTTGGCTCCCAGGCCACCATGTTGGCAGAATCACGCATCTGCCCAGTTTTCCGGGTGCACCTTGGAGTTAGTCCCCAAGGCTCCCTGTTGCAATCTACCGCGTAGAAAACCCAAAAAACAACCATTCGCGCAGAGTTTTCTCCGGCCATTCATGCAATGCAACATCACCGATCCAGAGCAACTTGTCCGTGTAGGCTTCACACATCATGCCTATGTACGATTCTCGATTACAGACTCTACATGTACACAATGGGGACTATTCCTGTCTACCCAAAGGAACGCCTCGAACTCACTGCAAACTCGCGAGAGCGGGCTTCCTATGCAAAGAAAAGAGGACTTCACATGTCCTAGGATGAGAATCGTTACCATAGCATTTTTCCTAGGTGCCATGGAAATGTATGTGGATGAAAAGCACCGCAATCTCCTTGCCTCCGTAGATCTGAAGTCGGCTCGCGATTTGGAACTCCGAAGCTCCGCTGGTGACCAGATCTAGCCTCCTTTGTTCTTCCTTGCTCTCCCCTCTCTTTAAAGTTTAGAAAGAGAATAACCCCAGTGAAATGAGGTTTTCTATGCCTTAAACCTGGGTATATCCAAGAAAGAACATCCCCCAACCGTCAGATGCCGAAATAAGGAAACGGATGGCCACGATCCGGAGCTGAAATCCAAAATCTGGGCCGAACAGGGCCTGTGACACGCCCGTGTCCAGGGCCGTGTTCCCCATTCGCCGTCGAAACTGAAGCATCCCGAAAAGAACATGGGTTCTCGACACGCCCGTGTCCGGATTGACACTCCCGTGTCATCCAGTACACGACCGTGTAGTGGGCCGTGTTCCTCCATCGATACAGGACTGACACCAACCTAAGAATAACATGGGTCTTGGATACTCCCGTATCCCATTTGACATGCCTGTTTCTACTCGACACAGCCCGTGTGCTGACCCCGTGAAACAACCACACCATAGCCCGGCTTCATCCCGACAAGGATACGGCCTGGGACATGTCCGTGTCTCAGGCTGTGTTCGCTGCTCGACGATTGTCAACTCCAAAATTCGTCGACCTCTTAGCCAGATCGTCAACCCGATCACGACACGCCCTGGGACACGCCCGTGTTCCAGGCCATGTGACCCCTGCCAAGTTCCAAACTTGGTTAAAAATGCCACCCGTCACTCTTTTGAGTTTCAAGGCATTACAACTCTCTCCCTCTTAAAAGAATTTCGTCCCGAAATTACATAAAAGAAAGACAAACGCAAACTTAAACGGTACCTGAGTGGAATAATTCCGGGGACTCCTCAAGCATGGCCTGCTCTCGCTCCCAAGAGAGCTCTTCCCGACCGCGATTGTCCCAACAGACCTTGACCATCCTGATCTCTTTGTTGCGTAGCAGCTTGACTCCCGAGTCCTCAATTCGACCGACACTTGATTGACTGCAATCACTTGCGAAGGCTCTTGCACTGCCTTCCGTAGCACCGATATGTGGAATACATCGTGAAAGTCCACCTAGTGTCAACTATCTTCACCTATGGGGGGGGGGAATAGGTGACGTGCAGCGTTTTTGCGGAATTTAAATTGTACCTGCACACGAAAATAAAACAACACAGCACAACAGAGTACACAAGCTATTTATAGTGGTTCCCCGACTTGGGTACATCCACTTTCCCCCTTCGACCTATCTCCCAACCAGGGACGACTCGGTCTCTTCACCAACAGGATTGAAATCCAATCCTTGCACTATCGGAAGGAACCCTTCCACATGTAGGAGTTAACACTCCCACAAACATGGGTTGCACACAACCCTTACAACACGGAACCATCGTTCCTTTATAACAAAAATAAAATAGAATGTACAAAAGATACAAACTACGTTTGGAGACAAAGGTGTCCCTCTTTGTTGACGACGTGTTCTTGAAGTCCACAAAGAGTCCACAACCCTAGATCTCTCTTGGAGAGGATCTCCCCGGAACCGGCGGCGGCAAGATGGGCGGCGGCTAGGTTCACGGGACCGGCGACAACAACGATGAGCGGCTGCTGTTCTTTAGAGATCCAAACTTCGTAGCGAAGCTAGCCAGGTCTACCAACGGTCACACTAGGATCAATCATCTCGATCGATTTGGATGGGGAAGATTTTCCCGATCTACAAATCGAGAGACAAGATATCTCCGGTTAGACACGTGAGACGCTGAGCTTAGCTAGGCTTCTATCGCAGGAGGATCTGGGCGAAACCACTATCAACAGGCGAACAACTTGGCGCGAGCGGCGGCAGCGGCGGCGGAGCGGAAACGGCGATCTAGGTCACGTCGCGGCTCGCGTATTTCTTTTCTTCTTTGCTGCCCTACTGTTCAAAAATACCCGTGTATTTATACACACATATACTCCCAAATGACCGTTGTGGGTCCCACCTGAAGGAAACCCTAGTTCCGGTTCAACATAGTCCCAGCGGCAGAATCCGGTCCAGTAGCTTCCAGAGAAATTGCTAAGTCAAAATCGGCGAGAATCGCAGGTGATTCTCGACGAATCGGCGAGAATCAGTTAGTGATTCTCGACGATTCGTCGAGAATCACTAGTGATTCTCGCCGAATCACTTGTTGATTCTTAACGAATATTACTTGGTATTCATGATCTGCTCAACGATGGGTTCGGCGAGAATCACTAGTGATTCTCGCCGAATCTTACTTGGCACCGTTTTGAGGTAGCCGGATAGAGTCGGCAAGAATCACTTGGTGATTCTCGTCGAATTATACTTAGACGAATTTTTGTCTTTCCACCCAAGAGCTGCTCCTTGACCCATCCTTGCTCCTTGTCTGCTCTTGCATAAACACGGCCCTGTACTTGATGTAAGTGCACTCCAATAGAGAGAGTACACGTAGGCCAACACACTGATCTGCCCAACGAGGGATTACGTCGTGCAGACCCTTGTATATTGACCTACTGCACCCTGACATTGGTGTGCACTTAGCGTGGAATAACTGCAAGCACAACTTGAGAGGTTTCATCAAATACATTGTGAATTCATCTTAGCTTGACAGGTGGCTTCCTGAAATCCAGGTAATTGTGGATACCATACCCAACAATCTCCCCCTATTTGACGAAGCCAAAACCCTACTAGCTAAGATGAATAACACCAACCAGATAATATAAACAACATTCAGAATTTAAATATGCTGCAGAAGAGAATATAAGCAAACAGATCAAGACTTGAGTCATTCACAAATTCAAATACATATACAAATATATATATATATATATACAATCTCAGAATTGTTCATATAATAACAATAAACGTTAATTGTTCTTTAGAGAGAATGACAGGCTATAAGTTTTTGAATACTTTTCTTTGGCTAAGTCATCCTTGAGTTTTTGAGCCAAATACTTCTTTCTTTGCCTCTCCATATACTCTTTGGGCTTCAGATAATATCTGGGAGGAGGAGCTTTATCTGCCGCCGTGTTGGTCCTGAAGAAGATGTTTCGTTTCGCTTCATACGTCTTGTGCATTTCCCACTCATACTGGCTGTATAATTCGTTTCGATTGATTTCTCCTTTTTCTTGTAGCCAGAAGGTGTCCAAGATGATATTCTTTGAAACTGAACTCCACTTTTCGTTTCTTACTTCCTCCTCACTCAGTCGAATTCTCTTTTCAGCTTGTGTCTCCTTGGAGGTCCCTTCTTGAGCTTTTCTCTTCCCCCTGGCTTTTGCTAGGGCCTCTTGGTCAAACATGCTCATCAGTTTTGCTTTGGAAATAGCCCTAGCATCATCTTCACTCATGGGAACTTCTGCAGCACGTACTCCCTTAGCAGCCGTATAGTCTCAGGAGCATGAATACCCGCAGGATTTTCAGGCAAAATGACGCCTAACGCCTGTTGGAGCATCCACCAGCAACTGTCATAGACATATTTGTTTGACTGTTCAAAGTTGTTGATCACGACTTCCCGAAGCTCAGCCATCTTAGCTATATATTCTTTCTCCTACTTTTTGTCTTCGACTGCGATGGAGTTTGCATAGGAGTGCAGGGAGTCATCAATATGCTTTGTCGTCCAGAAGAATTCAGTGACCAATGCCTGTTGATTGGCGTTGAGAGTTACCATATTACCGTCAAACTTTTGAATGTTGTTTGCTACAACATGAGCATTCTGATTTACTACGACGAGAGTGTCGGTGTTCTTTTTCAACCCGTCCATAAGAAGAGTGACCGCTTGGCCGGCCGCTGTATATTTTTCTTCAAATTTCTTTTCCATCATGTCAAGTTTATGATTGATCTCCACCATGTTCTTGAGCATGAGATTTTCAGACTTCTTAATCCTTTTCAACATTTTATTCTGAGCTGTCTCAAATGATGCTTTAAGCTCATCCACTATGCCCTGAATGATATGCACGGTGTGAGTGGCTATATCATCTCGTAGGGGAAGATCCTGAGGCACTCCTTGGCCTTGCGCTTCAGCAGATGCACCTGTAGAGCTGGACACAAGCACAATCTCTAATGGAGGAATGCTTGCGGCCTCTGTTGATTTCTCAGACTCCCCCTCCATTGGTGCACCAATTTTCTCAGGGACGAACTCAGGAGCGTGCTTGTCAGATGGAACTTCAGTGATATCCTGAGTTTCCAATGCTTCCTGTCCCCCATTGCCTTCTTCCTCACCATCATCGCCCATTTGATCATTCTCATCAGCATCACCTTCCAACCCTTCATCAGCAGTCTCCTCGACAGCATCACTTTCTTCTGGTATATCCTCCACTACATCTCTGGCTATCTGGGAGATGTCAGATACGATATTAGCATCAGTGGGTAGAGGCTCCCCCTCAGTTCCTGCAGTCAAAGCATCAGAAATTTCACTGGGGATAACTAAGGAATCAGCCACAGTGCCGTCCTCGGCTGGAGATGCTTCTTGTTGTCCGACCACGGCGGCCTGCCCAATGTGCCTCTCCCATCTGTCAAAAACACTTGAGTCCATTTTCTTCAAGAAGTGTAGAGGAACATCTTTACTCATGTCATACTTGTCTCCATTCAGCTGATTGAGATACAGACTTATGATTCGGCCAAAGCTCGGAGATCTCAGGGTATCCTTTATCTTCTCAAACAGCAATGCCCCCCAGTTGAGGCTTTTTCGGCAGACAATTGCCACCAGGATCTTGAACATGTCCCCAGAGATATGGTCATGAGAGCCTGGCTTGCAGATGAGTACCTTTCCAATTATGTCTGACAGAAGCTTCCCTTCTTCATTCATATCCTTGCGCTTTATTGACCGAGTTCTTCGTGGGAGATCACAGAATAAGTGAGTCCTGGTTTTGTCTCCTTCCTCAAGATAGTCCTCGTGCTCCGAGCTAGAGAGCTGCAGGAAGTGGGTTAGCTTGTTTGCAGACATCTTGATCATTGCCCTAGCCACCTTGCTCTTGATAAGAGAGTCTTCATTTCAGAGTCTGGCAGTAGCGAAGAACTCCAGCACCTCTTTGTCCAAGATTTTACACGGGTGCTCCAGTACGAATGAGAGCACAGCCTCTTCCAGCATAAGAATGATGTTTCTGAATTCGTCAGAGGCATGAGAGAACCCTGTTCGAACTAGCTCGCATCCAGTGACCAGCCCAGCGGTTGTCCTTGGAGCCATGGCACACCTAGGGAGAGAACCCCTACTTTACGCTTAATTAACAGTCAAAGGAGAAGCGACACTAGTGATGACGTCCAAGTATGGGTGAGGAAGAGGTTACCTAAAAGCATAGACGGGAGTTAGTTGGTTGAAGATGATGGACACCGGATGAGTGCACGCTGAGAAATTCATGGACGGAAGAATCGAAACCGGGAGAGATCGTCGGTGAGCTTCCTGCGGGGTCGACGGAAGCCTGCACGATTCGGCGAGGTACTTGCGGGAAGACGATGGAGACCTTCGGTGAGAAACTTCGGTGGGATTCTTCCGGGAAACCTTCGGTGAGAAACTTGCGGATTCGGTGAGTTTCCTGCGGAGTTCGGCGGGATTCGGCGGGATTCGACGGAAGCCTGCACGATTCCTGGTGAGTTTCCTGCAGAGAAGGGCCTTCGGCGGGATTCCTACGGAAGCTGAAGGGTCGGCGGGATTCTAAATATATAAAGGTGAGTTCGGCGGGAGACTGCGTGAGATCGACGGGATTTAGAAGGGATTTTAACGGGTTTCCGGCTTTTCCATATAAGTTAATTTAAAAATCTTCCAAATATGTGAATACTTCTTAAAGCCACTATTTGGGGTTTGAACCAGCTTTTCTATACATTTCTTGATGGCAATCTTCGCTAGTTTTTAGTGAACTAATTTAAGCCTGTAGATGTTAGATTTCGAGTTTACCAGTGGAAATAGCTCTTTAATGGTGTATCTAAGGTTTATATTCATCGTGTTACCCTATCCTTGGATGTGCATACATACACGTATATATATATGTATATGTATATAAAGATATATATATATATATATGTAACTGTCGATGGAAAACGACTCAAGTCTTGGAACTGATCAAAAGTACCTGGGATTTTGAGAGTCATCGTTTAGTCCCTCAGGTAGAACATATTAGGAGCTCAATATGAGTATGCCCAAGTAGATATCACATCTGTTATTCCAGACGCTTGTGCCAGTTTAGTTTTAAGCCCTCTACTGTCTAGTTCCCCTCATAGTTACGGGAACCTAGACTACCCTGCAAGAAAGAATTACTTTATCTTAGGAACCCAAATCATATGGGGTCCTAGGTTCCTGTTAGCATAAGCACTTGACTGCCTTCCTTCAGAAGTTCTGACAGGAAGACTACCTCTGCCCTGGAGATGTGGATACGCCCTTGCCCTTGACACAGAGGGGTTGTGCCAACAGTTTATAGCAAAGTGTCCCACCTTGCCACAGCACCAACACTCGTGAATGTTGTATCTCCGTTTCTGACCTGATCTTGTGACTGAGGTAGTCATAAGCCTAGGTCCAAACGGGATAGATCTGGATCTGCTCCCAGAACTGCCTCTTCCACCATGACACGTGGAAGGGTGGAAAGAATGCATGCAGCGAGCGTCACGAGGTCTGGGAAGTGGTGCCTTCCTTTCAGACAGCCCCCTTCCTGAGACCCCATGAGAACTTACAGCATGACTTCTAACCCCCCTTTCCTGTGTCCTTGGGTGGAGAGAAGATTTCTGAGAGCTGATGCAAGTCGATTCATGCCGAGTATGGGCAGTGGCCGAGAATACAAAGGGCTCAGAAGGAGCCATAGGTATTCTCTCATGGGTGGCCATGACAGCCCTTGCACTCTGGGTGTCTCCACATGAGGACAGATCACCCTTGCAGTGACCACGATTATTCCTGTGGTCATACCTGAAGGCATGATGAGTTGCCTTCCTGCTTGGAGTGGGGGGTCGGAATACCGTTTCCCCATTTCTCCACGAATTGATAATCCGGGAGATCCACACATTTTCTTGCTTTCTCTTTATAGCATCAACCTTAGAAAAGTTTGATACTATCCTTTTCTCAGTCTCTAGACTACTCTCTAGATCAGAGATTTTAGAGTCCTTGACCTTGTTGGATGCCAATTGGAGAACCAACAAGATCATCAGTCGAGCAATCTCTTGAGCTTGCTCCTCAGCAAGTAGGTTGCTTGTCTGAAGGGCTCTCTTTAGAGAATCAGAATTTTCTGGAGGAAAGCAGTTCCTATCTTCAGAAACTTCAAGAGAGACGGGGCAGGATGAAGAAGTTACCTGCTCTTCAGTGTTATTGTCATTAGAGCCAGTGACCGTTGTGTCATCCTCATCAGAGCTGCTTTCCTCACTGGCCTCTTCAGTCTCTGACACGGACACTGGAGCTCTGATGCTGTCTGATAGATCCTTGCCTTCATCTTCAGAGGCGAGGACCCCCACATAGGCTTCATCCTCTGGTTGACAGCAGATTCCAGCTTTCTCTGACCCCCCCCCATCAGCTCTGAGATCATCACCCACATAGATTTAGCCGACCCACATTTTTCCAATCTAGAGCGAGAAGCTCCAGACCAGATATCCATGATAATTTGACGAATCCTCTTGTCCAAATTAAATAATGAAAGTTCCATTTCTGACATCTCAGCAATGCACTTGGGCACTTGGATATTCTTTCCAGAGTCGGAGGTCTTCATAGGAATAAAAGGACCCTCTTCCAGTATGAAAGATGCTCGAGGATCGATAACATCCAAGTGATACGACACTCTCATCCTCCAGACGAGGTAATACTCCTTTGTGCATGTGGGGAGTCTTAGTGGCGATATCTCATGATCCAGCTCCATGCTTCTGACACTGGTGGCAGGATTCAACTCAAGGTGTAAACCTTTTTGATGAGTAACCTGGCTTTGATACCACTTGAAAGTCCACCTAGTGTCAACTATCTTCACCTATGTGGGGGGGAATAGGTGGCGTGCAGCGTTTTTGCGGAATTTAAATTGTACCTGCACACGAAAATAAAACAACACAGCACAACAGAGTACACAAGCTATTTATAGTGCTTCCCCGACTTGGGTACATCCACTTTCCCCCTTCGACCTATCTCCCAACCAGGGACGACTCGGTCTCTTCACCAACAGGATTGAAATCCAATCCTTGCACTATCGGAAGGAACCCTTCCACACGTAGGAGTCAACACTCCCACAACACGGGTTGCACCCAACCCTTACAACACGAAACCACCGTTCCTTTACAACAAAAAGAAAATAGAATGTACAAAAGATACAAACTACGTTTGGAGACAAAGGTGTCCCTCTTTGTTGACGACGTGTTCTTGAAGTCCACAAAGAGTCCACAACCCTAGATCTCTCTTGGAGAGGATCTCCCCGGAACCGGCGGCGGCAAGATGGGCGGCGGCTAGGTTCACGGGATCGGCGGCAACAACAATGAGCGGCTGCTGTTCTTTAGAGATCCAAACTTCGTAGCGAAGCTAGCCAGGTTTACCAACGGTCACACTAGGATCAATCGTCTCGATCGATTCGGATGGGGAAGATTTTCCCGATCTACAAATCGAGAGACAAGAGATCTCCGGTTAGACACGTGAGACGCTGAGCTTAGCTAGGCTTCTGTCGCAGGAGGATCTGGGTGAAACCACTATCAACCGGCGAACAACTTGGCGCGAGCGGCGGCAGCGGCGGCGGAGCGGAAACGGCGATCTAGGTCACGTCGCGGCTCGCGTATTTCTTTTCTTCTTTGCTGCCCTACTGTTCAAAAATACCCGTGTATTTATACACACGTATACTCCCAAATGACCGTTGTGGGTCCCACTTGAAGGAAACCCTAGTTCCGGTTCAACATAGTCCTAGCGGCAGAATCCGGTCCAACAGCTTCCAGAGAAATTGCTAAGTCAAAATCGGCGAGAATCGCAGGTGATTCTCGACGAATCGGCGAGAATCAGTTAGTGATTCTCGACGATTCGTCGAGAATCACTTGTTGATTCTCAACGAATATTACTTGGTATTCATGATCTGCTCAACGATGGGTTCGGCGAGAATCACTAGTGATTCTCGCCGAATCTTACTTGGCACCGTTTTGAGGTAGCCGGATAGAGTCGGCGAGAATCACTAATGATTCTCGACGATTCGGCGAGAATCACTAGTGATTCTCGTCGAATTATACTTAGACGAATTTTTGTCTTTCCACCCAAGAGCTGCTCCTTGACCCATCCTTGCTCCTTGTCTGCTCTTGCATAAACACGGCCCTGTACTTGAAGTAAGTGCACTCCAATAGAGAGAGTACACGTAGGCCAACACACTGATCTGCCCAACGAGGGATTACGTCGTGCAGACAAGTGTATATTGACCTACTGCACCCTGACATTGGTGTGCATTTAGCGTGGAATAACTGCAAGCACAACTTGAGAGGTTTCATCAAATACATTGTGAATTCATCTTTGCTTGACAGGTGGCTTCCTCAAATCCAGGTAATTGTGGATACCATACCCAACATATCGTATAAACCACTAAGCTCCACTGATAGCCTCAATCGATAAGATGCTTCGCCAATCCGCTCCAGAAACTCAAACGGTCCAAGGTACCTAGGGCTTAGCTTCTTCAAGCGCCGCACCCGCGAGACACCCTTGAACGACTTGATCTTCAAGTACACCCAGTTGCCAACAACGAACTCCACGTTCCTGTGCTTAGCATTATAGTACTTAGCCTGGCGGTCTTGAGCGATTAGCAACCTTTACCATGGTTCGCACCAACGTTGTAGCATTTTTCACCTCTTGTTGCTTGTACAACTTTGACTCGCCCATTTCCAACCAAGACAACAGTGTGAGACATATTCTACAATAAAGGGCCTCGAAGGGCACCATTTGAATGCTCGCTTGGTAGCTATTTTTGTAAGCAAATTCCACCAAGTGTAGGTGATCTTCCCATTGTTTCCCAAAGTCCAGGACGCACATGCGAAGCATGTCTTCCATCGTCCTATTGACCCTCTCGCTCTGCCCATCCGTTTGCGGATGAAAGGATGTGCTGAAACTCAGTTTTTTTCCCAACATCTGCTGCACCAACCTCCAATCATTGGACGTGAACCGCCCATCCCGGTCACTCACGATGTTGTGGGTCACACCATGAAGCCGCATAATATTGTCCACATATAACTTTGCCAATTTCTCAACTAGTACATCCTTCCTATGCGGAATGAAGTGCGACACCTTCGTTAGACGATCTACGATCACCCATATGATGTCGTTCCCCTTTTGCGACCTTGGCAACCCGTGCACAAAATCCAAAGTAATGTCGTCGAACTTACACTCCGAAGTAGGCAAGGACTTCAAGAACCCTCTCGGCTTTTGGCATTCCGCCTTCACTAAGGCGCATGTATGACACTTCACCACGTACAGTGCCACATCCTTCTTAAGACCTGGCCACCAGAACAATTTCTTCATGTTGCGGTACATCTTTGTGCTCCCCGAGTGAATCTAGTACTTGGTATGATGCATTTCGTACAACAATTCCACCCGCAAATTTCCCACATTTGGGACGCACAGACGACCGTCTTTCCAAAGCAATCCATCCACAACCTCATATTGGGAATTTGACCCATCCAAAGCCTCTATCATGAGCTGCTTCATGCTGCAATCCACATCCAAAGCCTGCCGAATCCGATCAGTCAGGTCATACTAAACTTCCGTCCAGTTCAATAGTGCTTCAACACTCGACTGCTTGTCTATGCAAGAGATCTCCAACGCCTCCAACTCCCGAACCAACCGCTCATCATGGACCGACAGCCAATTGGCTTGAGCTGGGGCCCGACAACTCAACGCGTCCGCAACCGCATTACCTTTCCCAGACACATAATGGATCTTGAATGCGTAGTCCCCCAGGAACTCCATCCATCTCCTCTGTCGCATGTTTAGATCTTTCTGATCCACCAAGTATTTCAGGCTCTTATGGTCGGTATAGATATCGACCTTCACTCCATACAAGTAGTGCCTCCACAACTTCAAGGCAAAAATCACAGCCGCTAACTCCAAGTCATGGACCGGATAATTACTCTCGTGCACTTTCAGCTGTCGCGAGCCATACGCTATCACACTTCCATGCTGCAGTAGGACACAACCCAGTCCACTGACCTAAACATCGTTGTAGATCTCAAAACCTTCGTTCCCACTTGGCGAACTCAGCACAGGCGCCGTGGTCAACTGACACTTCAACTCCTCAAGAGCTCACGCGCACTCCGGTGTCCAAACGAACTTCTGCTCTTTCCTCGTCAAAGTAGTGAGGGGTAACTCTACCCGCGAGAAGTTCTCCACAAAGCGCCTGTAATAGCCGGCAAGCCCCAAAAAACTCCAGACTTCCGCTACCATAGAGAGCACAGGCCACTCTCGTATCGCAACAATCTTCTCCGGATCGACCGAAATTCCCTCTCCACTGATTATGTGACCAAGGAACGCCACTGAGGATAACCAAAACTCGCATTTGGAGAACTTGGCGTACAATTGATTCCTCCTCAGGGTCTCCAGCACCATATGCAGATGCTTAAAGTGATCCTCCTCACTTTGCGAGTACGCCAAAATATCGTCGATGAAGACGATCACAAAGTGGTCTAAGTACTCCATGAAAGTCATGTTCATCAAATCCATGAACACCGACGGTGCATTAGTCAGCCCAAACGGCATGACCGTAAACTCGTAATGCCAGTATCTCGTACTAAAAGCTATTTTGGGGATATCACTCTCCCTTATCCTTAGCTGATAATACCCGGACTTGAGATCCAACTTTGAGTACACCGTCGACCCGACTAACTGATCGAATAGATCATCAATCCTCGGGATCGGGTACTTATTCTTCTCTGTTAGCTTGTTCAGCTCTCGATAATCGGTACATAGTCTCAAGCTTCCATCCTTCTTTTTAACAAATAGGACCAGTGCGCTACAAGGCGAATATCTTGGATGCACATAACCTTGCTCCAACAACTCTTGCAGTTGAACCTTCAGCTCTGTCATTTCCTTAGGCGCTAGCCGATACAGAGAGAGTGACACAGGTTTAGCACCTGACACTAGCTCGATGGTGAAATCAATCTCCCGTTGAGGTGGGGCTCCAGGAAGATCGACAGGGAACACATCAGGGTACTCAACTACCACTGAAATACTATCCATCATAGGCTTAGGCTTTGCAACATCCACTAGCGTGAAAAACAGCTCTACTCCAGCATGAACCGCCTTCACCACCTGAAGAGCAGACATCAAAGTCTTGCTCGACCCTTTCAAGCCCGTAAAAGTCGTCTCACGACCTGTTCCCAACTTGACTTCCTTGCGCCCACAATCAATATAGGCTTGCTGCCCCGAGAGCCAGTCCATGCCAAATATCACGTCGAACTCCAGCAGTGGTAGCAACGACGCTTGCAAGTCGAATTCTTGACTCCCGATACGAATCTTAACGCCATAGATTCTCTCCGCGCGTATGGAACACCCATTTTGCAACAACACATCCAGTTTGTCCTTCGCCATCGAAGAAGATACTCCGATGCGCGATATGAATCCTTCAGACAAAAAGGAGTGCGAAGCTCCCATATCAAAGAGTGCTCTCGCCGGATTATCACAAATCAAAACAAATCCTAAACAAGCAGTGGTAAGGTAACACGAACATAACAAGTATTTAAAAAATGACTTGCTATAAATTTAAACCATACCTGTCACCACATCCGCTTGCTTAATGGCCTCCTATTGCCCAAGATTATAAACTCTCGGTTGAGCCGGAGCATAATCGGATGCGGTTGACTCCACCGCCTTGCGCTTCTCTTCATATGTTGCTCCCGGCTTCCTCTCGGACTTGGGACGTCCACTCCAGCAGTCACGGGCAAAGTGCCCCGGCTTTCCACAAGTAAAACATGCATGCAGGGTTCGACCCGTAGTCGCCCCAGAAGCACCAGAAGAAGAAGCTGGACCCGAAGTCATATCCTTCTTAAAGAACTTACGGTACCCAAACTTTGAGGTAGTCGACACCTTGAACTCAGTCTTCTTATCAACAGAGCTTTTCTTTGCTTGCACATTCTTCAAGTCTTTCTCCAAAGATCGGGCTGTATTGACCTGGGTCAAGAAGCCCTGTATCATTGGCCCTGAGAGCAGTAGCCTTAAGTCATCTCTTAGACCTTCATAGAAACGGTTAGTCTTACGCTCCTCATCCGCGAACGTAGAGCTAGCATACCGACCCAACTGAGTAAACTCGTGGAGATACTCATCCACACTACTCTCTCCTTGCACCAACCTTTGGAACTCATTCTCCAATGCTATCCTCTGAACCGAAGGGAGGTACCTTGCGAAGAATAGTCTCAAGAACTCCTCCATCGAGACGTCAGTAAGTTGCCTTCCTCTCAAGAGATGCAGCTCTAAACCTTCCCACCACAGCCTCGCATCCCCGTCCAATAGGAATGTGTTGAAATTTGTGAAGTGGAAGTGGGTGATGGATAGGCCGAGTGGTCTAAGCGCACTATGCGGACTGAGTCCGTAGCCTGGACGGACTGCAGGTTGCGGCCTGGGTGTTGGCTGTCTTAGTGGCTTGGCTGATTGAGAAGCGGCCTGAGCGGTCTAAGTCCACGGCCTGGGCGGACTACAGGTTGTATCCTTGGTGTTGGTTGTCTTAGTGACTTGGCTGATTGAGGAGCGGCCTGTGCGGCCTGATATGCGGCTTGATCGGTCTGTTGTGCGGCTTGAGTGGCCTATTGACAAGGATGTCAGGCTTTTGGCAAAACGGACTGAGCGGACTGCGGTTTACGGGCTGTAGGCAGTACTCTGTTCAGCGGCCTTGTATGTTGCAAGCTTGTGTTAACCGACGGATTGGGTGCCCTATCCGCGGGAGGCTTACGGACTGGCGTGTCCGTGGTGTTTGTTGTGGCGGACTGGCCTTAGAGTTTGGTTGTGGCCCTTGCCGAGCTCTGGTGTTTCAGCATGTGTTAGCTGTTGTGGAGGACTGCGCGGACTGGTATCAGAGTCCGGCAGTTGGCCATTTGGGCATTTGTGCGAGTTGTTTTTGGCGATCTTCTTACCTTGGTGGAATTGGCGATCTGCGTACCTTGGTGGTATTGGCGAGCTGCTCACCTTGGTGGTATTGGCGATCTGCTTTGGGTATTGGCGGACTGGGCCTTGTCTGCCGAGCTCGCGATAGGCCTTTGTTGATTTACTGGACTTGGTCACATTCTGTTCCAAGTCCAGTGTGTCTGCAGTATCTGCCAAGTTCGCTGTTGACTGGGAGGCCTGCCTTTGGTCGTGGACTTATGGCGGATGAAGGCTTTGGTATTGTACTGTGCGGACTGCCTCTTGCATGTGCGGACTGTCACTGAAGGAGTTGTGACTGTCCATATGGTGTTGTGGGCGGACTGTGCGGACTGTATTGTGTCCGCATAGTGTGGGCAGTCTGGTGCAAGACCGCCCAGTGGTGAACATCGGTGCCTTGTTCCTGGCGGTTGTCTTGGAAACCGGCTAAGTCTTTGCGGACAAACCGGACAAAGGTTTTGCTAGTGTGCACGGGTGTGGTGTTTCTATGCACTAGGGTGGTGACCACAGTCCTCACCTCGCCTATAAATAGAACCCCCCGGTACTTCTATAGTAACAGAGTGAACAGTAAGTTGGGCTTTGGCAAGTGTTGCGGTCTGTAGTTTTCTGTACGCGCGGGTTGAGTAGTGCTGACGGTGTGCTGTGTAGGTCGTGCGACTTGCTTCAAGGAGCCAGGAGTTGGGCATTGAAGTGTGCGGTCTCAGTTGGTCGCTTCGGCGGCTTGTCAGGTTTCTGCTTCAGCTTGTTCAAGTGCCAATAACCTGTCTGCCAGTATCAGGCGGGTAGGCGGTCTGTTCCTCAGCTCTTCAGCAGGCAGCGAATAACGTTGTGTCCGCTTGACCTCTCGGTCTCGACAGACTCCGTGTGCTATTCGGCTTGTAGCAGTTGCAGCTCGGGCGGCTTCGGCAACCTTGGCGGACTAGGCGGTCTCGGCGGTCTCCAGTGATGTCCGCCCGACTTCTTTTGTACTTTCTGTTTGTAGCTTGTGTACTAGCAAAATCATGTCTCGCTACGTATACCTCGCCTTGTAAAGAAGTGTGAATGAATATAAGACCTGCTTGTGCTTCCATTTGTGGTTGGTGTTAAACTTTCTCCTTGGGCTTCCGCATGATCAAAGTATGAACTGGGTAGTTCTGAGAATATTAATTTGTCTTTAGGCTACCTTGCTGACCGCTTTGAGAAAATTTAACATGGTATCAGAGCGAGGTTCAGTTGCTTGAGTGGTGTTCAACCAGTGTTGTTTCTCTGTGGCTTGAGCGGTGATCAACCTGTGTTGGTGCTCTGTGCTTCTAGAAGTTTGCTTAACCAACGGTTCTTGCAATGGAAGTAAGCTATGGAAGAGGTCTTGGTATTGAACTCTTGACGCTGACTAACTTTAAGAAGTGGAAGTCGTGTATGAAGAGTTACATTCTGGGTGAGGAGCTATGGGAGGTCATCGGTGGTGACGACAGACAGGAAGTGACTGCTGCGTTTGGTACTGCTGAGCAGGTGAGGCTCTGGAGAAAAACAAATGCCAAGGCATAGTTTGTTCTCAAGAGAGCCATGTCACCAGAACTGTTTGATCACATCATTGGATGTGAGTCTGCTGCTGACATTTGGACAACTATTGATGAGTTGTTCAACAGGAAGAATGTGGCGAGACTTCAGTTTCTGGAGAATGAGTTGGCGAGGACAACTCAAGGAGACCTAACCATCTCAAAGTTCTTTCTAAAGATTAAGAGATTGTGTGTAGAGATATCAGCGCTTGATCCTGATGAGCCTATCTCTGAGGCCAAGTTGAAAAGGCAAATAATCTGCAACTTTCAGAAGGAGTATGTTGCCTTTGTGACATCAGTTCAGGGCTGGGCTACCCAACCATCTTTGCTGGAGCTTGAGAATCTGCTTGCTTCACAGGAAAGCTTGACAAGGCAGATGGCTGGAGTCAATGTCTCTGAGGAGAGCAGTGAAGCACTCTTCACGGGCAAGAAGAAGAAGGGATGGGAAGTGAAGAAGAAGAAGACCGTTGCTGAAAATGAGCCTTCAACTTCTCATCAGTCAAAGAGGAGTTCTGCTCCTAAGAGGGATTGGAAGAAGAACCTAAAGTGCTACAGGTGTCATCAGTGGGGACACTTCAAGCATGACTGCAAAGTCAAACTGCAGCCTCGACATGCTACAGACGAGGAGGAAGCTTGCTCTAAGAGCGAAGAAGCTGGATGGGGCAGAGCCTTCATGACGAGCACTTGTGTCCGTGCCTTGTACGCTGTCGATTTCAACGATGATTATATCGTGGACTCCGGGTGTGGTCATCACCTCATCGAAGACAAGTCAAAGTTCTCTTCTCTGTAAGCCTACTCAGGTAATGAAGCCATTATAACTGCTGATAATACTGTTTATGTAGTAGAGAAGGAGAGGGTTGTGTCCTTGGGTAATGATAAGGGGCCACTCACGTGAAGGAGTGTGTATCACGTACCGAGCATGAAGAATAACCTCTTCTATGTGACCAATGTGGTCGATGCGGGTTATCACGTTCTGTTTGGGCCAACAGAAGTGAAGGTCCTTCGCAACGTATCAACGTTTAAGGCTGATGTTGCTCATGTTGGAAGGAGAGTTAAGAACTTGTTTATTCTTGCAACTAACTCTTATGTTGATAGGATGAGAGCAAACGATAGTGCTGCTATATAGCATGAACGGCTGGGGCATGTAGGAATGGATAAGTTGAAGGCTATGGCTAACATAAGTCTTGTAAGGGGCATGCCTAAGCTATCCTCATTTGGTGACGGTCACGTTTACGCGGGATGTCAGTACGGCAAGGCTCATCGCCTTCCGTTTGATAAATCACAAACGAGGAGCAAGATACCATTGGAGTGCATCCATGGAGACTTGATGGGACCAACCGTCACTGCAAGTCTTGACGCGAGCAGATACATGTTTGTGCTGATTGATGACTACTCAAGATACACTTGGGTATATTTCATGAAGGATAAGTCTGAATCCTTCCGTTTGTTTGTGGAGTTCAAGAAGTTGGTGGAGGGCCGGCTTGGATTGCGGATCAAGAAGCTTAGAACAGATAACGGTGGTGAGTTTATCTCCTCTGAGTTTTCTAACTTCTGCAGGAAGCACGTGATCCAATGAGAGCTCACTTGTGCTCACACTCCACAATAAAATGGAATAGCGGAGCGGAAGATCCGTCATCTGACGGAGACTTGCAAATGCTGGCTTCATGCGAAAGACATTCCAAGGTCCTTCTGGGCGGAGGGGATGTCTTGTGCTTCCTACGTCATCAATCAGATGCTGCTTAGCCCGATCAACATGAAGAATCCTTTTGAGTTGTTGCTGAAGGAGAAGCCTATTGTGGAACACCTTCGGGTGTTCGGTTCAACTTGCTATGTGCATGTCCCCGATGCTTCAAGGACCAAGCTGGATGCAAAAGGCAAGGAAGCTTGTCTTTGTTGGCTACGATGAGAGGAAGAAGGGATGGAAATTTATGGATCCAGCGACAAAGAAGTTTATTGTGTCAAGAGATGTTGTCTTTGACGAACTGACATCGTATGGAGGTGGCTCGGTTGAGCTAACCAGAAGCAAGGTTGATGAAGAACAGAAGGTGGCTGCTGAAGGCTTGGAAGAGGAGCTTGCTGTCTCACCAGCAGCTCCTGTTGCTTCAAGTTCTGGTGCTGATACTTCTGGCTCAGGAAGCAGGGGGAGCATTGCTCAAAGCTTGCCTGAAGGTGGTGTTGAGCCTGAAGAAGCAACATAGGTAGTGAGCAAGGAGCAACCTATTCGAAGATCGAAGAGGGTTGTGAAGCCACCTGCTCGGTACTATGATGGGAATGCAGTGACGTTTGTCTCCTACTTCTTTGCAGGTCCTCTGGATGAGCGAGAGCCTGTAAACTTTAATGAGGCCACTGGAGTCAAGGGGTGGGATGATTCCATGAAGGAAGAGATTGCTGCTCTTAAGAAGAATGAAACCTGTGATCTTGTGCCCAAGGTTGATGGCATTACTCCAGTGACTTGAAGTGGGTGTATAAGTTGAAGAAGAAGGCTGATGGGAGCATTGATAGATACAAAGCTTGCCTGGTCGCTCGAGCATTCTCACAGCAGTATGGAGAAGACTATAAGGAGACATTTAGTCTGGTTGCAAAGATGACTTCGGTTGGAGTGGTGATCGTCTTGGCTGCTTACAAGGTATGGAGGATGTGGCAGCTTGATTTAAAGAACGCCTTTCTTTACAGAGAAATTGACAAGGACATCTTCATGGATCAGCCACATGGTTTTGTTTCTGAAGATCATCCAGACTATGTCTGCAAGCTCAAGAAGGCTCTCTACCGGTTAAAGCAAGCTCTTAGAGCTTGGTATGGGAAGATAACAGAGTATTTGCAATTCTGCGATTATATTGCTTCCAACTCGGATTCTAACTTGTTCGTCAAGAAGAAGGGGGAGATTCAAGTCTTGGTCCTGCTGTATGTGGATGACATGATCATCACAGGGAATTCAGAGGAGGAAGTATCTAGGCTCAGTGCTGAGCTTGCTATACGCTTCGAGATGAAAGACTTGTGAGAGCTTCATCACTTTCTCGGTCTTGAAGTGGAGAGGAAGGAGTGCGGGATTCTCATTTGCTAGAAGGGTTATGCAGATCGCATTGTAAGTCAATTTGGCATGGGCGAAGGGAAGAGTTGCTCTACACCACTAGAACATGGGCCGAAGCTTCAACGAGATGAAGGAAGGATTCTTCCTGATCTTTTGGTGTTTAGGGCTCTTGTAAGGAGCTTGATTTACCTGACGATTACAAGGCCAGACATTGCTTATGTTGTTGGCCGAGTATGTCGATTTATGGCTGAACCAAGGAAGTCTCATCTGGTGGCGGCAAAGAACATCCTGAACTATGTCAAGTCAACTTCTAATATGGGACTCCTCTACAGTAGAGATGTGGACTTTGCTTTGCTTGGATACACGGATGCTGACTATGGTGGTGACTCGGATGATCGGAGGTCAACTTCGGGTTATGTTTTAACTTGTGGTTTAGCTTGTATTTCATGGTGTAGCAAGAAGCAGGATTTATTGTCCGTGTCTACTACAGAAGCTGAGTATAAGGCTTCGGCCTTGGCTGCTCGAGAAGCCATCTGGTTAAGAAGGCTTGTAGAGGATGTTCATGAAGAAGTGCAAGGGCCTACGTTGCTCTCAGGTGACAATAAGAGTGCTCTCAAGCTGGTAAATAATCCAGTGTGTCACACAAGGACCAAGCATATTGAGATCGAACACCACTTCATAAGGGAGAAGGTGTTGGAGGGATCTCTTCTGGTCGGGCATGTTCAGAGTGAAGAAAATCTTGCTAACATCTTCACGAAGCCGCTGTCGAGGGGCCTTTTCAGCGGTTACGTAGCTTGGTGGGCTTAATCACCACTTCCCACTTCAAGGGGGAGTGTTGAAATTTGTGAAGTGGAAGTGGGTGATAGACATGCAGGGCGTTCTAAGCAGCCTGTGCGGACTGAGTCCGCGGCCTGGGCGGACTGCAGGTTGCGGCCTGGGTATTGGCTGTCTTGGTGGCTTGGCTGATTGAGAAGGGGCCTGAGCGTTCTGAGTCCGCGGCCTAGGAGGACTGCGAATTGCGGCCTTGGTGTTGGCTGTCTTAGTGGCTTGGCTGATTGAGGAGCTGCCTGTGGGGCCTGGTATGCGGCTTGATCGGTCTGTTGTGCGGCTTGATTGGCCTATGGCCAAGGATGTCAGGCTTCTGGCGAAACATACTGAGCGGACTGCGGTTTGCGGGCTGTAGGCAGTGCTTTGTTCAGCGGCCTTGTGTGTTGCAATCTTGTGTTAACCGGCAGATTGGGTGCCCTATCCACGTGAGGCTTGCGGACTGGCGTGTCTGCGGTGTTCAATGTGGCGGACTGGCCTTAGAGTTTGGCTGTGGCCCTTGCCGAGCTCTGGTGCTTCAACATGTGTTAGCTGCTATGGAGGACTGCGCGGACTTGTATCAGAGTCTAGCAGTTGGCTGTTTGGGCAACTGTGCGAGTTATTTTTGGCGATCTACTTACCTTGGTGGAATTGGCGATCTGCGTACCTTGGTGGTATTGGCGAGCTGCTCACCTTGGTGGTATTGGCGATCTGCTTTGGGTATTGGCGGACTGGGCATTGTCCGCCGAGCTCGCGCTAGGCCTTTGTTGATTTACTGGACTTGGTCACATTCTGTTCCAAGTCCAGTGTATCTGCAGTATCCGCCAAGTCCGCTGTTGACCGGGCAGCCTGCCTTTGGTCGTGGACTTATGGCAGATGGAGGCTTTTGTCTTGTACTGTGCGGACTGCCTCTTGCATGTGCGGACTATCACTAAAAGAGTTGTGGCTGTCCATGTGGTGTTGTGGGCGGACTGTGCGGACTGTATCGTGTCCGCATAGTGTGGGCGGTCTGGTGCAAGCCTGCCCGGTAGGGAACATCGGTGCCTTGCTCCTAGCGGTTGTCTTGGTAACCGGCTAAGTCTTTGCGGACTCAGCGGATGGAGGTTTTGCTAGTGCGTGCGGGCTGGGGTGGTATTTCTATGCACTAGGGTGGTGACCACACTCCTCATCTCGCCTATAAATAGAACCCCCCGACACTTCTACAGTAACGGAGTGAACAGTAAGTTGTGCTTGGGCAAGTGTTGCGGTCTGCGGTTTTCTGTCCGTGCGGGTTGAGTAGTGCTGACGGTGTGCTGTGTGCAGGTCGCGCGGCTAGCTTCAATGAGCCAGGAGTTGGGAATTGAAGTGTGCGGTCTCTGCGGTCTCAGCTGGTCGCTTCGACGGCTTGTCAGGTTTCTGCTTCAACTTCTTCAAGTGCCAATAACCTGTCTGCCGGTCTCAGGCATGTAGGTGGTCTGTTCCACAGTTCTTCAGTAGGCATCGAATAACGGTGTGTCCGCTTGACCTCTTGGTCTCGGCGGATTCCGTGTGCTATTCGGCTTGTAGTAGTTACAGCTCGGGAGGCTTCGACAACCTTGGCGGACTAGGCGGTCTCCAGTGCTGTTCGCCCGGCTTCTTTTGTACTTTCTATTTGTAGCTTGTGTACTAGTGAAATCATGTCTCGCTACGTATACCTCGCCTTTTAAAGAAGTGTGAATGAATATAAGACCTGCTTGTGCTTCCATTTGTGGTTGGTGTTAAACTTGCACCTTGGGCTTCCGCATGATCAAAGTGTGAAATGGGTAGTTCTGAGAATATTAATTTGGCTTTAGGCTACCTTGCTGACCGCTTCGAGAAAATTTAATAGAATGTAGCTATAGTGGTCATCTGCCGCTCCTCCGTTTCAGTAGCTGTCAGGACTCTCTTCACTCGGGAGAGCGAGTCTTCAGTTTGAGATGGGGTTCCCAACCCCGAGAACATAGGAGGATTAAAGCTCATAACGTGCTTGAGCTGCCTTTCAGTTGCTCGCCTCGACACCAAAGACTCCACCACTACCTGCTCCACTCTTCTCGGTTCATCCCTTTGAAGTGGTACCTGCTCCATCGTAGGAGCGGGCTGCTGCGTGTGCATTGTTGGCTGCGCATTGATCATGGCAAGCACTGCTTCGGACACCAATCGTATAGTTTCAGCTGAGGGAGGTGTTGCAGGAGCATCATTTGGTGCACTACTAGCCTCAGAAAATGGACGTTCTGACGGCCCTACACCAATTCTGGTCACCTATAGTTGTACAAAACCTCGTTAAGCGACCAAACCAAATTGCAAAACACAATTATAGGAACACGCAGGTTCCTCAAACACGTATATTTTCATTCCATGTGGACATTCATGGGTTTTTTGATGTTATAACGATGACGCACACATCTGTGCTCACCACCCCTTAAACATAATTCGCCCACGAACTCATTTTAAGCCTGACTGAAACCAGTAGTCTGATACGAAATTGTAACACCCCCTATCCGTCGCATAGCATATAACAGTAGGTCTGGCCGGGGCCCGACGCAATATACCACAGACACACAGGGTGGTTACTCAATGAAATACCATCCAACTAATAACCAATGTCCTACACATAGTCATTCTAATTGAAGCAATTATTAAAAGTTGCAAATTAAAGAACCCAGCCACAAGAATGAATGTCCACTACAAAACCCAATAGGAATGAAGTACAATACTCAAGTACAATGGCCTTAAGGCCTTACACTTGTTTACTCAAATAAAATGTGTCTTCCATACCACGGCACGCAGGCCAGTCACACATGAATAAAACAAGTAAATACTCAAAATTTCGCCTTCGAGGGCCGGCTCAGCAACTTGGGCTTTAGCCCTCTATTTACCGCTCGGCTCCGCAGCACCTGCAAGCAACAATCCACCGCAACGGTTGCAAACAAAAGCAACGGTCAGCTATGCTGACCAAATTATAACGATCCCACCCCCAAACTCGGGGCGGCAATGCTCCTTTCCCTTCACTTTGTTAGCATAACCAAGCAATATAGATAAACACTTCATCACAGGCGTGGGCACGCACGACCACACACCTCGTGCTCTCATGGCACATTCTCGGTGAACCGGTCAACGTCATGTCAATTTAAGCCATAGACGTCTTGGTCTCACCATCGCCACTAGGACGACCAATCTTGAGAGAATTTTTGTCTTCCCGACATGGGCCACGTCAATTTAAGCCATAGACCGCCGAAGACCCTCATCTATGCCAACGGCTCCCACCGAACGAAATAGAGCGGGTACGGTTCCGCCTGACCCGTTGCTCACACCGCAATGTCAATTTAAGCCATATGCGCGGGTCAAACATCCCCGAGTCCCATTTCCATCACACACTTCACATAACCTGGTTATGTTTAAGTTGGCTCCCAGGCCACCATATTGGAAGAATCACGCATCTGCCCAGTTTTCCGGGTGCACCTTGGAGTTAGTCCCCAGGGCTCCCTGTTGCAATCTACCGCGTAGAAAACCCGAAAAAAACCATTCGCGCGTAGTCTTCTCCGACCATTCATGCAATGCAACATCACCGATCCAGACCAACTTGTCCGGGTAGGATTCACACATCATGCCTATGTCCGATTCTCGATTACAGACTCTACATGTACATAACGAGGACTATTCATGTCTACCCGAAGGAACGCCTCGAACTCACCGCAAACTCGCGAGAGCGGGCTTCCTATGTAAAGAAAAGAGGACTTCATATGTCCTAGGATGAGAATCGTTACCCTAGCAGTTTTCCTTGGCGCCATGGAAATGTATGCGGATGAAAAGCACCGCAATCTCCTTGCCTCCGTAGATCCAAAGTCGGCTCGCAATTTGGAGCTCCGAAGATCTACTGGTGACCGGATCTAGCCTCCTTTCTTCTTCCTTGCTCTACCCTCTCTCTAAACTTTAGAAAGAGAATAACCAAAGTGAAATGGGGTTTTCTAAGCCCTAAACCAGGGTATATCCAAGCAAGAACAACCCCCAGCTGTCGGATCCCAAAATAAGGAAACGGACGAACTTGATCCAGAGCTGAAATCCAAAATCTGGGTCGAACACGGCCTGTGACCCGCCCGTGTCCAGGGCCGTGTTCCCCATTCACCGTCGAAATCGACGCGTCCTAAAAAGAACACGGGTTCTTGACACGCTTGTGTCCGGATTGATGCGCCCGTGTCATCCTGTACACAGCCGTATAGTGGGCCGTGTTCCTCCATCGACATAGGACTGACACCAACCCGAGAAGAATACGGGTCTTGGACATGCCCGTGTCCCATTTGACATGTCCGTGTCTACTCGACACGGCCCGTGTGCTGACCTCGTGTAACAACCACGCCACAGCCCGACTTCAACCTGAGCAGGACACGGCCTGGGACACGCCCGTGTCTCAGGCCATGTTCGCTGCTCGATGATCGTCGACTCCAAAATTCATAGACCTCTCGGCTAGATCGTCGACCTGAGCATGACACGCTCGTGTCCCAGGCCATGTGACCCCTGCCAAGTTCCAAACTTGGCTCAAAATGCCACCCGTCGCTTTTTTGAGTTTCGGGGCATTACATAAGTTATCAGCAAGAAGAAGGAAGAAGAATGGAAGGGCCGAAAATACAGGAGTTCCGGGAATAGGGATTGGGAAATCAACTGCTGAATCATTGACCAATTTTCAAGCTGGCGGGAGGACTGATCCATGGTCAAGGAAGAGGAGCACAGGGCAGAGGGAACCACTGGGTAGGGCAGGGATAGTTCAACCCTTTGGGATGGAGACCAGGACTGAGTCCACTACTTACCCTCCCCAACAAGCCATGATGATAGTCCGAGGAAGAGATAAAAGAAGAGGATGGGGAAATTAGCCTATACGAGGAGGTGGGTGACGTCGCTCTTTTGCGAGTTCCATCGAGAGGCAGTTCACACGACGTCCACCTACCCCGAGTTCTTGGAGTTCCAAGGAGCGGCAATAGATGGAGGAATACAACCCCAGCCGCTGCGGATTGAGGAGGCATGAGACAGAGAAGGAGGAAGAGTTGTGGTAAAAGATTGGTGCGAAGACTGAGCTGATGTGGGTACCCGAGGGGGGATCAGGGTGATCTATGAGGGAGTGGGAATTGAGTCCACCCACAAGGGGAGCCTTCAAAATATTTTCTATCAGAGCGTCGCTTCGACCTCTCTAACCCTCCCCACAGAGGAGAATATTATCTTCTCATCATAAGACATATTGGACTATGAGGACTAGTTCTGTGATGCCTTAGTGATCTAGACGACCATTGAAAATTTCACGGACTTAAGAATCATTGAAAGCATCTAGTTGTCGACCTAAGTCACCTATAGGAGGGTGAATAGGTGAATCTTGTGGATTTTAGCGAAATTAAAATACTTCAAAAATCAGCACACAGAATCAGAGAATACACACAACACAAACACAAGGATTTATAGTGATTACCTAGAATGGGTACGTCTAATTTCCCGCCTCGCCTATCTAGCCCTTTGGGCTAGACTTGGCTACTTCACCAAACTCAAATTATAACAAATCTTACATCTCAGAGTCTTCAACTCCTACAATCTCGGAGACAACGTCTCCTACAAAAACTCGGAGAATAAACTCGCATACGCTCTATCCTCTAAACTAGGATCTACAAGACTCGGAAGTGAAACTTGTTGGGTATTGTATCCACAATTACCTGGATTTGAGGAAGCCACCTGTCAAGCTAAGATGAATTCACAATGTATTTGATGAAACATCTTAAGTTGTACTTGCAGCTCCTCTACGCTAAGTGCACACCAATGTCAGGGTGCAGTAGGTCAATATACACGGGTCTGCACGACGTAATCCCTCGTTGAGCAGATCAGTGTGTTGGCCTACGTGTACTCTCTCTATTGGAGTGCACTTACTTTCAAGTACAGGGCCATGCTTATGCAAGAGAAGACAAGGAGCAAGGATGGGTCAAGGAGCAGCTCTTGAGTGGAATGACGGAAATCCGTCTAAGTCAAAGTCGACGAGAATCACTAGTGATTCTCGCCGAATCGACGAGAATCATTAGTGATTCTCGCCGACCCCTTCTGGCTACCTCAAAACGGTGCCAAGTAAGATTCGGCGAGAATCACTAGTGATTCTCGCCGAACCAGTGGTTAAGCAGCTCATGAATACCAAGTGAAAATCGCTGAGAATCAATAAGTGATTCGGCGAGAATCACTAGCGATTCTCGACGATTCGTCGAGAATCACTTGGTGATTCTCGCCGATTCGTCGAGAATCACCTGCGATTCTCGCCGATTTTCACTTAGCGTTTTCTCGGGATGCTGCTGGACCGGATTCTGCCGCTGGACTAGTTTGAACCGGATTTCGGGTTTCTACTTGTGGGACCCACAACAGTCATATTGTATGGGTCTTCAATGTATAAATACATGGGTATTTTTGAACAGTAACAGGGCGAAGAAAACCAGACACACGCGAGCACGGAAAAACCCTAGATCCCCGCTTCCGCTCCGCTCCGCCGCCGCCGCTCGCGTCAAGTGGTCGCCGCTGTTGATCGCGTCTCTTCCCGATCTCCGGCGACAGAAGCTTAGCCAAGCTTAGAGTCTCACGCGTCTATCTAGAGATCTCTTGTCTCTCGATTTGTAGATCGGGAAAGTGTTCCCCGTCCGAATCGATCGACACGACCGATCCTCGTGTGACCGTTGGAAGACCAAGCTAGCTTCGCTATGAAGTTTGGATCTCCAAGTTCAGCAGCCGCTCATCATCATAGCCGCCGATCCCGAAGCTAGCCGTCGCTCGTGTTGCCGCCGCCGGTTCTGGGGAGATCCTCTCTAAGAAAGACAAAGGTTGTAGACTCTTCGTTGACTTCACGAACACGTCGTCGAATGAAGAGGAACACCGTAGTCTCCTAACGAAGTTTGTATCTCGTGTACATTCTATATTTACTTTTGTTATAAAGGAACGATTGTTCCGTGTTGTAAGGGTTGGGTGCAACCCGTTTTGTGGGAGTGTTGACTCTCACGTGTGGAAGGGTTCCTTCCGATAGTGCAGGGATTGGATTTCAATCTTGTTGGAGAAGAGACCGAGTCGTCCCTTGTTGGGAGATAGGTCGAAGGGGGAAAGTGGATGTACCCAAGTCGGGGAACCACTATAAATTGCCTGTGTATTCTGTGTGCTGTGCTTTTTATTTTTATTGTGCAGGTACATTCGTAAATTCCACAAAAGCGCTACTCGTCACCTATTCCCCCCCCCCCCCCCATAGGTGCACATAGTTGACACTAGGTGGACTTTCAAGTGGTATCAGAGCGAGGTTGCTCATCAAAAAGGTTAACACCTTGAGTAGAATCCTGCCACCAGTGTCAGAAGCATGGATCTGGATTATGAGATACCGCCACTCAAACTCCCCGCATGCACAAAGGATTATTATCCCATCTGGAGAATGAGAGTGTCATTTCACCTTGATGCTATCGATCCTCGAGCATCCTTCATCCTGGAAGAGGGTCCGTTTATTCCCATGAAGACCTCCAACTCTGGGATCCAAGTGCCCATGGGCATTGCTGAGATGTCAGAGACGGAACTATCACTATTTCACTTGGACGAGAGGATTCGTCAAATTATTATGGATATCTGGTCTGGAGCCTCTCGCTCTAGATTGGAAAAATGTAGGACGGCTAAATCCATGTGGGTGATGATATCAGAGTTGATGGGGGAGTCAGAGAAAGCTGGAATATGTTGTCAACTAGACGAGGAAGCCTATGTGGGGGTCCTCACCTCTGAAGATGAAGGCAAGCATCACTCGGACAACATCAGAGCTCCAGTGTCCGTATCAGAGACTGACGAGACCAGTGAGGAAAGCAGCTCTGACGAGGATGAAACAATGGTCACTGATTCTAATGACAATGACACAGCTGAGTAGGTAACTTCTTCATCCCTCCCTATATCTTTTGACCTTTCTGAAGACAGAAACTGCTCTCCTCCAGAAAATTCTGATTCCCTGAAGAGAGCCCTTCAGGAAAGCAACCTACTTGCTAAGGAGCAAGCTCGAGAGATTGCTCGACTGAAGATCTTGTTGGTTCTCCAATTGGCGTCCAACAAGCTCAAGGACTCTAAGATCTCAGCTCTAGAGAGTAGTCTAGATAATGAGAAACGTATAGTATCAAACTTTTCCAAAGTTGATGCTATAAAGAGAAAGCAAGAAACCGGGTGGATCTCCCGGATTATCCAGGCATGGAGAAATGGGGAAACGGTATTCCGACCCCCCACTCCAGGCAGGAAGGCAACTCATCATGCCTTCAGGTATGACCACAGGAATAGTCATGGTCACTGCAAGAGTGATTTGTCCCCATGTGGAAACGTCCATAGTGCAAGGGCCGTCATGGCCACCCATGAGGAAATACCTAAGGCTTATTCTGAGCCCTTTGTATTCACTGCCACTGCCTCAACACAGTGTGGATCTGCATGTCCCAGCTCACAGAAGACTTCTCACCACTCGAGGACACGGGATAGAGAGGATAGAAGCCATGATGTCAGGTTCCATGGGGCCTTTGTAAGGGAGATGCCTGAAAGAATGGCACCACCTTCCCGGCCTCATAACGCTCACAACATGCATTCTTTCTACCCTTCCACGTGTCACGATGGAAGAGGAATTTTTGTGACAAGATCATGCCCTATCCCGTTTAGACCTAGGAACGTGACTACATCAGTCACTAGATCAGGTCGGAAACGGCGATACAACATTCACCCATGTTGGTGCTGCAGCAAAGTGGGGCACTTTGCCATCGACTGTTGGCACAACCCCTCTGTGCCCACGGCAAGGGCTTATTCACATTCTCGGGACAGAGGTAGTCTTCCAGACAGGTTTTCTGAAGGAAGGCAGTTGCGTGCTTATGCTAACAGGAACCTAGGACCCAATATGATTTGGGTTCCTAAGGTAAAGTAATTCTTTCTTGCAGGGTAGTCTAGGTTCCCGTGAATATGATGGGAACTAGACAGTAGGTGGCTCAAGACTAAATTGGGACAATCGTCTGCAATAACAGATGTGATATCAATTTGAGCATACTCACATTGAGCTTCTAATATGTTCTACCTGTGGGACTAAAACGATGACTCTCAAAATCCCAGGTACTCATGATCAGTTTCAAGACTTGAGTCATTTTCAATTGACAATTACACTTATATACATATATCCTCATATACAGATACATCTGTGTATATTAGTGTATGTATGCACATCTAATGATAGGTTAACTCGATACATGCAAACCTTTATATCAACTCACAATGGACATCAAGAAGTGTTTGGAGAAGCCTCGCTCAAATCCAAATAGAATGTCTTTACAATAAATATGTATTTATCATTCTTACATTGACTTGACATCAGAAGAATTCGAAAATGTTGCAATGCTTCCTAACGTGAAAATTCCCAGTAGAGAAACCTTTTAATTTCGGATTAGACAAATCCCACCGACCCATTATATACTCGGAATCTTGGTATCATTTTTGTACTTAGTAAAGAAAATCCTTCAATTTCATCTTTATATACTAAGAATCCCGCCGAATCCCGCCGAAGGAGCTCGCCGACCGTTCATCTTCCTTAAGAACCCCGCCAAAGAAGCAAGGCCTCTTCCGCAAGGTCACTTCCGCAAGGTCTCGTCGCTACTCGAATCTCGCCGACCTTCGCAGAAAACACTCCGAATCGCAAGGTCTCTTCCGCCGACCCGCAGGAAGCTCGTCGCACCGCCTTCGCAAACTTCCGTCAATTCCCGCCGAACCTTGCAGGAAGATCATCACTACACGTATCCTGCTCTCCATCTTCTTCCCGTAAGATTCTCACAAGGCTCTCGTCGAATCGCGACGTGTCACTATCACTGCCAGGTTCTCGCAAGGTTCTCGCAAGGCCGAACCCCGCAGGATACTCTCCTATCCTCCGAAGGTCTTCCCGATTCGTAGGAAGCTCTCCAACTCACTTTCGTCTACGCCTTTAGGTAACCTCTTCCTCACCCGTACTTGGTCGCTCTCACTAGGGACGTTTTCTTTTTGAATGTTCATTAACGCTTAGAGTAGGGCTTCTCTCTCTAGATCTACGATGGCTCCAAGGACAACAACTGGGTTGGTCACTGGTTGCGAGCTTGTTCGGACTGGGTTCTCTCACGCCTCGGACGAATTCCGCAACATCATTCTGATGCTGGAAGAGGCTGGGCTAACATTCATCTTGGAGCACCCTTGCAAAATTTTGGACAAAGAGGTACTGGAATTCTTCGCCACCGCAAGACTCCGAAATGGCGACTCATTAATCAAAAGCAAGGTGGCTGGGGCAAAGGTCAAGATGTCTGCCAGCAAGCTGACCCGCTATCTGCAGCTTTCTTGCTCGGAGCATGAGGACTATCTGGAGGACGATGACAAAAACAGAACTCTCTTATTCTGCGGTCTCCAACGAGGAACTCGATCAATAAAGAGGAAGGATATGAATGAAGAAGGGAAGCTCCTGTCAGACATTATTGGAAAGGTGCTCATCTGCAAACCGGGCTCTCATGACCATATCTCAGGAGATATGTTCAAGATCCTGATAGCTGTTGTGTGCCGTAAGAGGTTCAACTGGGGGGAGTTGCTGTTCGAGAAGATCAAGGACACCTTGGGCACTCCGAGTTTTGGCTGCATCATAAGTCTATATCTAAACCAACTAAATGGAGACAAGTTTGACATGAGCAAAGGTGTCCCTCTCCACTACTTGAAGAAGATGGACACAAGTGTGTTTGATCGATGGGAGAGGCGTATTGGGCAGACTGCAGTGGAAGAGCAACAGGGAGTATCTCCAGCAGTAACCCCCGGTGAAATTCCTGATACCCTGACTGCAGGAATCGAGGGGGACCCTCTACCCTCGCATACTGATGTAGTATCTGACATCTCCCAGCTGGCCAGAGATGCTGTGGCAGATCTACACGAAGAAAGTGAACCTGAGCTGGAGCATGGGGAGGCCCTGAACCAAAACGAGCAAGGAGCCGAAGCCACTGGAATGGAGACTGCTGACAACGAGTTGGAAGATGCTGCTGATATAAATGATTTTTTGGATGATGACAGAGAGGAAGATGGGAATGAGGGACATGAAGTATTGGAGGCTCCAGATCTTGTTGAACCTCCATCGGACAAGGATGCACCAGTGGAGGGGGAGTCAGATAAATCTACCGAGGCCGCCAGCATTCCTCCATTAGAGACTGTGCTTGTATCCAGCTCTACAGATGCGTCTGCTGAAGGGCAAGGTCCACAAGTACCTCCGGCTCTTCCATTACGAGATGAGCTAGCCACCCACACAGTAAATGTCATTCAGGGAATTGTGAATGAACTCAAAGACTCCTTTGCTAACGCTCAGAATAAACTGCTGAAAAGGATTAAGACTTCTGAAAATCCGATGCTCAAGAATATGGTGGAAATCAACCATAAACTGGACGTGATGGAGAAGAAATTTGAAGAGAAGTATACTGCGGCCGGCGAAGCTGTCACACTTCTTATGGCCGGATTGAAGAAGAACACCGACACTCTTGCCGTCGTCAATCAGAATGCACATGTTGTAGCCAACAACATTCAAAAGTTTGACGGTAATATGGTCACTCTCAACGCCAATCAGCAGGCCTTGGTCTTTGAATTCTCCAAGACCACGAAGCATATTGATGACTCCCTACATTCCTATGCCAACTTCATAGCTGTAGAAGCCAAAAAGGGGGAGAAAGAGTATCTAGCTAAGATGGCTGAGCTCCGAGAAGTCATGATCCTAAACTTTGAACAGTCAAACAAGTACGTCTATGACAGCTGCCGGTGGATGCTCCACCAGGCGTTAGGCATCCCTTTGGCTGAAAATCCTGCAAATATTCATCCTCCTGAGACATCTATTGCTGTTGAGGGAATAAGTGCAAGTGCTGCAGATGTTCCCATAAGTGAAGCTGATGCTAGGGCTCTCTCCAAAGCTAAACTGAGGAGCATGTTTGATCAAGAGGCCCTAGCAAAAGCCAAGGCCAAGAGAAAAGCTCAGGGAGGGACCTCCAAGGAGACACCAGCTGAAAAGAGGATCAGAATGAGTGAGGAGGACGTACGAAACGAAAAATGGAGTCCAGTTTCAAGGAACATCATCTTAGACACCTTCTGGCTGCAAGAAAGAGGAGAGATCAATCGAAACGAAGTATATAGCCAGTATGAATGAGAAACGCACAAAACATTTGAAGCGAAACGCAACATCTTTTTCAGAAATAACAAGGATGCAGATAAAGTTCCTCCTCCTAGGTATTACCCGAAGCCCAAAGAATACATGGAGAGGCAAAGCAAGAAGTACTTGGCTCAAAATCTTAAGGGTGACTTAGCTAAGGAAAAATAGTCAATAACTTATAGCTTGTCACTTTGTCTTAAGAACATTTAATGATTATTGTTATCATATGAACAATTCTGAGATTATATGTGTATGTATATATATTGGCATATATATTTGAATTTGTGAATGACTCAAGTCCTGATCTGGTTGCATATATTCTCTTGTGCTGCATGTTTAATTTCTGAATGCTATGTTTATTATTTGATAGGTGTTATTCATCTTAGCTATTAGGGTTTTGGCTTCGTCAAATAGGGGGAGATTGTTGGGTATTGTATCCACAATTACCTGGATTTGAGGAAGCCACCTGTCAAGCTAAGATGAATTCACAATGTATTTGATGAAACATCTTAAGTTGTACTTGCAGCTCCTCCACGCTAAGTGCACACCAATGTCAGGGTGCAGTAGGTCAATATACACGGGTCTGCACGACGTAATCCCTCGTTGAGCAGATCAGTGTGTTGGCCTACGTGTACTCTCTCTATTGGAGTGCACTTACTTTCAAGTACAGGGCCATGCTTATGCAAGAGAAGACAAGGAGCAAGGATGGGTCAAGGAGCAGCTCTTGAGTGGAATGACGGAAATCCGTCTAAGTCAAAGTCGACGAGAATCACCAAGTGATTCTCGCCGATTCGGCGAGAATCACTAGTGATTCTCGCCGAATCGACGAGAATCATTAGTGATTCTCGCCGACCCCTTCTGGCTACCTCAAAACGGTGCCAAGTAAGATTCGGCGAGAATCACTAGTGATTCTCGCCGAACCAGTGGTTAAGCAGCTCATGAATACCAAGTGAAAATCGCTGAGAATCAATAAGTGATTCGGCGAGAATCACTAGCGATTCTCGATGAATCGTCGAGAATCACTAGGTGATTCTCGCCGATTCGTCGAGAATCACCTGCGATTCTCGCCGATTTTCAC
Source organism: Platanthera guangdongensis (assembly GCA_039583875.1). Classification (NCBI taxonomy): domain Eukaryota; kingdom Viridiplantae; phylum Streptophyta; class Magnoliopsida; order Asparagales; family Orchidaceae; genus Platanthera; species Platanthera guangdongensis. The sequence goes on from CM077157.1 coordinate 76,439,719, forward strand.
TTAGCGTTTTCTCGGGATGCTGCTGGACCGGATTCTGCCGCTGGACTAGTTTGAACCGGATTTCGGGTTTCTACTTGTGGGACCCACAACGGTCATATTGTATGGGTCTTCAATGTATAAATACATGGGTATTTTTGAACAGTAACAGGGCGAAGAAAACCAGACACACGCGAGCACGGAAAAACCCTAGATCCCCGCTTCTGCTCCGCTCCGCCGCCGCCGCTCGCGTCAAGTGGTCGCCGCTGTTGATCGCGTCTCTTCCCGATCTCCGGCGACAGAAGCTTAGCCAAGCTTAGAGTCTCACGCGTCTATCTAGAGATCTCTTGTCTCTCGATTTGTAGATCGGGAAAGTGTTCCCCGTCCGAATCGATCGAGACGACCGATCCTCGTGTGACCGTTGGAAGACCAAGCTAGCTTCGCTACAAAGTTTGGATCTCCAAGTTCAGCAGCCGCTCATCATCATAGCCGCCGATCCCGAAGCTAGCCGCCGCTCGTGTTGCCGCCGCCGGTTCCGGGGAGATCCTCTCTAAGAGAGACCAAGGTTGTAGACTCTTCGTTGACTTCACGAACACGTCGTCGAACGAAGAGGAACACTGTAGTCTCCTAACGAAGTTTGTATCTCGTGTACATTCTATATTTACTTTTGTTATAAAGGAACGATTGTTCCGTGTTGTAAGGGTTGAGTGCAACCCGTTTTGTGGGAGTGTTGACTCTCACGTGTGGAAGGGTTCCTTCCGATAGTGCAGGGATTGGATTTCAATCCTGTTGGAGAAGAGACCGAGTCGTCCCTTGTTGGGAGATAGGTCGAAGGGGGAAAGTGGATGTACCCAAGTCGGGGAACCACTATAAATTGCCTGTGTATTCTGTGTGCTGTGTTTTTTATTTTTATTGTGCAGGTACATTCGTAAATTCCACAAAAGCGCTACTCGTCACCTATTCCCCCCCACCATAGGTGCACATAGTTGACACTAGGTGGACTTTCAAAACTTCCTACAAGAGTTGTAAAAATGGTTTTTACAAAACAAAGTAGATTGTAATAACAATCTTCTTCAGATCTTAGAGACTCAATCTTCTTCCTTGCTGGAATGTAAATCTTGAAAAAAACGTAGAAGGAGAAAACTTGAAAACTTGATCTGATATGAGAATCGACTAGATCTTGGAGAAATTCTTGGAGAATTTGAGAGAAGAAATCTTGTCGACACTTTCTTCAAGAGGAATAGTGATTTTAAGAGGTCTGCGATGAGAGCTTTTGTGTGTGAATTAGTCAACAGAAATTTGCGAATTTACTGGCACGTTCATGATTAGGGTTCTCTGAAATTAACCCTTAAACTATTTATAGAGATTCCTCTCCAAACAGCTAGGATGAAACTTTAGGACGGAGCTCCACATGTACTATGCATGGCCAGTGTCCTAAAGGAAAGCCATCACAGAATTGAAATTGAAAGCCCGTTAAGTCCATTCATCGAGTCTTCACGTGACATCTCCAGAAGACTCGACGAATTACTTAATCACTCAATGAAATACTCGAATCAATTCGACAAAAAGACTTGGCTGAAAATTGAATCAAAATAAAGCTTCTGTTCAGTGTCCATGTGACCTCTCGAGAGTACGTGACGAATTCGTCGAGTATTCATAAGAGATCAATAGATCACTCAACAAATTTAACTCAACCAAAACAGAAAATGATTTTTGAGACTTTCAGAAACTTTCAGAGTAAACTCGACGAATTGCCTGAATGCTCATGTGAGATCTCGACGAATGACACGAGTCTTCACGTGAGTACTTGATGAATTTTAGTTACAAAAATTCTGACTGTCTTGAACTCAGCAAGCAGTCCTTCCTTGATTCTTCTATTGCACTTACAGATGAAGTACACCCCAATAGAGAGATTACACATGAGTCAACACTATGTGCTACATAATGAGGAATTACATTACATAATCTTATGTTTTATGACTCATTGTAATATGACATTAGTTTGTACATAGCAATTAAAGTCCTGCAAGTGCATAATTAGAATGCAACATCAAATATAATCTCAATTTATCTTAGTTCAAGTGAGATTTCTTCAAATCAAGTGAAGGTCTTTAGTTTCAAGAGTAGCAAAACACCTAGAGGGGGGGGGGGGATGAATAGGTTTTTAAGTCTTTTTAAACTTTTATTGTTCTTTGGGTGAGTTGTGATTTAGTTATACTTAGCTTTTATGACAATCACAAGCAACACACAGAAAGTTTATAGTGGTTCCCCACTTATAGGTACATCCACTGTCCCTCCCACCTTTCTAACAGTTTCTTAGACAATGAAACTTCTCCAACTTAGCTCAAAAGAGCTTACAACTCAAATCCCTCACAATCTCTCTGACTCTTCCAAGTCCCACACTCATGCATAAAGCCCTACCTGTTGGAACCGAGATTCGGCTCCACGTACAGTTTAGACCTAGGGTGCTACTAAAACATACTTCTCCTGAGCCGTCCCTTGGTGAGATACTTGAATTTGGAAGATGACTCTTGGCTCTAACATGGAGATCCCACCTCACACCCGGAAAACCTTTGAGATCTCTCCCTCCCTAGCCAATGCTAAGCTAGGTGCCTTGGAGGATGAAAGAAGAAGATGAGGAGTGGTGAAAAACTGATCCCTCTCCAAGTCACCCCAAGGGTCTATTTATAGATATTTGGGGATGGCCTGCCAATAGTGCCATCATACTGCTGTGAAATTACTGGAATACCCCGGGGATGGTCTGCCAACAACAAAACTCCGCTGTTCTGAACAGCTATTCGCAGCCCGCCCGGGGCAAAATAGCAAACCCTCAAGTCGGGCGAGCTGCTTAAGCCGGGCGAGCTGCTCAAGCCGGGCGAGCACTAGGGCCAGGGCGGGTACCGACCTCACGCCGCACCCGCCCCATAAAGAGGGGTCGGGGTGGGTGCCAACTTCATGTCGCACCCACCCCCTGAAGAGGTGCCGGGGCGTGTGCCGGCCTCCCGCCGCACCCACCCCATAGAACAAGGCCGGGGCGAGTACCAACCTCCCGCCGTACTCGCCCCCTAGAGAAAGAGCCGGGACTGGTGCCGGCCTCCCGCCACACCCGCCCGCTGAAACTGGCCGGGACGACTACCGGCCTTCTGCCATACTCACCCCCTATAGAAGGGGCTGGGGCGGGTGCCGGCCTCCCGCCGCACCCGCCCCTGAAACTGGCCGGGGCGAGTACCAGCCTCCCGCCGTATTTGCCCCTTAGAGAAGGGTTCGGGGAGGGTGCCGGCCTCCCACCGCACCCACCCCCCTGAAACAGGACTTGGCAGGTGCCGGCCTCCCGTCGCACCCGCCCCCTAAAGGAGGGGTCGGGGCGAGTGCCGGCCTCCCACCACACACGCCCCCCTAAAGGAGTACACCAAGCACTAGCAAGCTAGGCAAATTTTTTTTCGAGCCGTCCCTTGGTGAGAGACTTTAATTTGGAAGATGACCCTTGACTATAGCATGGAGGTCCCACCTCGCACCCGGAGGACCTTTGAGATCTCCCCCTTCCTAGCTAATGCTGAGCTAGGTGCCTTGGAGGATGAAGGAAGAAGATGAGGAGTGGTGAAAAACAGATCCCTCTCTAAGGCACCCCAAGGGTCGATTTATAGATTTTTGGGGATGGCCTGCGAATAGCGCAATCCTGCTACTCTGAAATTACTCAAAAACCACGGTGCTGGTTTGCCAATAGCCAAACTCCACTATTTTGAACAGCTATTCGCAGCCCACCAGGGGCAAAATAGCAGACCCTCAAATCGGGCGAGCTACTCAAGCCGGGCGAGCACTAGGGCGGGGGCGGGTGCAGGCCTCCCGCTGCACCTGCCCCCTAAAATAGGCCGGGGTATGTGCCGACCTCCCGCCGCACCAGTCCCCCTGAAGGAGGGGCTGGGGCGAGTGCCGGCCTCCCGCTGCACTCTCCCACTGAAGAGGGACCGGGGCGGGTGTCGGCCTCCCGCTGCACCCGTCCCCGAGAACAAGGCTGAGGCGAGTGACGGCCTCCCACCACACTCGCCCCCTAGATAAGCGACCAAGGCGGGTGCAGGCCTCCTACTGCCCCCTCCCCCTAAAACTGGCCGGGGCAAGTACCAGCCTCCCATCGTACTCGCCCCCTAGAGAAGGGGCCAAGGTGGGTGTCGGCCTCCCGCCGCACCCTCCCCCTGAAACTAGTCGAGGCGAGTACCAGCCTCCCACCATACTCGCCCCCTAGAGGATGGGTCGGTGCGGGTGTCGGCCTCCCGCCGCCCCCGCCCCCTGAAACTGGTTGGGGAGTGTACATGCCTCATGCCGTATGTGCCCCCTAGAGAAGGTGATGGGCGGGTGCCGGCCTCCCGCCGCACCCGCCCCCGTGAAACAGGCCGGGGCGGGTACCGACCTCCCCCTTCACCCGCCCCCTGAAGGAGGGGACGGGGCGAGTGCCAGCCTCCCACTGCACTGGCCCCCTGAAGGAGTACACCAAGAACTAGCAAGTTAGGCAAATATTTCCTCCCCCGACTAGTATATCAGGCAGATCAATAATAAATTGCCCTCCAAGAGTGCAAAAACCACCTAAAGGCTTACAAATGTATATCAAGTCTTACACCTTGATTGGGGACCCCGCTCCGCAAATATGTGGTTCTACATTACCCCTCAGAGATATAATCTCCGACCACACAGGCACAAAGACCTACCACTCAGAGATAAAATCTCATACCACTCATGCACAAAGGCCCTACCTCAGACTTTAATTCAAAGTCCTACAACTTAGATCCAAACTAGATCCTACCTCAGATTCAACTATTGAATCCTACATCTCAGATCTACATAATGATCATATATTCAGCCTTTATAAGTTTAGGCTTACACTCAGATCAAAATGATCCTACAAAAGAATAGGGGGTTGTTGATGATGTTTGACACCAAAGCTAGAGTCTCTGCATCTTCCTTCTTCTGAATAGAGATTTTCTCTGTCCTATCTCCTTCACAGCTTCAAGTATGGTTCTTCAAGAAAGTTCAGCTTGAGATGTCAAATTACTACAACTAGGGTTTGCCTTTGCTGTAACTTGCTGTTGAAGATCAACAACTAACTGTTAGTAATTTCAGATTAGTGACTTAAACAACTCCAGGCTCTACAACTTTCTCGAGAGGAGGAAGATGAAGTTCAGTTCTTCTCCAAAAATTAACATTAATTTCCTGATCTGATTTCTTTTCTATCCCGCCGTCCGACGACTCTTTGAGCATCGGGACCAGCAGTAGTTAGTAACTGCAACCTTTCTTTAGCATTAAATGTAGTACAACAGGCAAGCGACGCCATTTGTCGTGTACTATAGACTTCCCGCAACATTTGAATTTCTATTGACGTCAGCACCTGTGGTCTTAGTCAAATTCAGACAATTCACCATAGACGTTGAGTGAATGCTTATCACTCAATGCAAAAACACTTAGCCAAATATTTTGCAGCACAAGGCATTGAGTGATCAGTCATCACTCAACAAATATAGACTTTTATGGTCTAACTGATTAGGCGTTGAGTGAACCTTCATCACTCAATGCATTTGTACTTAGCAGATTTTCTATGAATGGAGACATCGTGTGATGCTTCTACACTCAACGCATTCTACCTTAGCCTGCAATCTTGCTGAGGTGTTGAGTGAACAACATTCACTCAACGCTTCTGTACTTTGTTTAATTTCTTATTGAGTTTGTGTTGAGTGAACTGCCTTCACTCAACGATTCTGGACTTAGACAGTTTTTCTATCTACTTCTTCTGAGGCTTTGACATCACTCTGTTCTGTCGACGATTTCTTCTTGAGGTGTTGATTGAACTGCCTTCACTCAATGATTATGGACTTAGACAGATTTCTTGGCAGATTCTTCCGCGGCTTTGACTGCTTGAGCTTTATTCAACGCTTCTGTCTCTGGGCATTGAGTGAACTACCTTCACTCGACACCTATGGACTTAGGCATATTTCTGCCTTGCCAATGTTGAGGCTTTGACTGTCTAGTCTTTACTCAACTCTTTTGTCTATCTGGCGTTGAGTGAACTGGCTTCACTCAACTCCTATGGACTTAGACAGATTTCTGTCTTGTCAGCATCTTTCCTTATATCCACATATCATTGTTACTTAGACTACCTATCTAATCAGTGTAACAAGAGACCACCTGCATACATAGAATTTAAAGCATGCATCAGATACAAACATGTGTATACCATTGTCCTGTAGGCCTTCTTCAAATCTAGGACATTGGGAACAATGGACCCAACAATCTCCCCCTATTTGAAGAAATCAAAACCTAGGACAATGATATACACCAACACATAAACAACATGTAAAACATTTTAGCAGACAGAAATAATGTAAATACATCCAAACATCTGATTTTCATAAAATAGAAGGAACGATTTTTTTATAATGTTTATAATACAAAATTGACACAATTCCTTCAGCCCTTAAGAAATAAAAGAAACATTTTTAGATTTCTGGTTCTCTTATCATTATGCCCCTGCTGGGCTTCTTGGTTGCTTTCTCTTTACTGTCTTCTGACTCCTTTTCTCCCTACCTTTTGGAAGTAGTTGTATGGCTTTTGGAAATATTTTACAGGCTCCACAACATCTGTTGGCAGAGTGCATAGCCACTTGTCCTTCTTGAACTTCCTTCTATCTATTTCATTCTTTTCAAGCTTAGGCCATTCAAGAGAGCTGTAGAGCTTTCCCCTTTCTGTCTTCTTGTTCTTAAAAAGATCCCAGGAAGACAGAATAATAATCCTTGATTGAGTACTCCATTGTTCAAAATCATGTCTTGCCTCCATCTCTTCCTCGAATATTTTCTTGCTCATCCTGGAAGCATCTTCTTCCTCAACAACAGATTTACCTTTTGCCCTTAACTCTTGCTCAATAGTGGGGCTGAATGTAGGACCTTCAACTGATGTATCATACCGTGCTCCGTCTTTAGTATCATACTATTGAGTGTTATACTATTGATTGTCATACTGTTGAATATCATACAGTTCTGCATGCTGATCAGGGTATTGTGTACCATAGTTCCCTTCTTGTAGTGCTTGATGAATCTGGTGAGGAATAATAGGGATATTATCATATGATAGCAATTCAAGCCCAAATGATCCCCTTAGCACATTGGCAGTCTAGACAATATTTTCAGTGTTGGCGTTTATGACATCCTTCTCCCTTTTTTGACTTCTTCACATATCTTTTGAGTCAGGGAGGTGCTGGCCTTAGTCAAATGACTATCCAGATGATCAATGCCAAGGGTGACATGATTCTTGACTTCAATAGATGATCATCTAGAACCTGAGCACAAGCATCCATTCTTCTTTCAAGAATTGTCTTGTGCTTTTCCAACAGTGCCTTCTCTGCATTGTGGGCTGCCAGCAAGTTTCCAGAGAAAATGTTCTAATTTTCCATAAGTGCATCGTGAAGAGTTCTGAGCTCTACTAACTTGTACCGAGTAAAGTCAACTACAGGTGCTGCTCTCAAGAAAAATTTTACAGCCTAGGCCTTGAGCAGATTGACCTCAAATTTACTAGATTTGATCTCTGTTGATAGCTCATTCCTGAGGTTCTTGACTGAGTCATCAACAAAACTTTCCAGCTGCCTTCTCTGGTCATATAGTAACCCTTTCAGCTGAGCCAGGAATGTTCCGGATATTTGATCAGTTTGATGAGATATGCCTTCATCACAAATTGGTTATTGCTCTGGCCTGATATCTTCTCTTATAACAAAGTCAGCCACATCAAAATCTGAAGAGTGCTGAGTTCCCATATTATTAGCAGCAGCAGCTGTTTCCTTATCTGATTCTGAAGACTCTATATTGTAAATAATGCCTTGACTAGGGAGTTCAGGTTAAATCTCCCCCTCAATCTCTGTCATGTCCATAGGGACATCCAGGGCATCAGATGTGATAGTGTCTGTAGGTGGTGCATTTACAAGAGGAAACTGAATATATTTTTGCAAAATCTATATTTGTTCCCCCTCATCAAGAGCTTCTTCCATCCCTTGTTCTAGCAGTTGCTCCCCCTCACTTTGAGGGTTGTATCCACCTTGTGGTACTTAGTCTTTGGGAGTAGTATCTTCTTCATTTGGAGCTGGAGTTGTGATAATCTCCTTTACTATCTCCTCAAATATCTTATTCACTATTTCTTCAGCAACTTATTCAATAACTTCCACTGGATGTATATCCATTTCCTCCTCAACAACAAGATCTTCAGATTGATTTCTACTCACTTGAATCCATGGTGCAGGTTTAGATGAAATTGACACCTGGGAACTCATGTCACTCCTAATCTTATCAGTGGATTGAGTAAGCTCTGGATCATGAGGCTCTTCCTCAGCCTGCTCTGAAGAGCTGCTATCTATACTTTCCTCTAGAATTATGATTGCCTTTTTCTTCTTCTTGGAGGATGACTGTTGTTGTGGTTGCAAAACTCTTTCCCACCTCTCAAGAATCTTAGAATCCATCCTCCTCATGCGGTGGATTCTTGTTCCTAGCCTTAAGTTAAGGATCCCCGGAACACTCTTAAGTAGAAACAGAGAAAGAATTCTACCCAGGTTTGGCTCTAGGAGATATTCTATAATTATGTCAAACACAACTCTTCCCGAATCAGTCTTTTTGGAGAGGATAATCCTGGTCATCAAATCAAACATTTTCTTAGAGATTTTGTCTTGGGAGCCAGTCTTGCATAGCAGTCCCTTCCCAATGACATTAGCAAGGAATTTCCCTTTGAGATTCAGTTTTCATCTTAGGATAGAGCCAGTGGTGTACTTTGACAGTCCACACCACTTGAGAGCATCTTTGGCATCACCTTGATCTAGTTCATCTTCTTCATCAGAACCTTTGAACTTAGGCAGCTGCAGGGCTTTGCTCAGTCTTCTGGAGGTTATCTTAACCTTATTACCATCGATAACAGACTTAATTTTCAGGGATGAGGAGTCGACTTTAGCAGTGGAGTATAGCTCCAATACTTCTCTTTTCCACAGTAGACATGGCTCAGAAAAAAGTAAACTCTAGGTCAGTGACCTGGAGTAGGCGAAGAATATGCTGAACTTCCTCTAGTGCGTCTTTGAATCCATTGCGGGCCAGTTCTAGACCCTCATACAAGAAATCCAATCTCTTAGGTGATATATGTTCTGGAAATTACAGTAGATTTTCCAAGCACTTCGTCAAATCGTCGCACAGGCAGAGAAGGGCAAGGAACAATGTATTTTGTTTTACGGACACATCCTTCTATTTAGTGTTTTCTATTTTAGAAGGTGGAGAGGTGCGTACTTATTTATGATCACAAGGTAATCAACGGTCGGGATTAATCCCGTCACTTAGCTGCAAAATAAGCATGCTGGGAGCATGTATTGAGTGAACTTGACACACTCATTACTCTCGACGCCTGCTGTCCTTACAACACACATGATGCCTGAGCACTTAGACTCAGCACACTCAACTCTTGGTCTTATCTCAGCAAACTCGATGCCTGGACTCTTAGTCCAATTTTATTTGATGTATCCTGCAAGGATTAAAACTGCATGCATCAAGCACAAACTATATGTGGAGCTACTGAAGCTGGGCTAAATTCAACATACCTGTTGGGTCCATTAATCCAAATATCCCAGATTTGTAAGAAGTCAAACAAGTTAATGACATACACACTGTTGTATTTGATATGTGTTTAAGTTTATGCATGCAGGTTAGTCCTTGTCATATTGATTGGATAGATGGACACAAAGAAGGATGATGGACATGTAAGATATACAGCTAAGTCTACTGGCATTGAGTGAAGTGGCTTCACTCAACACCAAAAGTCAAGGAGAATGCTGATAAACGGCAAGGTTGAAGAAAGACGGAAAACTTTTTATGTCCACAAGCGTTGAGTGAAGTCTACTAACTCAACACCAGATGACTAAAAGCTATGAGTACAACATGTATAGTCAAATCCAAGCTATTGACAAGCTGAAAATGTGGCTAAGTCCACAGGCGTTAAGTGAAGTCAACTCACTCAATACCATGAAGCCAAAAGCTTTGAGTAATACTCAACCTGTCAAATCCTAAGAAGAAACAGGTAGAAATGTGGCTAAGTCCACAGACGTTGAGTGAACTCTACTCACTCAACGCCATATGGAAAAAAGCTGTGAGACAGACTAAAGTAGTCAAAGCCTTTGCTTTGACAGTAAAGAAATTTGGCTATGTCCAAATGCGTTGAGTGAAACTTACCCACTAAACTCCTAGTGACAGAAAATCTGTCCAAGTATTTTTGTGTTGAGTTAAGCTTACTCACTCAACGCTTAGTGACAGAAAATCTGTCTAAGTGTTTTGGCGTTGAGTGAAGCTTACTCACTCAATGCCTAGTGACATAAAATCTGTCCAAGTGTTTTGGCGTTGAGTGAAGCTTACTCACTCAACGCCTAGTAACGAAAAATCTGTCTAGGTGTTTTGGCGTTGAGTGAAGCTTACTCACTTAACGCCTAGTGACAAAAAATCTATCCAAGTATTTTGGCATTGAGTGAAGCTTACTCACTAAATGCCTATTAACAAAAAATCCATCTAAGTGTTTTGTCTTTGAGTGAATTTACTCACTCAACGCTTAATGATAAAAAATCTGTCTAAGTGCTTTGGCATTGAACGAATCTTACTCACTCAACACATATACTAATGTGTTTGAATTTGACTAAGTCCATAGATGCTGACGTCAGCATGAGTCATCAAAGGTCAACAATGTCAACATATTTCAAATACTTTAGGGGAATGATGCAGTATGCCTTTAATGGCGTCGACGGCCAATTGTTGTTGTTTTCTGTAAAAGAAAGGTGGTAACTCGTCCTTTAAGGCTGGGCCCACAGGACAAAGAACTGTTGATCAGCTGACTATAAAAGGGAAAGATTGGCTGAAAGGAAAAAACCTTTTTAGGGTATTTTGATTATGCATTGCGGCTGAACATCATCTTCTTTCTCATCATTGTTGTTGAGCTTGAAGAAGGAGTTCTTTTCAGTAAACCCAAAAGCGACAAGAGTTAGCTGTTGAGATCTTCATCTGTTACAACAAGTTTGGAAATGATTTTTGATAGAGAAGAGCATCAGAGCTTTCAGAGTTCTGCAAGTCGTGATAGCTGATTGAAGAAGTTCAGAACTATCAAATCCATAGTCTTCAACAATAGTTACTTCCAACACATGCAATAATCCACTAAAGATTTTTTTCAACTTGCAGCTGAGAAGAAGTTGGGCAGAATCATTCTCAGCCCCGGAAGCTGACACAGAGAAATTTCTCAGGTGTCAATACATCTCAACCTATTTCATTCTGCAGGGTCCATTATTGGATCTGTGTAGGATCCATTGTATTTAAGTTGTAAGCCTATGTTATAAAGGCTGAGTGTAGGATTCTTTCTTGAATCTGATGTAGGGCTGGTAGCTTGAGTGTAGGATCATTTATTGATCTGAGTTGTAGGATTCTTTAGATTTGAGGTAGGGCTATCCTTCCAGCCCGATTTGTACGGCATTTGAGCCTAAGGTAGGTGATTGTTTTATCATTGAGTGGTAGGGCTTAGTTCCTGAGTTGTAAGTCTTGAAGGAGACTAAGTGGTCCTGCAGGATTGTGTTTTAAGTTCTTTGGAGGCGAGATATTGGTGAAGAGCCTTGTCTAACACACTATTAGAAAGGTGGGAGGGACATTGAACGTACCCACAATCTAGGGAACCATTATAAAATATTTGTGTCTTCTGTGTGGATGTCTTGAAAGCTTAACTATATAAATCACAAAGCACAACTTAATCAAAGAAAGGGCCAAAGATGTTCAAAAGCGACCAAAAACCTATTCACCCCCTCTAGGTGTTTAGCTGACCTTGAAAACAAAAACTTTCAAGTGGTATCAGAGGGAGGTTACTCAAGAAAGGCTTAAAAGTCTGAGTAGATCTCCAAGATTAGCTACAAATCTGTCCTAATGGGTTCAGGAGTGAACTATAAGGAGCTGGCTTCCATGAAGCTTCCAATCTGTAAGAAGGAAGGATCTGGCATCGAGAAGGAGAGGGTCAGGTTGTTCATGTAAGCAGCTGACCCTAGGATATTTATTACAGTCACAAAGGGACCTTTCATCCCTATGGAAGTCTCAGTTCAGGACACAAATGTCCAGACACCCAAGACCTATTCTGAAACGATAAATGATGAAGTCATTCTTGCCACTATGGACAAGAGGGCACAAAACTTATAGTTAGTGCCATAGATGACTCCACCTTTCAGAATCTGGTGCACTGCAAGACCTCCAAGGAGATGTGGGACACTTAGTGTTCTACATGGAGGGCATAAAGGAAGTCAGAGATGACAGAAAGTCCATGCTCAACCAAAATTATGAGGCTTTTAGGCAGAGTAAGACTGACAATATAGCGGAGTGCTATGAGAGATTCTTCAAGATAGTCAATGACCTGAGGACATGTGACAGGGTTCTCAACACCTATGAGCTAAATGACAAGTTTCTCAGGTCTCTAACTAGAGAATGAGATACTAAGATATGTGTCATCAGAGAGGTGTCAAAGCTTGTTGACACTCCACCACCAATACTGTTTGGGAAGCTGCTGTCCTATGAAATCCAGCTGACTGCCAGGAAGGAGGAGGAGAAAAATAGCAAGTCTCAGGCCAAAGAAAAGTCTGTGGCGATCAAAGCTAAAGCCACAAGGAGGAGCGGAAAAAGACTCCCTCTCCACCAAGGAGGGATGCTGAGTATGACTCAGAAAAGTCGGAGACAAGCACATCAGACTGCCACATGTCTAATGAGGACTTTGTTGCCTTCTCCAAGCAGTTCCAGAAATTGATGAAGAGGAAATATTTTTAGAGCAGACCTTCCTCCTCCTCACATAACAGGAAGAAATCCTCCAAGGAGGACAGATATGGTTCTAAAAATGGTAAATAGATTTCTACTAATGTTATCTGCTATTGCTGCAACAAATTAGGGCATGTGGTAGCTGACTGTCTAGTGAAGAGAAGAGAGGATGGTGAGAAGAAGCACCACCATCAGCACAAGGGAAAGAAGGAAAAGACCTTTGTGGCTAAAAAGTAGAAAAGTTGGATTGACTCTTCTTCTTTAGAGTCAGAAGATGAAGAAGTGGAAACCTACATAGTGTTATATTCTGCTGAAGAAGAAGTCTTCATTGGGATGCTTGCTGCTATTGTAGAAGAAACTAATGAAGATTATCCTGTTGCCAGGATTGAAATCAGGGCCCCTCTATCACAGTCAGGTAGTGATTTCGAGGTGGATGATGAAGAAGAAGAAGACAGCTGCTACCATGGGCTGATGGTTATGGCTGATGAAGAGTCCAGCCAAGATCAGCCTGGTAAATAGAAGGTACATTCTTTGTCTAAGTCTTCGTCTAAGTCAGGCTATGCGACCAGCCCAGATTCTGAAGCTCATTCATCAAGAGATGAAGTAGATTCTAAATCTAAGGAATATGTCAATTCTTTAATTAACAAATATGGAGTCCTTCTGAGTGCTTTCAGGAAAAGTAAGTTGTTGGATAAGAAGAAAGCTAAGGAAATTTCCTCCCTTCAACTTGTTGCTGCCAAGCATGCATATTTAGCTTCCATACTGGATCTAAAGATGAAGGAAATCTGTGAAATAAAAACAATTTCCTTCATTCAGATAGGCACCATAGAGTACCAGGAAAACTAAATAAGGGACCTAGAAGAGTTTCTGTGGAGGGAGAAGAGGATAGTGGCTAGTTATTCAAAGCCAAGTTCAGTGCTGCCCTTAATATACTCCTTCACCTCCCAAAATGGTTAGAAGAGATTGGGTTTCAAGGGCACACGAGAGTTGCCAATCCCAAAGGAAAGGGAAAAGCTCTAGTGCAACCACTAGCCTCCAAGCCTCCTATTCCATTCAAGAGAGTTCTGTTACCTTTTAACAGGTATGACCAATAGAGCATATATGATCACTGGGAGAATGGTAGATCCACTAGTGTGAACAAAGATGTTGACACTATGGTGGTAGATATAGCAAGGGTGCAAGTGTGTAACACCTCCATCCATTACATGACATATAATAGAAGGTCCGACTCGGGGCCCCACACCATATGCCACAAACAGACGGTGAAGTTACGGGTTAATATCAGAGTTGCGCATCCTACCACAGAGCAGTATAGCGGAAGCTTTTACGTTGATTGAACCCAGCTCATTAGAATGTCCACAATATATAAACCAACATTTATATGTCTCACACCACGAAGGAATGATATACAAGTACACAAAAAGCTTGGATTTATTACCTTAAAGTTAAGCTTAGCACATATAGTTTCCATATATCTGCACGCAGACCCGCCACACATGAACAATATCTCATATAACCTTCTTTGGCCGTCTAGGTTGAGCATAACAGCAGCAGCGATAGCAGCAGCATCAAGGGCTTCAGCCCCCTATTCCCGCTCATCTCTCCTGCACCTGTACAGGACAGTCCACCACAACGATGGCAAACAAAGCAACGGTCAGTGTTTAACTGACCAAATTATAACGATCCTACCCCTTACCCGGGGTAGTGGCATTTGTTCCCTGCAGGCATAGCATTTTACAAGCAGATATAGCACATAATGTGCGCTTACGTACAATCCACATATCATAAAGGTCGCCCACGCGGCCTGACGTTCCGTGCAGTCAGGGCACATTATTGGTGTACCGGATAAACCAGTCGCCCACCGCCATGCAAGGCCCGAAGCCCAACGATAAACTTGAGCATTTTGATCCATGGATGTCAGCCAGAGACTTAGTCTTATAACGACCCAGGATTGGCCCGTAGCCCCCCTTGGTATCGTAGCTCGCAGGCCTAAGACTTCTACCGAGTTCTAGGCTCCCAGGAACTCATGGCAGATAACCCGGATAAAGTTCAACCTTTGCCCGTTGCTCAAACAATTAGTTCGATGCAAAGACTAATGCGGGTCAGCATCCCCTTTTCTGTTCGGCATGAGGCCTTTTGAAGAGCTGATCAAGCTCACAAATAGCCATGCTGTCCCCGAAGGACTGGCTTCATAGTCACAAGTTAACTAGGAGCTATCGCCAGTGGTACTCACTCTTGCTCGGCGTTAGCGACAGAACTCACTTTCCATCCCTAGCCCTAACCTTATCGTTCATAGCATACATCACAAGCACTGAGTGGGTATTTTCCTGGACTTTCATTCCAGTACTTCCTGCTACTATCCTTCACAGGCATAACCCACTGAGATCACAAGCATAGTCATTTATATACGCGGAGTCTTCTCTGTTGTGTAATATAAAATATCACCAATCCAGACCAACCTGTCCAGATGCGTTTCACATAGTATGCATATTCCGAACTTCACATTTCCGGATCTACATGCAAGACATCTTGGCGATCTCCAGAATCAACCCAAGGAATCCCTTAAGAAGTCGCCTTTTCGTGGGGGAAAACATATGCATATGTCAAATCAAGGACTTCACATGTCCAAGGAAGAAAGATCGTTACCCTTGATGACCTCCTTTGATCCATTGACATCTAGCCAATTGGAAAGCACCGCAGCGGCCATGCCTCCACAAATCTGGCCTCGGATCTCGATATGGAACTCTGAAGCTCCACCGACGGCCGGATCCCTTTCTTCTCCTCCTCCTTCCTCTCGCTTCTCTTTAGCTCTTTTAGAAAGAGAATGACACAAGTTAAATGAGACTCACCTTCTCAATTTCAGCCTTAAAGCAGTAGGGAGAAGCCTGGGCCATTAGATCCCAGGTGAAGGAAATGGACAACCACAAATTTTCCACAAAGGTCTATTTTTGGGCTGACATGGCCAGTGACATGCCCATGTCACAGGCCATGTACCTTAAGCGGCACACAACCGAATTACCTAGAGCAGGACACAGCCATGTGACACGCCCGTGTCACAGGCTGTGTGACCTGACACGCCTTCAGACATGCCCATATCTGCGGCCGTGTACCTCAGACGGCACACACCCGATTCAACCAGAACATAACACGGCCATGTGACATGCCCGTGTGCCCATAGTCACACCCGTGTCTTGCCCGTGTTCACAAGGCCTCAATTCCTTGTCCAAAACCAGAGATAGATACGACCATATGACATGCTTGTGTCATATATGACACGCTCGTGTCACAAGCCGTGTTCCCCACTCGAGGATCGTCGAGCACATTTACTCGAGTGGAGATTGACGAACCAGAGGAGGACACGCCCTCGGACACGCCCATGTCGTAGGGCGTGTTCCCTCTCGAGAACTCGTTGAGTGCATTTCGTCGAGCACTCGATAGGCTGTTCAGCTAAGTAGAGTAGGACACGGCTTGGGACACGCCCGTGTCCCAGGCCATGTTGCCCAAACTTAACCCAATCTTGATATTTGGGGTGTTATAACCCTCCCCTCCTTATAAGAAATTTCGTCCCGAAATTTGTGCATAATAAGGAAATCAGCAGTCACAATGTTATAACTTTAAACATGTCTATTGCAACAAGAGATATACTGAACAACAGGTGTAAGCGAACAACTCGGGAAATTCAGCTCGCATGGTCTGCTCTCGCTCCCATGTTAGCTCCTCATGGCCACAGTTGTCCCACCGGACTTTGACCATCCCGATTGTCTTGTTTTGCAATTATTTATCGGCTCTATCCTCGATCTGAATGGGCCTAACCTTCGCCATTAGCCCATACTCCACCGGTACACAATTGTTCTCGATCACCTGAGCTGGATCTTTGACGTCTTTCCGAAGCACAGATATGTGAAACACATCATGCAATCCACTCAATTCTGCCGAAAGATCTAGCCGATAGGCAGCTTCCCCAACTCGCTCCTCCACTTCAAATGGACCAAGATATCTACGCCAAATCCTGGACACGCCTTTGAAGGGTTTGATCTTCAAATATACCCAATCGCCCACCGCGAACTCCACGTTCTGCTGCTTGGCGTTGTAGTATCTTGCTTGTCGATCCTAGGCTATCAGTAGCCTCTCCCGAATAGAGTGTATCGTCAAGTTAGCTTCATCGACATCTTTGTGCTTATATAGTTTGAATTTGCCTGTTTCTACCCAAGCTAACGGTGTACGACACTTCCAACCATATAGAGCTTCAAACGGTGCAATACCGATGCTCGCTTGGTAGCTATTATTGTAGGCAAACTCCACCATATAGAGATGATCTTCCCATCTTGTACCAGAATCCAAGGCGCACATTCGGAGCATATCCTCCATTGTTCTATTGGTCCTCTCAGTCTAGCCCTCCGTTTAGGATGAAAGGTCGTACTGAATATCAACTTCGTTCCCAACAATTGATGGATTAGCCTCCACTCGTTCGATGTGAATCGCCCATCACGATCACACACGATGCTACGAGGAACACCGTGTCAAACTTTTCACTGAATCGTCCCACTTGTTCGGAAGGAAGTGAGCCATTTTCACCAACCGGTCTACAATCACCTAGATGGAATCATTCCCGCGTTGAGATCTCGGTAACCTGTGCGCGATATCCATTGAAATACCATCAAACTTCCATTCCGGAATCGTTAACGATTGCAAGAAACCTCCGGGCTTCTGGCATTCCGCTTTCACCAAAGCACAAGTTTGATATTTAGCCACATAATGAGCTATGTCTTTCTGTAGTCTTTGCCACAATAACAACTTCTTCATATCCATGAACATCTTTGTGCTCCCAGGGTAGATTGAGTATTTTGTAACATGCGCTTCATCCATCAATTCTTCTCTCAACTTACCCATACTCTGGACGCACAAACGACCCTCTTTCCACAAAAGGCCGTCGTCCAAGGAGAATTGGCTATCAAGCCCATGCTTTGCATCGCGTTGGAGACTATCATCTAGCTCAGTTGCTCGTCGAATTATGTATGCAAGGTCATCTTGTACCTCCGTCCAGTGTAAGCATGCATCGGTTGTGGAATTCCTGTCAACAAAAGAAATCTCTAACGCTTCCAACTCCTGGATCAGACGCTCATCATGCATCTGCAACCAATTTGCCCTTGACGGAGTTCTACGACTCACGGCATCTGCGACCACGCTTCCCTTCCCGGTAATGTGATGAATCTTACACGTATAGTCTCTGAGGAACTCTACCCACCTTTGTTGTCGCATATTGAGATCTTTTTGCACCAATAAGTACGTTAGGCTCTTATTGTCCGTGAATATATCCACCTTCACTTCATATAAATAATGTCGCCACAATTTAAGCGCAAAGATCACCGCCACCAACTCCAGGTTATGGACTGGATAACTTTGCTCATGCCCTTTCACCTGGCGTGAGCCATACATAATCACCTTTCCCACTTGACGAAGAACGCAGTCGTTTGTTCCACATGGCGACGTCAAAATGGGCGTCGGGGTCAAACGACTCTTTAGCTCTTCAAAAGCTCACATGCACTCTGACATCCAAATGAACTGTTGCAACACCAACAACAAGTGATTTGCATGATCAGCTTCCGATTGAGAGTACACCAAGATATCATTAATGAAGAGAATCACAACCAGGTCCAAGTACTCTCGGAACATTCGGATAAACACCAATGGCGCATTACATAGCCCAAACGGCATTACAGTAAACTCGTAATGACCGTAGCATCTCATCTACTCATGGCATCGAATGTCCCTTTTTTTTCTTCGTCAACTTATTCAATTCACGGTAATCAATACACAATCGAAGGCTACCGTCCGTCTTTTTCAAAAAATAGCAAACGCGCTCCAAGGTGACATACTTGGGCGTATATAACCCTGTTCCAATAACTCTTGCAATTTCAATTCAGCCATTTCCTCTGGAGCCATGCGATATGGCGAGCGGGCCACATGTTTCGCACCTGGCACCAACTCAATAGTGAAGTCAATCTCCTACTGGGGTAGTAGCCCAGGAAGATCCTTAGGAAACACATCAACAAACTCCAATACAATCAGAACATCACTCACACTGGCCTTTGGCCAACAGCCTGAATCAGCGTGAAGAATAACTCCCCACTCTTCCGAAAAGCATTGACGACTTGGAGTGCAGACATCAAGGTCCCGCTCACCCCTTGCATACCAGCGACCTTCGTCACAAGCTCGGTATGCTGGCCCAGTGTGATCTCATCTAAATTACATTCAAGAAAGGCAAGCTGTTCCGAGAGCTAGTCCATACCAAAAATCACATCAAATTTCGATATCGATAGCACAGACGCATCCAAACAGAAATCCCGATTTCCAATTTGAACTGCCACCTCTCCAGCCCTATCCGCAAGCATCAAACATCCATTTGGTAATAACACCATCACACTATCTACCATTAATCGAATCGGTACAACGATCCATGACACGAGGTCCACATATAGAAATGAATGAGAAGCACCAGTATCAAACAGAGCTCTCGCCGGATAGTCTTGAGTCAGGACAAAGCTGAATACAAATACATCCTATGCAAGCTACAAACAAGATATGAAAGAGCCAAAACAGTAATTCAATATGTCACCGCATATCGGTGACAATGTCACTTTGTTGTATGACCTTCTGCTGACCAAGTTTAAATACTCGGGGTCACGCCTGGGCGGTCGTGGACTCCACCACTACCTTTCCCTTGTCATCATCTGACGCTCCGGTCATCGTTTCATCCTTTGGCTGACCAACCCGACAGTCACGGGCTATATGCCCCACGTTACCTCATGTATTAGATCATCAACGTTCCATTCATGTTCACAACTACCGTGCAAACATGTTTATTCCAATCGTATATGTATTGTACCAGTCTAAGTACACAAGGAACATTTGAAGCCTCCATTCAAAGACTAACGACATGTTTGTACACACAAAACATGCACAATACAAGAGCATAGTTATTTATGTACATAAATGCGAATTTTCCTTCTTGGTTATTGTCATTTAACGACCAACTCGGCAATATCGGGCTTTAAGTCCTTCTTTACCACACGAGTAGCACTTGTATTGTTTCTTTGGCTTCTGGTCACCACCCCAACACTCTCGGGCAAGGTGTCCCTTCTTGCCATAAGTATAACAAGCATGAGTCTCGTGTTTCCCCCCTCTTGCGGTGAGCAGGCTTTTTAACCCGTGAAGAACTCGATTCCCCGATTGCAGTCATTTGATGGGTTATTGTCATGTCCATCTCCAATAGTCTAGCTGACTGCACCAATGGTTGGAATCCCATTAACTTCAGACCTATCAACAGAAAACATAGTTCCCGACGTAGCCCATCATAAAACCTGTTGATTTTAGTTCCTTGGTTTCAAACACAAACTCTGGATGTTGTCTCAGTGCAACAAATGCATGAAAGTATTCCTCAATCGTGTCCACTCCTTGGTTCAGGCACATGTTCAATGACAAAGCTGATGCTCTTCCCCTTGCCGTCTGCTCAAGTACATCGACCGGCATGGGACGCACCACTAGAACAAAGGGTTGGACTCGTCCCTCATGTTGGGCCTTGATCATTGCGAAGACCACATCAGCGATCAATCAGACCGTCTCTACCGAAGGAGGAGGTGGTGGTACCACAGTTGGTGTCATCAGTCCCATCGAATATTAGGGTTCTTGCTGCCCCGCATGCACGCTAGTCTCCTATAGTCATGAAACACACAAGTAAGCAACAAACATTGTTAGAAAGTAGCGAAAAGAAGCGAAAAGTAGAGAACAAGCGGATAAGCTTTTGAATAATTGAAACTTTATTATCCAAAAAAGGTATCTATTACAATGGTATGCCCTCCTTTATATAGAATGGAGGAGAGATGAGAGAATACAAATAAGAGATGTGGGACTAAAATTTACAGGACTAAGCGGACTATACAAAACAAACCGCACAAGCCGCGCGGTTAGATAGCAGGGCTAACCGCACGGCTACCACCAGAGAGGAAGAGAGACCGCCAGAGTAGACCGCCAGACCGCCCGGCCTCCAAGCCGGCTGAGACAAACCGCCAGACCGCGCGGTCTTCAACCCGCCAGGACAAACCGCCAGACCGCCCGGTCACCAACTTCAACACTCCCCCTCAAGCTGGAGCATATATATCGATCATGCCCAGCTTGTCGCAGATGTGGAAAAAGGAAGCGGACACCGGCTTGGTGAAGACATCTGCCAACTCGTTGTCGGAAGTAACAAATGGAGTGCAAATCTGTTTCTTCAATATTTCTTCCCGAATAAAATGACAGTCGACTTCTATGTGTTTTGTTCTCTCATGAAAGACTGGATTTTTGGAAATGTGTATCGCGGCCTTATTGTCACAGAACATAGGAAGAGGATAGTTGTAAACCTCTCCTAAGTCAAGCATGAGAGCCCGCAACCACTTCAACTCACATGTAGTCGATGCCATGCTGCGATATTCCGCCTCTGCACTGGACCTGGAAACGACAGACTGTTTCTTGCTCTTCCAACTCACAAGATTGCCTCCAACAAATGTGCAGAAACCTGAAGTCGATTTGCGGTCCCCTTTGTCATCCGCATAGCTTGAATCAGAGTACGCTTCAACCCTAAGGTGACCATTGTTCTGAAATAAGAGTCCTTTCCCTGGAGCAGTTTTAATATATTCTAATATCCTCAGAGCAGATTGTAGATGACACTCCCTCGGAGCTTGCATGAACTGGCTCACCTTGCCAACAGCATAAGAGATGTCGGGTCTGGTTACCGTGAGATATATGAGCTTGCCCACCAGATGTCGGTATCTCGTAGGATCGGAGAGAAGAGGTGAGTCATCTGTCCAAGTTTTGTCTTCTCCAACAGCCATAGGACAACGTGCAGGTTTAGCACCAGTCAGTCCTGCCTCCTTTAAAAGATCAAGAGCATACTTCCGTTGTGAAAGGACCATGGAGTTGGGCTTTCTAGAGATTTCAATGCCCAGAAAGTATTTCGGGGAGCCCATATCCTTTGTGACCAGATGTTGACGAAGGTGTTTCTTGGTCATCAATATCCCATCCTGGTCATCGCCAGTAAGAAGAATGTCATCAACATAAACCGCAAGAACAACAAGACCAGAGGCGGTTTTCCGAACAAACAAGGAGTGATCTGCTGAGCTTCTTGTAAAACCAATGGCCGCAACAATGCCACTGAACTTGTCAAACCAGGCACGAGGACTCTGTTTGAGGCCATAGATAGCCTTCTTTAGCCGGCATACCCGTGTCTCCCCCTGAGCAACATACCCAGGAGGTTGCTCCATGTAAACATCCTCCTGCAGATCACCATAGAGGAAGGCATTCTTAACATCTAGCTGCGAGATGGGCCAATCCCTGTTGACAGCCACAGAGAGAAGAACCCGAATAGTGCTGAGACGGGCCACAGGAGAGAAAGTGTCAAAGTAATCAATCCCATAAGTTTGGGTAAAACCCTTGGCAACCAGGTGAGCCTTATAACGATCCACACTGCCATCCGGTAGAAACTTCACCACGAAGACCCAGCGACAGCCAACAACATCGGTGCCGAAGGGAGGAGGAACAAGGGTCCAGGTGCCCCGTTCAGTTAGAGTAGCAATCTCCTCATCCATGGCATCTTTCCAATGAGGAATAGTAAGGGCCTCCTGGTAGGAACGGGGGGTGGCAGTGGCCGAGATAGCCAGTGCAAAAGCTCGGCGAGCAGGGGTAAGACGATCATAGGAAACCACTGCAGCAAGCGGGTGTTGGGTACAGGCCCGAACTCCTTTGCGAAGAGCAATCGGGAGATCCAGGTCAGCAGGTGCCTCAGGCCCGAACCCCTGATCTGCCTGATGCTCCAGGTCAGCAGGTGCCTCAGTATCCGGCGTATCCGTGGTGGAGAGAGCTGGCCCGGGAGTAGAGAGAGATGGCAGCGGAGTGGAGGGAGAAAGCGGAGTAGAGGGGGGAGATGATGAGGATGGGGAAGACGGTGGAGTGGGTGGAGAGGGCGGAACAGCAGTGGGAGCAGAGGGAATGGATGGGTTGGTATGAGAAGTAGGAGTAGGAGGAGGAGAAGAGGAAGCGGGAGAGAAGTAAGAGGCATTGGCAAAGAAGGTGACATCCGCAGAGACAAATTGCTTGCGGGTAACAGGGTCAAAGCAGCAATATCCTTTCTGAGTGGGAGAGTAGCCCAGAAAGACACATTTGGTGGCACGTGGGGAGAGTTTGTCACGGGTGGCAGCGGGAGAGTGCACAAAAGCGGTGCACCCAAAGATGTGTAGAGGAAGAGGAAAGGGATCCTTGTCTGGATAAAGAATGGAGAAGGGGGTAGCACCGTGGAGAACTGTGGAGGGAAGGCGATTGATGAGATAGCAGGAGAGGAGGACAGCATATCCCCAATAGGAGCGAGGAACATGCATTTGAGTCATCATAGTGCGAGCGACATCAAGAAGGTGACGGTTTTTGCGTTCCGCCACCCCATTTTGTTGGGAGGTGTAGACACAACTTGTTTGACGAATAACACCATGGTGAAGACAAAAGGAGGAGAAGTCGTGGCTAAGATACTCCTTAGCATTGTCAGAACGAAGGAGTTTAATAGACGTATCAAACTGAGTCTTAACCATAGAATAAAAGGAGGTCCAAACAGAGAACAGCTCGGAGCGATCTTTGAGAAGATATACCCACGTACATCGAGAGAAATCATCAATGAAGGTGACAAAATAGGAACTACCCCGACCGATGGTGAGGTTAGGAGCGGGTCCCCATATGTCAGAGTGAACGAGGTCGAACGGACGGGAAGAGCCTCGACTTTGCGTTGGGGGGAAGGATGAGCGGTGATGTTTGCCAAGTTGACATGCATCACAGTTTAGAGGAGGATGATGAGGAGGGAGGTGCGGGAAGAGCTGGCGGAGAATTCGGGGAGGAGCATGTCCAAGGCGAAGATGCCATTGGAGAAGATCTGTAGAGGAGGAGGAGAAGGCGGAGAAAGCAGAAACGTTGTCGAGGAATAGAGGCCACCACTCTCAGTCCCGGTAGCAATCGTCCGTTGGGAATCCGGATCCTGAAAGGTACAAGAGCTAGGGGTGAATATGACAGAACACCTTAGTTGCTTGCATAAAGAAGTAACCGATAATAAGTTGCACGGAAACTTGGGCACATAGAAGGTATCAGCCAGGCAGAGAGAGGGAGTGACTTGAACCATGCCCGTCCCATGGACCGGGGAGGGAGATCCATCAGCAATAATGACCGGGGGCAACTGAGCATGTGTGTCAAGAAGAGAGAAATATTGAGGATTGCCGGTCATATGATTGGTTGCACCAGAGTCGATGAGCCATCTGCCGTGAGTAACAACATGAGCACTTCCAGAAGAGGTGACCACGGAGGCGGACAGGCCTGAGAAGGGAAAAGCCATGGAGGCAAGAGAGGAGCAGGCCGCGATGATAAGAACAAGCCGCAAGAAGAGAAAAGAGCACCAAGCCGGGCGAACAGCAACAGGTCGGGCGGCTAGGAAGGCCGCTACCAAGAAGCAGAGCAAAGCAGAGGGAAAGAAGTCGCACGGCTTGAAAAAGTCGGGCGAACAGAGGAGAACAGGTCGCACGGCAAAAGATGAGGCCGGCGCGACTAGCAAGCAGGAACGGGTAGAGGGGAATAACAAGTAGTGCGAACAGCAGCGGCTAGCAAGAGGTCAAAGGCACAGCGGGGAAGAGGTCGCGCGGACTGAAAAGGTCGAGCGAACAGAAGAGAGGAGAAGGGCAGGTGACCGCGACCAAGATGCGGGTGAGAAAGGAACAACCCGCACGGTCAGGCAGATCACAGCAGCAAACCGCGAGTATAGGGGCAAGCGGAGATGGGGAAAGCAGAAGCGGACAGGGAGAAGAAGTCCGCAGCGGGTACACACAAGCCGCAAAGACTATGAGAGGCAAGAAAGAGCAAGGAGCGCGGCGACAAGGAAACAGGTCGCTGCGAAAAGGCACCAGGAGAAGAGAACAAGAAGCAAGCCGCGCGAACAGAGCAGCGGACAGAAACAAGCCGTGCGGATAGAAACAAGCCGCGCGGACAGAAGAGGAGGCAAGCCGCGAACAAGTCGCAGAACGCGGAAAACAAGCCGCGAACAACAGAGAGCGCACAGAATCAGGAGGAAATGACCGTGTCCTCTGATACCATGTTAGAAAGTAGCGAAAAGAAGCGAAAAGTAGAGAACAAGCGGATAAGCTTTTGAATAATTGAAACTTTATTATCCAAAAAAGGTATCTATTACAATGGTATGCCCTCCTTTATATAGAATGGAGGAGAGATGAGAGAATACAAATAAGAGATGTGGGACTAAAATTTACAGGACTAAGCGGACTATACAAAACAAACCGCACAAGCCGCGCGGTTAGATAGCAGGGCTAACCGCACGGCTACCACCAGAGAGGAAGAGAGACCGCCAGAGTAGACCGCCAGACCGCCCGGCCTCCAAGCCGGCTGAGACAAACCGCCAGACCGCGCGGTCTTCAACCCGCCAGGACAAACCGCCAGACCGCCCGGTCACCAACTTCAACAAACATATTGCCAACAGAAATACCATGAATGCACAGGTTCCCCAAACAAGTGTATTTGCATTCCTTAGTGGACATTCTTGAGTTCATTAATGTTATAGTGGGTCGCACTTGCACGCGCTCGCCACTCCACAAACGAATTCGACCACGAATTTGAAAGGGAAGGACCAAGACAAACTGATACCAAAATTGTAACACCTCCATCCGTTACATGACAAATAATAGAAGGTCCGACCGGAGCCCCACACCATATGCCATAAATAGGCGGCGAAGTTACGGTTTAATATCAGAGTTGCGCATCTTACCACAGAGCATTCTTGCAGAAACTTTTACGTTGATTGAACTCAGCTCATTAGAATGTCCATAATATATAAACCAACATTTATGTATCTCACACCATGAAGGAATGTTATACAAGTACACAACAAGCTTGGTCTTATGGCCTTACAGTTAAGCTTAGCACCTATAGATTCCATACATCAGCACGCAGGCCGGCCACACATGAACAATATCTCATATAACCTTCTTTGGCTTTCTAGGGCCAGCACAACAGCAGCAGTGGCAGCAGCAGCATCAAGGGCTTCAGCCCCCTATTCCCGCTTGTCTATCCTGCACCTGCACATGACAGTCCACCGCAACAGTGGTAAACAAAGCAATGGTCAGCGTTCAGCTGACCAATTTTTAACGATCCTACCCCTTACCCGGGGTAGTGCCATTTGTTCCCTGTAGGCATAGCATTTTATAAGCAGATATAGCACACAATGTGCGCTCATGCACAATACACATATCACAAATGTCGCCCACATGGCCCGATGTTCCATGCACTTAGGGCACATTATTGGTGTACCAGATAAACAAGTCGCCCACTCCCATTCAAAGCTCGAAGCCCAACGACAAACTTAGCATTTTGCTCCATGGCTGTCAGCCGGAGACTTAGTCTTATAACGACCCGGGATTGGCCCATAACCCCCCATGATATCGTAGCGCGCAGGCCTAAGACTTCTGCAGAGTTCTATGTGCCCAGGAACTCATGGCAGATAATGCGGATATAGTTCAGCCTTTGCCTGTTGCTCAAACCGTTAGTTCAATGCAAAGACTAATGCGGGCCGACATCCCCTTTTCCGTTCTGCACGAGGCCTTTTAAAGAGCTCACCAAGCTCACAAATAGCCATGTTGTCCCCGGGACTGGCTTCACAATCACAGGTTAACTAGGAGCTATCGTCAGTGGCACTCACTCTTGCCCGGCGTTAGCGATAGAACTCACTTTCCATCCCTAGCCCTAACCTTATCGTTCATAGCATACATCACAAGCACATAGTGGGTATTTTCCTGGACTTTCATTCCATTACTTCCTGCTACTATCCTTCACAGACATAACCGACTGAGATCACAAGCATAGTTATTTATATAAACGGAGTCTTCTCCGATGTGAAACATAAAACATCACCAAGCTAAACCAACCTGTTCAGATGGGCTTCACACAGTATGTTTATTCCGTACTTCACGTTTCCGGATCTACATGCAAGACATCTTGGGGATCTCTAGAATCAACCCAAGGAATGCCTTACGAAGTCACCTTTTGGTGGGGGAAAACATATGCATATGCCAAATCAAGGACTTCACATGTCCAAGGAAGAAAGATCGTTACCCTTGATGATCTCCTTAGATCCATGGACATCTAGCCGGTTGGAAAGCAACGCAGCGGACTTGCCTCCACAAATCTGGCCTCGGATCTCGATACACAACTCTGAAGCTCCACCGGCACCCAGATACCTTTCTCCTCCTCCTCCTTCGTCTCCCTTCTCTCTAGCTCTTTTAGAAAGAGAATGGAAAAAGTTAAATGAGACTCACCTTCTCAATTTCGGCCTTAAAGCAGTAGGGAGAAGCCTGGTGTAACACCCCAAAGCCTAGAAATTGGCAAAATTTGGGTGATACGGCCTGTGACACGAGCATGTCACAGGGCGTGTCCTTCTTGGGTGAGCAGTCGACGAGTGGTCGACAAATCTTCGGTCGAAGATTGTTGAGTGCAGGGTACACGACCTGTGACACGGGCGTGTCACAGGGCGTGTCTCGCGGGTCAACCAAGTTCAGCTCAAGGAAGTTGAGCTGGGGCGTGTCTACTGCTGTGTATAGGCACACGGCCTAGGACACGGGCGTGTCACAGGCCATGTAACTCTTGGGTTGATTTCGATGTTGTGCAACCTGAAGAACACGGCCATAGACAGAGACATGTCTGAAGGCGTGTCAGGTGACACGGCCCGTGACACAGACATGTCACATGGGTGTGTCACTGGATTGGATAAGTCAGTTGAGCATCGCTTGAGACACACGGCCTGGAATACGGGCGTGTCACAGGCCCTGTCAGGCAAAAATGTGATTTTGTGGCAACATCATGGCTGTCTAAATCTTCAGCTAGGATCTGATGGCTGAGGTGCCTCCCTGATTCCTTAAGGACGTGGATGAGAAGGAAGTTCTCATTTGTTTTGTTGGCCTTCATCTTTCTAAAATCCTAGAGAGAGAAAGAGAGGAATAAGGAGGATGAGGAAGGAGAGCCGGCCACTGGTGGTGCTGGGAGTTCCGACGAGAGATCTGAAGCCAGTATTGTGAAGGAAAAGCCGTTGCGGTTCTTTCCAGCCAGTTTGGAGCTCATGGAACCAAAGCAGTCTTCGAGGGTAACGGCTTTTCTTCCTAGACATGTGAAGGCTTCCTTTTTGGCATGTGCATATGATTCCCCCACCAGAGGGTGGCGTGTTATGGGAGTCTCTTGGGTTGATTCATGGAATCCCCAATCATTTGGCATATAGATCCGGAAAAGGAGTACAGAATAGGCATGCTGTGTGAAGCCCATCTGGACAGGTTGGTCTGGATTGGTGATATTGCATATACGCACAGGAGAAGACTCCGTAATAAACATGTAGTTTAAGGAGTCGACGGGTTAGACCTGCGAAGGGCAGTAGCAGGAAGTACTGAAGTGGTAGTCCAGAAAAATACCCTTGTGATGTTTGTACTACTGGGTTATACTTGTACAGGGGAGTAGCAGGAAGTACTTGTGTGCCCAGGAAATACCCTTAGTAATGCTTGATGTTCATGGGTGGTACCTGTGAAGGGGAGTAGGAGGAAGTACTGGCGTGGTAAGTCAGGAAAATACCCTTGACATTTGTAATAATTGGGGGTTTGTGCCTGTTAAGGGAAGTAGCAGGAAGTACTGGTGTACCCAGGAAATACCCTCTGATGTGTGATATGGAATGGGCGTGATGGAAGTACTGGTGCGCCCATGAAAACACCCAAAGCAACAGGAACGGTGAAACCGACCCGTGCCTTTTATTTATCCGCGAGTACGCCGTACTCGGTGATGACAAGGAGATTTTAGCAACGGGGGGTGGATGATCCGACCTGCGTTATGTCCGTCCGACGTGAGACCTGAAAGTGAGGTCTATTAGAGCGTATAGCAAGAGTATTAGGCCTATGCACCGTGATACAATGGGGGGCTACGGGCCAATCCCGGTTCACTAAGACTACAATCTCCGGCTGTACGCCATGGATTAAATGCTCAATGTTTTACCGTTGGGTTGCGACCCTGATACGGTGGTGGACAACTGGTTCGCCGATACACCAAGAATGTGCCCTAAGTGCACATATCGTCGGGCCGCTGTGCTAATGATTACGATGGAATGTATGTGCGTGAGAGCAGATTGTATGATATACATATCTGCCTGTGAAATGCTATGCCTGCAGGGAAGGTATACCACTACCCCTGGGTAGGGGTGAGGTCATTATAATTTGGTCAGCTGAATGCTGACCGTTGCCCGTTTTCCACCGTTGGGTGGGCTGTCCGTGTGCAGGTGCTGGAGAGCCAAGCGGGACGCATAAAGGCTAAAGTCCCTGCAGTTGTTGTTGTCGCTAGCCCTTGAAGGCTAAAGTGAAATGCTTTATTTGTTTATACGTGGCCGGCCTACGCACCAATTTTTAAGGCCACTGTTTTGAAAGCCCTGTAAGGCCATAAGGCCAACTGTTTTGTATTTGGACATTCCTGCTTGATATAAATGTGGAACTTTTATATGGTGGACATTCATGTGTGTGTGAGTTCAGCTGCGTGTTATAGGCTTCCGCTAGAATGAAATGAGTTAGGATGCGCAACTCTGGTACCACTACGTGACTTCACCTCCTGTTTGATGATATATGCTATGGGGCCCCAGCCAGTCCTTCTAGTATATACCTGTGAACGGATGGAGTCGTTATATTTTTGGTATCAGAGCTCTCAGTCTTGCCCTTTCGAATTCTTGGTCGAATTCTTTTGGGGGGGGGGGGAGCACGCGTCTATGCAAAGCAAGTTAACACTAATGAACTCCAGAATGTCCACCTTAGGAATGAAAATACATGTGTTTGAAGAACCTGCACGTTCCTATTTTGTTGTTTTGCTTGTGTGTGGTCGCTAATGTGCGTGTCTTGTTCACCTATAGGTGACGCGGAGTGGTGCGGGGCAGTCAGAGCCCCAACGTTTTGATGAAAGTACGACACCAGCTGAGGAGTCTACACCTCTGCCTTCTGTGGAAACTGTGTGATTAGTTACTGAGGCTTTGTTTGCGATCCAAGCACAGCCGATTGGGCAAACAAAAGGGCAGGCGCAGCCGTCAATGAGGCCAAAACAGGTTGCGGCAAGGCCATAACCTGTAGTGGCCGTGGATCCTTGAGCATCTGAGAAGCAGTTGAAGTAGTTTATGAGTTTCAACCTGCCTAAGTTTACGGTCCTGGGATCCCCTACGCAGGCTGAGGATTGGTTATCGCGCGTCAAGCGGATTATGACGACGATTGGAACAGAGGAACATCAGAAAGTCACCTTAGCCACCTTCTTGCTGGAAGGAGAGGCTCGTTTATGGTGGGATGAGATGGAGCTACACCACTTAGCGTGTCGACCGTTAGCATAAGTGTCGATGGAAGAATTCTCCCGACACTTCCTAGCAAAGCGCCTCCCGGCGGCACAGCGTATTTCCATGGAGAATGAATTCCAAAGGCTGACGCAAGGAGAAGGCAGTGTTGAAACGTACCTCCATGAGTTCACACGCTTGGGGTGGTATGCGGGTTCTATTTTTGCCGATGAGCAAAGGAAGACGAATAGGTTCTATGAAGGACTGCGGGACGACTTAAGGTTCCTGCTTTCTAGTTCTGTGAACCAAGGCTTCCAAGCATTGGTCAACACTGCATGCGCGCTGGAAAAGGATATGTAGAGGGTGCATGGGAAGCGGGCTTTGGCTGTAACACAACCAGAATTCAAGGTGCCCCGACCTGGAAAATCATATTATAAGAAGAGATGGGGCAAGAATTTCAAGTCGGCTGGACAAGCTCCTTCTACCATTGCATCGGGAGCAACGTCGGGGGACACTTCAAAGCCGGAGACACGTACATACTTTAATTGTGGATGGGTGGAGCATATAGCCCGTGAGTGTCGGGTACCACCAAAGAGTGAAAAGAAGGTGGGAGCGTCGTATGCGGAGAAAGGAAAGGCAATCGTGGAATCCTCTGCCTCACAAGCGCAGCCCCGATTCTACAATCTTGGCCTGCAGGAGGCCATTAAGCAGAGTGACGTCGTCACAGGTACGAGTTAAGTTATTGTATTGCTTTGGTTATAACATACTTTGTTGATTGCCTAGTTGTATGCGGCTTTTGTGTGTGACATGATTATCACAAGATTTGCGATGATTCGGAACACGCTAGCACGAGCACTGTTTGATACGGGCGCTTCGCATTCTTTCCTGTCTAAAGAGTTCATAGCACGGCTTGGGATACCTAGTCGTGTGAAGACAGATAGCGTCAGGGTGGTGTTGACAAATGGTTGTTTGATGCTCGCAGATCGAGCTTGCGATGTGGCGGTCCAAATAGGAAGTCGGGACTTCTGTTTGACTGCATCTGTATTGCCGATATCGGAATTCGATGTGATCTTTGGTATGGATTGGCTCGCGGATCAGCATGCCTTGATCGATTATAATGCCAAAGAGATCACGTTGGGCCAGAATACCGAATAGGAGACGAAGTTCGCGGGCATGCAAGGAGTGGGCGGGACGTTGATGTCTGCACTCCAAGTAGTCAAGGCTGTTCGGAAGGGCGCAGAGTGATACTTCACGCTGATTTAGGCTGTTGAGCCTAAGGCCGGTGTGAGCGATGTTCCGGTGGTATCAGAATATGTAGATGTATTTCCCAAGGATCTCCCTGGGCTACAACCCCAACGAGAGATTGACTTCACGATCGAGTTTGTGCCAGGTGCGAAACCTGTGTCCCGCTCGCCATATCGCATTGCGCCAAAGGAAATGGCGGAGTTGAAAGTCCAACTGCAGGAGTTGATGGAGCAGGATTATATTCGCCCAAGCATGTCACCTTAGAGCACGCCTGTTCTGTTTGTGAAAAATAAAGACGGTGGTTTGCGGTTATGTATTGATTACCGTGAACTGAACAAGCTCACCGAGAAGAATAAGTATCCGATCCCATTGATTGATAGTTGTTCGATCAGCTGGTGGGATAACCGTCTACTCCAAGTTGGATTTGAAGTTTGGTTACTACCAGTTGAGAATTCAGGAAGGTGACATTCCAAAAACTGCATTTGGAACACGTTACGGGCACTATGAGTTCACAGTGATGCCGTTTGGGTTGTGCAATGCACCATCGGTGTTCATGGACTTGATGCACCGAATGTTCCGAGAGTACTTGGACCTGTTTGTGATAGAATGCATTGGTGATATTCTGGTCTACTCTCGATCTGAAGCCGATCATGAAAACCACTTGCGGTTGGTGTTGCAAACGTTAAGGAAGAATCAGCTCTACGCCAAGTTCTCGAAAAGAGAGTTTTGGCTATCGTCGGTGGCTTTTCTAGGCCATGTGGTAAGCTGAGTGGGCATAATAGTGGATCCGGCAAAGATAAAGGCCATACAGGAGTGGCCAGTTGTCACAACCCGCATTTTCTCATAAAAAAATAAATCAGAGCACGAGATAACTACGAGCTGTGATGCCACGTCAAGCAGGGGATAACTGCTGACGCTCAGGCGACACTCTAATCCTTCAAATCATAAGTTAAAAT
Organism: Platanthera guangdongensis; assembly: GCA_039583875.1. Lineage (NCBI taxonomy): Eukaryota > Viridiplantae > Streptophyta > Magnoliopsida > Asparagales > Orchidaceae > Platanthera > Platanthera guangdongensis. Next base: position 76,472,112 of record CM077157.1, read on the forward strand.
GAATAGAAAACTGATTTTTTTAATTAATTGACCGTATCCCTCGGCTCAGTGGATCAGATAGTCCACGGTTTGAAAACTATTTTTATACGTAGCGGAAAAATACTTCATTTATGCTAAACATCCTAAAAGAGCGCATAAGCGTCCTAAGAGGACAACTTACACTATGCAAGACCCTAGATTTCAATTTATAATATTTATAAAGAAAACCATCTTTTTACGCATTTGGAAAATAATGATTGAGCTTTCATAAAAGCATGCTGATCATGCAATACATATAGTAATCTTTCTATAGGTTTCAAGGTAACTAGCAACCTAGCATAAAACATTCCCAGAGAGCAAGCGAAACTACCACAAAACAGGTAAACTAGCAGCTAAGCAAAGTCTTAATTTCACAAAGGAAAATCACCAACGGGCGTCAACAACCTGACACGAACCCGCTGGCGAGCATGTATGTCTGTACTACTACAAGGCAAAAGAACTACCTCAACAAGTGAGGAAAACACTGCCACAACGCAGTCCACAGGAAAAATCCTGAAACTAGCCGCACAGCCGGCTACAGACCTGAACCTGAGGCATTCAAAAGAAGAACACCTCAGCAAGAAATAATGAAACAGGAGGCAAAGAAACATCAGATAATAATCGAATGAAAAGAGCAGAAAGAAAAAGGGTTACCAACCCTGCAAGAGAGATGCTGAAAATCTCAGCTAAAGGATCCAAAAAGGGACAAAATGTAAGTAAAACAATAAGTAAAGTGAGAGAAATGCAACAAGTAATATAACGTACCAAACTCCGCCCAAGCCTGCAGAGACAAAAAGGGCACCAATATGCATCAAAAGAACAGTATGAAAGGAACTAACAGTCCTAAACTTGTAAATCGTTAGCACTGGCACAAATCCCAAACCTGTGTCGGAAACTAAGAACAGTCACAACCGAACAACCAGGTCCAGGTGTCTCAAGAGTACTAAAGGGGCCGCCACAGGGTCCACACACATAGAGTTCCAACCTCTTACAGGAACCCAAAATGTCCAAAGGAGGGAATGGTGGTGGCCACGGCTCAAACTCCCCTGGTACCATACTCCTTCAGAAACCCAGCTACCACATGCTAAAGATCCACGATACGGCGTCAAAACTAGCCGACAACACCACTTAGAAACTACCAAGTTCTACAACCAAAACCCGTCGAATTATTTCCCCCTACCCGCCGAATTATTTCCCCCTACCCGCCGAATTATTTCCCCTACCCGCCGAATTATTTCACTCTACCCGCCGAATTCAACTAAAATAAATGCCGACAACTTCCTATTTTAGGCCGACTACAAGCCCTAAACTTGGAATATTCCTATCTCACCTATTCTACGACAAGGAGAAAAGAAAAATAAAGCAAAAATACAACTCATGGAGGCGCGCAAGAGGGAAGAAACCCACTTGCCTCAAATCGACCTTGAAAACGTCCTCCCAAAATACTCCAACACGTAGATCCGTCCAAGAGGGGACACGCGGAGACGAGATCTACGAAAAAAACGGACAACCGGGGTTAGGGCCGAAAAAAATCAAAGGCGAAACGGTCACCGAAACGGGAAAAACTTACCGCGATCTCGAAGCTCTCGCCGAGAGCTTTCCAACGCCGCGATCGGATCGAAAATCCGTCCACCGGATCGGCGGTGGCGGCCGCCGGAAGATTCGCGAACGGAAGGGTTCCGCACACGCCAAAATTTCGCACGGGGGCTGCAGGCTCGGGGAAGAAGAAGAAGGGAATTTCTTCTTTAACTTATATATATATATAATTAATAATAATAATAATAATAATAATAATATATTTATTATAATAAAACAAATTAAAAAGGGGGGGGGGGGTCCGATCGGTGAGAATGATTCTCACCGATTCGGTGAGAATCGGTGAGAATCATTCTCACCGATTCTCTACTAACGTTATATATATATTTTTTATATAAATTAATTAATTCTTTATATATATAATAATAATATTTATTATTATTTAAAACAAAAGATATAACATATATCGTTACGGAGGGCCAAACGCGCGCCGAATCGAACGAAATTCGCACCGTAGGCGAATGACGACGCTACGAATCCAACGGCGAAGTCGAAATCGAATTCCGACGCACCGTTTTCGAGATAATAATTCCTAAAGTTAACGGCGTACGCGAAAACATACAAACTACAATCGAGCGCCGAGGCTCCAAAAATGCTCGAAACGCGACGAAATTTGACGAGCAACTCTAAAATTAGCCGATCTAATTTCCTAATATAAAATTTTGCACTCCCGACGCAAATCTCAAAATTTGGCCGGTCAAACCTAACGAACGCAAACGCGCTACGACAAAGTCGGTAACAAGATCCGACGAACAAAACTCGGGCAAATTTCTCCCGAAGCCAAAACACAAGCATTCCCCAAGAGGCTCCACCGAGTCACCAAACAGACTCCGGCTCGCTAGGGAATGTTGCTACTAGGCATCACCAAGCCACGCAGGGAACCTAAAGAGCTAAGAGTACGCTCTAACAACGTCACATGACCAACACGTGCTAACATAACGCTCTGACGTCATAATACGTCAAATAAGAAATTAAATAAATCACTGGAAAATCGGGGGCGTTACAGTCACTCCCCCTAAAAGAAAGTTTCGTCCCGAAACTTTACGCATAAAACACTTCTACCATAGAAGGAAAAGAAAATAACCAAGGGTTATCGAATGCTTACCGAGCACAGCTAGGAGAACAAATGAGGATGCACCTCCCTCATGGCTGACTCCAACTCCCAAGTCGCGCTCTCCACGTCTTGGTTTCTCCACAGAATCTTTACCATTGGTATTGTCTTTCTCCGCAACACTCGATCTTGCACATCCAGAACACGAATAGGAACTTCCACGTAGGAAAGGTTAGGCTCCAACTGGGGAACTGCATCCAGAACTTGTCTGTCACTTAGCACGCACCTCCGCAGTTGGCTCACGTGAAAAACATTATGCACGCCAGGAAAATTTTCGGGCAATTTCAACTTGTAGGCTGACACACCAATCCGCTCCACAATTTCAAATGGTCCCACATACCTTGGGTCCAACTTATGGTTCTTACCGAACCTCTTCACTCCAACCATCGGGGAAACCTTAAGGAATACCATGCCCCCCACAGAAAATTCCAAAACGGACCTACGCCGATTGGCGTTCTTCTCGTATCGCTCTTGAGCTATCCGAAGCTTCTCTCGAATAAGCTTTACAGAGACTTCCATTTCTTCTAAGGCATCTGGACCTAACATCGGCCTCTCACCAACCTCAGCCCAAAATAGAGGAGTTCTACATCGTCTTCCATATAGCGCTTCGAAAGGAGCCATTTGCAGACTCTCTTGATAACTGTTATTGTATGCGAACTCCATCAATCTCAAGAGTTCATCCCACGCTCCTCCGTGGTCTAATATATAACAACGGATCATATCTTCCACAATCTGATTAACACGCTCCGTTTGACCATTGGTCTGAGGATGGTATGCGGTAGAATATCTCAAGTCAGTTCCCAATCCTTCTTGAAGGCTCTTCCAGAAACAAGACGTAAACCTGGAGTATCGATCTGATACTATACTTACGGGTACTCCATGTAATCTGATAACTTCATTCAAATATAGCTCCGCTATCCTTTTCATCGAGTAACCAATCTGAAAGGGTACAAAGTGCGCACACTTTGTTAATCTATCAACAATCACCCAAACAGAGTCATGCCCTCGGGGAGATCTCGGCAAACCAGTAATGAAATCCATTGAGATACTCTCCCACTTCCAAGTTGGAATCTCTAAAGGCGCTAACTTTCCACCAGGCCTTCCATGATCTGCCTTAACTCTTTTGCACGCAAAACATTCTGACACAAATCTTGCAATGTCGCCCTTCATCCCAATCCACCAGGCAATCTGTTTCAAGTCCTTATACATTTTTGTAGACCCTGGATGGTAGACCACACTTGAACCGTGTGCCTCACTGCACAACTTAACTCGAATATCTCGAAAATTGGGGACGCAAAATCTACCGCGGTACTTTAGAGTACCCGCATCATCGATCGAAAACTCAGGCAGCTCCCCCTTCTCAGTTCTATTATGAAGGTGCAGTAGATCAGGATCGTCCTTTTGATGAAGCCTCGTAAGAGAAATCCATGAAGGCTCAGACACTTCCAAACTGCTTGGCGAGTCACATCTACCAACTGAAATATCCATTAAAAGGAACTCTTCTATTAACAACTCAGTGGAGAGATTGAAAATTTTCCCTGTCTTCCTGCTTAAGGCGTCGGCTACCACGTTAGCCTTACCCGGATGGTATAGGATCTCCACTTCATAATCAGCCACATACTCTAACCATCTGCGCTGGCGCAAGTTCAACTCCTTTTGAGTGAAGACGTACTTTAAACTCTTATGATCTGTATAAATCTTGCACTGCGCGCCATACAACAAGTGTCTCCATAATTTCAATGCATAAATAACTGCTGCGAATTCCAAGTCATGCGTAGGGTAGTTCCTTTCATGAATCTTAAGCTGTCTTGACCCATACGCAATCACTTTTCCTTCTTGCATCAACACACAACCAAGACCCACGTGGGATGCGTCCACGTAAACGACATAGTCTAATCCTTCCGTAGGCAATGTCAATATCGGAGTAGTGCACAGTCTATTCTTTAGCTCTTGGAACGCTTCTTCGCACTTATCGCTCCATACAAATGCTGCATTCTTCTGCGTCAATTTGGTCAATGGCGCAGATAACGTAGAGAAACCCTCTACAAATCTTCTATAGTAGCCAGCCAACCCTAGGAAGCTTCTTATTTCTTTGGGTGTGGCAGGCCTCGTCCATTCCATAACTGCGGCTATCTTTTCTGGGACGACAAAGATTCCGTCCTTGTTAACCACATGACCCAGGAAAGAAACCTGAGGCAACCAGAACTCGCATTTACTTAGCTTGGCGAACAACCTATGGTCCCTCAAGGCAGATAAAACTAGACGCAAATGTTGGTCATGCTCCTCAACATTGCGTGAATACACCAACACATCGTCTATAAATACGACTACAAACTTGTCCAGAAAGTCCTTGAAAACTCTGTTCATCATATCCATGAAAGCAGAAGGTGCGTTGGTCAAACCAAACGACATCACCAAAAATTCAAAATGTCCATGTCTGGAACGGAAGGCAGTCCGCGGGATATCTGATTCACGGATCCTTAACTGGTGGTAGCCCGAATGAAGGTCAATCTTAGAGAACACGGCACTGCCTCGCAGTTGATCAAACAAATCATCTATTCTCGGTAACGGATACCTATTCTTGATCGTTACCTTATTTAGCTCTCTATAATCGATGCACAACCTCATCGATCCATCCTTTTTCTTGACGAACAAAACGGGAGCACCCCAAGGCGAAGAACTCGGCCTTATAAATCCGTTCTCAAGCAACTCGTCTAACTGGATACGCAACTCCTCCAGTTCGCGTGGGGCCATCCGGTAAGGCACCTTGGCAATAGGACGTGTACCCGGCTCCAAATCTATAACAAACTCCACGTCTCGATCAGGCGGGAGACCAGGAAGGTTAGCTGGAAAGACATCAGAAAAATCACGAACCACCGGGATCACCTCCAAACGCGGCAAACTAACCTTCGTTTCTAAAACCGAAACCAAACAAGCAAAACAACCGGAATCTACAAGCTTCCGAGCACATACCGCCGATATAGTCGGAGAATCCTGGCACGGATAACCGTAAACACTCCCGGGCTGACCGTTGTCCATCCTGAAGTCCAAGCGTTTACCCTTGCATTGGATCACAGCATCATATCTGGACAACCAGTCCATACCTAGGATCACATCGAAGTCTTCCAGATCCAACAGCTTCAAATCAGCAATCGCGAGAAAATCGCCTAGTAAAATCGGACAACTCTGAATACCCTGATCCGAAACTACAGATTCGCCTGAAGGAAACTTGACACAGAACGCATCACCAACACGATCGAGATCCAAACGGTAACGCTCTACGAAGGCCCTAGCCACAAACGAGTGGGTAGCGCCGGAATCGAACAGAACACGCGCCCAGCGGTTCTTTACCTTAAATCGTCCTATAAAATTGCACACGCGACTAAGGAAGCGAACGCTCAAAACTATAACTATGAGCTAAACATTAAAACTAGGAGAGAATCTAACCTGATATCACTTGCGTGGACGTCTGAGCTTCCTCCATAGAGACCACGTTCAAATTTCCTTTTCCGTTGTCCACTCGCTGCGGCGGCGGCAAAGCCTGAAGAGGAACTGGCTGCAGAGTAAGCTGAGCTTGCGGGCACTGATACTTGAGATGACCCTCTTGACCGCACAAGAAACAACTCCTCGCCTTCTTCCAGCAATGGGCAGCATCGTGCCCCGGCTTCTTGCATACAGAACAAAACAAGTCTTTCTTTGGGATACCTTGGATCGCATGAATCTGCTCTTTCTTCTGAGCTCCTAATCTTTGATAGCACCTTTCAAATGGATGGCCCGATCGGCCACAGAAACTGCATACCTCTTTGTTTCTCTTCCTCGGAGTAGCGTCAGGGACCTGAGTACTCTTACCCTCATCAGACTTTCTTTTATCCTTTCTCAGTTGTTGACCTCGATTCTTGGCGTTATCAATTGCCTCTACCTTTAAGGCAGCTTCCACCATACCAGCATAACTTGAGGTCGCATAGGCACTTGCTAATTGCTGGACGTCACTCCTTAGCCCAGCCAGAAATCGCTTGCTTCTATTTTCATCGGAACTCACCAAGTCTGGGGCAAATCGGCTTAGCTTACTAAACTCGATTTCGTAGTCGCTAACCGTGAGCTGCCTCTGCTTTAAGTGCAGGAAATCATTCATCAGACGGTCCCTCTCGACCGATGGCAGAAACTTGCTCAGAAGTAGCTCCTTAAAGGACTCCCAGGAACACCCGTCCTTCAGACCTTCTTTCTCCCTCAGCCACCAGCCCTTTGCCAATCCTTTGAGCTGATATGCGGCTAACATCACTTTCTGATCATCAGTGATCCCGGAGTATGAGAACATCTCCTCGATTGATATCATCCAATCGTCTAAGACCATGTAATCTGCCTTGCCATCATACGTCGGAGGCCTAAGTCGCTGAAACTGAGAAATAAAGGTCATCTCTGGTGGCACCACGACCGGAGGCACCAGAGGAGTGGGGGGAACAGGGACAGCTTGACCCACAACAGGGTCTTGAACTCTCGGAATCTGCCCTGCCACAACTACTAACAAGGACTGGACCTGAGACTGCAAATCCACTACTTGCTTTGACAAGGCTTCATTGCTTTATCGCAGACCTTCTATCATTGCGCTACTCTGCGCACCTGAAGATTCTCCCTCCGATTGGGGAGTCAACCTTGTCGAAGGACGCCTCGACATTCTAATGGAACAACAAAACACTAATCAGACACCTAGCCCACCCACTAGAACCAAACAACATAGTACAAATAATACATACTTAAGTACTTGCTCATGCTGCTAACTTGCTCTGGGATTTTCAATAATGATGATATGCTTATCCTACGATGATTCAATATCATTACACTAACTCTTGTGCCTAGATCGGGAATGCATGAATTTATATTCTTTTTGACTCAAAAAAAATTATGTGTGTACACATGTCATCCTGCAAATCTTTAGCTTGGCACGTTGTGCTTATGCAATGTTATGCTATGCATGATTGTGCTATGCATTCTAAAGAGGCCCTAATGCATGTTATGAGCGGCGTACACATGAAAATGTTATGCATCCCATACTACATAACATTTCCATGCAACGAAAAAGAAAACGTGCTAGCCGCATTCATGTGGTGAGGTTATGCATCCCATACTACATAACCCTCACATGTTGCCTCCTATGGCGGATCCATATACGAACACATAGTATGCATCCCATACTACATAATATGCCTCGTATACTTCATGTCATGCTATGAGTTTAGTGTTCGTGCTTCAGCCAAGACGTGCTGATGACATATCGGTGTGTGTATGATATGACTCTAAACACCTAATACTAACAGGGACAGGTTGCCCGACAATTTGTCAAGCAACCTCCCTCTGATACCAACTGTCACAACCCGCATTTTCTCATAAAAAAATAAATCAGAGCACGAGATAACTACGAGCTGTGATGCCACGTCAAGCAGGGGATAACTGCTGATGCTCAGGCGACACTCTAATCCTTCAAATCATAAGTTAAAATGAATAGAAAACTGATTTTTTTAATTAATTGGCCGTATCCCTCGGCTCAGTGGATCAGATAGTCCACGGTTTGAAAACTATTTTTATACGTAGCGGAAAAATACTTCATTTATGCTAAACATCCTAAAAGAGAGCATAAGCGTCCTAAGAGGACAACTTATACTATGCAAGACCCTAGATTTCAATTTATAATATTTATAAAGAAAACCATCTTTTTACGCATTTGGAAAATAATGATTGAGTTTTCATAAAAGCATGCTGATCATGCAATACATATAGTAATCTTTCTATAGGTTTCAAGGTAACTAGCAACCTAGCATAAAACATTCCCAGAGAGCAAGTGAAACTACCACAAAACAGGTAAACTAGCAGTTAAGCAAAGTCTTAATTTCACAAAGGAAAATCACCAACGGGCGTCAACAACCTGACACGAACCTGCTGGCGAGCATGTATGTCTGTACTACTACAAGGCAAAAGAACTACCTCAACAAGTGAGGAAAACACTGCCACAACGCAGTCCACAGGGAAACTCCTGCAACTAGCCGCACAGCCGGCTACAAACCTGAACCTGAGGCATTCAAAAGAAGAACACCTCAGCAAGAAATAATGAAACATGAGGCAAAGAAACATCAGATAATAATCGAATGAAAAGAGCAGAAAGAAAAAGGGTTACCAACCCTGCAAGAGAGATGCTGAAAATCTCAGCTAAAGGATCCAAAAAGGGACAAAATGTAAGTAAAACAATAAGTAAAGTGAGAGAAATGCAACAAGTACTATAACGTACCAAACTCCGCCCAAGCCTGCAGAGACAAAAAGGGCACCAATATGCATCAAAAGAACAGTATGAAAGGAACTAACAGTCCTAAACTTGTAAATCGTTAGCACTGGCACAAATCCCAAACCTGTGTCGGAGACTAAGAACAGTTACAACCGAACAACCAGGTCCAGGTATCTCAAGAGTACTAAAGGGGCCGCCACAGGGTCCACACACATAGAGTTCCAACCTCTTATAGGAACCCAAAATGTCCAAAGGAGGGAATGGTGGTGGCCACAGCTCAAACTCCCCTGGTACCATACTCCTTCAGAAACCCAGCTATCACATGCTAAGGATCCACGATTCGGCGCCAAAACTAGCCGACAACACTACTTAGAAACTACCAAGTTCTACAACCAAAACCCGTCGAATTATTTCCCCCTACCCGCCGAATTATTTCCCCCTACCCGCCGAATTATTTCCCCCTACCCGCCGAATTATTTCACTCTACCCGCCGAATTCAACTAAAATAAATGCCGATAACTTCCTATTTTAGGCCGACTACAAGCCCTAAACTAGGAATATTCCTATCTCACCTATTCTACGACAAGGAGAAAAGAAAAATAAAGCAAAAATACAACTCATGGAGGCGCGCAAGAGGGGAGAAACCCACTTGCCTCAAATCGACCTTGAAAACGTCCTCCCAAAATACTCCAACACGTAGATCCGTCCAAGAGGGGACACGCGGAGACGAGATCTACGAAAAAAACGGACAACCGGGGTTAGGGCCGAAAAAATCAAAGGCGAAACGGTCACCGAAACGGGAAAAACTTACCACGATCTCGAAGCTCTCGCCGAGAGCTTTCCAACGCCGCGATCGGATCGAAAATCCGTCCACCGGATCGGCGGTGGCGGCTGCCGGAAGATTCGCGAACGGAAGGGTTCCGCACACCCCAAAATTTCGCACGGGGGCTGCAGGCTCGGGGAAGAAGAAGGGAATTTCTTCTTTAACTTATATATATATATATAATTAATAATAATAATAATAATAATAATAATAATAATAATAATAATATATTTTTTATAATAAAACAAATTAAAAAAAGGGGGGGGGGGTCCGATCGGTGAGAATGATTCTCACCGATTCGGTGAGAATCGGTGAGAATCATTCTCACCGATTCTCTACTAACGTTATATATATATTTTTATATAAATTAATTAATTCTTTATATATATAATAATAATATTTATTATTATTTAAAACAAAAGATATAACATATATCGTTACGGAGGGCCAAACGCGCGCCGAATCGAACGAAATTCGCACCGTAGGCGAATGACGACGCTACGAATCCAACGGCGAAGTCGAAATCGAATTCCGACGCACCGTTTTCGAGATAATAATTCCTAAAGTTAACGGCGTACGCGAAAACATACAAACTACAATCGAGCGCCGAGGCTCCAAAAATGCTCGGAACGCGACGAAATTTGACGAGCAAGTCTAAAATTAGCCGATCTAATTTCCTAATATAAAATTTTCCACTCCCGACGCAAATCCCAAAATTTGACCGGTCAAACCTAACGAACGCAAACGCGCAACGACAAAGTCGGTAACAAGATCCGACGAACAAAACTCGGGCAAATTTCTCCCGAAGCCAAAACACAAGCATTCCCCAAGAGGCTCCACCGAGTCACCAAACAGACTCCGGCTCGCTAGGGAATGTTGCTACTAGGCATCACCAAGCCACGCAGGGAACCTAAAGAGCTAAGAGCACGCTCTAACAACGTCACATGACCAACACGCGCTAACATAACGCTCTGACGTCATAATACGTCAAATAAGAAATTAAATAAATCACTGGAAAATCGGGGGCGTTACAGTCACTCCCCCTAAAAGAAAGTTTCGTCCCGAAACTTTACGCATAAAACACTTCTACCATAGAAGGAAAAGAAAATAACCAAGGGTTATCGAATGCTTACCGAGCACAGCTAGGAGAACAAATGAGGATGCGCCTCCCTCATGGCTGACTCCAACTCCCAAGTCGCGCTCTCCACGTCTTGGTTTCTCCACAGAATCTTTACCATTGGTATTGTCTTTCTCCGCAACACTCGATCTTGCACATCCAGAACACGAATAGGAACTTCCACGTAGGAAAGGTTAGGCTCCAACTGGGGAACTGCATCCAGAACTTGTCTGTCACTTAGCACGCACCTCCGCAGTTGGCTCACGTGAAAAACATTATGCACGCCAGGAAAATTTTCGGGCAATTTCAACTTGTAGGCTGACACACCAATCCGCTCCACAATTTCAAATGGTCTCACATACCTTGGGTCCAACTTATGGTTCTTACCGAACCTCTTCACTCCAACCATCGGGGAAACCTTAAGGAATACCATGTCCCCCACAGAAAATTCCAAAACGGACCTACGCCGATTGGCGTTCTTCTCGTATCGCTCTTGAGCTATCCGAAGCTTCTCTCGAATAAGCTTTACAGAGACTTCCATTTCTTCTAAGGCATCTGGACCTAACATCGGCCTCTCACCAACCTCAGCCCAAAATAGAGGAGTTCTACATCGTCTTCCATATAGCGCTTCGAAAGGAGCCATTTGCAGACTCTCTTGATAACTGTTATTGTATGCGAACTCCATCAATCTCAAGAGTTCATCCCACGCTCCTCCGTGGTCTAATATATAACAACGGATCATATCTTCCACAATCTGATTAACACGCTCCGTTTGACCATTGGTCTGAGGATGGTATGCGGTAGAATATCTCAAGTCAGTTCCCAATCCTTCTTGAAGGCTCTTCCAGAAACGAGACGTAAACCTGGAGTCTCGATCTGATACTATACTTACGGGTACTCCATGTAATCTGATAACTTCATTCAAATATAGCTCCGCTATCCTTTTCATCGAGTAACCAATCTGAAAGGGTACGAAGTGCGCACACTTTGTTAATCTATCAACAATCACCCAAACAGAGTCATGCCCTCGGGGAGATCTCGGCAAACCAGTAATGAAATCCATTGAGATAATCTCCCACTTCCAAGTTGGAATCTCTAAAGGCGCTAACTTTCCACCAGGCCTTCCATGATCAGCCTTAACTCTTTTGCACGCAAAACATTCTGACACAAATCTTGCAATGTCGCCCTTCATCCCAATCCACCAGGCAATCTGTTTCAAGTCCTTATACATTTTTATAGACCCTGGATGGTAGGCCACACTTGAACCGTGTGCCTCACTGCACAACTTAACTCGAATATCTCGAAAATTGGGGACGCAAAATCTACCGCGGTACTTTAGAGTACCCGCATCATCGATCGAAAAGTCAGGCAGCTCCCCCTTCTCAGTTCTATTATGAAGGTGCAGTAGATCAGGATCGTCCTTTTGATGAAGCCTCGTAAGAGAAATCCATGAAGGCTCAGACACTTCCAAACTGCTTGGCGAGTCACATCTACCAACTGAAATATCCATTAAAAGGAACTCTTCTACTAACAACTCAGTGGAGAGATTGAAAATTTTCCCTGTCTTCCTGCTTAAGGCGTCGGCTACCACGTTAGCCTTACCCGGATGGTATAGGATCTCCACTTCATAATCAGCCACATACTCTAACCATCTGCGCTGGCGCAAGTTCAACTCCTTTTGAGTGAAGACGTACTTCAAACTCTTATGATCTGTATAAATCTTGCACTGCGCGCCATACAACAAGTGTCTCCATAATTTCAATGCATAAATAACTGCTGCGAATTCCAAGTCATGCGTAGGGTAGTTCCTTTCATGAATCTTAAGCTGTCTTGACCCATACGCAATCACTTTTCCTTCTTGCATCAACACACAACCAAGACCCACGTGGGATGCGTCCACGTAAACGGCATAGTCTAATCCTTCCGTAGGCAATGTCAATATCGGAGCAGTGCACAGTCTATTCTTTAGCTCTTGGAACGCTTCTTCGCACTTATCGCTACATACAAATGCTGCATTCTTCTGCGTCAATTTGTTCAATGGCGCAGATAACGTAGAGAAACCCTCTACAAATCTTCTATTGTAGCCAGCCAACCCTAGGAAGCTTCTTATTTCTTTGGGTGTGGCAGGCCTCGTCCATTCCATAACTGCGGCTATCTTTTCTGGGTCGACAAAGATTCCGTCCTTGTTAACCACATGACCCAGGAAAGAAACCTGAGGCAACCAGAACTCGCATTTACTTAGCTTGGCGAACAACCTATGGTCCCTCAAGGCAGATAAAACTAGACGCAAATGTTGGTCATGCTCCTCAACATTGCGTGAATAAACCAACACATCGTCTATAAATACGACTATAAACTTGTCCAGAAAGTCCTTGAAAACTCTGTTCATCATGTCCATGAAAGCAGAAGGTGCGTTGGTCAAACCAAACGACATCACCAAAAATTCAAAATGTCCATGTCTGGAACGGAAGGCAGTCCGCGGGATATCTGATTCACGGATCCTTAACTGGTGGTAGCCCGAACGAAGGTCAATCTTAGAGAACACGGCACTGCCTCGCAGTTGATCAAACAAATCATCTATCCTCGGCAACGGATACCTATTCTTGGTCGTTACCTTATTTAGCTCTCTATAATCGATGCACAACCTCATCGATCCATCCTTTTTCTTGACGAACAAAACGGGAGCACCCCAAGGCGAAGAACTCGGCCTTATAAATCCGTTCTCAAGCAACTCGTCTAACTGGATACGCAACTCCTCCAGTTCGCGTGGGGCCATCCGGTAAGGCGCCTTGGCAATAGGACGCGTACCCGGCTCCAAATCTATAACAAACTCCACGTCTCGATCAGGCGGGAGACCAGGAAGGTTAGCTGGAAAGACATCAGAAAAATCACGAACCACCGGGATCTCCTCCAAACGCGGCAAACTAACCTTGGTTTCTAAAACCGAAACCAAACAACCAAAACAACCGGAATCTACAAGCTTCCGAGCACATACCGCCGATATAGTCGGAGAATCCTAGCGCGGATAACCGTAAACACTCCCGGGCTGACCGTTGTCCATCCTGAAGTCCAAGCGTTTACCCTTGCATTGGATCACAACATCATATCTGGACAACCAGTCCATACCTAGGATCACATCGAAGTCTTCCAGATCCAACAGCTTCAAATCAGCAATCGCAAGAAAATCGCCTAGTAAAATCGGACAACTCTGAATACCCTGATCCGAAACTACAGATTCGCCTGAAGGAAACTTGACACAGAACGCATCACCAACACGATCGAGATCCAAACGGTAACGCTCTACGAAGGCCCTAGCCACAAACGAGTGGGTAGCGCTGGAATCGAACAGAACACGCGCCCAGCGGTTCTTTACCTTAAATCGTCCTATAAAATTGCACACGCGACTAAGGAAGCGAACGCTCAAAACTATAACTATGAGCTAAACATTAAAACTAGGAGAGAATCTAACCTGATATCACTTGCGTGGACGTCTGAGCTTCCTCCATAGAGACCACGTTCAACTTTCCTTTTCCGTTGTCCACTCGCTGCGGCGGCGGCAAAGCCTGAAGAGGAACTGGCTGCAGAGTAAGCTGAGCTTGCGGACACTGATACTTGAGATGACCCTCTTGACCGCACAAGAAACAACTCTTCGCCTTCTTCCAGCAATGGGCAGCATCGTGCCCCGGCTTCTTGCATACAGAACAAAACAAGTCTTTCTTTGGGATACCTTGGATCGCATGAATCTGCTCTTTCTTCTGAGCTTCTAATCTTTGATAGCACCTTTCAAATGGATGGCCCGGTCGGCCACAGAAACTGCATACCTCTTTGTTTCTCTTACTCGGAGTAGCGTCAGGGACCAGAGTACTCTTACCCTCATCAGACTTTCTTTTATCCTTTCTCAGTTGTTGACCTCGATTCTTGGCATTATCAATTGCCTCTACCTTTAAGGCAGCTTCCACCATACCAGCATAACTTGAGGTCGCATAGGCACTTGCTAATTGCTGGACGTCACTCCTTAGCCCATCTAGAAATCGCTTGCTTCTATTTTCATCGGAACTCACCAAGTCTGGGGCAAATCGGCTTAGCTTACTAAACTCGATTTCGTAGTCGCTAACCGTGAGCTGCCTCTGCTTTAAGTGCAGGAAATCATTCATCAGACGGTCCCTCTCGACCGATGGAAGAAACTTGCTCAGAAGTAGCTCCTTAAAGGACTCCCAGGAACACCCGTCCTTCAGACCTTCTTTCTCCCTCAGCCACCAGCCCTTTGCCAATCCTTTGAGCTGATATGCGGCTAACATCACTTTCTGATCATCAGTGATCCCGGAGTATGAGAACATCTCCTCGATTGATATCATCCAATCGTCTAAGACCATGTAATCTGCCTTGCCATCATACGTCGGAGGCCTAAGTCGTTGAAACTGAGAAATAAAGAACATCTCTGGTGGCACCTCGACCGGAGGCACCAGAGGAGTGGGGGGAACAGGGACAGCTTGACCCACAACAGGGTCCTGAACTCTCGGAATCTGCCCTGCCACAACTGCTAACAAGGACTGGACCTGAGAATGCAAATCCACTACTTGCTTTGACAAGGCTTCATTGCTTTGTCGCAGACCTTCTATCATTGCGCTACTCTGCACACCTGAAGATTCTCCCTCCGATTGGGGAGTCAACCTTGTCGAAGGACGCCTCGACATTCTAATGGAACAACAAAACACTAATCAGACACCTAGCCCACCCACTAGAACCAAACAACATAAGTACAAACAATACATACTTAAGTACTTGCTCATGCTGCTAACTTGATCTGGGATTTTCAATAATGATGATATGCTTATCCTACGATGATTCAATATCATCACACTAACTCTTGTGCCTAGATCGGGAATGCATGAATTTATATTCTTTTTGACTCAAAAAAAATTATGTGTGTACACATGTCATCCTGCAAATCTTTAGCTTGTCACGTTGTGCTTATGCAATGTTATGCTATGCATGATTGTGCTATGCATTCTAAAAAGGCCCTAATGCATGTTATGAGCGGCGTACACATGAAAATGTTATGCATCCCATACTACATAACATTTCCATGCAACGAAAAAGAAAACGTGCTAGCCGCATTCATGTGGTGAGGTTATGCATCCCATACTACATAACCCTCACATGTTGCCTCCTATGGCGGATCCATATACGAACACATAGTATGCATCCCATACTACATAATATGCCTCGTATACTTCATGTCATGCTATGAGTGTAGTGTTCGTGCTTCAGCCAAGACGTGCTGATGACATATCGGTGTGTGTATGATATGACTCTAAACACCTAATACTAACAGGGACAGGTTGCCCGACAATTTGTCAAGCAACCTCCCTCTGATACCAACTATCACAACCCGCATTTTCTCATAAAAAAATAAATCAGAGCACGAGATAACTACGAGCTGTGATGCCACGTCAAGCAGGGGATAACTGCTGACGCTCAGGCGACACTCTAATCCTTCAAATCATAAGTTAAAATGAATAGAAAACTGATTTTTTTAATTAATTGGCCGTATCCCTCGGCTCAGTGGATCAGATAGTCCACGGTTTGAAAACTATTTTTATACGTAGCGGAAAAATACTTCATTTATGCTAAACATCCTAAAAGAGCGCATAAGCGTCCTAAGAGGACAACTTACACTATGCAAGACCCTAGATTTCAATTTATAATATTTATAAAGAAAACCATCTTTTTACGCATTTGGAAAATAATGATTGAGTTTTCATAAAAGCATGCTGATCATGCAATACATATAGTAATCTTTCTATAGGTTTCAAGGTAACTAGCAACCTAGCATAAAAAATTCCCAGAGAGTAAGTGAAACTATAACAAAACAGGTAAACTAGCAGTTAAGCAAAGTCTTAATTTCACAAAGGAAAATCACCAACGGGCGTCAACAACCTGACACGAACCCGCTGGCGAGCATGTATGTCTGTACTACTACAAGGCAAAAGAACTACCTCAACAAGTGAGGAAAACACTGCCACAACGCAGTCCACAGGGAAACTCCTGAAACTAGCCGCACAGCCGGCTACAGACCTGAACCTGAGGCATTCAAAAGAAGAACACCTCAGCAAGAAATAATGAAACAGGAGGCAAAGAAACATCAGATAATAATCGAATGAAAAGAGCAGAAAGAAAAAGGGTTACCAACCCTGCAAGAGAGATGCTGAAAATCTCAGCTAAAGGATCCAAAAAGGGACAAAATGTAAGTAAAACAATAAGTAAAGTGAGAGAAATGCAACAAGTACTATAACGTACCAAACTCCGCCCAAGCCTGCAGAGACAAAAAGGGCACCAATATGCATCAAAAGAACAGTATGAAAGAAACTAACAGTCCTAAACTTGTAAATCGTTAGCACTGACACAAATCCCAAACCTGTGTCAGAGACTAAGAACAGTCACAACCGAACAACCAGGTCCAGGTGTCTTAAGAGTACTAAAGGGGCCTCCACAGGGTCCACACACATAGAGTTCCAACCTCTTACAGGAACCCAAAATGTCCAAAGGAGGGAATGGTGGTGGCCACGGCTCAAACTCCCCTGGTACCATACTCCTTCAGAAACCCAGCTACCACATGCTAAGGATCCACGATTCGGCGCCAAAACTAGCCGACAACACCACTTAGAAACTACCAAGTTCTACAACCAAAACCCGTCGAATTATTTCCCCCTACCTGCCGAATTATTTCCCCCTACCCTCCGAATTATTTTCCCCTACCCGCCGAATTATTTCCCTCTACCCGCCGAATTCAACTAAAATAAATGCCGATAACTTCCTATTTTAGGCCGACTACAAGCCCTAAACTAGGAATATTCCTATCTCACCTATTCTACGACAAGGAGAAAAGAAAAATAAAGCAAAAATACAACTCATGGAGGCGCGCAAGAGGGGAGAAACCCACTTGCCTCAAATCGACCTTGAAAACGTCCTCCCAAAATACTCCAACACGTAGATCCGTCCAAGAGGGGACACGCGGAGACGAGATCTACGAAAAAAAACGGACAACCGGGGTTAGGGCCGAAAAAATCAAAGGCGAAACGGTCACCGAAACGGGAAAAACTTACCGCGATCTCGAAGCTCTCGCCGAGAGCTTTCCAACGCCGCGATCGGATCGAAAATCCGTCCACCAGATCGGCGGTGGCGGCCGCCGGAAGATTCGCGAACGGAAGGGTTCCGCACACGCCAAAATTTCGCACGGGGGCTGCAGGCTCGGGGAAGAAGAAGAAGGGAATTTCTTCTTTAACTTATATATATATATATAATTAATAATAATAATAATAATAATATATTTATTATAATAAAACAAATTAAAAAAAGGGGGGGGGGTCCGATCGGTGAAGTCGAAATCGAACGAAATTCGCACCGTAGGCGAATGACGACGCTGCGAATCCAACGGCGAAGTCGAAATCGAATTCCGACGCACCGTTTTCGAGATAATAATTCCTAAAGTTAACGGCGTACGCGAAAACATACAAACTACAATCGAGCGCCGAGGCTCCAAAAATGCTCGGAACGCGACGAAACTTGACGAGCAAGTCTAAAATTAGCCGATCTAATTTCCTAATATAAAATTTTCCACTCCCGACGCAAATCCCAAAATTTGGCCGGTCAAATCTAACGAACGCAAACGCGCTACGACAAAGTCGGTAACAAGATCCGACGAACAAAACTCGGGCAAATTTCTCCCGAAGCCAAAACACAAGCATTCCCCAAGAGGCTCCACCGAGTCACCAAACAGACTCCGGCTCGCTAGAGAATGTTGCTACTAGGCATCACCAAGCCACGCAGGGAACCTAAAGAGCTAAGAGCACGCTCTAACAACGTCACATGACCAACACGCGCTAACATAACGCTCTGACGTCATAATACGTCAAATAAGAAATTAAATAAATCACTGAAAAATCGGGGGCGTTACACCAGTGTTGTCTACTGTGCCTGAAGTCAGGAGCTTCCTTGGACTAGCATGCTACTATAGAAGATTTGTTGCAAACTTCTCGCGGTTCGCTTTGCCTCTAACCACCCTGACGAGAAAGGATCAGAAGTTCGTTTAGACGTCGGCGTGCGCACGAGCTTTTGAAGAGCTGAAGTGTCAGCTGATCAAGGCACCTGTATTGACGTCGCCATGTGGTACTGATGGATTTGAAATCTACAGTGATGCGTCAGGAAGCGACTTAGGCTGCGTTCTTCTGCAAAATTGGAAAGTGATTGCTTATGGCTCTCGACAACTGAAGGTGCATGAGAGAACTTATCCCGTCCACGACTTAGAGTTGATGATAGTGATCTTTGCACTAAAGTTATGGAGGCATTATCTGTATGGAATGAAAGTGGAGATCTATACAGACCACAAGAGCCTAAATTATTTATTGGAGCAGAAGGACATAATTATGTGACAACGAAGGTGGTTGGAGTTCCTTGGGGACTACAACTTTGTGATTCATTATACTCCCGAAAAGGGAAATGTTGTCGCTGATTCCTTGAGTCGGAGAGCTCCGGTAAGGGCAAGCTTATTGCAAAGGCATGATGAACGTCTCATCCAGGAGTTGGAAGCGTTAAAGATTTCTTGTGTTGACAAGAATGCTACAACCAATACATGTTTGAACTAGACAGAGGTGCAGTGTGACCTTGCAGATAGGGTTCCACAAGCAACAGAGCTAGATGAAAGTCTCCAACGCTATGCCAAGGAGGGGCCAGAGGGCAAATTCTCCTGGGATGACGGGCTTTTAAGGAAAGAAGTCTGTTTGTGCGTCCCAAGTTTGGGAAAATTGAGGGAAGAGTTGATGTATGAATCTTACTATACGAAGTACTCAATTCACCCTGAGATCACAAAGATGTTCAGAGACATGAAAAAGTTGTTCTGGTGCCCAGGACTGAAGAAAGATGTCGCTCATTATGTAGCCAAATGCCAAACTTGTGCTATGGTAAAGGCGGAATGCCAGAAACCTGGCAGTTTCTTAAAGTCATTATCGATTCCGGAATGGACGTTCGATGATATTTCCATGGATTTCGTGCACGAGTTGCCGAGATCTCAGCGCGGAAACGATTCAATCTGGGTGATTGTGGACCGGCTGACAAAAGTGGCGCACTTCCTTCCGAACAGACGGGATGACTGAGTGGAGAGTTTGGTAAAGCTTTATGTTGAACAAATTGTGTGGCTACACAGTGTTCCGAAGAGCATCGTAAATGATCGAGATGTGCGGTTTACATCGAATGACTGGAGGCTAGTCCATCAGCTGTTGGGCACGAAGTTGATGTTCAGTACAACCTTTCATCCCCAAACGGATGGACAAACTGAAAGAACCAACATAACGATGGAGGATATGCTCCGGATGTGCGCCCTAGACTTTGGAAAGAGATGGGAAGATCATCTCTATCTGGTGTAGTTTGCCTACAACAATAGCTAACAAGCAAGCATCGGTATGGCATCGTTTGAAGCGATGTATGGTCGGAAGTGCCGCACTCCTTTAGCTTAGTTGGAAGCAGGCGAAGCCAGAGTGTATAGGTGTAATGAAGTCGATGAAGCGAATTCGACAATACGCACTATTCGAGAACGGCTATTGATAGCTCAGGATCGACAAGCGAAATACTACAACGCCAAGCACCGGAATGTGGAGTTCGCGGTAGGCGATTGGGTATACTTGAAGATCAAACCCTTCAAAGGCATATCCAGGATTCGACGTCTGAAAAAGTTGAGTCCACGGTAACTGGGGCCGTTTGAAGTGGTGGAGCAAGTTGGAGAAGCTGCATATCGGCTAGCTCTTTCGGCAGACTTGGGTGGATTACACGATGTGTTTCACATCTCGGTGCTGAGGAAGGCCATTAAAGATCAAGCTCAAGTGATCGAGAATGATCGTGTGTCGGTAGAGTATGGGATAACGATGAAGGTTAGGCCCATTCAGATCGAGGACCGTGCCGATAAATAGTTGCGGAATAAGACGATCGGGATGGTCAAAGCCCGGTGGGACAATTACGGCCGTGAAGAACTCACATGGGAGCGAGAGCAGTCCATTCGAGCTGAGTTTCCCGAGTTCTTTGTGTAACTGTTATACAGTGTCTCTCGAGTTGTACTGACGTTTGTGCAATGAAAATCCTTCTATTTGAGTTCCTTACTTTCTGCTAATTTCGGGGATGAAATTTTTGTAAGGAGGGGAGGGTTGTAACACCCCAAAGCCCAGAAATTGGCAAAATTTAGGTGACACGGCCTGTGACACGGGCGTGTCACAGGGCGTGTCCTTCTTGGGTGAGCAGTCGACGAGTGGTCGACAAAACTTTGGTCGACGATTGTTGAGTGCAGGGTACACGGCCTGTGACACGGGCGTGTCACATGGTATGTCTCCCGGGTCGACGAAGTTCAGCTCGACAAAGTTGAGCTAGGGCGTGTATAGTGCCGTATATGGGCACACGGCCTAGGACACGGGCGTGTCACAGGCTGTGTAACTCTTGGGTTGATTTCGATGTTGTGCAGCCTAAAGAACACGACCACATACACAGGCGTGTCTGAAGGCGTGTCAGGTGACATGGCTCGTGACACGGGCATGTCACTGGATTGGATAAGTCGGTTGAGCACCGCTTGAGGCACACAGACTGGAACACGGGCGTGTCACAGGCCGTGTCAGGCAAAAATGTGATTTTGTGGCAACATCGTGGCTGTCCAAATCTTCAGCTGGGATCTGATGGCTGAGGCGCCTCCTTGATTCCCTAAGGCCGTGGATGAGAAGGAAGTTCTCATTTGTTATGTTGGCCTTCATCTTTCTAAAAGCCTAGAGAGAGAAAGAGAGGAAGATGGAGGAGGAGGAAGGAGAGCCGGCCACCGGTGGTGCTGCAGAGTTCTGATGAGAGATCCGAGGCCAGCGTTGCGAAGGAAAAGCCGTTGCGGTTCTTTCCATCCAGTTAGGAGCTCATGTCACCGAAGCGGTCTTCAAGGGTAACGACTTTTGTTCCTAGTCATGTGAAGGCTTCCTTTTTGGCATGTACATATGATTCCCCCACTAGAGGGTGGCGTGTTATGGGAGTCTCTTGGGTTGATTCATGGAATCCCCAATCATTTGGCATATAGATCAAGAAAAGGAGTACGGAATAGGCATGCTGTGTGAAGCCCATCTGGATAGGTTGGTCTGGATTGGTGATGTTTCATATACACACCGGAGAAGACTCCGTGATAAACATGTAGTTTAAGGAGTCGACGGGTTAGACCTGCGAAGGGAGTAGCAGGAAGTACTGGAGTGGTAGTCTAGGAAAATACCATTGTGATGTTTGTGCTATTGGGTTATACCTGTGAAGGGGAGTAGCAGGAATTATTGGTGTGGCCAGGAAATACCCTTAGTAATGCCTGATGTTCATGGGTGGTACCTATGAAGGGGAGTAGCAGAAAGTAATGACATGGTAAGTCAAGAAAATACCCTTGATATTTGTAATAATTGGGGGGTTGTGCCTGTGAAGGGAAGTAGCAGGAAGTACTTGTGTACCTAGGAAATACCCTCTGATGTGTGATATGGAATGGGTGTGAAGGAAGTACTGGTGCGCCCAGGAAAACACCCAAAACAACAAGAACGGTGAAACCGACCCGTGCCTTTTATTTAGCCGCGAGTACGCTGTACTCGGTGATGGCAAGGTGATTTGAGCAACGGGGTGTGGATGATCCGACCTGCATTATGTCCGTCCGATGTAAGACCAGAAAGTACGGTCTATTGGAGCGCATAGCGTTAGTCTTAGTCCTGCACGCCGTGATACAATGGGGGCTATGGGCCAATCCCAGTTCTCTAAGACTATAATCTCCGGCTGCATGCCATGGTGTAAATGCTCAATGTTTTACCATTGGGTTGCGACCCTGATATGGTGGTGGACAACTGGTTCGCCGGTACACCAAGAATGTGCCCTGAGTGCACGGATCGTCAGGCCGCGATGCTGATGATTGTGATGGAATGTATGTGCGTGAGAGCACATTGTATGAAATACATATCTGCCTGTGAAATGTTATGCCTGCAGGGAAGGAATACCACTGCCCCGGGGTAGGGGTGGGGTCGTTATAATTTGGTCAGCTGAATGCTGACTGTTGTCTGTTAGCCACCGTTGTGTGGGCTGTCCCTATGCAGGTGCTGGAGAGCCAAGCGGGACGCATAAAGGCTGAAGTCCATGCTGTTGTTGTTGCTACTGCCGCTAGCCCTTGAAGGCTAAAGCGAAATGCTTTATTTGTTTATACGTGGCCGGCCTGTGCGCCAATGTTTAAGGCCACTGTTTTGAAAGCCCTGTAAGGCCATAAGGCCAACTGTTTTGTATTTGGACATTCCTGCTTGATATAAGTGTGGAACTTTTATATGGTGGACATTCATGTGTGTGTGAGTTTAGCTGCGTGTTATAGGCTTCCGCTAGAATGAAATGAGTTAGGATGCGCAACCCTGGTACACCTATGTGACTTCCCCGCCTGTTTTATGATATATGTTGTGGGGCCCCGACCGGATCTTCTAGTATATACCTGTGAATGGATGGAGTGGTAACACCTGGGCATCAGATCCCAGGTGAAGGAAATGGACGACCACAAATTTTCCACAAATGTTTATTTTTGGGCTGACACGGCCTGTGATATTCTAGTGTCACAGGACGTATACCTTAAGCGACACACAACCGACTTACCCAGAGCAGGACAAGGCCATGTGACACGCCCGTGTTAGAGGCCGTGTTCCCTGACACGCCTTCAGACATGCCCGTGTCTGCGGCCGTGTACCTCAGGCGACACACACCCGATTCAACCCGAACAGGACACGGCCATGTGACACGCCCGTGTCTCAGGCCGTGTGTCCATAGACACACCCGTGTCCTGCTTGTGTTCACAAGGCCTCAATGCCTTGGCCAAAACCATAGAAAGACACAGTCATGTGACACACCCGTGTCACATGTGACACGCCCATGTCAGAGGCCATATTCCCCACTCGAGGATCGTCGAGCACATTTACTCGAGTGGAGATCGACGAACCAGAGGAAGTCACGCCCTCGGACACACACGTATTGCAGGGCGTGTTCCCTCTCGAGAACTCATCGAGTGCATTTCGTCGAGCACTCGATATGCTTTTCAGCTAAGCAGAGCAGGACACGTCTTGGGACACGCTCGTGTCCCAGGCTGTGTTGCCCAACCTTAACCCAATCTTGGGATTTGGGGTGTTGCAAAGTGCCTTCAAGGCAATGCATAGGGAGATCAAAATGGCCCATCATGGAATCTTTTTGTTTGGTTCACCAGTCCCAACACTTAAGAGTATGGCAGCAGTCTTCTCTTAGGATTTCTTGACCCACTATCAGAACAAGGGCAAGTCTATTTGAAGACCAAACTTGGGTATATCCGAGGCCATCAAGAGTATGTCTTCTGAAAGGAAGACTATTGTTGGTAGGAGTTATTGGGTACATTGGTTCAAATGTACCTGATTTGAAGAAGCGTCACACAACTCAATGATATACATCAAAATGTATTTGATGTGTTTTGAGTTTACTTGTGGAGGCTAAGTATTTGCAGGAAAGAAGAAAAAGTTTCTAAGTCCATGTGTCGACACCCAGAGGGAAAGTGTCGACACTTAAGAAGACTTGTGTCGACACCCAGGCAAGCAGTGTCGACACTTGGAGTCATTGTGTCGACACCAGGGATGTTGAGTCGACACCAGACAGAAAGTGTCGACACAAGGAGCTGTGTCGACACTCAGTGAAGAAAAGACAGTGAAGCTGTGTCGACACTTAGCAGTTGTGTCGACACCTAGTGAAACTGTGTCTACACTAGAAAGTGTCGACACTTGGAGGCTGTGTCGACACTCAGCAAAAGCCTGCAGAGACTAAGTACAAGTGTCGACACCCAGAACAATGTGTCGACACTCAACAGAAGAGTCAACACTTGAAGTAAGTGTCGACACCCAGAACAATGTGTCGACACTTAGCTGAAGACTCAACACTTGAAGAAAGTGTCGACACAAGGAGCTGTGTCGACACTTAGTAAAGAACAGCAAAGTTCAACAAAATATTCTAAGTACAAGTGTCGACACTAAGGAGTTGTGTCGACACTCAGCCAGAGTCTCGGCAGAAGAAGAATGTGTCGACACCCAGAGCAATGTGTCGACACTCAACAAGTATCAACACTGAAGACATGTGTCGACACCAAGAAGCAGTGTCGACACTTAACAGATTCAACACATGAAGATGTGTCGACACAAAGGTGTTGTGTCGATACTTAGAAGAATTCAGCAGGATACTGAAGTACAAGTACTTGTGTCGACACTCAATTTCAGTGTCGACACATGAAGAAGAAGTAGTGTCGAGATACAAAATCTACAACACAAGGAGTTGTGTCGACACCTTGTAGACTAGTGTCGACACTTAGACAACTTGTGTCGACACTTGGTATATAAGTGTCGACACTTAAAGACAAAAAGTCTCGACACTTAAAGACAGTTACAGAATTTTCAAGAACTGACTGGATGACTTGACAGCTGTCATTCCAGCCGGTCTACTGCACCTGTCAGAGTTGTCAGAATTTAGTTATGAACCGGACCAGCCGGTTACCATGAAGAAGGCCTATAAATAGGCTTATACTGTCTACAGAAGAAGTTGATAAAAAGGTTGTTCAAATTATTGATCAAGTATTCAACAAAGAAGATCTAGCTATTCCTTGAAGAATCAAGTGCAGATCTAAGAAGTTGGAGAGAGAGAGCTCCATCCAAGAAATCAGCTGTTGGAACCAGGCTGAGAAGAAGGGTTCAAATTAACTCTGAATCTTAAGTAGCAGAGATAAAGGATCAACTGCAGAAGGAGTCAATCTTATTGAGTTCTACTTTCAAGAAGATTTGAAGAAAGCTAAGTCAGATTGATTTCAGCTGAGTTCTTCCAAGAACTCATCAGGAAACTCACAACTCTTCTCTCTCATTTCTCTGAGTTGTTGAGTCACAAGTTTGTATTCATTTTATCTTGTAGGATCCTTTGGATCTGAGTCTTGTAAGTCTGCAATTATAAAGGCCGAGTGTAGGGCTTGAGAGCCTGAGTGTAGGAGATTGAAATCTCTGAGTGTAGGCCTTGGTGGCTGAGTGTAGGCCTTGGTGGCTGAGTGTAGGCCCTTGTGGCTGAGTGTAGGCTTTGTGAAGAAGCTGAGTTGTAGGGCCTTGGGCCTGAGGTGTAAGAACCAGTTTTGGGTTCTGAGATAGTGGAGAAGTTTGGCCGAATCTAGTACACTGCTAGATAGGCGAAGGGGGAAAGTGGATGTACCCACACCTTGGGGAACCACTATAAAATTGTGTGTCTTCTGTGTACTGTGGTTTGCTGTGAATGCTGTGTGATTGCTGTGAAATAGTAGATATAAATCTGTGTTAAAAAACTGATTGCTGCCATAAAAAGAGAAAAAGAATTTGGTCACCTATTCACCCCCCCCCCCTCTAGGTGTTTAGGTACTATATCTTTCAAGTGGTATCAAAGCGAGGTTACTCAAAAAGGGACATAACTGTCTAAGTAGATCCTGTTGGCAGATTCAGTCTAAGAAAATAACATAATCAAGAAAATCAAGAACTATGGGTTCCACTGAAAATCACAAGGAATTGGGATCCATGAAGCTACCTATATGTAGGAAAGAAATCTTTGGGATCCGGAAGGAAAGAGTGAGACTCTTTATGGAAGCTTCAGACCCTAGAATTTATATTACAGTGAAGGAAGGGCCATATGTGCCCATGAAGGCGTCAGTCCTAGATGCTAATCAGAGAACACCAAAGGATTTCTCTGAAATGACAAAGGATGAGATTGTTCTAGCCACCATGGACAAGAGGGCTCAGAACATCATAGTGAGTGCCATAGATGATGCAACCTTTCAGAATCTAATACACTGTAAGACAGCCAAAGAGATGTGGGATACTCTTATTGTGTATATGGAGGGTTCTGAAGAAGTTAGACAAGACAGAAAATCCTTGCTAAATCAAGAGTATGAAAGTTTTACACAAGTAAAGGGTGATATCATAACTGAGTGCTATAAGAAGTTCTACAGGATAGTCAATGAACTCATGTCCTATGGCAGAGAGTTCAGTAATTATGAACTCAATGATAAGTTTCTAAGGTCCCTAACTAAAGATTGGGACACCAAGATCTGTGTCATCAGGGAAATGACAAAGCTGAGAGAAATTCGTCCACCAACACTTTTTTGGCAAACTGTTGTCCTATGAAATGCAGTTGCTGGTGAGGAAAGAAGAGGAGAAATCCACAAGAAATGAACACAAGGAAAGAACAGTGGCCTTTAAATCAGAAGCCCCCAGAAAGTACAGGAGTAAGTCACCAACTCCACCTCCAAAGGTAGTTGAATCTGAGTCAGATGAGTCAGTCAGCACAAAGTCTGAAAGCAGTGAAAGTGATGAGTACTTTGCTGCCTTCACAAGATATTTTCAGAAATTCTTAAAGAAGAAACAGTGGAGGACAAGACCTTCTACATCACAGGGAAAGGAAGACTCTTATCAGAAAAAGATGTCTTCAAAGAAAGACAGGAAAAAGTCGAAGTCTAGCAAAGCTACACTATCAAAAATTGTGTGCTATTGCTGTAATAGACAAGGACATGTCATTGCAGACTGTCCAGAGAAGAGGAAGGAGTCTAGTGACAAGAAAAGGACTCAATACAAGGGCAAGAAGGAGAAGTCTTTTGTTGCCAAAAAGGACAAGACCCTGTCAGATATCTCTTCATCAGAAATTGAGTCAGATGCTGAGGCATATATTGGACTGTTTGCTGAGGAAGAAGAAGAAGAGTTCATGCAGATTATGAATTCTATTTATGAACAAGAGGACAGTCAATGCCAAGGGCTAATGGCATTGACAGAAAGTGACAAAATCCTGGAGCAGCCAGGACCTAGTAAGGTACAAAGTTCAACTTGAAGTTCAGTTTCTTGTGCCAGTACAAAATCAGATTCATCCTCATCAAATGATGAGAGTGCATCTGAGTATGAAGAAGATATTCATTAGTTGATAGATGAATACAAGGTTCTGTTGCAAGCTTACAAGAAGAGCAAGTCCCTAGCCAAAAGTCAGGCAAAGGAAATTGCTAATCTTAAAGCTGCTGCAACTGAGTTTGAGAAGTCATTTGATCAAAAGCTTAATGAGATAGCCAGATTGAAGCACATAACTGTGATTCAAATGGGAACTATATCATTTAAGAATGATCAAATCAAGAGTTTGGAGATTAATCTTCAGAAGGAGAAGGACTTAGTTGCTAGGTTTTCTAAACCTAAGTCAGTCCTGCCATTAATTGATGAATTTGTTCATCACAATGGCAAAGCTGGACTAGGATTTACTAGACCTGCAAGGACTGTTCAGTCCAAGTCTATGTCCAAGGGCAAAGCCACAACTCTCAACAAGTCTGCTGTAGATAAAACTGCAAAGACAGTACCTAAGCAAAGGTACAATAAGTTTGACTGTTGGTGCTGTGGCATGGTAGGCCACTATGCAATGGACTGTTGGCACAATGCTAGTGCCAAAGTGAGTAGCAAACTGCCTGTTGGAAAACCAGCAGGTAGCCTTGTCAGGATGCAAACTAACAAGTACCAAGGACCCAAGAATTCTTTGGGTTCTAAGGTTCACTAATCTGTTTTGCAAGTGAGTCCAAGTGGTCATGCCCCAATATGGTACTTGGACAGTGGATGTTCCAGACATATGACTGGAACAAGGGAATTACTAAAGGACTACACACCAGTAAAGGATGGTCCAAAAGTCACCTTTGGTGGTTCTGAAAAAGGAATCATCAAAGGGTTTGGTAACATTTCTAGTAACTTAGTTACCATTACTCAAGTGGCTTATGTTAAAAGTTTGAAACATAACCTAATTAGTATAAGTCAATTAAGTGATGTAAGATATGACATCTCATTTGTTAAGGATAGTTGTCATATCAAGAGGACAAATGATCAAGAGATCATTTTGACTGGCTATAGAAAAAGAAATATCTACTGCTTAGACATTATGTGTGAGACCAATGGTTCTCTAGTATGTCTTGTGGCTGATGAGAAAGTCTCTCATTGTGTCAAATGGCACAAGAGGCTAGCCCATCTTAATTACAAGACAATTGGAAAACTCTTTAGTAAAGAGTTAGTGAGGAATGGTCCTCAAGTTAAGTGTATTAAAGATGGTATTTGCTCAGCTTGTCAAAAGGGCAAGCAGACTAGATCCACGTTTAGAAGCATAGAAAACAAAGATGCTGTGAGGTGTTTATACCTCTTGCATATGAATCTCTTTGGTCCAATGCCAGTTCACAGCCTAGGTAGGAAGGTCTATACCTTTGTAGTTGTAGATGACTACTCAAGGCTTTCCTGGGTGTTCTTTCTTAGACAGAAATCTGAAATACCCAATGTCTTCTATAGCTTTGTCAAACAGATTCAGAATGAACTAAATAATATAGTGGTCAAAATAAGAAGTGACCATGGTACTGAGTTTCAGTCTGATGCCATGACAAAACTATGTGAAGACTTTGGGATATTTCAAGAGTTTTCTTCACCAAGAACACCTCAGCAAAATGGCATTGCTGAGAGGAAGAATAGAACCTTGATTGAGGCTGGTAGGACCCTATTAAGTGATACATCACTACCAGAATACTTCTGGGCTGAAGCAGTTAATACTGCATGCCATGTTATCAATAGGGCTACCATAACTAAAAGCCTCAACAAGACCCCCTATGAGGTTGTGAAAGGCAGGAAACCAAACCTATCCTACTTCAGGATCTTTGGTTGTAAGTTCTTCATACTTAACAATGGAAAGTCTTACTTGACTAAGTTTGCTGCCAAGTCCCAAGAGGGAATTTTTGTTGGGTACAACAACAATAGTAAGGCTTATAGAGTCTACAACTTGTCTACTCAAGTTGTAGAAGAGATTGTACATGTAGTATTTGATGAAACTAGGCTTATTAACAATGAGTTGTCTAGTAGTGTATGCAGCCCCACATGTTTAACAAAGAAGATGGACAAGCTCACTATAGAAGAGGAACCTACTGCAAGATAGCAAGTAGAAGACAGTGGCTGTTGTCTAGGGGGAGAACTACATGTACCAATTGCTGATGAAGTCCAAGGAGTACAGCATGATGAAGATGTTGAAGAAGCTCAACCTGAAGTCAGGATGCCTTCAGCCAATAGGCATCTAAGAGATCATCCAACTGAGCAAATCATTGGTGATCCAAGACAAGGGGTACAAACAAGGAGCAGAAACCTGAATGCAGTAATCTACTCCAGATTTCTATCCCAAGTTGAACCTAAGAAGTTTGAAGAAGCCATCAAAGACCCTCTTTGGATTGAGGCAATGCAAGATGAGCTCAATCAGTTCAAGAGATGCAAGGTCTGGGAGCTTGTTCCTAAACCTAAAGACCACAATATAATTGGAACCAAGTGGATCTATAGGAACAAGATGGATGAGCAAGGAGTCATCATTAAGAACAAAGCAAGATTGGTTGCTAAAGGATATAGGCAGGAAGAAGGTATTGATTTTGATCAAACCTTTGCTCCAGTAGCTAGACTGGAAGCCATAAGAATGTTCCTGGCCTATGCAACCTTTCAAGGATTCAAAGTTTACCAAATGGATGTCAAGTCAGCATTTCTAAATGGTAATCTTAAAGAAGAAGTCTATGTGGAACAACCCTCAGGTTTTGTTGATTCAACTCTACCTAAACATGTCTATAGACTTAGGAAAGCTTTATATATGTTAAAGAAAGCCCCTAGGGCTTGGTTTGAAACCCTGTCTAATTTCCTCATTGAGAATAAGTTTACAAGGGGGAAAATAGACAAGACTCTATTCCTTAGGGAATCTAGAGGCAAAGTAATACTAGTCCAAATATATGTAGATGACATTATATTTGGGTCTACTGAAAGTAGCCTTTGCAAAAAGTTTGCAAAGCTAATGCAAGGTCAATTTGAGATGAGTAGTATAGGAGAGCTAAAGTTCTTCTTGGGTCTCCAAGTAAGACAGACTGAGAGTGGTTTATCCATTTGCCAGTCCAAGTTCACCCTAGAACTCATAAGGAAGTAAGGTATGGATTCATCCAGTACCATGAAGACTCCTATGGGGTCAAGTATGTCTCTTAGCAAGGATGATGCAGGGAAACCTGTAGATGAAACCTTGTATAGAGGGATAGTTGGCTCCCTATTATACTTGACTGCAAGTAGACCAGATATCATGTATGCTACATGTGTCTGTGCAAGGTATCAACCCTGCCCTAAAGAGTCTCATTTGACAGCAGTCAAAAGGATATTGAGATATCTAAAGGACACTCCTTATCTAGGCCTTTGGTACCCTAGGAATGGGAATTTTGAACTAACAGGTTATTCAAATGCAGACTTTACAGGATGCAAAGAAGACAGAAAAAGCACTACTGGAACTTGTCAATTCCTAGGTGGGAGACTGATTTCATGGAGTAGCAAAAAGCAAACAAGTGTGGCTATCTCCACTGCAGAATCAGAATATGTGGCTGCAGGAAGTTGCTGTGCTCAACTTCTGTGGATACAACATCAGCTTGAGGACTATGGATTTCAGGTAAGTAGAACTCCACTCTTCTGTGATTCTACAAGTGCTATTTCAATTGCACATAACCCTGTTTCACATAGTAGAACTAAACATATTGAGATAAAATATCATTTTCTTAGGGAGCATGTAGAGAAAGAGGATATTTTACTAGAATATGTTAAAACTGATAATCAACTAGCTGATATGTATACTAAGCCCCTAGAAGAAGCTAAGTTCAATAGGTTTAAAATTGAACTAGGAATGATAAACTCAGAGTAAGTTTATAGAATTGGAAATGGCTAAGTCAAAAGGTGTAGACACACAGTGATCTCTGTGTCGACACAGAAAGTTGGTGTCGACACTTCAGGGAAAAGGTGTCGACACATCTAGAAAGTTGGTGTCGACACTTCAGAATATTAGTGTCGACATATGACAAGTAGGTGTCGACACAACCAAGGTGGTGTCGACACTAAGTGTTTACTCAGAATTATCTAAGTAAAGTCTCGACTAAATGTCGAGTTAAGTGGTGTCGACACATAAACAAGTGTCGACACATATAATCTGTTGACTAAACTTGTGTCGACACATAGGTGTCGAGACATTATAAGTCAGTGTCGACATTTATTGACAGTGTCGACACAATTTAATTTAGCTGCCCGCCTTTTCAACTTCAAAATTAGAAAGGTATAAATAGGGTTTTGCCTTACTCTGTCGACACGCTTTCAAAAGTTTCGAGACCAAAACTGGTGTGTCGACCCCTCTCTTCTCTCCAGTCAAATTCAACAAACCCTAATGGCGCCAAAGCTTGAGGAGAACGTCAACGAAGGCTACGAGCTGGTGCGCAATGCTTTTGATGATGCCGACCATGAAATCAAGACTGTAGTAACCCTAGTTGCAGACTCGGGGTTGGAATTCGTTGTTTCTGAACCTACTAAAATCTGGAAGAAGGAAGTACTGGAATTCCTCAATGGTGATGACGTGGACGAATCTGGATTCAAGATCAAATCCAGGGTTCATGGTGAGAAGGTTAAGGTCTCTTCAAAAAATCTGAGAAAAGTACTTCAGCTGCCTAGAACTAAGGAAGAAGAAGAGGTTACAGCTTCCAGGTCCAGAGTTGCATTGGCATGGTGTGGACTGGATGCTAAGATGAAAATTGGCTCAGTTTTTAATAGGAAAGGCATGAATAGTCAAGGGAAATTTCTATCAGAAATTGTTGGCAAGGTCATCTTAAGTAAGGCAGGAGGGCATGATAGGATATCAGCCCATATGTTCAACATTATGACAAGGAAATTCTTTACTTTGAAGACAGATTGGTCTGTTGTGATATTTGAGAAAATTAAAGAAAGCCTAAAGAAGCCCAACTTGGGCAGGATCATAAGTCTATACCTTGCTAGAAGTATTCCAGAGATAATGAGTCAAGAAGCTGGAACAAAAATCAACCATATGAGAAAAATGGATATGAGAATATTCTCCAGATGGGACAGGGTGTTGACTAAGGAGATGCCAACTCCTGAGAAGATCACTTCTGAAAAGGAAACCCCACATAAGAAGAAGAGGAAGTCTGCCCCAGTGGCTCAAGTTCCATCAAGCAGCTCTGATAGTGAAGAACAAGTGTGAAAGTGCAACTAGATCTGATATACTCTAGAGGGGGGTGAATAGAGTATATGACGTTTTAGTACTTTTAAAAACTTTTACAACAATTGTTGTAATAAGTGTGAGCAGGGAAGCAAATATAAATCTAATCACAGAACTAAGCTATGCAAAAACTAAGCACAGAAAAATCAAGGCCAGAAACAAAAAGTAAACAAGCAGAACCAGAGGACACAAGGAAATATAGTGGTTCCCCAAACTTGGGTACATCCACTCTTCTACCACCCTAGGTAGGAATCCACTGTAGGATGAGTTGATCAGGTGTCCTGGGCACCAATGAGCTTTTGATAAGGTGCTCAAAAACCAAAGCAGATTTTTTGATCAGGTGTCTTTCCACCAATGAGCTTTTGACAAGGTGCTCAAAAACCAGATTCAAACTTTTGAAGGGAGTTTGAGAAACCCTTTACAAACTGGGGGTGAGAGAGTGATGGCAGTCTTCTCTTTTTCAAACAACTGAGAAGACTATGTGGATTGATGTCAAAGCTCCCCCTGAATCCTTGAAATCTTCAGGAAGAAAAGCTTTGCTGAGGGTGATAGGCCTTCAAAGGTAAAACTCCAGCAATAGATGATTTCAGTAATGGCTGAAATGTTGAGTGTCTGGAGTCTTGAAATGATGTTGGCCTTGAACACATTGAAAGATGAAGAGATCTGAAGATTTTTGAAAGCTTGATCTCTTGATGAGTGTTCTTCAGAATTCTTTTTGACAGAGGATTTTGAAAGAGTCTCTGTAATCTGTATTGTGTATTCTCTCCTTGTTAATCTCTGTATATCATCTATATTGATTCAAAAACATTCTGTCTTTTATTCTCTGTTCCTGAATAGAATATCATTCTCTGTCAAAGATAGCCGTTGGTCTGCATTGATTGCATCCTTAATTGCAAAAACTCTTCTGGAGGAAAGTCCACAGAATTATTCCTTGAAAGATCCCTTGAAACTTGGTCCAGAAATAAATGAAAACGGCTAGCAAATCTCTGAATTAATTGCAGAATAACTCCTGTCTGATTTGAATTTGAATTCTGGAAGTTAACTGAAATCGTCGAACTGAGCTCTGCTATCATCGAGCTGAGCTCAGCGAACTGGAAAACTCAAGCAGCAAAATAATCGTCGATCTGAGCTCAAAGATCGTCGAACTGAGCTCAGAGATAAAGATCCAATGCAGAGTCAAAATCGTCGAACTGAGCTCACCGATCGTCGAATGGAGTTCGACGATATTATGAAGTTGAGCTCAGCGATCGTCGAGTGGAGCTCGACGATCTGCCGAAGTTGAGCTCGACGATCGTCGATCTGAGTTCGACGAATCGTCGTGCTGAGCTCGACGATCAGACTTAGTCTCCAGACAGAAAAACTTGGTCTTCAGGGCAGCTTCCAATCCTACACTTCTAACCCTTAGACTCAATTCTAATTGACCTATTAAGCTATATAGAAGGTCAAATAAAGGTTCCTAGAGACATAGTGATCCTGACCCAAATTAGTAATAGGGTGTTCCAACAATCTCCCCCTATTTGGGTTAGGATTACTATTTACAGACTTTGGAAATTCAAATAACAACATATAATCAGAAAAGCATAAAAACAACAGCAGCTAGACATGCAGAAACATCACAGAGATATATATATATGCATATGTATGGCATCCAGATAGCAGTCAGAAAATCCAAAGATTGTCACCTTACACAGTTATTTCTTCTCTTTGCCTTTAACCATTTTGATATCTCTGTTTGGATTCAGGGCTTCTTTGTTGGATCTGGTGTCATCTGTTGCACCCAAGTATGTTTGCTTTGAAGTCCTGGGAACCACAGCAGCAGGATGCAATTCCATATATCTGTCTGCATCAAAGAATTTGCTGGAAGCATATTTCTCTAGTTCCTTCTGTCTCTGCTCTGACATTGTAGAAATATTGGAAGTGTCTAGACCTTGTTCTTTGGCTTTCTTTATCTGGTCTAATGCAGCCAACTCCTTCATCCTAGCAGTCCAAGCAACTGGATTCTTCTCAGGGTCCTCAAATGGTACAGGTGGCTCATACATGTTGGAAGAATTGTCTTGAGGAGGCCTAGCAGACACTGTCTCTCTTAGCTTGTAGGGGAATGGACCAGAAGTAGTATCAGATGAAACATGTCCTCCCCTGGAGTATGGGTGCTGCCTGGAGTGCCCTTTAGAATAAACCTGAATATCTCTTTGACTACCCCTGTATCCTCCTCTCCTAGAATAAGAACCCCTAGATTGGCTTTCCCTTTGATAGGATCTGGCATGGG
Source organism: Platanthera guangdongensis (assembly GCA_039583875.1). Taxonomy (NCBI): domain Eukaryota; kingdom Viridiplantae; phylum Streptophyta; class Magnoliopsida; order Asparagales; family Orchidaceae; genus Platanthera; species Platanthera guangdongensis. The sequence goes on from CM077157.1 coordinate 76,507,457, forward strand.
GTTGATAGGGAGCCTGGCTTCTAGCTGGGGCTTGACTTGCAGAGCTGCCACCTGCACCTGCATCAGGAGGAGGTGGTGGAGGAGGATGAGGGTGCTGGAACTGTGAGGAGCCCTTCTCATACTTTCTCTTCTTCTTCATTGCTCTCAGCTGATTTTTAGAGTACTGCATCCAATGTTCAGTAATTTGGCAGTTATGCAGAATATAATAAGGTATATCATTATTATCCTTGACTTTTGCAGGAGGCACCCTTTTCATTGCCTTGCTCCTAGCTTTCCTTTTCCTTGCAATAGTGGCAGATGAATCATCAGAGTCTGTTTTGTATTCATCAGACTCAGAACTCTGGTCATCATATATAGCATCTATTTTCTTCATCAATTCTTTCTTCAACTGAACAGCAACAGATGAGGCAGAGGCAGAAGTAGCAGCAGCAGGGACAACAGCAGATGAGGCAGCAGATGGAGCAACAGATGGAGCAATAGAAGGAGCAATAGAAGCTGGAGTAGTGACAGTAGCAGTAATTGTAACAGTCTCACTATCAGCAGAAATTTCAGCAACATCAAAAACTGCAGCAGGCTCAAAAACAGTGGCCTCTGACATCAGAAAATCCTTGGATGTTGGCTCATCAGGAACAATTGGGATTTCAGCAGCAGTGAGAACATTTTCAGCAGCAGCAAAAACAGTTTCAGAAGCAAAGGCAGTCTTTTCTTCAACAGCAGCAGCAGCAATCACTGAGTGTACAAAGGAAGAGATGATGCTGGGGTCACAGCCAGAAAAAGGCACCAGTGCCTTAGATAGGTCTTCTGAGGGCTGGACAGCATTAACTTCTGGGAGATGGCTGAAGAAGACAGGATCAAAGGCAGAAAGCAAAGACTGTAGGTCTATTGCCAGAACTGCAGTAGGAGCCTGACATTCTGGAGGCACAGCAACAGTAGCAGAAGAGGCAGCAGACACAGAAATCTCAGCAGCAGCAGCAGTATCATCAGCAGCAGGAGCAGAAGCAGCAGCAGCAATAGCATGAAGGCTTGCTTCATATGACATCTCCCCCTGCCTAGATGCAGATACATCTGTATCAAGGCACACTGCTGGAGGTGCTTCCTGAGGAAGGAGGGAGGAAAGCCTGGCAGAGAGAGCTGCCACTGACAGTTGTAGAGGAGCCAAAGAGGTCTCTAAGAGCAGAGAGAGCCTGGGGGCAATTAGCTCATACAACCTGTCAGCTAGGTCTGAGAGGTCTACATGCTCAATAGCAGGAGCAGAGGTAGATGGAATAGGGATGGCTGAGGATGCTGGAAGTGGAGTACGGGGTAGTGGAATGGATGGCTCAGGAGTGGGGATAGTGGATATGGAGGATAAGGGGATGGATATGGATGGGGTGAAAGTTGGTTGGTCAATGATATAGTGGAGGAGATCTTGGAATGATGTTGAGGAGGAGGTGAATTCTAGAGGAGATGAGGGGGAATCATCCATGTAGGAGTCATCCAGAAGGGTGAAGGATGGTATGGATGGAGAAAAAGTGACATCTGGTGGTGGATAGGAGAACAGAGGGTTGAAATGGTCTTCTGGGGGTGATGAAATGGTTGCTGGAGATGGAATTGATGTTGGAGATGGGCTGGAGATGGTAATGGTGGATGGAGGTGGAATGGTGGATGGAAGAGGAATGGTGGATGGAAGTGGAATGGTGGATGGAAGAGGAATGGTGGATGGAAGTGGAATGGTGGATGGAAGAGGAATGGTGGATGGAAGAGGTAGGGTTGGACTTGGAGGAGAAGAAGAAGCAGCAACAGCAGCAGCCAGGTCTTCTGCAGGAGCAGAGACCTGTGGGGGAGTGACTCTGTGAGTCCTAGTGCCTGAAGGAGCACTAGAGGAGGGCCTGCTTGGCTTGCTGATTTGCGTGTCCCACTTGCCAAAGAGGGCACAGGTGAGTCTCTTGGAGGCATTTATGTGCACTCCAGAGGAGACCAGCAAGGTAGGGCACCTGTTCTGCAGGAAGACTCCAAGAATCCTTCCAAAATTAACAAAGCTTTTGTTTATTTTCTTCTTTATTAGGTCAAAGAAGACCTCTCCCCAGTTCAAACTTCTCTTATCCACCAGAGCTCCCATTAGGCAGAGCTGGTATCTGGATATGGTATCATGTGCAGATTGCTTTGCCAGCAGCACTTTCCCTACAACATCTGCTAGGATCCTGTATTCAACAGACAGGTTCCTCTTGAATAACTTGCTAGGGTTTCCCTCTGGATGACCCATCCTGGCAAGTATATCAGAAAACTCCTCCCCAGATAATTCAGTAGTATCATCTCCATTTCTTAGTCCAAAAACCTCTGTTAAAACTGTGGGGGTCAGAGGTACCTGAGTTCCAGCAATGGAGCCAACTATAGTAGAGTTGTCCAGATTATGAGCAGTATAGACCCATTCCTTTATCTCATCTGAGGCCAGCTTTATCCTGGTGGTCATGAGGGCAGACAAATTCTGATCCTTGAATAAGCTCAGAATATCTTGGAAAACTTGGTCAGTAGTGCTGAATGATTCCATATCAATGTCGAAGCCTGCATCAAACTTCATTGCGGCTAGGACAACAACTGATACGGCCATTGTACCAGCAAAAATTCAACAAACAAAACGACCAAGCGTAGAACGGTTTGGAGGGAAGAAAATTCTTGCAGAGAAATTGAAAGCGCAAGAGAGAACGACGGCGAAAAATGAGTTTTATATTAGGGTTCGACGCAGAATTGGAAAGGTCGTTGAACTCAGTTCGACGATCGAGGCTTCTAAAGGAATCTGAAGAGACTCCAACATCGTCGATCTCCGTTCGACGATCTTGGAAGGCGTCGAGCTCCGTTCGACGATCGTTCAGTGAACATAATCGTCGAGTGTCGTTCGACGATCGTTGACCGGAAGAGATAGTTCATACTATCTGAGAGGCGCTGAACTCAGTTCGACGATTCTGGAAATCGTCGATCTCCGTTCGACGATCTTAGGGGAAATCGTCGAGCGCAGTTCAGAGATCAGAAAAATTCTAGACACTAAGAAAAAAAACAGAATTTTTGCCTAGTCTTGGTCAATTTTTAGCTTTCAAAATCTTGGTGATTATTTAAGACTTCCTCCATCTAACATTCCTAACTGATTTAGGAAGAAGGTGTGTTTCTTTTCATCCAAAGGCTTGGTGAAAATATCTCCCCTTTGTAAATCAGTTGGGATATATTGCAATTCAATTTTATTCTTTTCAACATTATCCCTTAAGAAATGATGCCTTATCTCTATGTGTTTTGTCCTACTATGGAGGACTGGATTTTGAGCTATGGAAATAGCACTTGTATTGTCACAAAAGATTTTTGACTTCTCTAAGTTGTAACCATAGTCTAGGAGTTGGTTTTGAATCCACAATATTTGTGAACAACAACTGCCTGCAGCCATATATTCAGCTTCAGCAGTTGAGGTTGACACATATGTTTGTTTCTTACAAAACCAAGAGACAAGTCTATCACCAAGGAACTGACAAGTTCCACTGGTGCTTTTCCTGTCAATTCTGCATCCAGCATAATCAGCATCAGAGAATCCAGTTAAATCAAATGCTGAATCCTTTGGATACCAGAGACCTAGATTTGGACAACTTTTAACATACCTGAGAATCCTCTTTACTAATGTTAGGTGTGACTCTCTAGGGCTTACTTGGAACCTAGCACATATACATGTAGCAAACATTATATCTGGTCTACTAGCTGTAAGATACAGTAAAGAGCCAATCATTGCTCTATATGTTGTCTGATCAACAAGTTTCCCATGTTCATCAGCATCCAGTACAGCATTGGTAGGCATGGGTGTTTTCATACAAGATGCCTCAGACATACCAAATTTCTTAACCAGTTCATTAGCATATTTGGTTTGAGAAATAAAGATGCCTTCAGCATGTTGTTTGACTTGCAATCCTAGGAAGAAGGATAGCTCACCCATGCTACTCATCTCAAATTTAGAGTGCATCAGGTTAGAAAACCTTCTGCACAATTTTGAGTTAGTAGAACCAAAAATGATATCGTCTACATAAATTTGTACTAGTAGGGTATGAGACTTATGGGTTCTAATAAAAAGAGTTTGGTCTACTCTACCCCTTATAAAATTATTTTCCAAGAGAAAGCATGCTAAGGTCTCATACCATGCTCTAGGAGCTTGCTTGAGACCATATAATGCTTTATTTAGTCTAAAAACATAATCAGGGTAAGTTGGAGAGATAAAACCTGTAGGTTGTCTGACATAGACTTCCTCTTTGATGTCTCCATTTAAGAAAGCACTCTTGACATCCATCTGATAAACCTTGAAGCCTTTGTGAGCTGCATAAGCTAAAAATATCCTGATGGCTTCCAATCTTGCAACAGGTGCAAAAGTCTGGTCGTAGTCAATTCCTTCTTCTTGAGAATATCCCTGAGCAACTAGCCTTGCCTTGTTCCTTATTATTACTCCTTGATCATCCAGTTTATTTCTGAATACCCATTTTGTTCCAACAATGGAATGATCCTTGGGCTTTGGCACTAGTTCCCATACTTTGTTCCTCTCAAATTGATGCAACTCCTCTTGCATTGCAATGATCCAGTGTGGATCTTGCTCTGCATCTTGAATGGACTGAGGTTCAATTTGAGAAAGAAAGCAGGTGTGCAACAGGTTTTGGTTGACCTGATTTCTGGTTTGCACACCAGCTGAGATTTCTCCAATTATTTGGGTAATTGGATGGTCTCTTGATGTTACTAAATCACCAGGGGGTGTTGATTGTTCACCAACCTGTGTTGTTGTTTCTTCTTGTGGTACAACAACTGGCTCTTCAAGTGGTGGCTCAATATGTTGAGTATTGCTTTCATCTTCACTGCTTTCTTCTTCTTGAGCAACCTGTAGCTTGTTCATATCTTCAACTAGAGAGTGTTCCTGCAAAGGTTCTATGGTAGAAGAAATCTTCTCCTTGAAAGACATGTTAGTTTCATCAAAAGAAATATGAACAGATTCCTCAATTTTCAAAGATGATTTATTATAGACCCTATAGGCCTTGCTGATCATGGAGTATCCCAGAAACACTCCTTCATCAGCTTTGGCTTGAAATTTTGCTAAGTTTTTCTTGTCATTATTGTGAATATAGCAAATGCAACCAAAAATTCTAAAATAGTCAACTTTAGGTTTCTTCCCTTTGAGTAATTCATAGGGAGTCTTTCCCTTCAGTTTATGTATCAAACTTCTGTTCAGCACATAGTTGGAGGTGTTCACTGCCTCTGCCCAAAAGGATAGAGGTAGATGAGCATCTGACAACAATGTAGTGGCAGATTCAATAAGGGTTCTATTTTTCCTTTCAGCTACCCCATTTTGTTGAGGAGTTCTAGGAGCTGAGAAAGTATGCCTGATCCCTTCACTCTGACAGAACTCTTGCATAAGAAGAGAATCAAACTCTGTCCCATGATCACTTCTGATCAGGGCAATATGAGTATTGAACTCAATCTGTATACATTTGAGAAACTCTGTCAGACACTTAAAGTTATCAGACTTCTTCCTTAGAAAGAACACGCAAGTGAATCTAGAGAAGTCATCTACAACTACTAAAGTGTAGGATTTCCCTCCTAGGCTTTGTACTGTGATGGGTCCAAATAGATCCATGTGTAACAGATACAATATCTTAGGTGAATCACTCTTATTAAGTGACTTAAAACTGTTTTTAGTTTGCTTGCCTAATTGACAAGCCTTGCAGAGTCCTTCCTTCTTGTAGGGGCCAGAAGGTAGTCCTCTAACAAGGTTGTCCTTGGATAGCCTAGCAATAGTTCTAAGGTTTAGGTGTCCTAGTCTCTTATGCCATAAAACATTTGGTCTACAGACTGAATTAAACAAGCAGATATCTATATCAGTTGAAAGAAAATCTACTAAGTAGATGTTACCTTTCCTTATACCTGTCAACACAGTTGTGTTGTCCTCTGACTTGATTTTGCATAAGGTTTTGCTGAAGGTCACCTGGTAGCCTTCATCACATAGCTGACTGATGCTGATCAGGTTGTGCTTCAATCCTTCCACATATGCTACCTTCTTGAAGGTTACTGATCCAATCTGTACTGCACCATATCCCTTAGTTTGTCCAAAGTTGGAATCACCAAAGATAACTTTGGGTCCAAGCTTGGCTCTGAAGGATGTGAGGTTGTCTTATTCCCTGTCATGTGCTTAGAGCACCCACTATCCAAATACCATTGCTGGTTAGATGTTGGATAGGTCTTCTCCTGCACATGAAACAATTCACTTGTTTTTGACCCAGTTTACCTTGGGCCTAGGTTGATAACCTCTAAATTCAGAAATAAAAGACATCCCTAGCTGACTCTTATATCCTTCATGATGATATCTCCTTGGAGGTAAAATCCATTCAGTATAAGGGTTGAAGGTTTGGGATGAAGAACCCTTAGGATTAAATTTTGATTTGGCTTTGACAAAATTTCCAGAGTTCTGACCTCTGTTCGACGATCTTGGAGCTGCGTTCGACGATCTTGGGTCAGATCGTCGAGCTCCGTTCGACGGTCGACTATGGCTGAGGTCAGGTATATGAGATCGTCGAGCTGCGTTCGACGACTTTGGCTGAGATCGTCGACCTGCGTTCGACGATTTTTCCTGAGATCGTCGAGCTGCGTTCGGCGATCGTCGATCTTCATTCGGCGATCGTCGATCTCCGTTCGACGATTTCTGCTGGGACTTGGTTTTCTGAGGCAGATCAGAATTTTTCCTAGCAACCTCTACAACTCCCTTTCCCTTGCTAGAAATAAACTTGATGGGAGTTGTTAGGACTATAGGTTGGCTGGATGAAGCACCCAAGCCCAGTGTACTGTTGAATCTAGAGTTCACTGTGCTTGTGATGTCCATCAGCTTGATGCTTCTCCCATTAAGGGATTCTTCAAGCTTCTTGGCCTCAGAGAGCTCACTTTTCAGTGTAGCTATCTGTTCCCTACAGTTCTCCAACTCCTGAGAGAGTTTGAGGTTTTCTGACTTTAAACCATTATGTTCAGATAATTGATTTCTGAGAGAGATAATCTCTTTCTCAGACTTTAGCAGGTCTAAATATAGTGTTTTAAATTCAGATTTAAAATCTTCTGAAGTAAAATCAAAAGAACTAATTACCTGATCTTCTTCAGGTTGAGTTTCTGAGTCTGACTCTGTCTCTTCATCCTCTGAATTGTATTGTGAGGCATTAATTGCCATCATGCAGAATTCCTTTTCTTCTGCATCATCCTCATCATCACTGGAGCTGGATGAGGCTTCTGATTCCTCTTCTGTCTCACTCCAGGATTCAGCAACAAACTCTTTTCTTGTATGCTTATTTTTGCTTGAAGAGGGCTTGCCATTTCCATTCCTTTTGCAGTCTTTCTCCTTTCTTCTTTCTTTTCTGTCCCTTCTGTCCTTGTTCTTGTTCTCTGGACAGTCATGAACTATGTGCCCTGGTTTCCTGCAACCAAAGCAGATAATGTCTTTGTTATTGCCAATGGACTTGTCATACCTTGGCTTATCCTGCTCCTTGTATGATCTTCTTCTGAAGTCCTTTCTGGCCATCTTGTAGAATCTTTTGGCCAACAAGCTGAGAAGTTCATCATTGCATGTAGCTTTTTCTTCAGGCAGATCCTCAGTTGCCTTGAAGGCTATGGTTTTCTCTTTCCTTGTGGCTGGTGAAGCAGCCTTCTGTTCTTCCTCTCTATTCTTGATGAGTAGCTCATAAGATTTGAGCTTACCCAACAAGGCTTCAGTGGTGATCTCATTTAGACTTCTGGCATCCTTAATTGGCCAGATTCTTGAGTCACAAGTGCTGGGGAAGCACATTAGGATCTTATCATTAAGTTCTGTCAGAGAAATCTCTTTGTCCAATATCCTTAGCTCACTGACAATTAGACTCAATCTGTTGTACATGTCTCCCACTGACTCAGTCTCTCCCTTATTGAAGTTCTCATATTGGGAGATGAGATGGGATCTTCTGTCCTTTCTCTCATCAGCTGAGCCTGAGATAATTTCTGAGAGCTTGTCCCAAATCTCCTTGGCTGAGTTGCATTCAGCTACCTTTTGGAATATGTCATCTGACATTGTCTGGGCTAGGATGTTCATAGCCTTGGCATCAGCTACTTTCCACTTTTTGATGTCAGCATCTGTTCCTGATGGAGGTGGAACATCATTTGTACTTGTGCTTTCTGGGGGTCTTGGACACACTGTCAAAACAGAATTGAAAATATCTTCGTCAATTGAATTCATGTAAAGTCTAATCCTTGCCTTCCAAAGTGCAAACGTGGAAAGATTGCACACTGGAGGTCTGGTGCTAGCATAATCTTTGTTTTGGGCCATGATTTGTGCACACAAAATCTAATAATAAAATACAAAAGAAAACAGATCTAGTTTGGGATCTTTGGGTTCAGGTGTTAGCCTGTACAACCAATCAGATATGGTATGTTTAACCAACCTGCCTCTGATACCAATTGAAAGTGCAACTAGATTTGATATACTCTAGAGGGGGGTGAATAGAGTATATGATATTTTAGTACTTTTAAAAACTTTTACAACAATTGTTGTAATAAGTGTGAGCAGGGAAGCAAATATAAATCTAATTACAGAACTAAGCTATGCAAAAACTAAGCACAGAAAAATCAAGGCCAGAAACAAAAAGTAAACAAGCAGAACCAGAGGACACAAGGAAATATAGTGGTTCCCCAAACTTGGGTACATCCACTCTTCTACCACCCTAGGTAGGAATCCACTGCAGGATGAGTTGATCAGGTGTCCTGGGCACCAATGAGCTTTTGATAAGGTGCTCAAAAACCAAAGCAGATTTTTTGATCAGGTGTCTTGCCACCAATGAGCTTTTGACAAGGTGCTCAAAAACCAGATTCAAACTTTTGAAGGGAGTTTGAGAAACCCTTTACAAACTGGGGGTGAGAGAGTGATGACAGTCTTCTCTTTCTCAAACAACTGAGAAGACTATGTGGATTGATGTCAAAGCTCCCCCTGAATCCTTGAAATCTTCAGGAAGAAAAGCTTTGCTGAGGGTGATAGGCCTTCAAAGGTAGAACTCCAGCAATAGATGATTTCAGCAATGGCTGAAATGTTGAGTGCCTGGAGTCTTGAAATGATGTTGGCCTTGAACAATTTGAAAGATGAAGAGATCTGAAGATTTTTGAAAGCTTGATCTCTTGATGAGTGTTCTTCAAAATTCTTTTTGACAGAAGATTTTGAAAGAGTCTCTGTAATCTGCATTGTGTATTCTCTCCTTGTTAATCTCTATATATCATCTATATTGATTCAAAAACATTCTGTCTTTTATTCTCTTTTCCTGAATAGAATATCATTCTCTGTCAAAGATAGTCGTTGGTCTGCATTGATTGCATCCTTAATTGCAAAAACTCTTCTGGAGGAAAGTCCACAGAATTATTCCTTGAAAGATCCCTTGAAACTTGGTCCAGAAATAAATGAAAACGGCTAGCAAATCTCTGAATTAATTGCAGAATAACTCCTGTCTGATTTGAATTTGAATTCTGGAAGTTAACTGAAATCGTCGAACTGAGCTCTGCTATCGTCGAGCTGAGCTCAGCAAACTGGAAAACTCAAGCAGCAAAATAATCGTCGATCTGAGCTCAAAGATCGTCGAACTGAGCTCAGAGATAAAGATCCAATGCAGAGTCAAAATCGTCGAACTGAGCTCACCGATCGTCGAATGGAGTTCGACGATATTATGAAGTTGAGCTCAGCGATCGTCGAGTGGAGCTCGACGATCTGCCGAAGTTGAGCTCGACGATCGTCGATCTGAGTTCGACGAATCGTCGTGCTGAGCTCGACGATCAGACTTAGTCTCCAGACAGAAAAACTTGGTCTTCAGGGCAGCTTCCAATCCTAGACTTCTAACCCTTAGACTCAATTCTAATTGACCTATTAAGCTATACATAAGGTCAAACAAAGGTTCCTAGAGACATAGTGATCCTGACCCAAATTAGTAATAGGGTGTTCCAACAAAGTGCTCTTCACACCTGATGAAGAAGACACAAGAACTGCTGTGAAGTCTCCAGCACAACAAGTAGATGCTGAAATCCAGGGGGAGCTACCTCAAGCTAGCCCCATACACAAGGATCACATCCAGGGGGAGCCACTAGTTGTGGAAGAATCCACTCCTCTTGAAAGTGAGCAAGCTACAACCACAATTCTAGAGGTAATTAGTGAGCTTAATGCTTTGGTTTTTACTATAGAAGATACTGATTTGTCTGATGTTTATCAGCAACCACAGACTGCTAGTCAAGTCCCAGATGTTGTCATTGAAGACACATCTGCTGCAGCTCAGTTTGTATCTGATTCAGTGGTAGATGAGCCCAGACTTTCTCCAGCTCATTCACCCCAAGAATTTACAATGGAAGATTTATTCCTAAATCTGGATCAACAAGACTTTGACAAGGACACTGCTGCTGCTGAAGTGGAGAATGCTCCAGTTGAGGGGGTGCAATTAGTTCATGTTGCAGAACCTGAGAAGGCCCCAGATGTGCAGAAGGAGTTACCCCCAAGCCCTAAGGAGAGGGTAGAAATTGCTAGCTCCTCAGCTTCTGAAGATGAGGAGACAGCAAGAGCCAAGAAAAAGAAGATTTATGTATTCAAGAGAAGGAGTCAGAGTTATAAGAAGGCCTTATAATCTATTGCACCACAGCCTATATCACTGCCAGCACCAACTGTTGATTATAGTGCACTGATGGTTGCTATGCAGATTAAACTGGATGAACACAGGAAGGCCATTGAGAAATATGTGGATGAAGGGCAGAAATCATTGCAATTTGATTTGGCCCAGGACATAAAGTCAATAAGATTTGAGATGAATCTTAATAAGAAGGAGATGACAGACTGCTTCCACAAAGGGGGGAATGCAGTAGTGTACTTGGCAACTCATCAAGAGAAAATAAAGGCTCAAGTAGATGACATAGCACTAAAGCAGGGATATGTTCTAGAGAACCAAATAAGAATGAATGATAATTTGACAGAATCCCACAATGCTATTGTCATAGAAATGAAGAACATTGCTGCTGGCCTGACAACTTCTACTGCTACTGCTATGACAGCTTTTGATAAAGCACTGCAAGAGAGTTTAACTGATATTACAACTGCTATTCAAGACTCTCAGAAGCTGATCTCTGAAAAACTTCAAAGGTTAAGACCTTTCTACAGGGATGGAGTCAATTATCTTAATGCCCAAATCAGATTTCAAAAAGATGACTTAATGGATCACATCGAAAGAGAAGTCATAAAGGGGGAGAGGGTCTTAGTAAAAGCTGGCTCTGACCATGCAAAATGAGTTTCTAATTCCATCAGAGCCACTCTTGGTTATCCTCCTCTTTGTGATGATGATAATGTAGCAGAATCTGGAATTAACCCTGCCTATCTTGGAGGTGAGCAACCAGAAGTAGCTCAAGTGATCTATCCTCCACCAGATTTTGACATGATTCATGCTGACCTACAGTCCATGTATAGCCCACCTAGGGGTAAGGACAATGTCATAATAGAGAAAGTTGTTCAGCCTGTCTCTGAAGCTTTACAGGAAGCCATCTTGAAGGAGCAAGCTGAAAAAGAAACCAGATTATCAAAGAAGAGGTTCAGGGAGCAAGCTGAACAAAGACCTGACTTTGAGCAGTGGAGCCCCACCTCTAGGAACATTATTTTGACTGCATGGAAAGCAGCAAAGGATAACATCCATGACAGGAATAAATGGTTTTATGAGGCTGAATGGAGAAAGCATGAGTCAAGGCAGGAGGCTATAGTTCAATACAGAAGAAAGGCCAAGATGGGAAAGCTACCACCTACTTCTCTGGAGCCTAGCAAGTACTTTCCCAAGCCATATCAATAGTTTGAGAGGCAAAAGATTAAGGCTGAAGAGCTAAAGAAGAAAGATCTGAAAGGCAAGAAACCTGCTGATGCTGAAGTTGCTGAAGCTCCTGTTCAAGCTAAAGTACAAGCTGGAAAAGGAATAGTGATCAAAGAGCCTGAACAGAAATATAATTAGAATTTTCTTAAAGTTTACTATGTAATCCTTTGATGATAACCATTCTGTAAACTTTTGAAATATGTGTATGATAAAGTATTGGAACAATATGCTGTGTGATAAATTTGCTATATGATAAATTTATTTCATAATTGTTCTGTGATGCTATCTATGTGTACATGTTTGCTTAATACATGTTTATGTATGCCCTGCTATATATAATCCTGCTTTACATCATTTTGTAATTTTATTATGAATGGTGTATATCATTGACTAAGGGTTATGACTTCTCCAAATAGGGGGAGATTGTTGGGTACATTGGTTCAAATGTACCTGATTTGAAGAAGTCTCACCCAACTCAATGATATACATCAAAATGTATTTGATGTGTTTTGAGTTTACTTGTGCAGGCTAAGTATTTGCAGGAAAGAAGAAAAAGTTTCTAAGTCCATGTGTCGACACCCAGAGGGAAAGTGTCGACACTTAAGAAGACTTGTGTCGATACCCAGGTAAGCAGTGTCGACACTTGGAGTCATTGTGTCGACACCAGGGATGCTGAGTCGACACCAGACAGAAAGTGTCGACACAAGGAGCTGTGTCGACACTCAGTGAAGAAAAGATAGTGAAGCTATGTCGACACTTAGCAGTTGTGTCGACACCCAGTGAAACTGTGTCTACACCAGAAAGTGTCGACACTTGGAGGCTGTGTCGACACTCAGCAAATGCCTGTAGAGACTAAGTACAAGTGTCGACACCCAGAACAATTTGCCGATACTCAACAGAAGAGTCAACACTTGAAGTAAGTATCGACACCCAGAACAATGTGTCGACACTTAGCTGAAGACTCAACACTTCAAGAAAGTGTCGACACAAGGAGCTGTGTCGACACTTAGTAAAGAACAGCAAAGTTCAATAAAATATTCTAAGTACAAGTGTCGACACTAAGGAGTTGTGTCGACACTCAGCCAGAGTCTTGGCAGAAGAAGAATGTGTCGACACCCAGAGCAATGTGTCGACACTCAACAAGTATCAACACTGAAGACATGTGTCGACACCAAGAAGCAATGTCGACACTTAACAGATTCAACACATGAAGATGTGTCGACACAAAGGTGTTGTGTCGACACTTAGAAGAATTCAGCAGGATACTGAAGTACAAGTACTTGTGTCGACACTCAATTTCAGTGTCGACACATGAAGAAGAAGTAGTGTCGAGATACAAAATCTACAACACAAGGAGTTGTGTCGACACCTTGTAGACTAGTGTTGATACTTAGACAACTTGTGTCGACAGTTGGTCTATAAGTGTCGACACTTAAAGACAGAAAGTCTCGACACTTAAAGACAGTTATAGAATTTTCAAGAACTGACTGGATGACTTGACAGCTGCCATTCCAGCCGGTCTACTGTACCTGTCAGAGTTGTCAGAATTTAGTTATGAACCGGACCAGCCGGTTACCATGAAGAAGGCCTATAAATAGGCTTATACTGTCTACAGAAGAAGTTGATAAAAAGGTTGTTCAAATTATTGATCAAGTATTCAACAAAGAAGATCTAGCTATTTCTTGAAGAATCAAGTGCAGATCTAAGAAGTTGGAGAGAGAGAGCTCCATCCAAGAAATCAGCTGTTGGAACCAGGCTGAGAAGAAGGGTTCAGATTCACTCTGAATCTTAAGTAGCAGAGATCAAGGATAAACTGCAGAAGGAGTCAATCTTATTGAGTTCTACTTTCAAGAAGCTTTGAAGAAAGCTAAGTCAGATTGATTCCAGCTGAGTTCTTCCAAGAACTCATCAAGAAACTCACAACTCTTCTCTCTCATTTCTCTGAGTTGTTGAGTCACAAGTTTGTATTCATTTTATCTTGTAGGATCCTTTGGATCTGAGTCTTGTAAGCCTGCAATTATAAAGGCTGAGTGTAGGGCTTGAGAGCCTGAGTGTAGGAGATTGAAATCTCTGAGTGTAGGCCTTGGTGGCTGAGTGTAGGCCTTGGTGGCTGAGTGTAGGCCCTTGTGGCTGAGTGTAGGCTTTGTGAAGAAGCTGAGTTGTAGGGCCTTGGGCCTGAGGTGTAAGAACCAGTTTTGGGTTCTGAGATAGTGGAGAAGTTTGGCCGAATCTAGTACACTGCTAGATAGTCGAAGGGGGAAAGTGGATGTACCCAAACCTTAGGGAACCACTATAAAATTGTGTGTCTTCTGTGTGCTGTGGTTTGCTGTGAATGCTGTGTGATTGCTGTGAAATAGTAGATATAAATCTGTGTTAAAAAACTGATTGCTGTCATAAAAAGTTAAAAAGAATTTGGTCACCTATTCACCCCCCCCCCCCCTCTAGGTGTTTAGGTACTATATCTTTCAGGAGTCATGATATTCCAAGTACTTCTACTGCCAGACGCATCTCAAGTCAGACTGTAGCTGGGAGATATAAGAATAAGGCAGATGTTGTACCTTCTGGACTGAGAGCTGCTGATAACACAACTACAAGACACGTTCTAAAAAGAAGGTACAACATTTATGAGTGCTGGTGCTGTGCCAAGATGGGTCACTATTCTATTAATTACTGACACAATCCTAATGTGGTCAGAGCTAGAGTAAGCTTACCTCTCAGAAGAGCTGCAGGTAGACATGATTATTATGAGACTAACATGCACCTAGGACCCAATAAGAATTGGGATCCTAAGATTAACAGACTTATGTCTTGTAGGTTGGTCCAAATACCCATACCCCTAAATGGTACTTGAACAGTGGATGTTCCAGGCACATGACTGGAACAAGGAGCTTGCTGAAGGATTACACTCCAATAAAGAATGGACCCAAAGTCATTTTTGGTGGCTCAGATAGTGGAGTGATAAGAGTTTATGGTAAGATATCTAATGACATAGTCACTATCACAAAACTAGCTTATGTGGAAGGGTTGCAACACAACCTGATAAGCATTAACCAACTCTATGATCTTGGTTATGACATGGTTTTCCACAAGGATGAGTGCCACATTAAGAGGTTAAGTGACCAAGAGGTCATCTTAACAGGCACTAGGAGTGGAAATGTGTATTGGTAAAATTTCCTATGCTTAGATAAGGACTCTCCTATATACCTAGTGGCAAATGATAAAATCTTATATTGTGGACAATGATACAAGAGATTAGCCCATTTGAACTACAAGACCATTTTAAAGTTCTTTAGTGAAGAGCTAGTTAGAAATGGTCCCAAGTTGAAATGCACTAAGGAGGGTATCTGCTCTGTATGCCAAAAGGGAAAACAGACCAAGAACTCTTTCAAAAGCATTGAGACCAAAGACTTAGTGAGGTGTATATACCTCCTGCATATGGACTTGTTTGGTCCTATGCCAGTTCATAGTCTTGGTAGCAAAGCCTATACCCTTGTGATGGTTGATGACTATTCTAGGTTTGCTTTGGTGTTCTTTCTTAAGAGAAAGGATGAAACCCTTGATGTCTTCAAGAACTTTATCAAGAAGATATAGAATGAACTAGACAGTTCTGTGGTCAAAATTAGAAGTGATCATGAGACTGAATTTTAATCTGCAAGCATGACAAGTTTCTGTGAAGAGCAAGGAATTCTCCAAGAATTCTCCTCTCCTAGAACACCCCAGCAAAATGGAATTGCTGAGTGGAAAAACAAGACTCTCATAGAAGCTGGATGGACCTTACAGAATGACAAAACTCTCCCAGAATATTTCTAGTCTGAGGCAGTAAACACTGTATGTCATGTCCTTAACAGGGCTTCTATCACCAAAAGTCACAAGAAGACTCCATATGAGATATTGAATGGTAGAAAACTAAACTTATCCTACTTCAGGATCTTTGGTAGCAAGTGCTATGTGCTAAACAATGGAAAGTCCTATGTGACTAAGTTTGTTGCCAAGTCCTATGAAGGGATCTTTGTTGGGTACAGCAACCACAACAGGGCATATAGAATTTATAACTTGACAAGTCAAGTTGTAGAAGAGTTAGTTCATGTTGTGTTTGATGAATCAAATATTGTTGGGTATTGTATCCATAATAGCCTAGATTTGTGTGAAGTCACCCTTGAACTAAGATAAATTAAGTATATATTTGATGTTATTTTCTAGTTAAGTGCTTGCAGGTCTTTATTGCTAAGTGTAGACCAATGTTAGTTTACAATGAGTCACTAAACACAGGACCATGCAATGTAATCCCTCATTTTGTGATCCATGGTGTTGTCCCACGTGTAACCTCTCTATTGGGATTCACTTCATTTTTAAGTACTAAAGCATGCAAGAAAGGAAGTGTTGCTGGTCCCAGAACAAAGACAAAAATTTTGCTAAGTCCATTCTTCGAAAAGAAAGAAAGTTTTTCGAAAGGTCTAGTTAAAGTTTTTGAGAAAGAAGAACTGTTCTCGAAAAGCATAAAGACTTTTTGAAAAACTCTCTAAAAATTTCTAAGTTCTATTTTCGAGAAATGCCCTGTTGATTATGCGAAAAAGCCAATGTTGGGTCCAATGTTCCCAATGTCCCTGATTTGTGAGAAGTCAAACAGGTCAATGTCACACACATCAACTATATTTGATGTATATTTGAGGTCTTGAGTGTAGGTTAGTCCATATCACATTGATTGGACAAGAGGACACAATAATTGGTTGCTGGACATAACAAAAATCTACTAAGTCCACATGTGTTAAGTGGAGCAAGCTCACTCAATGCTAGAGGTAAGGATTCAATGTTGTCTAGCTATAAATCTGCCTAAGTCCATAGGCGTTGAGTGAGGATAGATCTTTCAATGCCATATAACAAATACCATCGAGACTATCTTAGCCTAACTGAGAGCCAAAATAATGGCCAAGTACACAGGAGTTGAGTGTTGTCTACTCACTCAACGCCATACAACTTTTACATTAGGTGTTGCTATGCCTGTCAACTCCATAGAACAGTTGGGCCAAATTTTCACCAAGTTCACTAGCGTTGAATGTAGCTTACTCACTCAACTCCATGATAGAAGAATCTGTCCAGGTAGAAAAGCGTTGAGTGTAGCTTACTCACTCAATGCCATGACAGAAGAATCTAAGTAGCAAAGTGTTGAGTGTAGCTCACTCACTCAACACCATGACAGAAAAATCTATCTAAGTAGCAAGGCATTGAGTGTAGCTTACTCACTAAATGTCATGTTAGAAGTATCTGTCTAAGTAGCAATGCGTTGACTGTAGCTTACTCACTCAATGCCATGATAGAAAAATCTGTCTAAGTAGCAATGCGTTGAGTGGAGCTTACTCTCTCAATGCCGAGGCTCAGAAAATTTGGCTAAGTTCAAATACGTTGATAACTTTTACTTTCATTGAGCTAAGCTCGAAGTTCGTCGAACTGAGCTTTAAGTTCGTCGAATTGAGATTTGGCTTTTCATTGAGCTGTGCTCGGACTTCGTCGAACTAAGCTCTAAGTTCGTCGAACTAAGCTTTCATGTTTTGTCGAGCTGAACTTTGAGTTCGTCGAACTAAGTTCTGCATTCGTCGAAGTCTTTTGGCGCTGAGTGATGGTCATTCACTCAATGCATTTGCTTCTAATGTTTGAATTTTGTCCAAGTCTAGAGAGATACTGAGTCATGTTGACGTCAACATAGTCAAAAAGTCAACCAAATTTCAAATGTTGCGGGAATGCTGCCAGAGGTGCTGGCGGCCAGCTATCATCATCCTCTGCACGTGGAAAGTTATATTTTCATCTTTAAGTTCTGGGGCCCACACAAAACAAAGAGCCGTTGAATCAAGAGTAAATGGAAAAATGTGCTATATAACAAATCTCAGCCATCAATCCTAGTGGTGGGCCCACTGCTCGATTGGCCGTTAGAGAATAAAAAGAAGCAAATCGGCTAGAGCAAACCATCGAATCCTTGTCTAGGTTTTCTGAAAATGAAAGTGCGGCCAAACTTCATCTTCTTCCTCACCTTTCTTATCGAGCTTGAAGAACCTGTTCTGCACAAAAAAACTTAGCTGAGGAAAGAGATTGCTGAAGCAATCACCATCTGCAATAGCAGGTTCAGAAGCAATCCTGAGGAATCAAATCAACAAGCTCTGCAAAGAAATGATAGATATTTGAAGAAAGATTCAAATGCTGACTTCATTGTCTTCAACAACAAAAGCTTGGGCTGATATATGCTCAGTCCAGGAAGAAGTGGACACAGAGTTCTTGCTATGATGTCTAATCAAATCACCTTTCATTTATTATGAATAGATTCTTTATGAGTCTGAAGTTATAAGCCCGTGTTATAAAGGCTAAGGTCTTTGTGACCTGTGTTTTGGCTTAGTGCCAAGTGAAAGGTCTTTATGACCTGTGGTTTGGCTTAGTGTCTAAGTGGTAGGTCTATGTGACCTGTGAGGTCCTGCGGGATCCGTACTGTAAGCTATTAAGGAGCCGAGTTTTGAGGGAAGAGCCTAGTCTAACACAATGTTAGAAAGGTGCAGAGGGACAGTGGATATACCCAAGATTGTGGAACCACTATAAAATTGTTGTGTCGTCTGTGATGGTTCTTGAAAGCTAAAACTAACCTAATCACTAAGCACAGAAATCGACTGACAAGTAAGAAGATTAAAATAGAGATAAAAACCTATTTACCCCCCTCTAGGTGTTTAGCTAGCCTTGAAAACAAGACTTTCAAGTGGTATCAAAGGGAGGTTGCTCTTTAAAGGAATAACCATTTGAGTAGATCTCCAAGGTTAGCAAGAAGTCTGTATCTATGGGTTCAGGAATGAGTAATAAGGACCTGAGTGCTGTGAGGCTTCCAATCTATAGGAAGGAAGACTTCGGCATCTAGAAAGCAAGGGTGAGGGAGTTCATGTAAGCTGCTGACCCTAGAATCTATATTACAGTCGAAGAGGGCATTCATCCCAATGAAGGTCTCTACACTGGATGTAAATGTCCAGACACCCAAGACATATGCTGAGATGACTAAGGATGAGTTGGCCCTGGCCTCATTAGACAAGAGAGCAAAGGATATAATTGTGAGTGATGTTGATAAATCTACACTTCAGAACCTGATCCATTGCACAACAACAAAGGAAATGTGGGACAAACTGGTGATCTACATGGAGGGGACATATGAAATTCGAGATAATAGGAAGTCCATGCTCAACCAAGAGTATGAGGCTTTCAGTGAATCCAAGGGGGACAACATAACCACCTGTTATGAAAAGTTCTTTAGGATTGTGAATGAACTGAAGACTTATGGAAGGGTATTCAGTCACTATGAATTGAATGACAAGTTCCTTAGATCTCTCACTAGAGAGTGGGACACAAAGATCTGTGCCATCAGAGAAGTGGCAAAGCTGAGTGACACTACTCCTCACACACTCTTTGCGAAGCTGCTATCATATGAGATGCAGGTGGCTGCCAGGAAAGAAGAGGAGAACCACAACAAGTCTCAGGCAAGAGACAAGGCTGTAGCATTCAAAGATGACGGCTCCAACAAAAGCATAAGAATGTCTCCCTCTCCACCAAGGAGAGATGCTGAATCTGATTCTGGAAGATCAAAGAAAAGCACATCAGACTGACAATGGTCTGATTAAGATTTTGCTGCTTTCTCTAGGCAATTCCAGAAGTTCATGAACAAGAAGCACTGAAGAGGCCAACCTTCCTCCTTCTATCATCCCAAGGATGACTACTATAAGGGCAGGAGGAAATCCTACATGGAGGATAGATATGGTTCCAAAACTTGTAAATAGGTTTCATCTAACAAAACTTGTTATCATTGTAGAAAGCCTGGGCATGTAATAGTCGTCTACCCAGTCAAAAGAAGGGAACATGGTGAGAAAAAGGACCACCGACAAAAAGGCAAGAAGGAGAAATCCATCATTGCTAAGAAACAAAGAAGCTGGACTGACACCTCCTCATCAGAGTCAGAATAAGAAGAAGAAGAAGCCTACATAGGGTTGTACTCTACTGAAGATGGAGCTATAAAAGCAGAGTGCATTAAAAGGCTGTCTGCTATAGAAGAAGAAGCTGAGAAGGTTCTTCCTGCTGCCATGATTGAAGTCACTGCCCCTCTATCACAGTCTGATGGTGATTTAGAGGTGGATTATGAAGAAGACAGCTATTGCCTTGGGCTGATGGTTAGGTCTGATGAAGAATTCAACCAGGATCAGCCTGGTCCTAACAAGGTAATCTCTGATACTAGCTCTTCTAGATCATATTATGAATCAATTCAAGATTCTTGTGCCTCTACATCAAATGATGATGGTGGCTCATAATCTGAAGGAGACATCAATTAATGGATTGACAACTATGGTGCACTCTTGCAGGCTCTAAAGAAAAGCAAGCCCCCGGCCAAATAGCAGGCTCAGGAAATTGCTTCTCTATAGTTTGCTTTTTCAGAATCAGCAAAACTGCTGGATCTGAAGATGCAAGAAGTTAGCAAACTGAAGAATGTAACAATCATTTAGATGAGCATCATAATCATCAAGAATAACCATATCAAGAATCTTGAAGGAAAGCTCCAAAAAGAGAGGGAACTAGTGGCTAGCTACTCCAAGCCTAGCATAGTGATGCCCTTGATAGACTCCTCCACCCAAAATAAAAAAAAGGGTTGGGTTTCAAGGGAAGGACAAGAGCTGCCAATCCGAAGGGAAAGGGCAATGCTCAAGTACAACCACTAGCCTCTAAGCCTCCTGTTAAATTAAATACAATGCAACTACCTTCTAACAAGCATGACCATGAGAGTATTTATGATCACTAGAATAATGCTAGACCCTCTTGTGTGAACAAAATGTTCCACAATATGGAGGTGGGTATAATAATGGTGCAAGTGCCTTTAAGGCAACCTATGAGAAAATACAAATGTCCCATCATGGACCATTTGTGTTTTGTGCAACAGCCCCTTCAGTCAAGAGTAAAGCTGCTGACTGTTCTTCAAATCTTGCAGCACACTCTAAGACAAAGGGCAAGGCTGTTAGTAGACCAGACCTGGGAATCTCTGAGGCCATCAAGAGTATGCTTTTTGAAAAGAAAGCAGCTGCTAGAAGGGCTCAAGATATCCCAAGCACTTCAACTGCCAGACCCACCACTTGTCAGACTGGGGCTGGGAAATTAAAGAACAGGACTGCTGCTGCTCCTTCTAAACTAAGAGCTACTGTTAACACAACCATTAGACCTGCTTTGAAAAGAAGATACAACATCCATGAGTGTTGGTGCTGTGGCAAGGTAGGCCACATTGATGTTGATTTTTGGCATAATCATAGTATGCAGAGAGCCAATGTTAGCTTGCCTGTTAGAAAAGCTGCAGACAGGCATAATCATTTTCATTCTAACCTGCACCAAGGACCCAATAAAAATTGGGGTCCTAAAGTTAACTGATCTGTGTATTGCAGGTTAGTCCAAGTGCCTATATCCCTATATGGTACTTGGACAGTGGATGTTGCAGGCATATGACTGGAACAAGGAGCATGCTGAAGGATTATGCCCCCGTAAGGAATGGACCTAAGGTTATCTTTGGTGGGTCAGACAAAGGGTTGATTAGAGGTTATGGTAAGATCTCTAATGATATAGTCACTATCACTAGAGTAGCCTATGTGGAAGGGTTGCAACATAACCTGATAAGCATCAGCCAACTCTGTGATATTGGCTATGACATAGTATTCCACAAGGATGAGTGCCAAATTAGGAAGTTAAGTGACCAAGAGGTCATCTTAACAGACACTAGGAGTGGAAATGTTTACTTTTTAGATTTCTTATGCTTAAGCAAAGGCTCACCTGTATGCCTAGTTATAGATGTGAAAGCCTCTTCCTATGTCCAGTGGCACAAGAGGCTAGCCCATCTGAATTATAGGACCATAGGCAAGATGTTCAACAATGAGATTGTTAGGAATGACCTTTAGTCTATATGCACTGAGGAGGGTATCTGCTCTGCTTGCCAAAAGGGCAAACCGACTAAGACCTCTTCAAGAGCATTGGCACCAAAGACTCAGTGGGGTGCTTATACCTCATACATATGGATCTGTTTGGTCCTATGCCAATTCAAAGTCTAGCTAGGAAAGTTTACACCCTTGTGGTTGTTGATGACTTTTCCAGATTTACCTGGGTGTTTTTCTAAGGAAGAAATCTGAAACCCCTGATGTCTTCCAAATATTTGTCAAGCAAATTCAGAATGAATTCAACAACACTGTGGTCAAAATCAGAAGCGACCATGGGACTGAGTTTCAGTCTGAGTGCATGACAAAGTTCTGTGGAGAACAATGGATTCATCAAGAATTCTCCTCTCCTAGAACACCCCAGCAAAATGGAATTGATGAGATGAAAAATAGGACTCTCATAGAGGCTGGTAGAACCTTGTTAAGTGACTCATCCCTGCCAAAATACTTCTGGGCTGAGGTAGTTAACACTGCATGCTATGTCCTTAATAGGGCTTTTATCAGCAAGAGCCACAAGAAGACTCCTTATGAGATCTTAAAGGGCAGAAAACCAAACCTGAGCTATTTCAGGATCTTTGGTTGTAAGTGCTATGTGCTAAACTATGGAAAAGTTCATTTAACTAAGTTTGCTGCCAAGTCCCATGAAGGGATCTTTATGGGGTACAACACTTATAGTAAGGCATATAAAGTCTACAATTTAACTAGACAAGTTGTAGAAGAGTCAATACATGTTATTTTTGATGAATCCAACATGGTTAACTGTGTGTTGTCTAGCTCCTCCTCTTATAGTATTGCAGGTATAGAGCAGATGATGGACATGCTGACCATCAAGGAAGCTACCCCCACAGTCCAAGATAATGATGATAGACTGTCCATTCCAAGAGAAGTGCAAGACATACCTGAAGAAATTGAAGACCGGCTAGCTGAAAACCCTGAAGATCAACAAACTGCATTTAGATTGCCTCCATCTACCATGCATCTAAGGGACCATCCAACACACCAAATCATTGGTAATGCAAATCATGGAGTCCAGACTAGACATAGGAGCATGAATATAGCTCTCTACTCAAGCTTTCTGTCTCAAGAAGAGCCCAAAAAGTTTGAAGAAGCAATCAAAGACCAGTTCTGGATTCGACCAATTCAAGAAGAACTGGACCATTTTAAGAGATGTAAGGTCCGGAAGTTGGTTCCCAAACCACAAGGAACAAGGCTAGACTGATGGCTAAAGGCTACAAGTAAGAAGAAGGCATAGACTTTGACCAGACCTTTGCCCCAGTAGCCAGATTTGAAGCAATAAGCACATTCCTTGCATTTACTGCCTATCAGGGATTCAGAGTATACCAAATGGATGTTAAGTCAGCATTCCTGAATGGGGACCTAAAAGAGGAAGTATATGAGGACCAGCCACCAGGTTTTGTAGATCATATCTCTCCAAATTTTAAATATAAGCTTAGGAAAGCTCTATATGGGCTAAAGCAAGCCCCTAGGGGT
Organism: Platanthera guangdongensis; assembly: GCA_039583875.1. Taxonomy (NCBI): domain Eukaryota; kingdom Viridiplantae; phylum Streptophyta; class Magnoliopsida; order Asparagales; family Orchidaceae; genus Platanthera; species Platanthera guangdongensis. The sequence goes on from CM077157.1 coordinate 76,530,792, forward strand.
TGGTATGAAACCTTGTCCAGACCAGAAGCAGCAACATGAATAAAGCTACAGAAGCAGGAGCATGAATACAACTCTCTACTCAAGCTTTTTTGTCTCAAGAAAAGCCCAAAAAGTTTGAAGAAGCAATCAAAGAGCAGTTCTGGATTGGAGAAATGCAAGAAGAACTGGATCAATTTAAGAGATGTATGGTCCGGAAGTTGATTCCCAGACCACAAGGAATAAGGCTAGACTGGTGGCTAAAGGCTACAAGTAAGAAGAAGGCATAAACTTTGACTAGACCTTTGCCTCAATAGCCAGATTGGAAGCAATAAGGATATTCCTTGCATTTGCTGCGTATCATGGATTCATAGTCTACCAAATAGATGTGAAGTCAACATTCCCGAATGAGGACATAAAAGAGGAAGTATATGTGGATCAGCCATAAGGTTTTGTAGATCCCAACTCTCCAAATTTTGTATATAAGCTTAGGAAAGCACTATATGGGCTAAATCAAGCCCCTAGGGGTTGGTATGAAACCTTGTCCTACTTCCTCATTGAGAACAAATTCTCAAGGGGGAAGATAGATAAGACCCTATTCCTAAGGGAATCAAAGGGCATGCTTATCCTAGTCCAGATATATGTCGATGACATTATCATTGGATCTACTGATGATAACCTTTTGGAGGAAGTTTGTTAAACTTATGCAAGAGAAGTTTGAAATGAACAGTATGGGTAGCTCAAGTTTTTCTTGGGAATCCAAGTAAGATAGACTGATGATGGCTTATCCATATCCCAGTCCAAGTTCACCAGGGAGCTAATCAAAAAATATTCTATAGAGAATGCCTCCACCATGAGAACTCCCATGGGGTCAAGTATGCCTATAGACAAAGATGAGGCAGGGAAACCTGTTGATAAGTCATTGTATAGAGGGATAATTGGCTCCCTTCTATACCTGACTGCTAGTAAGCCTGACATCATGTATGCTACATGTGTCTATGCTAGGTATCAGACCTGTCCTAAAGAATCTCATTACTCTGCTGTAAAGAGAATCTTAAGGTATCTTAAGGGACACACAGATCTTGGCTTATAGTACCCTAAAAATAGTGATCTTTATCTTATAGGATTTTCAAATGCAGATTTTGTAGGATGCAAAGAAGACAAGAAAAGCACTACTGGAACATGTCAGTTCTTAGGAAGAAGGCTAGTATCTTGGAGCAGCAAGAAACAAACTAGTGTGTCTATATCCCTTGCTGAGTCAGAGTACATATCAGCAGGCAACTACTGTACTCAGTTGCTATGGATCTAACATCAGCTCCAGGATTACAACCTTCAGGTAAGTAGAACTCCTCTATACGTGATTCTACAAGTGATATTTCTATTGCTAGGAATCCTGTCTCACATAACAGGACTAAACACATAGAAATTAATACCATTCTATCTGGGAGCATATGGAGAAGGAAGACATCAGTCTTGAGTTTGTCCCCACAGACAAGCAAGTTGCTGATATCTTCACTAAGCCAGAAGATGAAGCAAAGTTCAACACCTTTAAATTTGAGTTGGGTATGTTGAACTGGGCCTAGCTTCAGGCACTCCCTTTTGCATTTTTTGTGTGGTACAGGTATTGTTCCCCTTGCTGGATACATAGACTCCCCAAGTGGTATCAGTTAACTGATGCCTCTATTGAGGGGGACTAAGTTTTGCTGGAAGGGACATCCCCTATCTTCCAATTCTGCATAAGTCAAAACGGGGGAGATAAGATCATAGCAAGGGGGAGAGATGGCAAAGGAGAGAGAGAAGGACATATCCAGTCATCCAGAGAAGGACACGTGGCAACTGAGGGACAAGTAGATGATCACTATCATGTAGCAAACCAAAAGTGAGAAAGAGATGTTCCCATATAGGGGAGAAAGTGATAAGGGCACTCAAGTAAGGACAAACATGATGACGTTTGGGCATTGCACCGCACGCCACCCTGCTTGGCATCACACCAGCCCAGGGGTCCACCATGGAGTCACACCATGGGGCCATTATCAGGACCGCGGTCCGTACACCCCCAACCAGCTCTCTGGGCCCAACCACAGGCACGCGGTAGGTTGTTGAGGACAGGTTTCGATCCCCTGACCTCCTTGATAAAGAGTTTTCAGGCAAGCTCTCATCAACCAACTGAGCCGCGGATCAGTTGGTTGATGAGAGCTTGCCTGAATAACCTCCACAAAATCTCACAGCAAGAAACACAATGATAGGGTCGTTTCAACTTCTACATTGCAAACATCCTCGCTGCGTTCCTTGTCGGTCCATCTAATCTTAGAAAAAAATAAATCAAAAAAAAATTTTTTGTGGTCTGCCAATAGCGGGCTAAAATCTGTAATTTTCTGCGAAATCAGAATTTTTTTTTTTTTAATAATCTACGCCTTACTCCCATCGGGAATATCTAAAACTATTCCATTTCCAGTATAGATTCAACCCTAGGAAAATTCATCTTGCCCGGGGTCTCCCAAACCTGAATGCGCACTAGGCTAGGAACGGAGTACTCAAACCCGTCTACGTCTAGGATGGATACGAACGAGCATGGTGATCCCAACACCGAGGCTATAGCGGGTCTTCGTGCCGAAATGGCTGAGCTTAGGAACCTCTTATCCCAGATCCTACGAAATCAGGAAAGGCCAGCCCCACCTCCCGTTGATGTTGGGCAGCCCAACCGGCACCAACCGAACTTTGAATCGGATTCTGAGGGAAACTCTCCCTGTGTGCCCCCTCGAGAACCCCACCCGAGCGAGGATTTGATATCACGAGGGACATCAAGATAAATTCCCCCACCTATGATGGCATGGGAGATCCCCAGATCTTCCTCCATTGGGCTATAGACATGGAGTGCTATTTCGAATGACACAACCTCACGGACCCCCAAAAGGTTCAAGTTGCTAGGATGAAATTAACGGATGTGCCAAAACTTATTGGCTGAATGAAGAGCGTAGGTTAGGAGCTGGGCACGAGGTCCCACTCATTTGATGGGCTGTGATGAAGAACCAGCTAACCGATCAGTACGTTCCCGCGTACCATCGGACACAGATGTTCGATGAGCTTGCCACCCTTAGGCAAGGCTCAATGTCTGTTGCCGAATATATGGGAGAACTTAAGGACCGTATGGTACGATGTGACCTTCGAGAGCTCCCGAAGTCACTTTATCTAGATTTCGAAAGGGACTTCACCCCGACATTCAGCGGAAACTCTTGCGTTACGGTCACACGGACTTGATACGACTTTCAATGCCGCCTTGGACATTGAAAAGCACCGAGCATCTAAGGCTCACTCCCGTTATTCTAATGCGAAGAATAGGTCCACCACTGGGGCATCTTCTTCCACTTTTCCTGATAAGGGAAAATTTAGATCCTCTAAGTCAAAATCCGTAGTGATTACCGCTAGAAATACCAAGAACCCCTCTAGTGAGCGTATCCCCGTTGGAAAGGTTAGCAAGGCTAACACCACTTGTTACTCATGCGGTGTTCAAGGCCACTATTCCTACGAATGCCCCACTAAGACGAAGGCCATAGCCTTGCTAGAGTCCGCTACCGACCCTAACGATTATGTCTATGAGGCCGAAGAGGAGAGCGACCCCGACGGAGTCCCTAGTGACTTGGAGGACGATCACCGCCTTATGGTGATGCGTTGCATTATGACCATTCCTCGTCCCATAGACGACTGGAAGAGGACGAGCATATTTTCCCTGATCTTTAAGAGTGGAGAAAAACTTTGCAAATTAGTTATCGATGGTGGTAGTTGCGTAAACGCCGTTTCTGAGAACGTTGTTAAGCGTATGTCCTTGACTGTCGAGCCGCACCCGACCCCCTACCAGGTCGCTTGGATTAGTAAGGTTACTATTAAGGTTACCCAATGATGCCTAGTCCCCCTGTCTTTCAAATCCTACACGTATGAGGTTTGGTGCGACGTCCTACCGATGGACGTTTGTCATGTGTTACTAGGCCGCCATTGGATTTACGACCGAATTGTGACGCACTATGGTCGTGCAAACACTTATGTGTTCAAATTCAATGGCAAGATCGTCACCTTGAGAGCGACTGTGCCAAAAGAGCCGGTAGCGTTGGCTAAGGATACCACCATCCCAGTGGAGAGGAAAGCCTTGAGTTTAGTTGGTAGGAAGGAATTTGTGAAGGATCCGTTCATTGGGGAATAATGTACGCTCTCGTTCTCCTGGGTGAAAAGACTGATAGTGGCGTGTTGGAAGATTTACCCCGAGAGCTACGGGTATTGTTGGATGAGTTTAGGGATGTATACCCGGAAGAGTTGCCTTCGTCGTTACCACCGCTTAGAGATATACAACACGCAATAGACCTTATCCCCGGATCGTCCTTACCCAATCAACCACACTATAAGCTTAATCCTACTGCCCACACGGAGTTACAAACCCAGATAGAGGATTTGCTAATAAGGGATTTATTAGGACGAGTATGAGCCCATGTGCAGTCCCCGCTCTTCTTGCCCCTAAGAAGGATGGCACCTGGAGCATGTGTGTTGATAGCCTAGCTCTCAACAAAATTACTATAAAATATAGGTTTCCAATTCCGCGACTAGATGATCTCTTGGATGTCCTATCGGGTGCCACTATCTTCTCAAAATTGGACTTACGGAGTGGTTACCACCAGATTAGGATCAGAGAGGGGTATGAGTGGAAGACGACGTTCAAGTCTAAGGACGGGTTGTATGAATGGCTTGTGATGCCCTTTGGGTTATCCAATGCCCCCAGCACCTTCTCCCGGATGATGACGCACATCTTTAGGCCATATATGGGGAAGTTTGTTGTAGTATATTTCGACGACATCCTAGTCTTTAGTACCTCCCCCGCCGAACACCTCTCCCACATCAAAGTAGTCCTCTCCACCTTAAGGACTGAAACCTTATATCTAAATCTTAAGAAATGCACGTTTTATGTTTCAGAGGTTGAATTCTTAGGTTACATAGTTGGCTCCGAAGGAATTCGTGTCGACCCAGGAAAGGTTCAAGTGATTAGAGACTGGCCCGAGCCCACTAGCCTTCGTGAGGTGCATAGTTTCCACAGGTTAGCTACCTTTTATCGTCGTTTCATACGCGATTTTAGTAGCATTATGGCACCCATTATGGACTGCATGAAGAAAGGCGAATTCACATGGTCCAAATCTGCCACGTTTGCATTCCATCGTATTAAGGAGCTTATGACCGAAGCACCGGTGTTACGTCTCCCATACTTCACCAAGGTCTTCGAGCTACTTGTGATGCATCCGGCGTAGGGATTGGAGGTGTCTTGAGTCAAGAGGGTCACCCGATTAGTTATTTTAGTGAGAAGTTAGCGGGTGCTAAATTAATTTTTCCAATTATGATAGGGAGTTTTACGCGGTCATTAGATGTTTGCATCATTGGAGGCACTATCTCCTTCATAAGGAGTTTGTGATCCTCTCTGATCATGAAGCATTACGATTCATCAATGGTCAGCACAATATCATCCCGCGCCACGCTAAATGGGTATCCTTCTTGCAAGAATACACATTTACTCTCAAGCACCTTAAGGGCTCCGACAATCGAGTTGTCGATGCACTCAGTCACCTCACCCTCTTACTTTCCTCCATGCAAGTCCACGTGGTAGGGTTCGAGCGCATAAAGGATGAATACACCACATGCCCTGATTTTCAGGAGCCATACTTATCTGCCCAGGATAGCTCTCCCGCGACCATCACAGCCTTTTCACTTAGAGACGGATATTTATTCAAACACGGAAAATTATGTATCCCTCACTCCTCTTTGCGACTCCACATCATTTGGGAGTTACATAGTGGTGGCTTGAGTGGTCACTTTGGCAGAGACAAAACGATAACGCTCGTAGAGGAGAAATTCTTTTGGCCTAAACTAAAGGCGATGGTTGGGAAAGTAGTGAGCAGTTGCCGTACGTGTCAAGTTTCTAAGGGTACTAAGTCCAATGTAGTTTATACACCCCGCTACCTATTCCGTCCATTCCATGGGAAGACGTGAGCATGGACTTCGTATTAGGCCTTCCCCCACCCTTCGACGTCATGATTCTATACTCGTTGTTGTGGATAGGTTATCCAAGATGGCGTACTTCCTCCCATGTAGTAAGACCAACGACGCTTCTCACATTGCGAAACTGTATTTTAAGGACGTCGTTAGTCACCGTGGAGTTCCGAAGACTATTGTCTTGGATAGGGACGTCAAGTTCACTAGCTACTTTTGGAAAACCTTGTGGGTTCTTATGGGAACAAAGAGGTATATTCCAGTTTCTACACGTTTGGCCCTTCAGAGGCAGTTTCTGCATTTAATGCAGCGAGACAAGACAATGGATGAGTATGTGCAGGAGTTCACCCGTTTGGGTCGTTACGCGGGAACAACAATGGCAGATGATGTAGAGAGGGATAACCTCTTCTACCAGGGGCAGAGGGAGAACCTAAGACAACCCCTCATCTCCATGAAGAGGGCGGGATTTAATGAACTAGTTGAGGCTTCCAGGATTCTGGAAAGTGATTTGGAGCAAACCCAACGCCGAAAGGATTTTACTCCCAAGCAAGGGGAAGGGAAGCCTTCCCAATCTCATGGAAAGTCTGATGGGAGTAGGTGGAGGAAGAAGCCTCACACTTCCAGATCTGGTGAGAAGAGTAATTGGACGCCTGAGGGTTCTCACTCTAGGGGACCGCCGACGTGTTATAACTGCGGTAAGGTGGGGCACATAGCTCGTGTTTGTCCCCAAGGAGGAGCGGGGCAAGAGGCAAAGCAGGAGCAGACTGTGCGCTCCGGCCCCAGTGCTGCAGAGAAAGGAAAGATGGCGGAGTCGAGCGCTTCTCGGTTCCAACCGGTGCAACCAAGGACTTACAACCTTGGACAGCAAGAAGCGATCCGTCAAACCGATGTGGTGACAGGTATGAAGAAAGTCTAAGTTGAAATTTTGTGCTTCATACTTTTAGACCCCTTTTTGTGTGTGTTTTCTATGTTGTAGGCTTCGTTTTAGTTTCCGGATGCCTCGCTAGGGTATTGTTTGATACGGGAGCATCACACTCTTTTCTTGCGGAGAGCTTCATCCGGAGAATAGGAGTTGAGTCTTTCTCGGTGGACGCGGAGTTGAAAGTGCGCATGCCCAATGGGTCATCCATGACCACCGGGGTCAAAGGGTACATCTGTTGGGAGCTAGACGGAGTTGACTTCGTTTTGGTAGCGGCGATTTTGCCATTGGTGGAGTTCGATGTCATTTTGGGCATGGACTGGCTCGCAAAGCAGCGTGCCAGTATTGAATGCCTATCTAAGGTGTTGACCTTAAGGAGAAAAGGGCAGACAGAAGTCAAATTTGAGGGCCTTTGTGGAGTGGCCTGTTCCTTGATTTCGGCCATGCAGTTGGTGCGGGCTGTTAACCAGGGTGGTGTAGCGCTTGTAGCATTATTGGAGGTTCGTCTCTCCCCTAGACATTTGAGGAAGTGCCCGTTGTGGCAGAGTTCAAGGATGTGTTTCTGGAAGAACTTCCTGGAGCGCCTCCTCGGAGGGAGATCGATTTCTCGATTGAGTTAGTGCCGGAGGCTAGGCCGGTGTCACGTCCTCCGTTTAGGATGGCACCAAAGGAGTTGGCTGAACTTAAAGTACAGTTGCAGGAATTGTTGGAGCAAGGGTATATCAGTCCCAGTTCTTCACCGTGGAGTGCACCGGTGCTATTTGTAAAGAAGAAAGACGGTAGCATGCGGCTATGCACAGACTACCGAGAGCTGAATAAATTGACCGTCAAGAATAAGTATCCGATTCCTCGGATAGATGACTTGTTCGACCAATTGGTAGTGTCAGTGTTGTATTCAAAATTTGACTTGAAGTCAGGCTATTATCAGTTGCGAATTCGGGATGAGGACATACCCAAGACCGCCTTTGGTACAAGGTATGGACACTTTGAGTTTACTGTGATGTCGTTCGGGCTGACGAACGCACCATCTGTGTTCATGGATCTTATGAATCGGGTATTTCGGGAATACTTGGATTCTTTTGTGGTTGTATTCAATGATGACATCTTGGTGTTTTCCAAATCGCAAGTGTAGCATGAGACCCACTTGAGAGTGGTTCTGCAAGCGTTGAGGGAGAATGAGTTGTATGCAAAATTCTCCAAATGCGAGTTTTGGTTAGAGAAGGTGGCATTTTTGGTACACGTGATTAGTGGGGATGGGGTGGCAGTGGACCCAACAAAAGTTGAAGCCATTAGAGATTGGCCAGTTTGAGGACCGTGCCGGAGGTCCGAAGTTTTCTTGGACTAGCCGGGTATTACAGGAGGTCCGTGGAGAATTTTTCGCGGATAGCTCTACCCCTCACCTCACTCACACGTAAAGATCATAAGTTTGTGTGGACTCAAGAGTGTAGTCAAGCATTTGAGGCACTGAAGGAGAGACTAATGACGGCTCCAATCCTAAGTCTACCGCAAGGGACCGAGGGATTTCAGATCTTCAGTGACGCATCGGGATGCGGTTTGGGTTGCATTTTGGTGCAACATGGGAAGGTGATAGCTTTTGGGTCTAGACAGCTGAAGCCTCATGAGAGGAATTACCCCGTCCATGACTTGGAGCTGGCGGCGGTAATTTTTGCGTTGAAAATATGGTGGCATTATGTTTATGGTGCAAAGGTGGAGATCTTCACGGATCACAAAAGCCTGAAGTATCTCTTGGACCAAAAGGACTTGAACATGCGGCAACGCAGGTGGGTTGAGTTTCTTGGAGACTACGAGGTGGCGATTCAGTATACGCCAGGTAAAGCCAACATGGTGGCGGATGCCTTGAGTAGGAAGTACTCGGGGCAAGGGAATTGGATCGAAGCTCATGATGAGCGATTGGTTCGGGAATGGGAGTCCCTTGGTTTGGAATGTGTTGCGAGAGGTGAGTCCAGTGTGGCTCAGTTGAATTGGATTGAAGTGCAGAACGACTTGTCCGATCGCATTCGGGAAGCGACTCGGTTGGATGTGGAGTTTCAACCTTTTGTGTTGGAGGCTCAAACGGGCGAGAGCAGCGCCTGAGAGATGATTGATGGGATTCTGAGGAAGGACGGAAGGATTTGTATACCACAGTTCGGCAAACTCCGTGAGGAGTTGATGTTTGAGGCTCACTTCACAAAGTACTCCATTCACCCGGGTAGTACAAAGATGTACTTGGATATGAAGAAATCCTTTTGGTGGCCGGGGTTGAAGCGGGACGTAGCTTTGTATATGAATCGTTGCCAGACTTGCGCCTTGGTGAAGGCCGAGTGTCAGAATCCGGGCGGGTTCCTGAAGCCCCTTCCAATCCCTGAATGGAATTTTGATGACATCTCCATGGATTTTGTGCATGGTCTGCCTAGATCGCAGCAGGGTAATGATGCTATTTGGGTGATCGTGGATCGCCTAACCAAGGTGGCTCACTTCATCCCAAATCGGAAAGAGGACAGCGTGGAGAAACTGGTGGAGTTGTATGTTCGCAACATTGTGCGACTGCACGGAATTCCTAAGAGCATAGTCAGTGATTGCGATGGACGGTTTACGTCCAAGGACTGGAGATTGGTTCAGAAGAGCTTGGGCACGAAGCTAAAGTTCAGTATGGCGTTCCATCCTCAAACTGATGGGCAAACTGAAAGAACGAACCGTACTATGGAGGATATGTTGAGAATGTGCGTTCTTGACTTCGGCAAGAAGTGGGAGGATCACCTCTTCATGGTGGAATTCGCATACAATAACAATTTTCAAGCAAGTATAAAAATGGCGCCATACGAAGCTTTGTATGGGAGGCGTTGTCGAACTCCAATGTCTTGGGCAGAGGCGGGAGACACCAAAATTTTGGGAAAGGAGGAGGTAACTGACGCTTGCGAGATGGTACGGACCATACAAGAGCGTATGAAGGTGGCGCAAGTCCGTCAAGCTAAATACTTTAATGCTCGTCACCGGAAGGTGGAGTTTGTGGTAGGCGATTGGGTATATTTTAAGATCAAACCATTCAAAGGCGTCTCACGGATTCGCCGACTCAAGAAGTTGAGTCCAAGGTTTTTAAGGCCTTTTGAAGTTATCGAATGGGTGGGAGAAGCAGCCTATCGGTTGGCGTTGTCCACGGATTTGAGTGAATTGCATGACGTCTTCCACGTCTCCGTTTTGAGGAAAGCCTTGGGGGAGGCTAGCATAGTGATTGAGCTGGCATCGGTGCCAATTGAGGAAGACTTGAGGACGCGAGTCCTTCCAATTACTATAGAGGATTCGGAGACTCGGCAGTTGCGGAATAAAGAAGTTAAACTCGTGAAAGTTCGATGGGACAACTGCGGTCGTGAGGAGTTCTCTTGGGAGCGAGAACAGGCCATGCTAGAAGATTATCCAGAACTCTTCATGTCAGGTACAAGTTAAGATTTGTACCCTTTTGTTTTGTAATTTCGGGACGAAATTCTGTTAAGTGGGGGAGAGTTGTAACACCCTAGTTTTGCAAGAGGGTCAGTTTGCAGTTCTGGAAATTTTTTTGGGTTTCTGGCGGGAGGCACACGGCCTGCGACACAGGCGTGTCGCAGGGCGTGTCGAGGCCATGTCGACACTCGGCCCAAGTGTCGACACTTTCGCTCGACAATGTGTCGAGAGTCGGGCACACGGCCTGCGACACGGGCGTGTCGCAGGGCGTGTCAAGGCCGTGTCGACACGCGGCCCAAGTGTCGACACTTTCGCTCGACAATGTGTCGAGAGTCGGGCACACGGCCTGCGACACGGGCGTGTCGCAGGGCGTGTCGAGGCCGTGTCGACATTCGGCCCAAGTGTCGACACTTTCGCTCGACATTGTGTCGAGAGTAGGGCTCACGGCCTGCGACACGGGCGTGTCGCAAGGAGTGTCGAGTCCGTGTCGACACTCGGCCCGGGGTGTCGACACTTTTGCTCGACGAGTGTCGAGACTGGGGCACACGGCCTGTGACACGGGCGTGTCACAGGGCGTGTCCCGCTTGGTCGACGATTTTCGCTCGACGTTTTTCCGCGGTGTCGACACAAAGCCTGTCGACGGGTGTCGAGACTTGGCACACGGCTTGGGACACGGGCGTGTCCCAGGCCGTGTCACCTCTCGGTTTGGTTTCGGGGCCGTGTCGATGGAGGCACACGGCCGGCCACACGGCTGTGTCACTGGGGACACGGGCGTGTCAGATAGAACACGGGCGTGTCGGATGCCCGTGTGCTGTTCCAGGCGCGTCGATTTGAGACGGCGAACGAGGCACACGGCCCTGGACACGGGCGTGTGCCAGGCCGTGTTCGGCCCAGGTCTTTTATTTTCTAGGCGGATCGTGGCCATTCTTTCCCAGATTTTAGGATCTGACGGTTCAGGACTGTTCTTGGGAAGTTAAATCCGAGAATAGGGTTGAAAACTCTCATTCTTCTCCAAGCTTTCTCTTGCTAAAGATCTAGAGAGAAGTGAGAACAAGGAAGAAGGAGGAGAGTTTGGGCTGTAGGAGGGGTTTCGGTGCTCCAAATCGCGAGACGAGTCCAGATCCATGGAGCTTAGATCGTTGCGAAGGTTTTCTTCCGGCTATTTTGCCATAGCAAGGAAGAGGAGTCGGAAGGTAACGACACTTCTCCTCTCGGTGTTAGGATGCATGTCTTAGCATCATTTATTTTTTTCTTTCTAGTTTTTGGGGCACCAAACTCTCAAATGAGAGGGGTTTTGGTTTGCCAAGGTTCAAGAGGAACCTCCGGGTTGATTGAGTCCGTCCCCGACATATTTTTGCATTAGAGATCCGCTCCGTTAGTGGATTAGGCATGGTGGGTGAATCCGTTGTCGTGACCGTTAGTCCGACTCGGTGATGTTGCATAAAAACATTAAGGATTCGTAGAGATTCCATTGCGGCAAGATGCCATTTGTGATGTGGTGATGTTTCCCCTTTTTCTCGAGTGAGTACGTGTAGTCGGAACCGGACAAGGTTAGATCCTCATGGCGGTAGATGTTTTCCTTGGTGGACAAGGTTAGCTCCGCATGAGTTGGAGATGATTTCCTTGGTGCGCGGACACGCTGCAGTACAAATGAGAGACTAGGGTGGATTTGTCTTGGTTTGTGTTGTGCCAAGGCGTGGCTATGTCTCCGTGGTCGGCTGGCTATCCCATGATGTTCACGTCATGTGTGGAGAGTGTCCCGGCGAGACTAGTCCCCTTCTGTGTGACTGACAAGAATGCCAAGCATGGGGACAAACTCGGGCAATGAGGCCATGAGCGGGTGGGGTCCGGCAAAGCTTCTTAGAATCGGTCAGTTTTTTGTTTGTTGGAATCCTGACATGAGACGTCAGAGCTTGTAGGCAAGCCCGAGTTTAAGACCATGAGCGGGTAGGGCCTTGATAAGAGTTCCATGGGGCGGCCTGTGAGCCGTTGGGTGAAATGATGACCCCTTTGTTTGTGGCTTTATGCCAATGGGGAATCGATGAGAACCCATATGATGTGATGATGTGCTAGATGCATACGAGTTAGGGTGCCTTGGGTGAAACCCAGGTTATTGCATACATGATTGCATAAGTAGGCCCCTTTTATATTATGCTCAACCAGTAGAGAACATGTATGATGTATGTGACATCCAAGCCTGTTTCCATAGTTGCTTTTCTTGTTTATGATTATTGCCTACGAAGTGCTAACTTGCAGGTTGGAGGGGTACCCCGGGGTCCGTTAGGGGCGGCCGGGAGGAGATGTGTTGTTGCACAGTTTGAGGTCAGCCTTTGCTGACCCACGTTACTAATAAATTTTTCAGGGCAAGGATCGCATGCATGAGCTAGCTCGCCGGTCAGAAAGGCCTAAGCCTCATGAAGTGTTTTTCTCTTTTTGTAGCCCTACTTGAGATGTTATGTTTGAGACTCTTGTTGTCCGGCTTGCATGCCAAGGTAGACTAGGAGTGCTAAGCACATTCATGATTGATGTATTATTTTCTTTTGGACACTTGATGTAAGGCCTTAAGGCCATTTGGTTTGCTCTTTAGTGGTGGATAACTTCTAGTCCTGTTTTGTTTCCGCTGTGTTGTGCAAAGTGTTTTGAGTGTGGGTAGCTATATCAACTTTTAATACTAAAGCTGTGGCGTCCGTATGTTGTGGGGCCCCGGCCGGACCCATATTATATGCTCAATACAGGGGAGGTGTTACATAGTTCCTCTCGTGCACCTTCAGCTATCTCGAGCCATACGCTATCACACTTCCATGCTGCAGTAGCACGCAACCAAAACCACTGCAGATTGAACTCTTGATTCCCAATGTGAATCTTAACACCGCAGATTTTATCCGCACGCATCGAACACCCATTCAATAACAAAACATCCAACTTCTCCTTCGCCACCGAAGAAGGTACTCCGATGCGCGATATGAACCCTTCGGACAAGAAGGAGTGTGAAGCTCCAGAATCAAAGAGTGCTCTCACCGGAAACTCAGAAATCAAAACAAATCCTAAACAAGCAGTGGTAAGGTAACATACGCATAACAAGTATTTAAAGAAACTTAACTTGCTACAAATTAAACCGTACCTGTCACCACAACCACATGTTTGATGGCCTCCTGTTGGCAAAGATTATAAACCCTTGGTTGAGCCGGAGCATAATGGGACGCGGTTGACTCCACCGCCTTGCCCTTCTCTTCATAAGTTGCTCGTGGCTTCCTCTCAAACTTGGGACGTCCGCTCCAATAGTCATGGGAAAAGTGCCCCGGCTTCTCACAAGTGAAACATGCACCCGGGGTACGACCCGTAGTCGCCCCAGAAGCACCAGAAGAGGGGGCTGGACCTGAAGTCCTAGCCTTCTTGTATAACCTTTGATAGCCAGACTTTGAAGTAGTCGGCATTTTGAACTCAGACTTCTTATCACCAAGGCTTTTCTTCGCTTGAACATTCTTCATGTCCCTCTCCAAGGACCGAGCCGTATTGACCAGGGTCAAGAAACCCTGCGTCATAGGCCCCCAGAGTAGTTGCCTCAAGTCATCTCTGAAACCTTCATATAATTGATTCATCTTGCGCTCCTCATCCACGATGGTGGAGCTAGCGTACCGACCCAATCAGGTAAACTAGTGGAGATACTCATCCACTCTACTCTCTCCTTATACCAACCTCTGGAACTCATTCTCCAAAGCTATCCTCTGAGTCAAAGGGAGGTACCTAGCCAAGAACAGTCTCGAGAACTCCTCCATCGAGATGTCTGTAAGTTGTCTTCCTATCAAGAGATGCAGCTCCAAACCCTCCCACCATAGCCTAGCATCTCCATCCAACAGGAACGTAGCTATAGTGGTCATCTGCCACTCCTCCGTCTCAGTTACTATCAAGACTCTCTTCACTCGGGAGAGCCAGTCTTCATCTTGAGATGGGGTTCCCAACCCCGAGAACACTGGACAATTAAAGCTCATAACGTGTTTGAGCTATCTCTCGGTTTCCCTCCTTGGCACCAACGGCTCCACTACTACCTGCTCCACTCTTCTCGGCTCAACCTCTAGAAGACGTACTGGCTCCATCGCAGGAGCGAGCTGCTGCACATGCCTTGCAGGCTGCGCATTGATCATGGCAAACACTACTTCGGCCACCAATTGTATGGTCTCAGCCGATGGAGGTGTTGCAGAAGCATCATTTGGTGCACTACTAGCCTCAAAAACTCGGCGTTCCGACGGCCCAGCACCGCTTCTGGTCACCTATAGTGGTACAAAACACCGTTAAGCGACCAAACAAAATTACAAAACACAATCATAGGAATGCGCAGGTTCCTCAAACACGTATATTTTTCATTCCTAAGTGGACATTCATGGGTTCTTTTACTGTTATAACGATGACGCACACATATGTGCTCACCACCCCTTAAAAGAATTCGCCGACGAATTCATTTTAAGCCTGATCGAAACCAGTAGTCTGATACTAAATTGTAACACCCCCTATCCATCGCATAACATATAGCAGTAGGTCCGGCCGGGGTCCGACGCCATATACCACAGACAGAATGGGTGGTTACTCAATGGAAACCATCCAACCAATCCAACATCCGAGTTGTAACTCCCCGAATCTCAAAAGAGCGACGGGAGGCGTTTGTTGGATCCGGAGGCCAACCTTAGAGGGGGGGGAGGTGAATAAGGTTTTATAAATTTCGCTTGAATAAACGGAATCTTAACGTAAACCACACCACAAGTGAAGATTTTAAACACAAGTATTAAATTCAATAACAATCAATTTCATACAAGTACAAGATGAATGTTTTACAGTACGATCTTCATGACGTCGAAGATCAAAGACGAAGAGAAGAAAACTTTGGGTTTTCTATACCGACCCAAAACCCGGACCGGTTGGCTCTCTCACTTTCTCCCCGAAAGGTCTTAGAGCCGCTCTTCACCTCCACACCCGGAAGGGTCTTAGAGCACCGCTAGATCCCCGATCTAGACGCCCCAAATCCCGGGACGATTTTCCACGGAATCCAACCCGGATCCCGACGACCTTCCCCGGTCGATTTCCCTTACCACTTACAACAATAGAAGAAGAAAAAGATACAAAAAGAGATTACAAAATATATTCGTTAAAGTTTAGGTTCTCCCTCTTGAGAAGTTCTCCGGATAGATCTACGGCCGGTGCTTGTGATCTTCGATGGAAAGCACCCGGTCGCTAGACGTAGACGATGCGAAGCCTTGATCGCCGGAGTTCTTCGATCTCGAACGGGAGGAAGAAGCCTTGCTTTTTCTTTGACGAAGACGAGTAGAACGGACGTAGGAAGACGGCCGAACTTAGTATTCCTGGAGCACTTCGTCAATAATCTCTGGAGGCTTAGGTCTTGAGGAAACGGCGCTGCTTTTTATACGTCTTGGAGAAAATAGACTACCGCCTGCGATAACTCTATCGCCGGGCGGTAGGTTCGCGCGTAACGCCTGCCAGCTGTCTCCACACGTCTCCCGAAACGGCAACTATAACTGCTCATTAAGGAAACTGCCGTTTCAAGAGAGCTATCGCCGGGCGGTAATGGTTACCGCGTAACGCCTGCCAGCTGTCTCCACACGTCTCCCGAAACGGCAACTATAGCTGCTCATTAAGGAAACTGCCGTTTCAAGAGAACTATCGCCGGGCGGTAAAGGTTACCGCGCCCAGTCAGAGCGATAGCGCCATTTCGCCAAATAATTCTACCGCCTGCGATAAGACTATCGCCTGAGCGGTAGGTACCATCGTCGACGATCGTCCCCTCGATGCACGTCGACCGGATACCGCCGGCGGTAGCGTCCTGTCGCCGGGCGGTAGCTTTTGATTGTCGACGATCCTTCCTTAGCTGATAAATGGGCTGTCGACCATCGAACCGATATGCGTCGATCGAGATGGTTACCGCGCTGCGATAAGGTTGTCGCCGGGCGGTAGTAACCTTTTGAAGCTCTTCTCCTTTCCTTTCACCTATCAGCCTGCACACTCTATCACACAACCAATCTCATCAAATACAAGCAGGGAGTTGATATTCTCAAACCTAAGGAGTGTGAAACCATGTTCCAACAAACTCCCCCTTTTGATAATATCAATCCCGTTCATGATAAACCAAAATCAAGTAGATAGAGTGCCAGAATAGATGTATGTAGCAACGTAGAACAGTATAAAGTAGAGTATCCGAGTAAAATGAACGTAGAACAGTATAAAGTAGAGTATCAGAGTAAAATGATATTGAACAAATAAGCAATACACACCTATATCGATCCCGTTCAATCCTGTTCTATCCTACTACATACTCCCCCTATCGGTGGGACGCTCCCCCTATCTATGAGCACACACACACCTCAATACGCTCCCCCTATCATGAACACTACCTCCAATACCTTCTCCCCCTTTGATAATATCAAAAGAATGGGCGAGGCCAACCGACCAAGGAGGATGAAAATTGTAGGCGAGAGATAACGTAATATAGACCTACAAAGCACTTGAAATCAGAGAATTGTAAAACAGGGTCAAAATCAGGAGCAAACGCTAATCAGAGTGAAGAAAATGGACTATATGCACGAGACATAGCACACATCAAGTATGACATGAATGTTTGCAGGGTTTAGATAAATAGAGAGAAAAATAGGCAAACACAAATATCGTCATGAGAGAAAAAAAATGTGCCAGTACGTATTGTGCGAAAAGCATCGAATGTAGTTGAGGTCCAATTCTTATGCGCGGAAGATTTAAATAAGATAATGACATGTGCACGTGTAGCACCAAGAGACAAAACATTCAATAGAGATATCAGGCAGACATGTTTTATATCAAGCAAACTAACGATGCTAACACCAAAGAGATATAGTGAAAAATCACGTCACATGACATAGTGCGGCAAAAAGAAATTAAATCAAGGGCACAAATCATAAAGTGTAGTCCATGCACAAGATCGAAACGACTTTGTAATCCAAGGTGCTCACCCTCACAACGCTTATGAAGACTTATCAGGAGGGATGAGTAGTGCTTGGGGGGTCTGTAAGCGGGATGTGATGGCCATCATTTTATTTTGGAGTTAGGCCATCAACTTTATACATAATCAAAGCAGAACAAGACCCCAAGTCAATCGAAATCTACCCACATAGGTAGATCCACTTTAACTTGTTTACATTGGACATATGCCTTTCTAGTTTTGGCCCAAAAATTTAATTAGCATAGACACGCGCAATTTGATTTCATGACATTGATTGTTCAAGATATATCAGATATGTTAAAGTTAGTGTCACGATTTATAGCATGTCAGCTTATTATCTCAGGTTGAGTGCATGATCAAGTGGTGTGTGAGAGGTGTAATCATTATCGTAAATAAATCCTCACACATACTTAGAGGCATAGACAACGTACACCCACATTAATTTTCGCACTCAATAGCTAGACAAAAATTTAACTTCGCTCATCATGACAGGATACCAATGTGCCGTACAAATTGACAAAAAGATTAGCAAACATTGTATATACTTGAAAATATACCACGACTCGGTCATATGAGCCCCAAACCAACTAGTCAGTTTTTTTTTTGAATTTTTGAAAACAGTTTTAGCCACAACCAGGGAACAACCAAAAACAACACGAGCAGGGAAAAAAAACGAACAGTACATATGTTTTTTTTTTTGTTTTTCTTTTTGTTTTTGGTGTTACAACTTTGAACAGAACAAACATGAAACCAAAAAAAAACAAAACTACAAACACAAGAAACAAATATAACAAAAATTAGGACGATAAATCAAGAATCCCAAGTTCGAGTCGTAGAAGCGAAAAACGAGCATCCGGAAGCGGTTTAGTAAGAATGTCCGTGAGTTGATCATCGGTCCCAATAAAGACGACACTCACATTCTCTTTCTTAATGTGGTCGCGAATAAAGTGATGTCGAACGTCTATGTGTTTGGACCGAGAGTGATGCACCGGATTATACGTTAAGTCTATCGCACTCTTGTTGTCGCACCTAAGTGTAATGTTGCGAAAAGAAAGACCAAAGTCTGCTAAAGTTTGCGACATCCAAAGTGCATGTGCACAGCAACTTCCTAAGGCGATATACTCGGCTTCGGCGGTCGAAAGAGCCACCGAGTTTTGCTTACGACTCGACCACGAGACAAGTGCCGGGCCTAAAAAATGACAAGTACCGCTAGTGCTCTTGCGGTCAAGAGAGCAACCGGCATAATCGGAGTCAGAATATCCATGAAGGGTAAAATCATCCGAGTGAGGGTACCACAACCCGAGGTGTTGCGTGCCACGGAGATAGCGAAAAATATGTTTTACCGCTTTAAAGTGAGACTCCCTAGGGTCAGCTTGAAAACGGGCACACATACCTACCGCAAACGTGATATCGGGCCGTGACGCACTCAAGTATAACAGAGATCCAATCATGCCCCGAAACATTGTTTGATCCACAGAGATTCCACTCTCGTCTTTTCCTAATTTAAGGGACGCACTCATCGGAGTTTTGACTTGTTTTAAAGACTCAAAACCAAAACGTACAAGCATATCTTTTATATATTTGGATTGATTTATGAAAATTCCGTCTGGTCGTTGAGAAATTTGAAATCCTAAAAAATAATTGAGTTCTCCCACAAGGCTCATTTCAAATTCAGATTTCATTAAACTCACAATCTCTTCAACCAACCTCTCACTAGTCGCTCCAAAAATAATATCGTCAACGTAAATTTGGAGGATAACGAGATCCGAATTTTTGGCTTGAACAAAGAGAGTTGTGTCCGCACTACCCATCTTGAACCCATGATCTAAGAGGAACGTAGTTAGCCTATCATACCAAGCACGGGGTGCTTGTTTCAATCCATACAAGGCCTTTACTAATCTGTACACATGATGAGGGTGGGCGGCATTTAGGAAACCGGGTGGTTGCTCGACATACACTTCTTCTTTTATATAACCATTTAAAAATGCGCTCTTAACGTCCATTTGAAACAACTTTATTTTCTTATGGCTTGCGAATGCCAAAAACATTCGAATGGACTCAAGACGAGCAACCGGTGCAAAAGACTCCTTAAAATCCACACCCTCAATTTGTGAATATCCTTGTGCTACCAACCGAGCTTTATTCCTCGTGATCCTAGACTCACCATCAAGTTTATTCTTGAACACCCACTTTAAACCAATCACGGGATGGTTGTCCGGACGATCAACTAGAATCCAAACTTTGCTACGCTCGAATTGGCTCAATTCCTCATTCATGGCAAGGAACCATGATTCATCTTGAAGAGCCTCGGACACGTTTTTGGGCTCAATATCCGATAGAAAGCATAAGTTGGAGAACGCCTCATGAAAAGCAGATCGAGTTCTAACTCCATGGGATGGTTCTCCAATAACTAGATCACGAGGATGTTGTTTCGTAAACGTTAGATCCTTAGGAGGCACATATGCGTGCGACTCACTCTCCTCGTTACTCTCAACCGGAACACTCTCCTCAACCTCTTCTTCGGACAACCTAGGCTCACTAGATGGTGGACTCTCATCAAAATGCACATGAGCCGATTCTTCAACCACTAAGGTTCTCTTATTATAAATCTTATAGGCTCGACTTTTGCTAGAATATCCTAAGAATATGCCTAGATCGGATTTTTCGTCGAATTTTCCTAAGAGATCCTTAGTGTTCAGAATATAGCATGGGCACCCAAAAACTCTAAAGTACGAGACGGAGGGTTTTCTATCAAAGTAGAGCTCGTAAGGGGTTCGCTTAAGAAGTGGGCGAAGCATGACACGGTTCATCACGTAGCTTGCCGTGTTGACCGCTTCGGCCCAAAACGATCGAGGTAAGCTGAACTCCGCGAGCATCGTACGTGCTAGCTCTTGAAGTGTGCGATTCTTTCTTTCTACCACTCCATTCTGTTGAGGCGTGCGAGGAGCGGAGAATTCGTGCTTAATCCCTAAAGTCTCACACAACTTCGAAAAATCCTCATTCTCAAACTCTCCACCGTGATCTGATCTGATACACTTAATGTTTAGTTCTTTCTCATTTTGAATACGCGTGCATAAAGTAGAGAATTCCCTAAACGTGTCAGATTTGTTGGCAAGAAATATTGTCCAACAATAACGAGAAAAGTCGTCTATGATGACGAATGTATATCGCTTTCCTCCTAGGCTACATGTGGAAAGCGGTCCAAACAAATCCATGTGCAAGAGTTCTAATGGTCTAGAGGTGGAAATCTCTGTTTTACTTTTAAACGAGTTTTTGACAAATTTTCCCTTTTGACAAGGCCCACACATAACGTTAAAACTACCGCTTAGAGACGGAATTCCTCTAACAAGTTTCTTTCTAGATAACTTAATAATTAGCTTGCTACCCGAGTGTCCTAATCTCCTATGCCAAAGGTCTAGTTCTTCATTCTTAGTTACTAGGCATTTTAGATTGGACGAAGAGAAATCATCAAAATTAACTGTGTACACATTGCGATTTCTATGGGCTACAAGCAATACATTAGAGGTTTTAGCATCAATGAGTTTGCACGTGTTCGATGATGATTCAAAAATAAC
Organism: Platanthera guangdongensis; assembly: GCA_039583875.1. Classification (NCBI taxonomy): domain Eukaryota; kingdom Viridiplantae; phylum Streptophyta; class Magnoliopsida; order Asparagales; family Orchidaceae; genus Platanthera; species Platanthera guangdongensis. Next base: position 76,551,697 of record CM077157.1, read on the forward strand.
ATTTATACCTTTATCTCCTAGTTGACTTACAGAAATAAGGTTATGTTTTAAACCATCAACAAACAGCACATTTGAAATAGAGAAAAACTTGTTACCTATTGTGCCGATTCCCAGAATTCTTCCTTTACCATTATCTCCAAACGTGACCACTCCACCTCTCTTCTTTTCCAGGCTAAGGAACTTATCTTTATCACCCGTCATGTGCTTGGAGCAACCAGAGTCCAAGTACCACACGTTCTTTGTGTCCCTTGCCTGCCAACATACCTCAGTGTCGCTTTGGACACTGGACTCAGCATCAGATTCAGATTCCTCTTGACTTTTTCCCATGAGGCACAGATTTGCTTCGTTGTCACTTCCCGAGTCGGTGCTACTCGAATCTTCCGATCCATCCTCATCCCAGGTCAGAGCCTTCAGTACTTTCTTCTTCCCTTTATACTTGTTGTCCTTTCCTTTCTCTTCCTTCTGGAGTCTTGGACAGTCTCTTTTTAGATGTCCCAGCTTGTGACAATGAAAGCATTCAGGCTGATACTTTTCATCATCGCTATCGGTCTCCTTTACCGACTTGTTCCACTTCCTACCCTCTTCAACTCCCTTCTTCAGAAACCGTTTGAACTTCCCTTGTTTTCTGGGGTTCTTCATGAATTTTTTTAATTCCCTTACATAGAGACTTTCCTCTTCATCTTCTACAGAGAAATCAGATGTTTTCCCAGCTTTTGAAGCCTTCAAAGCCAATCCCTTTTTCTTCATTTCCTTGGGATATTCCTCGGCTTGTATCTTCAGTTCCACTTCATGAGTCTTCAGGTTTCCGATAAGACTCTCAATCTCCAAGGCGCTGATTTCATGAGATTCAGCGATAGCAGTCACCTTGGGGTTGAAGCGGGGAGGTAGAGATCGCAGTATCTTCCTCACTAGATCACCATTTGGAAAGTTCTTTCCAAGAGATCTTGATGCGTTGACGATCTTGGTGAACCTTGTGTACATGCTGTCAACATCTTCATCGATCTCCATCCGGAACTGTTCATACTCGGATTCAAGCCGAAACAGCTTTGATTCTTTCACCTGCGAGGTACCCTCATGAGTAAGTTCAAGAAGTCGCCAAATATCAAAGGCAGTTTCGCAGTTACATATTCTATTAAATTCCGTCTTATCTAACGCACAGAATAGAGAGTTCATAGCCTTGGCGTTATTAGTACACCTAAGCTTGTCCGCATCGTCCCACTTATCGCGCGGTTTTTCAAAAATGACTTCTCCAACCGTGGTAGTGGGTGTGGTGTACTTAGTCTCTATCATGGACCATACGTCCATGCTTTGCGTCATCAGAAAGATTTTCATCCTTGTCCTCCAGTGACTATAGTCACTACCCATAAAGAGTGGAGGACGACTCACACCTTGTCCCTCAGTGAAAGCATGCACTGGGTTGGCCATCTTACTTCAGGTGGTTAAGCCTATTCGAAGTAACCTGGCTCTGATACCACTTGTTGGATCCGGAGGCCAACCTTAGAGGGGGGGGGGGTGAATAAGGTTTTATAAATTTCGCTTGAATAAACGGAATCTTAACGTAAACCACACCACAAGTGAAGATTTTAAACACAAGTATTAAATTCAATAACAATCAATTTCATACAAGTACAAGATGAATGTTTTACAGTACGATCTTCATGACGTCGAAGATCAAAGACGAAGAGAAGAAAACTTTGGGTTTTCTATACCGACCCAAAACCCGGACCGGTTGGCTCTCTCACTTTCTCCCCGAAAGGTCTTAGAGCCGCTCTTCACCTCCACACCCGGAAGGGTCTTAGAGCACCGCTAGATCCCCGATCTAGACGCCCCAAATCCCGGGACGATTTTCCACGGAATCCAACCCGGATCCCGACGACCTTCCCCGGTCGATTTCCCTTACCACTTACAACAATAGAAGAAGAAAAAGATACAAAAAGAGATTACAAAATATATTCGTTAAAGTTTAGGTTCTCCCTCTTGAGAAGTTCTCCGGATAGATCTACGACCGGTGCTTGTGATCTTTGATGGAAAGCACCCGGTCACTAGACGTAGACGATGCGAAGCCTTGATCGCCGGAGTTCTTCGATCTCGAACGGGAGGAAGAAGCCTTGCTTTTTCTTTGACGAAGACGAGTAGAACGGACGTAGGAAGACGGCCGAACTTAGTATTCCTGGAGCACTTCGTCAATAATCTCTGGAGGCTTAGGTCTTGAGGAAACGGCGCTGCTTTTTATACGTCTTGGAGAAAATAGACTACCGCCTACGATAACTCTATCGCCGGGCGGTAGGTTCGCGCGTAACGCCTGCCAGCTGTCTCCACACGTCTCCCGAAACGGCAACTATAACTGCTCATTAAGGAAACTGCCGTTTCAAGAGAGCTATCGCCGGGCGGTAATGGTTACCGCGTAACGCCTGCCAGCTGTCTCCACACGTCTCCCGAAATGGCAACTATAGCTGCTCATTAAGGAAACTGCCGTTTCAAGAGAACTATCGCCGGGCGGTAAAGGTTACCGCGCCCAGTCAGAGCGATAGCGCCATTTCGCCAAATAATTCTACCGCCTGCGATAAGACTATCGCCTGAGCGGTAGGTACCATCGTCGACGATCGTCCCCTCGATGCACGTCGACCGGATACCGCCGGCGGTAGCGTCCTGTCGCCGGGCGGTAGCTTTTGATTGTCGACGATCCTTCCTTAGCTGATAAATGGGCTGTCGACCATCGAACCGATATGCGTCGATCGAGATGGTTACCGCGCTGCGATAAGGTTGTCGCCGGGCGGTAGTAACCTTTTGAAGCTCTTCTCCTTTCCTTTCACCTATCAGCCTGCACACTCTATCACACAACCAATCTCATCAAATACAAGCAGGGAGTTGATATTCTCAAACCTAAGGAGTGTGAAACCATGTTCCAACAGCGTTTTGGGCCAAATTTGGAATTTGGCAGGGGGCACACGGCCTGGGACACGGGCTTGTCCTAGGGTGTGTCAGGATCGAGTCGACGATTTGGCCGTGAGGTCGATGAATTTTTGAGTTGACGATCGTCGAGCAGCGAACACGGCCTGAGACACGGGCGTGTATCAGGGCATGTCGAGCTTGTGTCGACGATCGGCCCGGGAAGTCTATATTTTCGGTCGATGATGTGTCGAGACAGGGAACACGGCGTAGGACACGGGCGTGTCCAAGGCCGTGTCGGGTGGTCAACGAACTGCGCTCGGCGAAGTGTCGAGACAGTGAACATGGCCTGGAGCCCAGGCGTGTTCGGGTATGACACGAGCATGTCAAATAGGACACGGGCGTGTCCAAGACCCATGTGAGTCTCGGGTTTGTTTTGGTCCTGTGTTGATGGTGGAACACGCCAGGGAACACAGGCATGTACTGGCTGACACGGGCGTGTCAGGTCGAACACGGGCATGTTGGATGCCCGTGTGCTTTCCGAGACGCGTCGATTTTGACGGCGAATGAGGGACATGGCCCTGGACACGGGCGTGTCGAAGGCCGTGTTCGGCCCAGATATTACATTTCGGCTACGGATCGTGGCCGTTCATTTCCTTATTTTGGGATCTGACGGCTGGGGGTTGTTCCTACTGGGATATACCCGGGATTGGGCCTTTGAAACCCTCATTTCACTTGAGTGGTTCTCTTTCTAAGTCTATAGAGAGGGGAGAGCAAAGGAGCAAGTAGAAGCCTAGATTCGTTCACCGGCGGAGCTTCGAAGCTCCAAATTGCGAAACGACTTCAGATCTACGGAGGCAAGGAGAGTGCGGTGCTTTTCATCCGCTTACATGGTTATCTTTCTGATTATAGAGAGAGGGGAGAGCAAAGGAGGAAGTAAAAGCCTAGATCCGGTCACCGACGGAGCTTCGGAGCTCCAAATCGCGAACTGACTTCGGAGCTACGGAGATAAGGAGAGTGCGGTGCTTTTCATTCGCTTATATTTCCATGGCGCTAAGGAAGAATGCTAGGGTAATGATTCTCTACTTGAGCATGTGAAGCTCTTCTTCTTTTGCATAGGGAAGCCAGCTCTCGCGAGTTTGCGGTGAGTTTGAGGCGTTACTTTGGGTAGACATGAATAGTCCCCGTTGTGTACATGTAGAGTCCGTAATCGAGAATGGATATATGCATGACGTGTGAAGCCTACCCGGACAAGTTGGTCTGGATCGGTGATGTTGCATTGCATAAGTGGCCGGAGAAGACTCCGTGCGAATGTTTGTTTTTCGGGTTTTCTACAAGGTAGATTACAACAGGGACCCTTGGGGATTAACTCCAAGGTGCACCTGGAAAACTGGGCGGACGCGTGGTTCTGCCATCATGTGGGCATGGGAGCCAACTTGAACATAACTGGGTTATGTGATGTATGTAAACGATTTGGGACTCAGGAAAGTTTGACCCGTGCATATGTTTTAAATTAACGTTGCGTTATGAGCGACGGGTCAGGCGGAACCGTACCCGCTCTATGTCGTTCGGTTAAAGAGAGCTAAAGTTACTTGGCACTTGTCGTTGGCATAGATAGAGGGTCTTAGGCAGTGGCCAGAAAGACCAAATGCTCACGAGAGATTGTCGTCCAGGGGACAGTGGTGAGTCGGCGGACTTAGATCGTGATCACCGAGAATATGCCCTGAGAGCACGGGGCGTGTGGCCATGCGTGCCAGCTCCTGTAATGTAGTGTTGTTACATTACTGCTTGATTATGCTAATAAACTGCAGGGAAGAAGCATCGCCGCCCCGAGTTTGGAGGCGGGATCGTTATAATTTGGTCAGCATAGCTGACCGTTACTTTTGTTTGCCACCGTGCGGTGGATTGTTGCTTGCAGGTGCTGCAGAACCAAGCGGTAAATAGCAGGCTAAAGCCCAAGTTGCTGAGCCGGCCCTCAAAGGCCTAATATTGAGTGTTTTCTTTTATTCATGTATGGCCAGCATGCGTGCCGAGGTTTGAAAAACACGTAAATTGAGGAAAATAATTGTAAGGCCTTAATTCCAGTACTTGTTTATTTGTACTTCATTCCTTTTGGTTCTGTTTAGTGGACATTCATGCTAGTGTTGGGTTCTTGTTATTGCAACTAATAAAATTGCTTCCGCTAGAATGACTCTGTGTAGGACGTTGGATTGGTTGGATGGTTTCCATTGAGTAACCACCCGGTCTGTCTGTGGTATATGGCGTCGGGCCCCGACCAGACCTACTGCTATATGCTATGCAACGGATAGGGGGTGTTACAGGATCATCCACCCCCCATTGCTCAAGTCGCCTTGCCATCACCGAGTACGGCGTAATCGCGGCTACATAATAGGCGCGGGTTGGTTTCACCTTGCCTGTTTCCTTTAAGTGAACTAATCAGTTCACACATAACCAGCCCATTCTCACGGAACTGGCTTCAAATTCATTGGTTACCTAGGAGCCACGCCTCACGTTAGCGACAGAACTCAATTTCCATCCCTAGGCTTAACCGTGCATCATAGCATCCACTTGAGGGTATTTTCCCGGACTATCAAGCCAGTACTTCCTGCTACTCCCCTTCACAGACACAACCCACCAAGCATTCAAAGCATCAAGGGTATTTCCTGGCTTAACATGCCAGTACTTCCTGTTACTCCCCTTCACAGGTATTACCCAACAGCACAAGCAATATACGGGTATTTTCCTGGACTACCACTCCAGTACTTCCTGCTACTGCCCTTCGCAGGTCTAACCCATCGACTCCTAACCTACACGTTTATCACGGAGTCTTCTTTGGTGCAGATATGCAACATCACCAATCCAGACCAACCTGTCCAGATGGGCTTCACACAGCATGCCTATTCCATACTCCATTTCCGGATCTATATGCCAAATGAGTGGGGAATCCATGAATCAACCCAAGAGACTCCCATAGCAAGCCACCCTCTGCTGGGGGAATCATATGCACATGCCAAAAAGGAATCCTTCACATGGCTATGAAGAAAAGTCATTACCCTTGAAGACCTCTTTGGCTCCATGAGCTCCTAGCTGGCTGGAAAGAACCGCCACAGCTTTTCCTCCACAATGCTGGCCTCAGATCTCTAGTCGTAACTCCGCAGCACCACCGATGGTCGGCTCTCCTTCCTCTCTCTCTCTCTACATTTTAGATAGATGAAGGCCAAAGATCAAATGAGCTCTTCCTACTCATTTCCAATCCTTAAGGACACAGGGAGGAAGCTCAGCCATGGGATCCCAGCTGAGAAAAGGAAAGGTCATGATTTTGCCACAAATTCATATTTTTTTGCCTGACACGGCCTGTGATACGCCCGTGTCCCAGGCCGTGTACCTCAAATGTGCTTAACCGACTTATCCAGTCCAGTACACGCCCAGGTGACACGCTCGTGTCACGGGCCGTGTCACCTGACACGCCTTCAGACACGCCTCTGTCTGGGGCCGTGTACATCAAGCTGCACAAAATCGAGATCAACCCGATGGGGACACGGCCAGTGACACGCCCGTATCACAGGCCATGTACCCTAAGACACAGCCGTGTCCTACCCATGTTCACCAGGCCTCAATGCCTTGGGCACATCCCGCAAAGGACACAGCCTGTGATACGCCCGTGTCCCAGCTCGTGTGCCCATACACGACACTAGACACGCCCCAGCTCAATTTTGTCGATCTGAAATTCGTCGACCCATAGAGGACACGACCTCTGACACGCCCGTGTCAGAGGGCGTGTGCCCTCATGCTTCATCGAACGGATTTTCGTCGAACACTCGCCGACTGCTCACCCGAGCAGGACACGCCCTGGGACATGCCCGTGTCCCAGGCCGTGTCACCCAATTTTTCCCAACTCTGGAATTTAGGGTGGTACAATGGATCTCCTCTATCCAACACACACAGTCTCAATAGAGCTTCCAAAGTTCTGATGGTCCTCTTAGACTACCCGTCCATCTGAGGATGAAATGTTGTGCTAAATGTAAGGCGCAAGCCCAAATATGCCTGTACCACCTTCCATTCTTTAGAGGTATACAAACCATCCCGGTCAGAAATAATTGTCTTTGGCACGCCATGGTATCATACAAACTGCTCCACAAAGAGTCTTACCAAACATCCATATGAGCTTCTTTCTTCATAGGAATAAACCAGGCTACCTTGGTCAGGCGGTTAATGATTACCCAAACCGAATCATTCCTTGATCGTGAGTGAGGCAATCTGTGGACGAAGTCCATGGAGACATCCTCAAACTTCCACTCAGGGATGGGCAAAGATTGTAATAATCCACTGGGGCTCTTTTATTCTGCCTTCACCCTTTTACAGGCCTCGCAGTGCATAACAAAATATCCGCCGTCCCTCTTTATTCCCGGCCAACACATAGTCTTCCGCAAGTCTGCGTACATCTTGGAAATCCCAAGATGTAGTGAATACTGAGAGCAATGTGCCTCTCTCAAGATATCTTCTCGAATTTTACCGCCTTTGGGAATGTAAATCCAGACACGGAGATGAACGAGACCGTCTTTTAGGGAATACTCGTTAGTAGTCCCGTCTTCAATTGACTTAAGCACCGGGGCTAGAGCAACATCCTTTCCTTGCTGTTCCCGGATTCATTCCCGGATATCAAAGACTATGGTCATCTCAGTCAAGTACTCCATCTACCCTTCCGAATGGTCTTTATATACCAGGGTAATCTACATTTCTTCGAGCATCCGAGCTAATTTCATACTCATCAATCGGGACTCAAGGCTCGATTCCGGTACCTTTCTGCTCAAAGCATCATCTACGAAATTTGCTTTTCTGGTGTGGTAGTTCAAAGTTAATTTATAATCACATAAAAATTCTAACCACCACCGTTGTCTCAAATTCAATTCTTCCTGAGTATGAACGCACTTTAGATTCTTGTGGTCCGAAACTATTTCGCAGTGGATGCTATATAGATTGTGCCTCTAGACCTTTAAGGCGAATACCACTGCTCCCAATTCTAAATTATGTACTGGATAGTTGACTTCATGCTTCTTCAGCTGTCTTGAAGCAAATGCAATCACATGCCAGTGTTGCATGAATACTACTCTCATCCCTTGATACGACGCGTCAGTGTAAACTTGAAATCCTTCCTTCCTGGATGGAAGGGCTAGGATGTGTGTGGTAGTAAGTATGTTCTTTAGTTCTTGGAATGCAGCTTCATACAATGGTGTCCACTCATCTGGCACACCCTTCTTTGTCAGAGTAGTAAGAGGAAGGGAAATCTTTGAGAATCCATTCAAAAATTTGCGATAATACCCAGCAAGTCCAAGGAAACTCCGCACGTCGGCCGCTGACTTCAACGGTGACCATTCCTTCACGGCACACACTTTAGCCGGATCCACTGCTAGTCCAGCCCACTCATCACATGGCCCAAGAGGGCAACTTCTTGGAGCTAGATTTCTCACTTGCTGAACTTGGCAAACAAGACGTGCTCTTTTAGCTTTTTCAGTACCAAGGCCAGATGTTCGACATGCTCTTCCTCTGTCTTTGAGTGGACCAAAATGTCATCGATGAATACGATGATGAAGATGTCTAGATAAGACTCAAACACTTTGTTCATCAAGGTCATGAAAGCTGAAGGGGCTTTTGTGAGCCCAAACGACATCACGGTGAACTCATACAAGCCGTACCTTGAGCTAAAAACTATTTTCTGAATGTCCTCCTCTTGTATCCTCAACTGATAATACCCTGAGCGCAAATCCAACTTGGAAAACCAATGCGCGCCTACCAATTGATCGAACAATTCCTCTATCCGGGGTAGCGGATAGGTGTTCCACACCGTCAGTCGATTGAGCTCCCGATAGTCTATGCATAATCATAAGGTTCTATCCTTCCTCTTAACGAACAAAACAGGGGCACCCCCAAGGTGATGAGCTAGGGTGAACAAATCTTGATTCCACTAGTTCTTGCAACTGAACTCTGAACTCTACGAGTTCCTTCGGGCCATATGATAAGGGGTCCTGGAGATGGGATTGGCACCCGATACTTGCATAATTTGAAAATCCACCTCTCTATGTAGGGGTAATCCTGGCAATTTCTCAGGAAATACCTCGGGAAAATACCACACCACTCGCATATCCTAAATATCTATTGTCATCTCTTTCAGTTCGAAACGTATCATGTAAACTTCATCCCCTCTAATGTGGGCTTTCAAGGCCTGAATTGAAGATAATACCAAGTGTGGTGCGAATCTTATACCTTGGAAAATGACTTCAGTGTCTCCATGTCTCAAGTAAATCCGCTTCTCCGCACATTCAATTCTTGCGTAATGCCAATCCAACCACGCCATGCCCAGAATGAGATCGAATTTTGGCATCCTCAAAATTGTGGCAAGGGTATCAAAGGTCTTTCCCCCAAGGATTATCTCCAATTCGCACTTGGTGATTGCGGTCATCTCAGAGCCATCTAGGAGGTGTACTCTCCGAGCAATACCATTGAAGTATTGCACTTCTTCTAGATCTTTAACAAAGTCTGACTACACAAACGAGCGTGTGGCACCGGTATCGAATAGAGTATAGGCTGATTTCTCACTAACCATTACGCCCAAGTATCAAAATTGTAAAGGCTCTGGGTAGATTCCTTGAACAAACATAGGCAGACTAAGGATGAATGCTTATAACGTGTTAATTTATTCCTCATAGTCCTCATCCTGAAGCTGGGTCCTGCTTCCATTACTCCTTTAGTAGGTCTCTTAACTCATGTCTGAACATCCAAAAGATCCACTTCCAACCACTTTACGATATGTATTATCTCAGCTAAGCTCGAGTCTGCTATAAACAAAAGTGGTTGTCCTAGGGAATCTGCCATGTCTACTATCTCCGCTAGATTCAAAATCCGCAATAAACAAAAGTGCTTGCCTAAGGGTGTCACGCAAAGCCTTTATACAATAGTTTTATGTACCTGGGATCATCCAAACTTTATGAGGTCGACATATAAAGGTAAACCTAAGGTCATGTTTGTTAATTGTCGTGTCAAAATTAGACATACTTAGTGTAAATTACATATGGACACACCACCGCGTCCGCCAAGTCATTTTGTCCCCAAACTGATTAATCGAATGGGGGTGGCACCATTGTTGAATGACTACTTTATTTCAGGATCGTAGCAAGCTGATACCATTTGTAAGACCCCCCCTCTCGGAACACAAAACACGGCACGAGGGGAGTCTTATGCACAGAACAGCCGCCTATTTTGTCGGCTATAACCAATATCAACCAATGATAACCCAACCAAGAATATAAAATAGAAGTCAATACACACATAAGTAAAATAGTCCAAAAAGTACATCAAGAAAAAAGAAGCTACAACAAGCATGTATAATATAAGAGTACGAGTAAAACTTGCCCAAAGGGCTACATCATGAGTCTCTCAGAACTCACATCAATCACTGACGGTAGCGCTGGCTCTGTCCCTTCAGGCCCTGTCATCCTGGCCTGGCTGTCCTGCTGTATAACCTGTTGCGCTCTACCTGCGGAGTTTCCTCCTGAAAAGGAAGACGTAGCAACCGTTTGTCATAGGACTAAGTGGCGATCACATTCGCTCCCCCGGCGACTTCTCGGCACCGGGCGAAGAAAATAATAAGGGTACAATATATATAAATAAAACAGTAGTACGAACAGGTGGTATAGAGTGAGAAATATCAAGTAAATCAGCAGTATAATAAATGAGTAAATAATCTACTCTAGCAGTTCTATCATCTACAACAGTATATGAGAAATGTAACGCTACAATAGAAAGTAACTCAACTTATATGAATGACCATACAGACATATAAGTTGTGGATCAGCTCAACAGTAAATTAACTCATCGTATAAGAGTCCCCATACAAACTTATATGATGAGGATCTTGTGTATGCAATGAAAAGTAATGCCATTAATGCAATGCAATGACTCACCAATGATCACGCACATACAACTGCTATGAAGACACAGACTTGTAGTTCCCACTTTTCGAGCACGTAGCTAACCTCTCAGTCGTCAACCGTCATGGCCAAGCGGTGACAGTAGAGCGGGCTTCTCCACTACTAGGCGGGCATCCACACTGCCAAGCCTAGGACTCCGTACGCCTCAATGCTAAGAACACAATAGCGGAGCTCACATGCGTCTTACGGCTCAGAAGGGGTATCGGGTAGATGTGCACCAAGAGCCCAGCCCAACTGGCCTATATTCGTGGCACAGAAGGTGCATTTGTGAACAAATCACCAAAGGACCACAACCAACTGTCCACTAGTACGAAGGGTGCCTTAGGAAGTGAGCACCGAGGACTAAGGCCAAACCGTGCAAGTCTAGCTATCAACTCCCATCGGTGTGACGACTGGCGAGCCGTAGACCTGCCACACTATCCTTAACCTAGGATTACAACACCGCGTGTTGACTCACACCATATGCATTTCACAAACGGGGCTCCAACTTGAGCCCCTTTTCATTATTCACATTTCATGCTCAACAACACATAAGAGCTCCACACTGAGTCACTTACCAATACATAATTCCAGTGCGGCAGCACACAAGTACTTTCAATCCTTCCATATTTTCGTGCATCCAAGCACACCAAGGGTTCACCATCAACATAATGGTACTCCACACATATTCACCAACCATTTGGTTATCATAATTACATGTATACTATGATCACATGACTTTAACATCACTGGTTACAATTCTTTTACCAAGTTCGAACTATTCGTGTACTTATGGATCTACCAACTAAAAACCATCAACCATTTGTTCATCGCAATTACTACATATTATGTACAGCAAACTTCAAGTCAATCTTATCATTATTCATTCTATTTTCATTATCATGTACATCCCTATCGATTCACATATTTAAGTCATTCCAACCATCCAAACTCGTCAATCCATTTGTTCACTAACCTCCACCAAATCACCTCGATCAAGTACACTTTACTACACAATTTGTTCATTAAGCATCTATCCAACAAATGTCATTAACATATTTTATCACAATTACTTGTAGACTAAATTCAACAAAACATTAACGTTAATGTACTACTATGTAACGCCCCGAAACTCAAAAGAGCGACGGGAGGCGTTTTGGGCCAAATTTGGAATTTGGCAGGGGGCACACGGCCTGGGACACGGGCGTGTCCCAGGGCGTGTCGTGTTTGGGTCGACGATTTGGCCGTGAGGTCGACGAATTCTGGAGTCGACGATCATCGAGCAGCGAACACGGCATGACACACGAGCGTGTCTCAGGGCGTGTCGAGCTCGTGTCGACGATCTGCCAGGGAAGTCGACGATTTTTGTTTGACGATGTGTCGAGATAGGGAACACGGCCTAGGACACGGGCGTATCCAAGGCCGTGTCGGGTGGTCGACGAACTGCGCTCGATGAAGTGTCGAGACAGTGAATACGGCCTGGAGCCCAGGCATGTTCAAGTTTTACACGGGCATGTCAAATAGGACACGAACGTGTCCAAGACTCGTGTGAGTCTCGGGTTGGTGTTGGTCCTGTGTTGATGGAGGAACACGCCCGGGAACACGGCCGTGTACTGGATAACAAGGGCGTGTCAAGTCAAACATGGGTGTGTCGGGTGCCCGTGTAATTTTTGAGACGCATCGATTTCGACGGCGATTGGGGGACACGGCCCTGGACATGGGCGTGTCACAGGCCTTGTTCGGCCCAGATTTTGCATTTCACCCCCGAATCGTGGCCATTCGTTTCTTTATTTTTGGATCCGACGGCTAGGGGCTGCTAGTGCTTGGATATACCCGAGATTGGGCCTTTGAAACCCTCGTTTCACTTGAGTGGTTCTCTTTCTAAGTCTAGAGAGAGGGGAGAGCAAAGGAGGAAGAAGAAGCCTAGATTCAGTCATCGGCGGAGCTTCGGAGCTCCAAATCGTGAGCCGACTTCGGATCTACGGAGGCAAGGAGATTGCGGAGCTTTTCATCTGCATACATTTCCATGGCACCAAGGAAGAACGCTAGGATAATGATTCTCTACTTGAGCATGTGAAGCTCTACTTCTTTTGCATAGGGAAGCCCGCTCTCGCGAGTTTGCGGTGAGTTTGAGGAGTTCCTTCGGGTACACATGAATAGTCCCCGTTGTGTACATATTGAGTCCGTAATCGAAAATGGACATAGGTATGATGTGTGAAGCCTACCCAGACAAGTTGGTCTGGATCGGTGATGTTGCATTGCATAAGGTCCAGAGAAGACTACGTGCGAATGGTTGTTTTTCGAGTTTTCTACGTAGTAGATTGCAACAGGGAGCCTTGGGTATTAACTCCAATGTGCACCCAAAAAACTGGGCAGATGCGTGATTCTGCCAACATGGTGGCCTGGGAGACAACTTGAACATAACCGGGTTATGTGAAGTGTGTAACGGAAACAGGACTCGAAGAAGTTTGACCCGCGCATATGGCTTAAATTATCGTTGCGATGTGAGCATGGGTTAGGCGGAACCGTACCCGTTCTATGTCGTCCGGTTGGAGTCGTTGGCATAGATGAGTGCCTTAGGCGGTCTATGGCTTAAAATGACGTGACTAATGCCTGAAAGACAAATGCTCATAGTTTGGACATCACAGTGGCGGTGGTGGGACCGAAATGTCTATGGCTCTAATTGACATGGCATTGAACGGTTCATCGAGAATGTGCCCAGAGTGCACGGGGCGTTTGGTCGTGCGTGCCAACGCCTGTGATGAAATGTATATCTATATTGCTTGGTTATGCTAATAAAGTGCATGGACGGAGCATCGCCGCCCCGAGTTGGGGGCGAGATCGTTATAATTTGTTCAACATTGTTGACCGTTGCTTTGGTTTGCCACCGTTGCGGTGGATTGTTCTTGCAGGTGTTGCGGAGCCGAGCGGTAAATGGCGGGCTAAAGCCCAAGTTGCTGTGCTGGCCCTCGAAGGCATAATGCTTAGTGTTTTCTTTTATTCATGTATGGCCGGCCTGCGTGCAGAGGTTTGGAAAACACTTCTATTTGAGTAAACAATCGTAAGGCCTTAAGGCCATTGTACTTGTGTATTTGTACGTGCATTCCGTGGCTTGTTATTGGACATTCATGCTAGTGTTGGGTTCTTTATTAATGCAACTATTATAATTGTTTCCGCTAGAATGCTCTGTGTAGGACGTTGATATTAGTTGGATGGTTTCCATTGAGTAACCGCCCAGTCTGTATGTGGTATATATCGTCGGGCCCCGGCCGGACCTACTGATATATGCTATGCGACAGATAGGGGGTTGATGTGCCTGCGAACAGACTCTTACTGTGGTTGTTTCGGTGAGTCGATCGCCGCGGGCTTGCTCGGGTAGGCAAGTGCACCTATCGCAAGTAGTACTCGATATTCGGGGGAATACCGAGGTCGTATTGTTCTCGGGGTCGCGTTGACTATTCTTACTCCTCCGGGAGGACTATTATTTTACTGAAAGTAAGGTGGATTTTTTTACTTAATAAAAGGAGGAAAAGCAAAGGAGCAAAAAAACGTTTAGAAAATATTCGATGAAGGGTTAACGCTCGGCATCGAATCGGATTAAGACTAAAACAATTTTTAATAATAAAAAGACTTAGTTTTCAAATTAATAATAAGGCAACTTGGCCGTGGAGGTTCCACAAATGTGAGCTCACCTAGCTATAGGGATATCGCTCACCTAAACGTTAAGACTATTCGACCGAACATTAGTCCGACGAAGGATTCCTCTTAACGCCCGCTTTATGCTAAGAACCCCGCTATTGGGTGGGGAACCCAATCCGGTAGAATTACGCTTGTCCTCTCTCGAGGGTATGCACGCAACTCTATTTACCCAGGGGTGATCGGTCCATATGCACGGCCTCTCGGCTAGCTAGCATATGGACTACGGAAATAGGGCCCACACATCGATTATGTGGTCCTACGCGTCGTAAACCCGGGGTAAACCTAAAGTGCTTAAATTAAAATGAAAATAAAGAGCTTCAATTATTATAAATCATTTTAAATGTCGCAATGCTCTTCGATGCCGAGGCTAATAGCGATTAGCCACACATCGGTATGGGGACGGCTTATAATTTAGTGAGACGCGAGTTCGAAATTAAACAGTAAACGTTTATAAGAAAGGGACACAAGAAAAATAACAACATTTAGAAAGCTAAAAAGTTAACTAAAACGAGAACTCACGCACACTCCAAATTATAAATTAAACAGAAACTAAGTTACACATAAAAGAAAATTGCATATTTCACATTTGCGAGTCCCACTCAAACGAGTGGGGGCGGTAAATAAAAGCTGAAAATTGCAAGTCCTACTCAAACGAGTAGACTGAAATGAAAGCGAGTCCTACTCAAATGAGTAGGAGAAAATAAATGCGATTACAGGGCTATAAAGTTTGGCCATTTAACTCAAGTGAGTAGGCGGAAAAATAAAGAAAGAAAAATTGCAAGTCCTACTCAAACGAGTAGGACTGAAATAAGGTCCGGCCATTTGACTCAAGTGAGTAGGCGGAAAAATAAAAAAAGAAAATAACGAGTCCTACTCAAATGAGTAGGACTGAAATGAAAGCGATGCGCCATTTAACTCTTAATGAGTAGGCGGAAATAAATACACACAGACACACACACTCCATAAGAGAATTCAAGAAAGCAATAAAGCTAACACCTACACTCACACACTCTACATAATTTGAACAAAGCATTAAAGGAAAGCAATTAAAAGAAAGCGTTAAAATTTAACACCTACACTCACACACTCTACATGATTTGAACAAAGCATTAAAAATTATACACCTACACTCACACACACAACATGAAAAATCAAAGTTACCTAAAAATTAAAACTTTTACTTTTTCAAGCATAGGTTTTGCCAAAAACAAATAAAAAGAAGAAATTACAATTTTAGAAGACAAAAGTTTTTCAAAACAAATTAAAAACCAAAGTTTTTGGAAAATTAAAATTTCAACATTTTCATTCCTAGGATTTCATAAAAGAGCTAAAAAAGTTGAAATAAAAGAGAAAGAAGAAAAAAAAGGTTTTCATCCTAAAATAAAGCTAAGTAAAAAAAAACAAAAGAAACTTTAGTAACTCTTTTACACATTCATAAGAGTGAAGATGTTGAAGAAATTAAAAGAAGACAAGAAAAAAAAAGAAAAACCTAATTCATCATTTCATGAATTTCAAACAAAACCTAACTTGAGAAAAATTAAAGGCATGTAAAGAGGAAAACCTATCATCCCTAAGCATGAAAACAAGTAAAAAAAACATGTAAAGTAAGCATGTTACACTCATACACACACACACACTTTTCATAAATGAAGAACAAAGATGAAACTAAGAATAAAAAGGAGAAGGAAAGTGGGCACAAGTGTTCATTCCAAAGCCATATATGAAGAGAAAATTTAACATTTTATTGATTAAAATGAAACTATTACAAGCTATTACAAGTGCTAAAACTAAAGCAAAACAAGACTTGAAATAAAAAAGGGAGAAATCTCCTTACATAGCTTTGAAAATCACGGATGCAGCCAACAAAAAGACACTAAATTGGCCCAAAAATCTGAACCCTTGGACCTTACAGAACTGGGCTATTTATAGGAAAAAATTTCTAAGTACACGCCCTCGGTCACGAGCGTGTAGGGGGGGGGGGCGTGACAGTACTATTCATGAAGGCGGCCGGCGATTGGACAGCAAAGTTGACTTCGGGCTGAGTTCGCAGCAGTCACGCCCCAGGTCACGGGCGTGACTCTGGGCGTTTCGGGGAGGTAGAATCGGGCGCAGGTTGCGTCAAATGTCCTCGGCAGCATCCTGTCGGGCCAGCTGGAAAGGTCACGCCCCAGGTCACGGGCGTGACTCTGGGCATGTTAGTTGGTGTCGACACTCGACGAATGTCGAGTGGAAAGTGTCGAGTCGAAATCGTCGAGCGGAAATTGAGTCACGCCCCAGGTCACGGGCGTGACACTAGGCGTGACTGTTGGTGTCGACACTCGACGATCGTCGAGAGGAGAGGACACGGGCTTGGGTCACGCCCCGTGTCGGGTGACACGGGCGTGTCGCCAGGCGTATCGAGCTTTTACTTCACAAATTTTCCGATTTCACGGGAAATGCGCAGTCACGGCCCGGTCACGGGCGTGACCAATGTGTCACGGGCGTGTACTTCCCAAATTTTGGCAGATTTTGGAATTTTTCTGCAAAATAAAATAAAACAAGTTAGAAGCAAATTTACAAGAATAGGAACATTTTATTGAACAAAAATAAGTAAAAACGATGAAAATAAATGAAAATGACTAAATTAATGTGCATAAAAATACGTATATTTACAGTTCATCAAATACCCCCATACTTAGGCTTTTGCTATTCCAGAGCAAAAGTTTGAGGTGAATCTATAAGGAATAAAAAAAACTCTAAGTTTTGGCTATCGCTTAATCAATTATAAGAGAGATCGAAATAAATATACGGGGTGTAAGAGTTAAGTCCTAAAATTATGTAGATGATTTAAATAGCGCAAAAGTTTTGGCCAAAAGACTTCTTGATGTAATCAATTAGAAGGCAACATTTGTAATGGTTAGATTAACGAAAATAGTTTGGAATTATAAGAACTCTGCTTATACGAGTGCTACCGGAAATAATACAATTTACTAATTATGCTCTCAAAAAGATTTTTGAATTAATTCTAGAATCGTGTAATTGGCTAAGGGGGTAGTGTGGTTTATGAAGAGGGTTTTGATATTTGAGGTGAGGTAATTTTTTCTCGAACCTCCATGTTTTTTTCTTTTGGATTATTAGGAAAACGAAATCTTATTTTCCTAATATGATTTTTGTTTTTCAACTTCATAAGAAAAAATTAACCCAATGTATATTTGTAGGAGTAATGAATTTTATCCTCTTACTCCCTATATAATCTTTTAAAATTATTGGGTGCCTATGTTTACGGAACGAAATCTTATTCCCATTGACATAGGATCTTTTAAGGATAGAAAATTTTATCATGCCAAGTAGGTCATGAAAAGTAAGGGGAGAAAGGAAAACTAGATTGTAATCCTAAAAATTTTTGAGAGCAACCTTAATAATTTGTACGTTCCAATTTTTCAGAGAGCTAAAAGTAAGTATAATTGAATTCTATAGTCGTTATTTCCTAACATAATATACGTGCTCCTATTAATGAGAAATTAGAAGTAGTGCATAAAACGAGTTTGCTAGTTTTAACAAAGCATAACTAATTCTTTAAAACTTAACCCCGGCTATTTAAATGTTTCAATCAATAATTAACAAACGGGTAGCAAACAGAGAATTAATAGTATTCACATATAAATAAACTCAGAACAGAATTTTTGGATAGCAGAAAAGTTAAGTATGGAATATTTAATTTATTTGTTGCAAAACATTTTTTTGTTTGATTTTTATAGTTTTTATTATCATTTTTTGTTTTTGTATTTTTTTGTTTTTGTATTTTTTTTGTGTTTTTCATTTATTATCTTTTTTTTTTGTATTTTTGTTTTTCGCAATTTTTTTTGAAAATTTTGTTTTTTGAACTATTATCTTTTTTTTTGTATTTTTTTAAGAGAATTTTCATAATATGTACAAAAATAAGGGAATAAAAAGGTTTGTACAAGAATGAGGAAGGGAGAGAGAGAAAAGAGGAAGAGAACAAAACAAAAAAAAAATTTTGGATTTTTGTTTTTTCATTTAAAATTTTTTTGTTTTTTCATTTAAAATTTTTTTGTTTCATTTTAAGATGTTTTTAAATTTTTTTTGTTTTTGTTTTGTTGTTATATGTATTTTTTTGTATTTTTCTTTTTTGAGAAGGAGAAAAATTGAAGTGCAGAAAGTAAATCACGAAAATACCCCCATACTTAAGTCCAACATTGTCCCCAATGTTGTATCGTAAGTATGCGGAACAGAAAGGAAAGACAATATGTACAAAGAAAAGAAAGGGAAGGGGGTAGAAGCTTCCCTGAAACGCGGTGGGGAAGGCCGATCAGAAACCCTGCGTTTATTAGAAAAAGCAGCAAAGATAATGAGGAAAGGGCGAAAAAGATAAGCGAGGGGTGCCTCCCAGGAGCGCTTTGTTTATAGTCGTGTAGCTTGACTATTTTGGCGGGTTTATAATGTGGAGGAAAGTTATGGTTTCGCTAAAACCGATCACTGGGTCGCCTGCTATATAAGACTTTAACCGATGACCGTTTACTTTACAAGAGCCTTTGTCCGGGTGGGAGACGAGTACGGTTCCATATGGAAAAACCTCTTCAACTAGGAAGGGACCGGACCATCTAGATTTTAATTTACCTGGAAAAAGCCTAAGACGTGACTTGTAAAGAAGGACAAGATCGCCTGGAGAAAATAATTTTTGGGACTTGATTTTTCGATCGTGATATAACTTAGAGCGCTCCTTATAGAATTTATTGCTCTCGTAAGCGTTCGCACGCCAATCATCGAGCTCGTTTAGTTGCAGTTTTCTATTCTGAGCGGCTAAGTTGGAGTTGAGGTTTAAGAGTTTTAAAGCCCAAAGTGCGCGATGCTCTAATTCTACGGGTAAATGGCACGCTTTGCCGTAGACTAACCGGAACGGCGTACATCCAATAGCGGTTTTGTATGCCGTCCGATACGCCCACAACACATCGTCGAGTTTAACGGACCAATCTTTCCTATTTAGCGAAACGGTTTTTTCTAAAATTCGCTTAATCTCTCGATTTACTACCTCGACTTGGCCACTTGTTTGCGGGTGGTAGGGGGTGGCAAGCTTGTGTGTGACTCCGTATTTAGCTAACGTCTTAGCCATAAGAGCGTTACAGAAATGCGTTCCCCTATCACTAACAATTGCGCGAGGCGTGCCGAAGCGAGAAAATAATTTTTTAAGAAATGTAACGACAACTCGCGCATCGTTGGTGGGGAGCGCTTCCGCCCACCTCGATACGTAGTCGACCGCCACTAAAATATACATATTTTTGAAAGATGGACGTAGGGGGCCAACGAAATCTATGCCCCACAAATCGAAGACTTCGCACTCTAAAAACATGTTTTGGGGCATCTCGTCGCGACGAGAGATGTTACCCGACCGCTGAAAGCTATCGCATGCGCGCACAAAATTATGCGCATCTTTGAAGAGAGTGGGCCAAAAGTAGCCCGCCTCGAGCGCCTTCCGAGCGGTCTGGTTGGCTTAATAATGCCCACCGGCTGGACCCTCATGGCAGTGCTTAAGAATTTGTAAGCACTCCACACCCGCAACGCATCTTCGGACCGCTTGGTCCGCGCAGATACGAAAAAGAAATGGGTCCTCCCAAAAGAAATTTTTCAAGTCAGAAAAGAATTTCTTCTTTTGATGACTGGAAAACTCTTTTGGAAGGACCCGCGCTACTAAAAAATTTGCAAAATCTGCGAACCAAGGCGAAGATGACGAAGATTTATTAATTGCAAGAAGGCGTTCCTCGGGGAATCTGTCATTTATTTCAGATTCGACGAGCGCTTCCGCACCCAGATTTTCTTAACGGGAGAGGTGGTCCGCCGCTAGATTTTCCGCTCCCCGCTTATCTCGGATCTCCAAATCAAACTCTTGTAGGAGGAGAATCCATCGAAGAAGGCGGGGCTTCGCATCATTTTTAGCTAATAAATATTTAAGCGCGGAGTGATCGGTAAAAACGATAACTTTAGATAGCGTTATATACGAGCGAAACTTATCGAAAGCGAAAACGACGGCTAAGAGTTCCTTTTCCGTTGTCGTGTAATTTACTTGTGCGGAAGTGAGCGTCTTGCTAGCATAATAAATAGGATGAAAATGTTTTTCTACGCGTTGGCCAAGAACGGCACCTAAGGCAATATCACTAGCGTCGCACATTATTTCGAACGGAAGGGACCAATTAGGGGCCACTAAAATTGGCGAAGAGATAAGTTTTTGTTTTATCAAATTAAAGGCGGACTCGCATTCGCTACTAAAGATGAAGCGTGATTCCTTTTCCAAGAGGTGAGTTAGCGGCTTTGTTATTTTTGAAAAATCTTGAATGAAGCGTCGATAAAAACCCGCATGGCCTAAGAAACTTCTAATAGATTTTATGTTTGTTGGATGCGGAAGTTTTTCTATAATTTCTATCTTGGCCTTATCCACCTCTATCCCCTTAGACGAAATCATATGGCCGAGGACCAAACCTCCTCGAACCATAAAGTTGCATTTTTCCCAATTTAAAACAAGGCTTGTGTCCTCGCATCGTTGAAGGACACGATCTAAATTTTGAAGGCAATCGGGAAAAGAGCGTCCGAAAACAGAAAAGTCATCCATAAAGACTTCCATAATGTCTTCTACTAGCTCGCCAAAGATCGCTAGCATACATCTTTGGAATGTAGCTGGCGCATTGCAGAGTCCAAATGGCATTCTTCGATATGCGAAGGTGCCAAAAGGGCAAGTAAAAGTTGTTTTCTCTTGATCATCGGGGGAAATGGGGATTTGGAAAAACTCCGATAAACCATCAAGAAAACAATAATACGGATGACCGGATAAATGCTCTAAAATCTGGTCTAGAAATGGCAAAGGGAAATGGTCCTTGCGGGTGGCGTCATTAAGTTTCCTATAGTCGATGCACACTCGCCAACCCGTAACAGTACGAGTTGGGACAAGCTCGTTATGCTCATTTGCCACTACGGTAAGACCGCCCTTCTTGGGCACGACATGCACGGGACTGACCCATGCACTGTCCGAAATAGGGTAGATAATTCCCGCATCTAATAACTTAATGATTTCGGCTTTAACGACGTCTTTCATGTTTGGGTTAAGACGACGTTGCGGCTGTATCGTTTTGCAGCAATTATCGTTAAGGAAAATCTTATGGGTGCAAAAGGAGGGGCTAATCCCCTTTAGGTCAGAGATTTGCCAAGCAATTGCGTGGCGATGTTTAAATAAAACTTCCAATAGATCGGAAGTCTCCGAATCACTCAAGTCCGAAGAAATGATAACGGGGAGCGTATCACCTTTTCCCAAAAAAGCGTACTTGAGCGAGGCGGGTAAGGGTTTGAGGTCTAGGATGGGCGGTTCTTCTAGGGAGGTTTTAATTCCTATGTCTTTCTTACCAATTGGTTCGAAAGGCAAGTCTATAGATGTATCCTCATCGCAGTTAAAATTTTCGAGCGCATAAATATCGTCATTTAAAAATACGGACTCAAAAATGGGAGAAGAACGATCTCCGAAAAAGGTATCTAAAGAATAGCAGAAATCGTCGCTCGATGACAAATTGTCCATCGAGGGATTAATAGAGAAAGTAACTTGGTCATCGCCTACTCGGAGGAGAAGGCTACCATTACTAACATCTATTAGTGCGCGGGAGGTGGCGAGAAAAGGGCAACCGGGTATTATTGGTACCTCGACGTTCTCCTCGATATCTAAGATGACGAAGTCTACCGGGAAGGTAAACTTGTCGACTCGGAAAAGGACGTCCTCCACTACCCCGATAGGGAACTTAACCGAGCGATCCGCTAATTGGATGCGCATATTCGTAGGACTAGAAGTACCCAAACCTAAACGCGAAAAGAGCGAGAACGGCATCAGATTAATGCTAGCCCCTAAATCAGCTAAGGCGTACTTTACTAATATATCGCCAAAAAGGCACGGGATGGAAAACCGTCCCGGGTCGTTTTGTTTTGTGGGCAATTTATTAGTATGGGCCGCCGAGCAGACAGCGTTGAGAGATACATGCGAAATATCCTCTAATTTGCGTTTATTAGAAAGTAGTTCTTTTAAAAATTTCGCATATTTGGGCATTTGCGAGATAGCCTCGCAAAAAAGAACATTAATGTGAATTTGTTTTAATAATAAAATAAATTTTTCATATTGTGCGTCCTTACGCTCGTTATCTAATTTATGCGGATACGGAAGAGCCTTGTTTAAAATAATTTTTTCTTTTATAATAGGTAAAGGCGGCGTAAGCGAAGAAAGGGGAAGAGGGGTCGGAGGTGAAATATGTACCTGAGGGTCGGTCCGTTTTGGATCGACCACCTCCTTTCCGCTACGGAGGGTTATAGCGTTGGCGTTCTCCCGCGGATTGGGCTCCGTGTTTCCCGGCAGTGCCCCGAGCGCGCGCTCGGACATCATCCTCGCCAGCTGTCCAACCTGTTGTTCGAGTGTTTTTAGCAATCCGGTGATGTTCCGGATATTTGACTCGTTGGACGCAATATACTTCGAAAAATTTTCCTCCATCGGGGAGGGTTTCGGAAGAGGAGGGGGAGGAAGAAATCCGGGCGCATAAGAAATAGGGGGACGCTGAGCATTATTCGGGTTGCTCCACGAGAAGTTGGGGTGATTCCTCCAACCCGGATTATAGTTATTACTATAAGGGTTGTTGTTGGGGTTGAAGGGAGGACGACCCGAATTTCCCATGAAGTCCACGAACTCTTCAGCCACACAGACATTAGGGGGAATAAAACAAGGCGGAGTGGAGGAGACAGCAGACATCTCCGCCACCTGCTTTGTTAACCTTTCAACTTGAAGGGTCAAGATAGAAGTGGCATCCACTTCAAAAAGACCAGCCGCCGGCTTTGGCCGTCCCCGCAGGACGTTCCATTGATAGGCGTTCATAGCCATCTCTTCGAATAAAGCCTGGGCGGCCTCGGGGGTTTTGTTGTTAAGCGTACCCCCGGCAGCCGCGTCAATCAT
The DNA here is from genome assembly GCA_039583875.1 of Platanthera guangdongensis. Classification (NCBI taxonomy): domain Eukaryota; kingdom Viridiplantae; phylum Streptophyta; class Magnoliopsida; order Asparagales; family Orchidaceae; genus Platanthera; species Platanthera guangdongensis. The sequence goes on from CM077157.1 coordinate 76,575,214, forward strand.
TTGACGCGTCTGAAAATTCAGCCCATTATAAAAAATTTGAACTTGCAACCACGTTGCAGCGCGTGGTGCGGGCAACGGTGGAGGAATTCCTTAAACCGTTCCCAAGTCTCGTATAGAGACTCAGGATCGTTCTGCACAAACGAAGAAATGTCTACCCGCAACTTTGCAGTTTTGGCGGGCGGAAAGTACTTCGTTAGGAACCGTTCCGTCAACTCAGCCCACGTGGTGATACATCCTCGCGGGAGGGCATTCAACCACGCCTTGGCTTTGGACTTAAGGGAAAAAGGAAATAAGCGCAAATGAATGGCGTCATCAGTGACGCCATTGATCTTGAAGGTGTCGCATATCTCCAAGAAATTGGACAAGTGGACATTCGGGTCCTCATCCGGCAGTCCATCGAACTGCATGGCGTTTTGGACCATTTGAATGACACTTGACTTAATTTCAAAATTATTATTGGCCACCGCAGGGCGAACAATACTCGACCCAGAATCATCCAGGTTAGGCCGGGCGTAATAAGACATAGTACGCTCGGCCGCCGGGGGAAGGTTAGGCGCGGCCATAACTACAACAGTGGGTTCTCCGATAGATTCCTCGGGATCTAAAGAAGGATTTCGGCGATGAGATCGGATACGCGCAAGAGAGCGTTCGATCTCAGGGTCGAAGTCTAAATCTTCAGACTCTGAGGGTTGTCCTCGGGTCATACACCCAAACAAAAATAAAACAAAAATAAACTTTTTTTTTGTTTTAAAATAAAGTTTTTAGATTTGTTTTTTTTAGAAAATAAGTAAAATTAATAGACTCCGGAATTCGAAATAGCAACTCGAAAAGAGATTCCCCGGCAACGGCGCCAAAAACTTGATGTGCCCGCGAACAGACTCTTACTGTGGTTGGTTCGGTGAGTCGATCGCCGCGGGCTTGCTCGGGTAGGCAAGTGCACCTATCGCAAGTAGTACTCGATATTCGGGGGAATACCGAGGTCGTATTGTTCTCGGGGTCGCGTTGACTATTCTTACTCCTCCGGGAGGACTATTATTTTACTGAAAGTAAGGTGGATTTTTTTACTTAATAAAAGGAGGAAAAGAAAAGGAGCGAAAAAACGATTTAGAAAATATTCGATGAAGGGTTAACGCTCGGCATCGAATCGGATTAAGACTAAAACAATTTTTAATAATAAAAAGACTTAGTTTTCAAATTAATAAGAAGGCAACTTGGCCATGGAGGTTCCACAAATGTGAGCTCACCTAGCTATAGGGATATCGCTCACCTAAACGTTAAGACTATTCGACCGAACGTTAGTCCGACGAAGGATTCCTCTTAACGCCCGCTTTACGCTAAGAATCCCGCTATTGGGTGGGGAACCCAATCCGGTAGAATTACGCTTGTCCTCTCTCGAGGGTATGCACGCAACTCTATTTACCCAGGGGTGATCGGTCCATATGCACGGCCTCTCGGCTAGCTAGCATATGGACTACGGAAATAGGGCCCACACATCGATTATGTGGTCCTACGCGTCGTAAACCCGGAGTAAACCTAAAGTGCTTAAATTAAAATGAAAATAAAGAGCTTCAATTATTATAAATCATTTTAAATGTCCCAATGCTCTTCGATGCCGAGGCTAATAGCGATTAGCCACACATCGGTATGGGGACGGCTTATAATTTAGTGAGGCGCGAGTTCGAAATTAAACACTAAACGTTTATAAGAAAGGGACACAAGAAAAATAACAACATTTAGAAAGATAAAAAGTTAACTAAAACGAGAACTCACGCACACTCCAAATTATAAATTAAACAGAAACTAAGTTACACATAAAAGAAAATTGCATATTTCACATTTGCGAGTCCCACTCAAACGAGTGGGGGCGGTAAATAAAAGCTGAAAATTGCAAGTCCTACTCAAACGAGTAGGACTGAAATGAAAGCGAGTCCTACTCAAATGAGTAGGAGAAAATAAATGCCATTACAGGGCTATAAAGTCCGGCCATTTAACTCAAGTGAGTAGGCGGAAAAATAAAGAAAGAAAAATTGCAAGTCCTACTCAAACGAGTAGGACTGAAATAAGGTCCGGCCATTTGACTCAAGTGAGTAGGCGGAAAAATAAAGAAAGAAAATAACGAGTCCTACTCAAATGAGTAGGACTGAAATGAAAGCGATGCGCCATTTAACTCTTAATGAGTAGGCGGAAATAAATACACACAGACACACACACTCCATAAGAGAATTCAAGAAAGCAATAAAGCTAACACCTACACTCACACACTCTACATAATTTGAACAAAGCATTAAAGGAAAGCAATTAAAAGAAAGCGTTAAAATTTAACACCTACACTCACACACTCTACATGATTTGAACAAAGCATTAAAAATTATACACCTACACTCACACACACAACATGAAAAATCAAAGTTACCTAAAAATTAAAACTTTTACTTTTTCAAGCATAGGTTTTGCCAAAAACAAATAAAAAGAAGAAATTACAATTTTAGAAGACAAAAGTTTTTCAAAACAAATTAAAAACCAAAGTTTTTGGAAAATTAAAATTTCAACATTTTCATTCCTAGGATTTCATAAAAGAGCTAAAAAAGTTGAAATAAAAGAGAAAGAAGAAAAAAAAGGTTTTCATCCTAAAATAAAGCTAAGTAAAAAAAAATAAAAGAAACTTTAGTAACTCTTTTACACATTCATAAGAGTGAAGATGTTGAAGAAATTAAAAGAAGACAAGAAAAAAAAAGAAAAACCTAATTCATCATTTCATGAATTTCAAACAAAACCTAACTTGAGAAAAATTAAAGGCATGTAAAGAGGAAAACCTATCATCCCTAAGCATGAAAACAAGTAAAAAAAACATGTAAAGTAAGCATGTTACATTCATACACACACACACACTTTTCATAAATGAAGAACAAAGATGAAACTAAGAATAAAAAGGAGAAGGAAAGTGGGCACAAGTGTTCATTCCAAAGCCATATATGAAGAGAAAATTTAACATTTTATTGATTAAAATGAAACTATTACAAGCTATTACAAGTGCTAAAACTAAAGCAAAACAAGACTTGAAATAAAAAACGGAGAAATCTCCTTACATAGCTTTGAAAATCACGGATGCAGCCCACAAAAAGACACTAAATTGGCCCAAAAATCTGAACCCTTGGACCTTACAGAACTGGGCTATTTATAGGAAAAAATTTCTAAGTACACGCCCTCGGTCACGGGCGTGTAGGGGGGGCATGACAGTACTATTCATGAAGGCGGCCGGCGATTGGACAACAAAGTTGACTTCGGGCTGAGTTCGCAGCAGTCACGCCCCAAGTCACGGGCGTGACTCTGGGCGTGTCGGGGAGGTAGAACCGGGCGCGGGTTGCGTCAAATGTCCTCGGCAGCATCCTGTCGGGCCAGCTGGAAAGGTCACGCCCCAGGTCACGGGCGTGACTCTGGGCGTGTTAGTTGGTGTCGACAATCGACGAATGTCGAGTGGAAAGTGTCGAGTCGAAATCGTCGAGCAGAAATTGAGTCACGCCCCAGGTCACGGGCGTGACACTGGGCGTGACTGTTGGTGTCGACACTCGACGATCGTCGAGATGAATTCGTCGAGAGGAGAGGTCACGGGCTTGGGTCACGCCCCGTGTCGGGTGACACGGGCTTGTCGCCAGGCGTGTCGAGCTTTTACTTCACAAATTTTCCGATTTCACGGGAACTGCGCAGTCACGGCCCGGTCACGGGCGTGACCAATGTGTCACGGGCGTGTACTTCCCAAATTTTGGCAGATTTTGGAATTTTTCTGCAAAATAAAATAAAACAAGTTAGAAGCAAATTTACAAGAATATGAACATTTTATTGAACAAAAATAAGTAAAAACGATGAAAATAAATGAAAATGACTAAATTAATGTGCATAAAAATACGTATATTTACAGTTCATCTGGGGTGTAATAATTTGGTATCAGACTACTGGTTTCGGTCAGGCTTAAGTGAATTCGTGGGCGAATTCTTTTAAGGGGTGGTGAACACATATGTGTGTGTCATCGTTATAACATAAAAAGAACCCATGAATGTCCCCTTAGGAATGAAAAATACACGTGTTTGAGTAACATGCGCGTTCTTATGATTGCGTTTTGAAATTTTGTTTGGTTGCTTAACGGAGTTTTGTACCACTATAGGTGACCAGAAGCCGTGCTGGGCCATCGGAACGCCGAGTTTCTGAGGCTAGTAGTGCACCAAATGATGCTCCTGCAACACCTCTATCGGCTGAGACCATTTGATTGGTGGCCGAAACAGTGTTTGCCGTGATCAATACGCAGCCTGCCAGGCAAATGCAGCAGCCCGCTGCTACGATGGAGCAGTGATGACCCGCAAACAGACTCTTATTGTGGTTGGTTTGATGAGTCGATCATCGCAGGCTTGCTGGATGAGGTAAGTGCACCTATCGCAAGTAGTACACGATATTCGGGGGAATACCGAGGTCATATTATTCTCAGGGTCGGGTTGACTATTCTTACTCCTCCAGGAGAACTATTATTTTACTGAAAGTAAGGTGGAGATTTTAATTAAGTAAAGACGGAAAAAGTAAAAGAGCAAAAAACTGATTTAGAAAAATTCGATGAAGGTTTAACGCTCGGCATCGAATCGGATTAAGACAAAAATAACTTTTAATAATTATAGGACTTAGTTTTCAAATTAATAAAAGGCAACTTGGCCATGGAGGTTCCACAAATGTGAGCTCACCTACCTATAGGGATATCACTCACCTGAACGCTAAGACTATTCGACCGAACGTTAGTCCGACGAAGGATTTTTTTTAACGCCCGCTTTACGCTAAGAACCCCGCTATTGTGTGGGGAACCCAATCCGGTAGAATTACGCTTGTCCTCTCTCGAGGGTATGCATGCAACTCTATTTACCCAGGGGAGATCTGTTCATACGCACGACCTCTCGGCTAGCTAGCATATGGATAACGGAAATAGGGCCCACATATCGATTTGTGGTCTTACGTGTCGTTAACCCGGGGCAAACCTTAAGTGCTTAAATTAAAGTGAAAATAAAGAGCTTTAATTATTACGAATTATTTTAAATGTCCCAATGCTCTTCGATGACGAGGCTAATAGCGATTAGCCACACATCGGTATGGGGACGACTTTATAATTTGATGAGGCACGAGTTCGAAATTAAGCGCTAAAAGGTTATAAGAGTAAGACATGAAAATGACAAACATTTAGAAACTTGAAAAGTTAGCTAAAACAAGAACTCACGCACACTCCAAATCATAAATAAAACAGAATAAACTAAATTACAAAAAAAGGAAAATTACAAGTCCTACTCAAACGAGTAGGCGAGAAATAAAGGCACGCCATTTAACTCTTAACGAATAGGCGGAAATAAATGTAAGTACAAGTCCTACTAAATTAATTACAGAAAAATAAAAGACCTGCCATTTAACTCAAATGAGTAGGCGGTAAACAAAATCTGGCCATTTAACTCCTAGCGAGTAGGCGGAAATAAACGCTAACACACACACTCTACATAATTGAAAGAAAGGAATAAAACTATCTCCTACACACACGCACTCTACGTAATTGAAGAAAGCGATAAAATAAAGCATGAAAAACTAACTCGTACACTCACACACTCTACATAAATCAAAGAAAGCAATAAAGTAAAGCATTAAAATTTATCTCCTACACACACACACTCTACATGGAAGTTGAAATGACAAAATGAAAACTAACTCTTACACTACCACATACAAATTAAAAGCAAAAATGAAAGTTACCAAAAATTTAAAACTACTACTTTTCTATACTTAGGTTTTACCAAAAACAAATAAAAAGAACAAAATAAAATTTTAAGAGAACAAAAGTTTTCCAAAACAAATCAAAAAACCAAAGTTCTTTAAAAATTAAAATTTCAACATTTTCATTCTTAGGATTTCATAAGAGTGATAAAAAAGTGAAAAGAAAATGGAAAGAACAAAAAAGGTTTTACAATCCTACAAAAAAACTAAGTAAAAAAAATAAAATCACTTTCAAAACTCTTTTATAAATACATAAGAATGAAATTTAAAAAAAAACATTAAGGAAGAACATGTTGAAGAAGAGATAAACATATCATACCATGCTTGGAAATGAAATCTATAACAAACTCTAACATTGAGACAGGTAAAAAAAACATAGAAAATGAACAAGTTACACTCATACACACACACACACACTTTTCAAAAAAGGAAGAACAAAGGAGAGACTAAGGATAAAATGAGAAGAAAAGTGGCCACATAAGTTCATTCCAAAGCCATTTAAGAAGAGAAAAACTAACATTTTTATTGATTAAAATAGACTATTACAAAGCTAATACAAAGTTAAAGCTAAAACAAAAACAAACATGAAAGGAAGGGGGGAGAAATCTCCTTACATAACAAAGGAATCCACGGATGTAGCCCACAAAACATACTAAAGTGACTCAAAAATGTGAACGCTTGGTCCTTACAGAAGTGGGGTATTTATAGGAAAAAAATCTAAGTACACGCCCTCCGACACGGGCATGTCGGCGGGCGTGTCACTACAGTTTGCGATGGCGGCCGGCGATTTGACGACAAAGTTGACTTCGGGCTGGACACGTGTCGGTCACGCAGCGGTCACACCCCAGGTCATGGGCGTTACGGGGGGCGTGTCGAGGAGGTGGATCTGGGCGCAGGTTTGTCGAGCGGAAGTCGTCGAGCTGCTGGAGAATCGTCGAGCACGAGTTTGTCGAGCGGAAATCGTCGAGCTGCTGGAGAATCATCGAGCTGCTGGAGAATCGTCGAACGGAAAGTCGAGCTGAAATCATCGATCGGAAATCGTCGAGCTGCTGCAGAATCGTCGAGCTGCAGGAGAATCGTCGAGCGCGCGTTTGTCGAGCGGAAATCGTCGATCGGAAAGTCGAGCTGAAATCATCGATTGGGAATCGTCGATCGGAAATTTCGCTTTTAAAATTGCTGATTCCACGGGTTTGACGAATCACGGCCTGGTCACGGGCGTGACCTATTGGACACGGGCGTGACATGTCAATTTTTGACAATTTCCTGAAAATTTTCAGAAATCAAAATTAAGTTAGGTTACACAAATATTTACAAAAAGAGACATATTTATCAACAAAAAATAACTAAAAATTATGAATAAGAACTAAAATGATATAAATAAAGTACTAAGATATGCATATATTTACAATTCATCAAATACCCCCATACTTAAGCTTTTTCTATTCCAGAGCAAAAGTTTGAGGTGAACTTATAAGGAATAGAAAAAACTCTAAGTTTAGGTACCGCTTAATCAATTATAAGAGAGATCTAAATAAATATACGGAGTGTAAGAGTTAAGTCCTAAAATTATGTAGATGATTTAAATAGCGCAAAAGTTTTGGCCAAAAGATATCTTGATGTAATCAAATAGAAAGCAGTAATTGTATTGGTTAGATTAACAAAAATAGTTTGGAATTATATGAACTTTTAGATTATAGGAGTTCTACCGAAAATAATGCAATTTATAAATTATGCTCTCAAAAAGATTTTTGAATTAATTGTAGAATCGTGAAATTTGCTAAGGGGATTGATGTTGGTTTATGAAGAGGGTTTTGATTTTGAGGTGAGATAATTTTTTCTCGAACCTCCATTTTTTTGTATTATTAGGAAAATAAAATCTTATTTTCCTAATATCATTTTTCTATTCAACTTCATAAGAATAAAACTAACCCAATATATATGTGTAGGAGTAATAAATTTTATCCTCTCACTCCATAACATATAATCTTTTTTAATTATTGGGTGCCTATGTTTACGGAACGAAATCTTATTCCCATTGACATAGAATCTTTTATGGATAATAATTTTTTAATGCCAAGTAGGTAATGATAGGTAAGGGGAGAAAGGAAAACTAGATTTTTAATTAAAACAATTTTGAGAGCAACCTTAATAAATTGTACGTTCCAATTTTTCAGAAAGCTAAAAGTAAATATAATTGAATCTTATAGTCGTTATTTTCTAACATAGTACACGTGCTCCTATCAATGAAAAATTAGAAGTAGTGCCTAAAAAGAGTTCGTTATTTTTAACAAAGCATAATAAATTCTTTAAAACCTAACCCCGATTATTTAAATTTTTCACTCAATAATAAACAAACGAATAGCAAATAGAGAATTAATAAAATTCATATATAAATAAACTCCATACAAAATTTTTGGATAGCAGGAAAGTTAAGGATGGAATTTGATTTATTTGTTTCAAAACATTTTTTTTTATTTTTTATAGTTTTTATCATCATTTTTTTGTGTTTTTCATTTATTACCTTTTTTGTATTTTTGTTTTGTTTTACTCAATTTTTTTTGAATTTTTTGAACTATTATCTTTTTTTTTGTTTTTTAAGTTTATGTCTTTAATATATACATAAAAAAAGATTTTGTATTTTTTAAGAAACTTTTCATTGTATTTACAAAGATTGGGAGAAAAAGAAAAGTTATTTACAAGAGTAAGAGGGAAAAGGAAGGGGAGAGAGAGAAGATTATTTACATAAAAATATCTACAAAACAAAAAATATTTACAAAGTGAAACTAAATATTTTTTTGTTTTTTGTTTTATATTTTTTTTTGGAGTTTTTGGAAAAAAGAAAGAAAATGAAAATGAAATATTTTTTTTTGGATTTTTCATTTTAATTTTTTTGATTTTTTCTCATTTTAAGATTTTTTTGTTTTGTTGTTATATATTTTTTTTTGTATTTTTGAAATGCCGAAAAGTAAAAGTGCAGAAAGTAAAGCACGAAAATACCACCATACTTAAGTCCAATATTGTCCCCAATGTGGCAACGTAAGTATGTGGAACAAAAATGAAATAAAATGTTGTATGTACAAAAATAAAATGGGAGGGTAGGAACTTCTCTGATGCGTGTTCGGGGAAGTCCATTAGAAACCCTGTATTTATTAGAAAAAGCAGCAAAAAAAATAAGGAAAGAGCGAAAAAGATAAGCGAGGGGTGCCTCACAGGAGCGCTTTGTTTATAGTCGTGTAGCTTGACTATTTTGGCAGGCATATAATGTTGAGGAAAGTTATGGTTTCGTTATGCCCGATCACTAGGTCGCCTGCTATATAAGACTTTAACCGATGACCGTTTACTTTAAACAAACCTTTTTCCGGTGGGAGACGAGTACGGTCCCGTCTGGAAAAACTTCTTCAACTAGGAAGGGGTCAGACCATCTAGATTTTAGTTTATCCGGAAAAAGTCTAAGACGTGAATTGTAAAGAAGGAGAAGATCACTCGGAGAAAAAATTTTTGGGGACTTTATTTTTCGATCGTGATATAACTTAGAGCGCTCCTTATAGAATTCATTGCTCTCATAAGTGTTCGCACGTCATTCATCGACCTCGTTTAGTTGAAGTTTTCTATTCTGAGCGGCTAAGTTGGCATAGAGTTTTAAGAGTTTTAAAGCCCAAAGAGCGCGATGCTCTAGTTCTACGGTTAAATGGCACGCTTTGCCATAGACTAACCGGAACGGCATACAACTAATTGTGGTTTTGTATGCCGTCCAATACGCCCACAACGCATCGTCGAGTTTAACGGACCAATCTTTCCTATTTAGTGAAACAGTTTTTTCTAAAATTCGCTTAATCTCTCGATTTACTACCACAACTTGGCCACTTGTTTGCGGGTGGTAGGGGGTGGCAAGCTTGTGCGTGACTCCGTATTTAGCTAACGTCTTAGCTATAAGAGCATTACAGAAATGTGTTCCCCTATCACTAACTATTGCGCGAGGTGTGCCGAAGCGAGAAAATAGTCTTTTAAGAAATGTAACGACGACTCGCGCATCGTTGGTAGGGAGAGCTTGCGCTTCCTCCCACCTCGATACGTAGTCGACCGCCACTAAAATATACATATTTTTGAAAGACGGAGGTTGGGGGCCAACAAAATCTATGCCCCACAAATCGAAGACTTCGCACTCTAAAAACATGTTTTGGGGCATCTCGTCGCGACGAGAGATGTTACCCGACCGCTGACAGCTATCGCATGCGCACACAAAAATATGCACGTCTTTGAAGAGAGTGGGCCAAAAGTAGCCCGCCTCTAGCGCCTTCCGAGCGATCCGGTTGGCTTGATAATGCCCACCGGCTGGACCCTCATGGCAGTTCTTAAGAATTTGTAAGCACTCCACACCCGCAATGCATCTTCGGACCGCTTGGTCCGCGTAGCTACGAAAAAGAAATGGGTCCTCCAAAAAGATATTTTTCAAGACAGAAAAGAATTTCTTCTTTTGATGACTTTAAAACTCTTTAGGAAGCACCCGCGCTACTAAGTAATTTGCAAAGTCTGTGAACCAAAGCGAAGATGACGAAGAATTATGAATGGCAAGGAGGCGTTCCTCGGGGAATCTGTCATTTATTTCAGATTCGACGAGCGCTTCCGCACTCGGATTTTCTAAACGGGAGAGGTGGTCTGCCGCTAGATTTTCCGCTCCCCGCTTATCTCGGATCTCCAAATCAAACTCTTGTAGGAGGAGAATCCATCGAAGAAGGCGGGGCTTCGCATCATTTTTAGCTAATAAATATTTAAGGGCGGAGTGATCGGTAAATACAATAACTTTAGAAAGCGTTATATATGAGTGAAACTTATCAAAAGCGAAGACGACGACTAAGAGTTCATTTTCCGTTGTCGTGTAATTTACTTGTGCGGAAGTGAGCATATTGCTAACATAATAAATTGGATGAAAATGTTTTTCTACGCGTTGGCCAAGAACGACACCTAAGGCAATATCACTAGCGTCACACATTATTTCGAACGGTAGGGACCAATTAGGGGCCATTAAAATTGGTTAAGTGATAAGTTTTTGTTTTATTAAATTAAAGGCGGTCTCGCGTTCGCTACTAAAGATGAAACCTGATTCCTTTTCCAAGAGGTGAGTAAGCGGCTTTGTGATTTTTGAAAAATCTTGAATAAAGCATCGGTAAAAGCCCGCATGGACTAAAAAACTCCTAATAGATTTTACGTTTGTTGGTTGCGGTAGTTTTTCTATGATTTCTATCTTGGCCTTATCCACCTCCATCCCCTTAGACGAAATCATATGGCCGAGGACCAAACCTCCTCGAACCATAAAGTTGCATTTTTCCCAATTGAGTACAAGGCTTGTGTCCTCGCACCGTTGAAGGACACGATCTAAATTGTGAAGGCAATCGGGAAAAGAGCGTCCGAAAATAGAAAAGTCATCCATAAAGACTTCCATAATGTCTTCTGCTAGCTCGCCAAAGATCGCTAGCATACATCTTTGGAATTTAGCCTGCGCATTGCAGAGTCCAAATGGCATTCTTCGATATGCGAAGGTGCTAAACGGGCAAGTAAAAGTTGTTTTCTCTTGATCATCGGGGCAAATGGGGATTTGGAAAAACCCCGATAAACCATCAAGAAAACAATAATATGGATGGCCGGATAAACGCTCTAAAATCTGGTCCAGAAAAGGTAGAGGGAAATGGTCCTTGCGGGTGGCATTATTAATTTTTCTATAATCGATGCACACTCGCCAACCCGTAACAGTACGAGTTGGGACGAGCTCGTTATACTCATTCGCCACTACGGTTAGACCACCCTTCTTGGGCACAACATGCACGGGACTAACCCATGCACTTTCCGAAATATGGTAGATAATCCCCGCATCTAATAACTTAATAATCTCGGCTTTAACGACGTCTTTCATGTTTGGGTTAAGACGACGATGCGGCTGAATCGTTTTGCGGCAATTATCGTTAAGAAATATCTTATGGGTGCAAAAGGAGGGGCTAATCCCCTTTAAGTCAGAGATTTGCCACGCAATTGCTTGGTGATGTTTAAATAGAACTTCCAATAAATTAGAAGTCTCTGAATCACTCAAGTCCGAAGAAACGATAACGGGAAGTGTATCGCCTTTTCCCAAAAATGCGTATTTGAGTGATGCGGGTAAGGGTTTGAGATCTAGGATGGACGGTTCTTCTAGGGAGGTTTTAATTCGTATGTCTTTCTTACTAATTGGTTTGAAAGGCAAGTCTAAAGAGGTATCCTCATCGCATTTAAAATTTTCGAGCGCATAAATATCGTCATTTAAAAATACGGACTCGAAAACGGGAGAAGAACGATCTCCAAAAAAAGGTATCTAAAGAATAGCAGAAATCGTCGCTCGATGACAAATTGTCCATCGAGGGATTAATATAGAAAGTGACTTGATAATCTCCTACTCAGAGGAGAAGACTACCATTACTAACATCTATTAGTGCGCAGGAGGTGGCGAGAAAAGGGCGACCGAGTATTATTGGTACCTCGGCGTCCTCCTCGATGTCTAAGATCACGAAGTCTACCGGGAAGGTAAACTTGTCTACTCGGACAAGGACGTCCTCCACTACCCCGATAGGGAACTTATCCGAGCGATCTGCTAATTTGATGCGCATATTTGTAGGACTAGGAGTACCCAAACCTAAACGTTGAAAGAGCGAGAACGGCATCAGATTAATGCTAGCCCCTAAATCAGCAAAGGCGTACTTTACTAATATTGCCAAAAAGGCACGAGATGGAAAACCGTCCCGGGTCATTTTGTTTTGTGGGTCATTTATTAGTAAGGGCCGCCGAGCATACAGGGTTGAGAGATACATGCAAAATATCCTCTAATTTACATTTATTAGAAAGTAAGTCTTTTACAAATTTCGCATATTTGGGCATTTACGAGATAGCCTCGCAAAAAGGAACATTAATGTGAATTTGTTTTAATAATAAAATAAATTTTTCTTATTGTGCGTCCTTACGCTCGTTATCTAATCTTTGCGGATAAGGTAAGGCCTTGTTTAAAATAATTTTTTCTTTTAAAATCGGTAAAGGAGGCGTAATCGAAGAAAGGGGAAGAGCGGTCGGAGGTGAAATATGTACCTCAGGTTCGGTCCGTTTTGGATCGACCACCTCCTTTCCGCTACGGAGGGTTATAGTGTTGGCGTTCTCCCGTGGATTGGGCTCCATGTTTCCCAGCAGTGCCCCGAGCGCGCGCTCGGACATCATCCTCGCCAGTTGTCCCACCTGTTATTCGAGAGTTTTTAGCTATCCGCTGATGTTCCGGATATTTGACTCGTTTGACGCAATATACTTAGAAAACTTTTCCTCCATTGGGGAGGGTTTTGGAAGAGGAGGAGGCGGCAAAAATCCGGGCGCATAAGAAAGAGGGGGACGCTGCGCATTGTTCGGGTTGCTACAAGAGAAATTTGGGTGATTCCTCCAACCCGAATTATAGTTATTACTATAAGGGTTGTTGTTGGGGTTGAAGGAAGGATGACCCGAATTTCCTACGAAGTCCACGAACTCTTCGGCCACGCAGACGTTGGGGGAATAAAACAAGGCGGAGTGGAGGAGGCAGCAGACATCTCCGCCACCTGCTTTGTTAACCTTTCAACTTGAAGGGTTAAGAGAGCAGTGCCATCCACTTCAAAAGGACCAGCCGCCGGCTTTGTGCGTCCCCGCGAGATGTTCCATTGATAGGCGTTCATAGCCATCTCTTCGAATAAAGCCTGGGCGTCCTCGAGGGTTTTGTTGTTTAGTGTGCTCCCGACAGCCGCGTCAATCATTTGATGCGTCTGAAAATTAAGCCCATTATAAAAAAAATTGTACTTGCAACCACGTTGGCAGCGCGTGGTGCGGGCACCGGCGGAGGAATTCCTTAAACCGTTCTCATGTCTCGTATAGAGACTCAGGATCGTTTTGCACAAACGAAGAAATGTCCGCCCGCAACTTTATAGTTTTTGCGGGCGGAAAGTACTTCGTTAGGAACCGCTCCGTCAACTCAGCCCACATGGTGATACATCCTCGCGGGAGGGCATTCAACCATGCCTTGGCTTTGGACTTAAGGGAAAAAGGAAATAAGCTCAAGCGAATGGCGTCATCAGTGACACCATTAATCTTGAAGGTGTCGCATTTTCCAAAACGTTGGACAAGTGGACATTCGGGTCCTCATCCGGCAGTCCGTCAAACTGCACGGCATTTTGGACCATTTGAATGACACTCGATTTAATTTCAAAATTATTATTCGCTACAGCAGGGCGAACAATACTAGACCCAGTATCATCCAGGTTAGGCCGGGCGTAATAAGACATAGTACGCTCGTCTGCCGGGGCAGGGTTAGGGGCGGCCATAACTTCGAAAGAGGGTTCGCCGATAGATTCTTGGGGGTCTAAATAAGTAATTCGGCGTTGAGATCGAATACGCGCAAGGGAGCATTCGATCTCAGGGTCGAAGTTAAAATCTTCAAACTCGGAGGGTTGTCTACGGGTCATACACCGAAAGAAAAAATAAAACAAAATAAACTCTTTTTTATTTAAAATAAAGTTTTTAGTTTTTTTTAGTTTATAGAGAATAAGTAAAAGTAATAGACTCCGGAATTCGAAATAGCAACTCGAAGATTTCCCCGGCAACGACGCCAAAAACTTGATGGCCCGCGAACAGACTCTTATTGTGGTTGGTTCGATGAGTCGATCGCCGCGGGCTTGCTGGAGAGGCAAGTGCACCTATCGCAAGTAGTACTCGATATTCGGGGGAATACCGAGGTCGTATTGTTCTCGGGGTCGGGTTGACTATTCTTACTCCTCCAGGAGGACTATTATTTTACTGAAAGTAAGGTGGAGATTTTAATTAAGTAAAGATGGAAAAAGTAAAAGAGCAAAAAAATGATTTAGAAAAATTCGATGAAGGGTTAACGCTCGGCATCGAATCGGATTAAGACAAAAATAACTTTTAATAATTATAGGACTTTGTTTTCAAATTAATAAAAGGCAACTTGGCCGTGGAGGTTCCACAAATGTGAGCTCACCTACCTATAGGGATATCGCTCACCTGAACGCTAAGACTATTCGACCGAACGTTAGTCCGACAAATGATTTTTCTTAACGCCCGCGTTACACTAAGAACCCCGCTATTGGGTGCGGAACCCAATCCGGTAGAATTACGCTTGTACTCTCTCGAGGGTATGCAGGCAACTCTATTTACCCAGGGACGATCTGTCCATACGCACGGCCTCTCGGCTAGCTAGCGTATGGATAACGGAAATAGGGCCCACACATCGATTTGTGGTCCTACGCGTCATTAACCAGGGGCAAACCTTAAGTGCTTAAATTAAAGTGAAAATAAAGAGCTTTAATTATTATGAATTATTTTAAATGTCCCAATGCTCTTCGATACCGAGGCTAATAGCGATTAGCCACACATCGGTATGGGGACGGCTTTTTAATTTGATGAGGCGCGAGTTCGAAATTAAGCGCTAAAAGGTTATAAGAATAAGACATGAAAATGACAAACATTTAGAAACTAAAAAAGTTAGCTAAAACAAGAATTCACGCACACTCCAAATCATAAATAAAATAGAATAAACTAAATTACAAAAAAAGGAAAATTACAAGTCCTACTCAAACAAGTAGACGGGAAATAAAGGCACGCCATTTAACTCTTAAGGAGCAGGCGGAAATAAATGCAAGTACAAGTCCTACTAAAATAATTACAGAAAAATAAAAGACTTGCCATTTAACTCAAATGAGTAGGCGGTAAACAAAATCCGGCCATTTAACTCCTAGATAGTAGGCGGAAATAAACGCTAACACACACATTCTACATAATTGAAAGAAAGCAATAAAACTATCTCCTACACACACGCACTCCACATAATTAAAGAAATCAATAAAATAAAGCTTGAAAATAAAGCATGAAAAACTAACTCGTACACTCACACACTCTATACAAATCAAAGAAAGCAATAAAGTAAAGCATTAAAATTTATCTCCTACACACACACTCTACATGGAAGTTGAAATGACAAAATGAAAACTAACTCTTACACTAACACATACAAATTAAAAACAAAAATGAAAGTTACCAAAAATTTAAAACTACTACTTTTCTATACTTAGGTTTTACCAAAAATAAATAAAAAGAACAAAATAAAATTTTAAGAGAACAAAAGTTTTTCAAAACAAATAAAAAAACCAAAGTTCTTTAAAAATTAAAATTTCAACATTTTCAATCTTAGGATTTCATAAAAGTGATAAAAAAGTGAAAAGAAAATGTAAAGAACAAAAAAGGTTTTACAATCATACAAAAAAACTAAGTAAAAAAAATAAAATCACTTTCAAAACTCTTTTATAAATACATAAGAATGAAATTAAAAAAAAACATTAAGGAAGAACATGTTGAAGAAGAGATAAACATATCATACCATGCTTGGAAATGAAATCTATAACAAACTCTAACATTGAGACAGGTAAAAAAAACATAGAAAATGAACAAGTTACACTCACACACACAAACACACTTTTCATAAAAGGAAGAACAAAGGAGAAACTAAGGATAAAATGAGAAGAAAAGTGGGCACATAAGTTCATTCCAAAGTCTTTTAAGGAGAGAAAAACTAACATTTTTATTGATTAAAATAGACTATTACAAAGCAATTACAAAGCTAAAGCTAAAGCAAAAAACAAACATGAAAGGAAGGGCGGAGAAATCTCCTTACATAGCAAAGAAATCCACGGATGCAGTCCACAAAACACACTAAAGTGGCTCAAAAATGTGAACCCTTGGTCATTACAGAAGTGGGGTATTTATAGGAAAAAAATCTAAGTACACGCCCTCCGACACGGGCGTGTCACTATAGTTTGCGATGGCGGCCGGCGATTTGACTGGAAAGTTGACTTTGGGCTGGACACGTGTCGGTCACGCAGCAGTCACGCCCCAGGTCATGGGCGTGACGGTGCTATGTCCGTCCGATAAAATCTGCTATATGTTGACATAGCGCAGGTCAGAACTTGTGTTGACACCCAGAACATCAGTCGACACTGTGGAAAGACTATGTCGACACCACACAGAAGACTTGTGTCAACACACAGGAGTAATTGTGTCGACACACAGAATATTTGACAACTACAAAATAGTTGCTGAACTCCAGTCGACGAACACATTTACCAGCTCGACAAACTTCAGACATAGAATAGGCAAAGTTCAAAAGAGACAGCAGTTCAGGTTCCAGCTCGACGATCATGGAACTCAGCTCGGCGAGCAGAAGCCATCTGGTCGACGAACACAACATCTCAGCTCGACGAACTGTGGACTCAGTTCAACGATTTCTGTCAACTGTTCGACGATTCCAGACTTAGTTATTTCCAGCCTTCTGTCCCCACTCTAATGCGATAATTCCTGAGTAATTAATTCTCTAACATTCTCTGAATATAACTGTTAAAAGGAGCATTAATTATGGTCTTCTCCAGGTTTATTGCTTGCCATTTTTCATGGGATAGTTGTGGAAATAAATCATTGTCGTTTATTCTCAAGGCGGTCAGCATTAATTGCAGAAGAATTCAAATTTTTGAAAGACAGATTTCGACAGAGAATATAATAGAACAGAAGATAATAACAAACACACAGATAGATAGAAACAATCAAGGATCATTAAGAAAGTTTCAGACATAGCACAGTTCACTCTAAAGTATATAGAGATTACATAGATTACAGAGAAACATTTAATCTTGAACAATCTGCTCTGTCAACAAGAAGCGTTCTCTGATACAGAGAAGCCCTCGACCAGAAGCTCGTCAGTACCTGAAGAGGAAGAACAACAATACCTATATCTAGAGTCTTCTTTCTTCAAGTACTCCAGGACACTTCAAAAGGATAACATCAGTTCCATTTGTCAAAGAAGTTCCTGAAGATTATTGCTGGTCAAGAATTCAGTTTGAAGACCTATCACCCTGAATCTTAGCTCCTATTTTTCCCTGATTCATTCTACATCTCACGGGGAGCCATAAGCTATAATCAAATCCACAGTCTTCTCAGTTATATATTGAGAAAGAGAAGACAAAATCATCTCTCACCCCCACTGTATAAAGGGTTTTCATGTCCCTTCAAAAGTGATTCCTTGGTTGGAAGTATCCTGATCAAAAGACTTGGGTTGGTTTTTGAGCACCTGATCAAAAGCTCATTGGTGCCAGGCACCTGATCAAAAACCTGAGTGGATTCCTACCAAGGGTGGTAGAAGAGTGGATGTACCCAGGTTGGGGAACCACTATAAAATTCTTGTGTCGTCTGGTTGCCTCTTTTTCTTTGGTTCTTGTTGTGCTTGTGCTTTAGGTTTATTGTATGCTAGCTATATTTATTTCTGCACTTTTAATTTACAACAAAAGTTGCAATAGCTGTTATGAATTTTTTAAGAATACTCTATTCACCCCCCCCCCCCGCTAGAGTATTTCTGATCTAACTCACTTTCAATTTGTATCAGAGGAGGTTCTTTGGTTGTACAAGTTAAATCTTGAACCAAAGATCCTTTGTTAGATCTACACATTATTTTATTTTCATTTAAATTATAAATACAGGCATGGCACATAACAAGGATTATGCAAGCACCACACTTCCAGTTTGCAACCTTAATAGGTTTGCCATCTGGAAGGCAAGAATTAGGCTATACATGAATTCCATTGATGAAGACATCTACAATTCAATCTTGATAGGTCCCCCACAAGCATCTAGCTCTACAACACCTACAAGTTCAACAGCAATTCCACCACCTGAGTGTGCTGAAACTCAAAGAAAGGCAAAAATTACAGATGCAAAAGCTATGAATATCATGGCACAAACTATGTCAGATGATATCTTCCAGAAGATTGCTGAGTGCACCTCAGCAAAAGCCATTTGGGATTCCCTAAACCAAATGGTGGATGGATCAGCAGATGAGGGAAAGGATAGGAGATCAAATCTCATATCCCTATATGAGAACTTTAAGAAGGAGGAAGCTGAGACAATTTCTGATATGTACAATAGGTTAATCTCAATTATCAATGAGCTAAAAACCTTGGATAAGAACATCACTCTTACTGAAGTGAATGACAGATCCTGATGTGCTTCCCAAGCTCATGGGATACAAGAATCTGGCCCATCAAGGAGTCCAGATGCCTGAATGAGATTTCAACTGAATCTCTATTGGTCAAACTGAAGTCATATGAACAGCTGATAAAGACCAGGGAGGCAGCTGAATAAAGAACACCTCCAGTAGCCAGAAGAGAACAAAGTATTGCCTTCAAATCCACTGAAGAGACAGAGACTGCAACATCAAATGATGAGCTCATGAGTCTCTTTGCTAAAAGATTCTACAAAATGGCCAAAAATGATTTCAGGAGAAAGTCATCAAGAAGTGATGACAAGCCAAAATATGACAAGACACCAACCAAAGAAATTGTGTGTTATGGATGCAAGAAGCCTGGGCACTTCCTCTCTAAGTGTCCAGAGAACCAGAAGAAAGAGAAGAGAAGAGAGAAGGAAACCAGAAGACAACACACCAGCAAACCGTCTTCCAGCAAGCACAAGAAGAAGGAAAAGGGCTTTGTGGCTGAGACCTGGAGTGAGACAGAAGATGAGTCAACATCTTCAAGCTCCAGAGAAGATGAGGAAGAAGAAAGGGCAAAGGAGGTTTGCCTCATGGCAATTGATGCCTCCAGAAGTCACTCAGAAGAAAAAGAGTCTGAAGATGAAGGAGTATCTGAATCAGAGGCAGATCAGGTATTGTCCTCCTTTGACTACAGCTCTGAAACATTTAAATCTGATTTCAAGTTAATGTGCATAGATTTGATTAATTTTGAAAAAGAAATTAAAATTCTTAGGGAAAAATTAGGAATCTTAGATGATGTTCAATCTGAAAACATTAGATTAAAAGATGAATCAACCTTAACAAATGAAAAAATAATTTCACTAAAAGCTGAGCTTTGTGAGGCCAAAAAAGTTGAGGAAACTCTCAATGGGAGAAGCCTTAAGCTGATAGATATCATAAGTATTGTTAATGCCAGACTTAATGCCAAGCAAGGCTTGGGTGCTCCATCAGGTTTGCCCCACATTCTCAGGAAGAACATTTTATCAACCCCAATAAAATTTGTATCTGTTAAAGGGAAAGAAACAGTAAATGACAAACAAACAGTAGAAAAGATCCCTAAGACAGTAGGACAGAAAACCAAAAACCAGAAAACACCAAGTAAAAACAAGGTTCAGCAATTTTTGTTGAACTCAATTTGACGAAATGGGGCGAGTTCGTCGAACCCAGATCGACGAACTCTGAACGCCAACTATAGTTACATTTATTCGTCTAACTGCGATCGACGAACTCTGTATGATTTGTCGAGCAAAGGTCGACGAACGTGGGGAACAGAGAATGAACATGTTCATTCTCTTGGCAGAGATCGACGATTTCAACCTAATTCGTCAAACTCTGGTCGACGAACTTACAGAAAGTCGTCGAACCCAGGAAGACTTAATCAAAACTATAATTTCAACAACAGCTTAAATATTTCTAAGAAACCATTTAATCCACTAGTTAACTGGATCATACCACCTAGGAGATATCACCCCCTAGGATACAAGTCCCAACCTGAATTCTCTATTATTTCCATCTTCTCTTATCAGCAATACAAAGTACCCAAGGTAACCTGGGTCAAAAACCATTAACTGTTTTCTATTGTAGGTGAAGAGCTGTCCAGGGGTAAATCAAACTTGGTACCTGGACAGTGGCTGCTCCAAACATATGACTGATAGCAAGGACATCTTATCCAACTACAAGTCCAAGCTGGGGCCAAAGGTTATCTTTGGTGACTCCAAATATAGTCAGTTAGAAGGATTTGGAGAAGTAAGAATAGGAGCTATCACATTCAAGAAGGTGACATATGTAAATGGACTCAAGCATAACCTCATCTCCATAAGTCAGTTATGTGATGATGGTTATCAGGTATACTTTAACCCATCCACTTGTTCTATTATTGATAAAAACAAGCAAACAGTTTTAACTGAAAATAGATAAGGCAACATATACTTAGTAAATTTTCTTTCTGCCAAAACTGATATTTGTTTACTTAAATTAACAAGTAATCAGAATGACTTATGACACAAAATACTAGGTCATGTAAATCTGAAACTAGTGTTTAATCTATTAATTAGAGATACCATCCCTACAAGAAGGAATGTCTCTACAGGGCTTGTCAATTAGGCAAGCAAATAAAACTAGTGTTTAATCTGTTAATTAGAGTGATTTACCTAGGATTTTGTACTTGCTACATTTGGATCTCTTTGGACCCATTGCTGTACAAAGCCTAGGAGGGAAATCCTACACATTGGTTATAGTGGATGACTTCTCTAGGTTCAGTTGGGTATTCTTTTTGAGATCTAAGTCAGATATTTTCAAGGTTCTTACAGATTTTCTCAGGACCATACAGATTGAGTTCTCTACTTATGTTGCATTGATCAGAAATAATAATGGCACAGAGTTTGAGTCTCTTCTTATGCATGAGTTCTGTGGGAAGGAAGGTATCAGGCATTGCTTCTCAGCTCCTAGAACTCCCCAACAAAATGGGGTAGCTAAAAGGAAAAATAAGACATTCATTGAAGCTGCAGGTACATTGCTTGCAGATGCTTACATGCCCCTAATCTTTTGGGTAGAGGCTGTAAGCACAACAAATTATGTCCTGAACAAGAGCCTAATTCACAAACTAAAGAACATGACTCCCTATGAATTGCTCAAAGGGAAGAAACCTAAAATCAACTACTTCAAAGTATTTGGATGCTTATGTTACATTCATAACATCAACAAAAAATACATTAGAAAGTTTGAGGCTAAGGCTGAAGAGAGAGTTTTTCTAGGATATTCCCATGTAAGCAAGGCCTATAGGGTTTTTAATAAATCAACATTAAAAATTGAAGAGTCTATTCATATTTCATTTGATGAGACTAACATGTATTGCAAGGAGAAAGAAGTTTCTACCAATAGCAACTTGCAGGTACCCCACTTGTGTGAGACCTTGGATGGACTAAACCTCACCCAAGAGGTTCCAACTCATCCCTCTCCACAAGCAATTGAAGAAAGCGAAGAAGAAGAAGCTGAAGAAAATGAATCTCTACCAACAACAAATAGAATTCCACAGGAGAAATTAATTTCAAATGTTGTTGCACAACCAACTCCACCCACTGATTTTGTCACACTTAGGGATCACCCCAGATCTCAAGTGATTGGAGACATATCAGCAGTTGTACAGACCAGGCATCAACTCACCCAAGATTTGATGCATGCCTGTTTTCTCTCTTAGGTTTAACCTCTATCCATCCATGATGCTGAGCAGGATCCCCACTGGATCCTTGCAATGCAAGAGGAACTAAATTAATTTGAGAGATATAGAGTTTGGGATTTGGTTCCAAGACCCCAAAACTACCCAGTTATTTTAACCAAATGGGTTTTCAGAAACAAGCTGGATGCCCAAGGAATCATTATGAGAAACAAGGTTAGGCTTGTTGCTCAAGGATATAGACAAGAAGAAAGAATTGATTATGATCAAATCTTTGCACCTGTTGCAAGGTTGAAAGCCAAAAGAATATTCCTTGCCTATACAGCATACAAGAGATTCAAGGACTTTTAAATGGATATGAAGAGTGCTTTTTTAAATGGAGTGCTAAAAGAAGAGATTTATGTAGAACAACCTCTAATTTTTGCTTCTCCAACTTAGCCATCTCATGTTTTTAAATTGCATAAGGTTATTTATGGTGTAAAGCAAAATCCAAGAGTTTGGTATGAGACCTTAGCTATTTTTCTATTAGAGAATAAATTTACAAGAGAAACTGTAGATAAAACTCTTTTCACTAGACATCATAAGGACCAAATCTTATTAGTACAAATCTATGTGGATGATATTATATTTGGCTCTACAGATTCCAAATTATGCAAGAGGTTCTCTGACCTCATGCATTCCAAATTTGAAATGAGTGGCATGGGTGAGCTTTCCCACTTCCTTGGTCTCCAAGTGAAGCAGCTCCCTGATGACATCTTCATCTCTCAAGCAAAATATGCTAAAGAACTTCTAAAGAAGTTTGGGATGGCTGATGCCTCAGCAAAGAAAATACCCATGGCTACCAATGTTGTTGTGGACTCTGATGTACTAGGGAAACCTGTGGATCAGAAACTTTATAGGGGCATTGTTGGGTCCCTATTATACCTCACAGCAAGTAGGCCAGATATTATGTTTGCCACATGTCTTTGTGTTAGGTTCTAGGTGAACCCTAAAGAATCTCACCTAATTTTACAAAAAAAGATTTTGAGATATATAAAGAGTTCTCCAAATCTAGGCCTATGGTATCCTGCTGAATCAGAATTTGAGTTAACTGGATACTCTAATGTTGATTTTGCTGGATGTAGGGTAGATAGAAAAAGTACTTCAGGGACTTGCCAGTTCCTGGGTATGAGATTAGTATCTTGGTTTTGTAAAAAGCAAACATCAGTGTCAACCTCAACTGCTGAAGTAGAATATTTTGCAGCAGAAAGCTGTTTTTCACAGATGCTTTGGATAAAAAATCAACTTCTAGATTATGGGTTCAACTTAAATAATTCAACCCTACTCTGTGATAATACAAGTGTTATAGCCATAGCCCAGAATCCAGTTCACCATAGTAGGACAAAACATATTGACATAAGACATCATTTCATTAGAGAGTGTGTAGACAAAAATAAAATCAAGCTTGTCTATATCTACACTGATTTACAAAGTTCTGATATATTCACCAAATCTCTGGATGAGAGAAATCATATGTTCTTTGTAAATCAACTTGGAATGATCAATGGAGAAGACTTTATTTAATTTCTGTCTGCACTCGATGAGTTTTCCAAAGTTCGTCGAACGGAGTTCGACGAACCGGGGAAAGTTTGAGAGATATTCGTCGGACGGAGATCGACGAACTCTCTGTGAGTGAAACAATTTTCGTCGAACAGAGTTCGACGAACTTGCTTCAGAAGATATTCGTCGAATGGAGTTCGACGAACTGTCTTCAATTCTTCTGTATAAGATCGACGAATTATTTCATTCAAAATTATTTCGTCGAACTCAGTTCGAAGAATTATTTCTATTTTCGTGGAACGGATTCTGTTGATTCGTATTCTTGAAAACCCTCTATTTAGGTTTTCTTCGACCTCCGTCCCGCGCTTTCTGTTCCTTTGCACATGATCTCCATTTTTGTGTCTCTCTTGCAGGTGATTCCATGGCGATTCAGGCAAGCATTCTCGCAGGCATGAAGTTCGATACAGGTTTTGATGTGCACTTTGATTCGTTTCAGCATTCTGATCCCATATTCCTTTACATTCTGGAACTACTTGAAGAACAGGAACTCAAAACATTGATGTCAAGGAGAATCAAACTGCACAGCACTGAAATCAGAGAATGAGTCTACACCCTATCGCCAACATAGGAGAATACGATGACAGACACCATTACGGGTAACCCCATCTCCTTAACTCCGCAATTTTAACTGAAATTTTTGCATTAAGGAATGGAGAAAAGCAACTTGAAATTGAAATAGAGGAGTCCGACGTGATGCTGGGCCTAATGGGTTATATTGGAGGTAACCCTAATAAACTATTAAAGAAACACCTCTCTGCCCCTTATAAGTTTTTAGCAGAATTGGTTGGAAAAGTTTTGCTTGGGAAACATACTGCCCATGACTACATCACCAGACACCAGTTTCTGGTCATGTGTGCAATCATAAATAAGAAAGCAGTGGATTGGGCACAGATTCTTTTTGATCTAATAAATAAGAAAAACAATAAAAAGGAAGTTTGCTTTGGAAGGATCCTAGGGATCTTTTTACAAGAAAAAGCTGCTGAATATCTTGTCTCCCAGACCATATTCATCAATGCCAATAAAAGGCTAACATGTGCCTTATTTGGTAGGTGGGAGAGGACAATAACCAAGCCAACTAAGGCTTATATATCTTCCACCCCAGCTTCTGAAGGCACCAGGGTTGTTAAATCCACTCCCCAACCTCCTGAAGAGATTCATCCAACACCACCATCTCTTCCAGCCACCCTTCCAGCAACACAAATCCATCCCTCTTCCACAACTCCATCATCCTCTACTCAACCTCCTACTCCACCAGAATCTCCACATGCTTCACCAGCGCCAACCCCTCCATCATCTCCACTTCCTCCTCATTTATCCTCCATACAAATTTTCAACATACCACCATCACCTCCCAATTCCCCTCTTCCTCCAATCACCCACATGGAAGATGCCACCCATCCATCTCCATCAACATCTACCATCCCTCAACATGCATCCCATTCAGATGTTCACATACCAGATGCTCCACCTTCTATCCCTCCCACAGTTTCCACTACTACACCTTCTGCAACACCATCTACCACTCCACCATTGGACACCTCCACATTTACTTCTCTTATTGCCCTCCTGACTCCCCTTCTCCAAACACTAATAGCAGAGGCCATTACACCTCTTGCTACTTCAATTACTACCCTATCTGCACAGATCACTGCCCTCACTACTGCCCTATCTTCAGTCAGGGGCATGACTTCAGGTCTCACTGAAACCATGTAGGGGCAGATGTCTAATGATGTAGATGCAGTAGTTCCAGGAGTAGCAGCTCCAGCAGCAGAGGAAGCAACAGTAGTAGCAGACTGCACGGAGTATATTGATACAGATGATCTTGATTTTATTAATTTTATTGATACTGACATGGACTTGGAAGAGTCAGTCTCTGAGAAAATAATTACTGGTGGTGATTTCATCATTAATCCCACAGTTAATTTAGAAACTTTGTTGAGTATTTTTGATACTGTACATTTGAATTATCTTCCAGCTGAGATTACTAAGCCATCCTGGGCTATTATACCACACACTTCTCCCATCTCTTCAGAAGTTGCAAAGTAACTTAGGGAAAGTTTTGCTATTGCATAGCCAGCAGTCACTCCACTTCTAGAAGTAGTGGCTATTCCCTTTTCTCCAATAATACCTTCAGCACCAACCTTTATCATGGATGACTCCCCCATGCCAGGTCTAGATGAACTGATCTTGGCTGATATTGAAGAGGAAAATAAGGTAGCAGCTGAAAGCTCTGTCCAAGTTAGTTATGATTCTTTTGTAGCTTCTCCTCCAACTCTTGTTGAAACTCCTGCTCCTGCTCTAGAAAAGCCTATTTTTTCTACTGAGGCTTTGAAAGCTTTGAATGATTTATATGATAACCCTCAGGGTTCTGAAAATGATGATGATGAAGATGAGGATGAGGACTCAGATGAGGAGGATACTAAGAAGAGGAAGCAAGTATCAAAGAAAAGAAAAACTCCTCCTCCTCCTCCTCCTAAGCCTAATCCAAACAATGACACTCCCTATTACATTCTTCAAAAGTTAACTCCATACAAAGGGATGTCACCATGGATGTGGCCATCTAAGAATCAGTAGAAGGAAAGGAAGAAGAGTAGAAGGTACTCTCCTCCACCAGTTCAAAGGTATAGAAAAGATCCACCACCTCCTCCTCCTCCTGCAGCTGGTGATCCTGGTTCAAGCTCTCAAAGGTCTGCCCCTATTCAAACTTATCAACGACATCATGGTAGATCTTGCCCTGGTAGCAGTCAGCACAGGAAACACTCTTCAAGAAAACAACATCAACAGCAACAACAACATCAGCAGCAACAGCAACATCAGCAGCAACAACAACATCAGCAACAACAACATCAACAACATCAACATCAACAAGCTGAAAGTTTTAGAAGAACAACCTCTCCTCATGTTCCTTATGAAGATCCAGAAACAGCCAACACAGCTAAAATGGACAGGTTCCAGGAACTAGTAGGTCTTTCTATGATTAACAAGGCAAAGGCTGAAGGGAAGGATATTTCTGAATACACTACAATATCAAAATACAGGAGAGAAGAACTGAAAAGGTTTGAAAAGGCTAACAAAATTTTTAATGTTGATGATTATATGAAATTACATCCTGAAGCAGTGGTCCCTAGAGCTACATCTCTTAAGATTATAGGGGCTGCTGACATGAAAATGACTGTGGAACAAGCTTCCAATCCAAACAGGGGAATAATATTTACCAAGCCAGGAGACAAGGGCAAGGATGTAAAGCATCAGGAGAAGAAGCAGAAGAAATTAAATCTGAACTATTCTATTTTTATTTTTCTCTCTTAAATTGTTTCATATTATCTGAACAAAGCTCTTGTGTAAATATATCTGCTGCATGTGTTAATTATCTCTGCCAGATATATGTTTTTCCTGTTTTGTTAACTTTATGTTTTTATTTTGAGTCAATTAGTGACCTCACCCAAATAGGGGGAGATTGTTGGATCCCTAGTTTGATTTGGGCTAGGTTCACTAAGCTAGGATGATGTGACCCAACATGTATAGCCAAGGTCATAGTTATGTCCTAGAGTCTAGGACAAGTCCTCAGTAACAGCATCACATGGAAAGCCATCATCAGACTGCCAGAGACTCAAGACTTAGAGTTTTTCCAGAGATTCAGAGATTTCTCAAGAGACTAAATGAGTTTGACGTTCATCGAACTCAGGTCGACGATAGTCGTTCTCAGCTCGACGATCTTAGAGAATTATTCTCTGAGCTGAGCTCGACGAACTTCAGTCACAGATCGACGATCCTTGGACTCCACCTTCAGAATTCTAAGTCCAGACTGTTCTCTAGACTCAGGTCGACGAACCTAGTTCTCAGGTCGACGAACTTCATTCTTTGCTCGACGATTTTTGGACTTCCACTTCAACTCTATTTATAGAGGTTTATCAATTTTTTTCTCTAAGTCCAGAATCATTTTCAGCTCGACGAATTAAAGGTTCTCCAGACTTAGATCGATTAATCTTATTCTTTGGTCGATGAATCTTTGGACTACTACAGCATTTTGTCAAGAATATGCTCTCTAGTATCAACTTGATGAACTCAGTTCCCTGCCCGATGAATTTTGGATTATCTACTTCAACAACTTAGAACCAGAAGACTTGTGTCGACACTCAGAGTATATGTCGACACCAACTGAGTCGACACTAGAAGAACTTGTGTCGACACCAAGATCATCAGTCGACACTATGGAAAGATTATGTCGACACCACACAAAAGACTTGTGTCAACACACAGGAGTAATTGTGTCGCCACACAGAATATTTGATAACAACATAATAGTTGCTGAACTCCTATCGACGAACACATTTACCAGCTCGACGAACTTCAGACATAGAATAGGCAAAGTTCAAAAGAGACAACAGTTCACGTTCCAGCTCGACGATCATGGAACTCAGCTCGACGAACAGAAGCCGTCTGGTCGACGAACACAACATCTCAGCTCGACGAACTGTGGACTCAGTTCGACGATTTCTGTCAACTGTTCGATGATTCCAGACTTAGTTATTTCCGGCCTTATGTCCCCACTCTAATGCGATAATTCCTGAGTAATTAATGCTCTAACATTCTCTGAATATAACCGTTAAAAGGAGCATTAATTATGGTCTTCTCTAGGATTATTGCTTGTCGTTTTTCATGGGACAGTTAGGGAAATAAATCAATGTCATTTATTTTCAAGGCTGTCAACATTAATTGCAGAAGAATTCAAATTTTTGAAAGACAGATTTCGATAGAAAATATAAAAGAATAGAAGAGAATAACGGACACACAGATAGATAGAAACAATCAAGGATCATTAAGATAGTTTCAGACAGAGCACAGTTCACTCTAAAGCATACAGAGATTACAGAGATTACAGAGAAACATTCAATCTTGAACAATCTGCTCTGTCAATAAGAAGTATTCTCTGATACAGAGAAGCCCTCGACTAGAAGCTCATCAGTACCTGAAGAGGAAGAACAACAATACCTATATCTAGAGCCTTCTTTCTTCAAGTACTTCATAACACTTCAAAAGGACAACATCAGTTCCATTTGTCAAAGAAGTTCCTGAAGATTATTGCTGGTCAAGAATTCAGTTTGAAGACCTATCACCCTGAAGCTTAGCTCATGTTTTTCCCTAATTCATTCTACATCTCAGGGGGAGCCATAATCTATAATCAAATCCACAGTTTTCTCAGTTGTATATTGAGAAAGAGAAGACAAAATCAACTCTCAACCCCCACTGTATAAAGGGTTGTCATCTCCCTTCAAAAGTCATTCCTTGGTTGCAAGTCTCCTGATCAAAAGACTTGGGTTGGTTTTTGAGCACCTGATCAAAATCTCATTGGTGTCAGGCACCTAATCAAAAACCTGAGTGTATTCCTACCAGGGGTGGTAGAAGAGTGAATGTACCCAGGTTGGGGAACCACTATAAAATTCTTGTGTCGTCTGGTTGCCTCTTTTTCTTTGGTTCTTGTTGTGCTTGTGCTTTAGGTTTATTGTGTGCTAGCTATATTTTTTTCTGCACTTTTAATTTACATCAAAAGCTGTAATAGCTGTTAAGAATTTTTTAAGAATACTCTATTCACCCCCCCTCCTCTAGTGTATTTCTGATCTAACTCTCACTTTCACTGAGAATTTATGTTGGGATTTATATCCTAAGGGATGATATCTTCTGGGAGGAATTATCCAGTCAGCAAGTGGATTAAAAGGTATTCTAGATTGATTAGAGTTGTTGTCAAAGTTATGATTTTTATTAAGTCTGTCTGGGTTTGACAAAAAGTTGTAAGTTCGTCGATCAGTGTTCGATGAAATGGGATGAGATCGTCGATCTCAGCTCAGAGAATGAACATATTCATTTTCTGTGCCCCAAGTTCGTCGATCTCTACTCGATGAACCATACACATTTCGTCGATCGCAGTAAGATGAATAATTATTATATAGATTTGCGTTAAGAGTTCGTCGACTTGAGTTCGACGAACTGGCTACATTTCGTCGATCTGAGTTCGACAAATTCTGCTGAACATTGTTTTGGTTATGATTTTTCATATCCTGTCTTCTTTTCTTATTTTTGTGTGTAATTTCAGTTTGATTGGGATTGTTATTATCTAACTTTTCTTTACCCTTTTCAGACATAAATTTTATTGGTGTGGATAATATGTTCTTCTTGAGTATGGGGGGTAAACTTGATGATGCACCCAAGCCCAGTTTGTCATTCAGTCTGTCATTGACTGTGCTTGTGATGTCCATCAGCTTAAGGCTTCTCCCATTGAGAGATTCCTCAAGTTGTTTGGCCTCACATAGCTCTGTTTTTAAAGACATGATTTGTTGATTGGCTAGAGTTAGTTCATCTTTCAATTTAGTGTTTTCAAAAATTAGATTTTCTTGATTGGCTAGTCTTTTCCTAAGATTTTAATTTCCTTTTCTGAGTTAATTAGATCAATACACAGGGTTTTAAACTCAGTTTTGAAAGTATCAGAACTATAATCAAAAGTTGAGAGTACCTGATCAGCTTCTGACTCTGAAGCTCCTTCATTGTCAGATTCTTCGTCATTGTTTGATTGACTGCTGGAGGCATTGATGGCCATGAGGCAGATTTCCTTGGTTCTTGCCTCTTCTTCCTCTTCGCTGGAACTGAAAGATGTGGATTCATCTTCTGTCTCACTCCAGGTATCAGCAACAAAACCCTTCTCCTTCTTTTGTATTTGCTAGAAGAAGGCATGTTGTTGTGTTGTCTTCTAGAGTCCTTTTCTTTTTTTTCTTTCTTTCTTCTGATTCTCTGGACATTCTGAGATTAACTGCCCAGGTTTCCTACAGCCAAAACATACTACTTCTTTAGTAGGTGTTTTATCATACCTTGGCTTATCATCCTGCCTGGATGATTTTATTCTGAAATCCTTGCTTGCCATTTTGTAAAATCTCTTGACAAAGAGACTCGTCAGTTCTTCATTTACTATTGAAGGTTCAGTTTCTTCAGCAGCCTTGAATGCTAAGTTGTGCTCCTTTCTTGCTGGTGGAGGAGTACTTTGTTTAGCTGCTTCTCTGGACTTTATCAGCTGCTCATAAGATTTGAACTTTCCAAGTAGAGATTCTGTGGAAATCTTATTTAAGCTCCTGACTTCCTTGATTGGCCAGATCCTTGAATCCCATGAGCTTAGGAAGCACATGAGGATTTTGTCATTTACTTAAGTAAGGGTGATGTCCTTATCCAAAGTCTTTAGCTCATTGATGATTGAGCTCAGTCTATTGTACATGTCTGCAACAGATTCTGATTCATCGTCCATGAAATTCTCATACTAGGATATGAGATTTGATCTTCTGTCTTTCCTTTCATCAGCAGAGCCAGCCACCATTTGGTTGAGAGAGTCCCAAATGGCCATGGCTGAAGTGCATTCATCCACTTTCTTGAAGATGTCATAAGACATTGTTTGGGACGGAATGTTCATGGCTTTAGCATCAGCAATCTTGGCTTTCTTCTGAGCATCAGTCCACTCAGGTGGTGGAACTGCATGAGTGCTGGAAGTTACTGTAGATGCAGATGGTTAAGGAGGACCTATCAAGATAGAATTGTAGATGTCCTCATCAATAGAATTCATATAAAGTTTTATTCTTGCCTTCCAGATGGCAAACTTATTCAAGTTGCACACTGGAGATCTGGTGCTTGCATAATATTTGTTCTGTGTCATGCTGTGAATATAATTCTTAATATAAGTAAAGGATCAGATCTAACAAAGGATCTTTTGGTTCAAGGGTTAGCTTGTACAACCAAAGGAACCTTCTTTGATACCAATTGAAAGTGAGGGTTAGATCTGATATACTCTAGAGGGGGGGGTGGGGGGTGAATAGAGTATCTTTAAAACTTTTATTGCTTTTTGCTGATTAATAAAAACTACAGAGTTGGGAAGCTATTTGCTACCAGAACTTGGCTTAGAGTAAAAAGCATTCCTAAGATAAATTAATCTACCACAGGCATAGCAGAAATTAAACTAACTATCACATGCACAACAAACCTAACTAGCACAGTCATAACAAGAACAAAAGAAAAAGATGGCAACCAGACAACACAAGAATTTTATAGTGGTTCCCCAACCTGGGTACATCCACTCTTCTACCACCCTGGTAGGAATCCACTAACAGGTTTTGATCAGGTGACTTACACCAATGAGCTTTTGATTAGGTGCTCAAAAACCAATCCCAAATCTTTTGATCAGGTGACTTGCAACCAAGGAATAACTTTTGAAAGTAGTTAAAGAATTCTTTATACAGTGAGGGGATGAGAGAGTGATGGTATCTTCTCTTTCTCAAATACAACTGAGAAGACTTAGTGGATCTTTGATGTTAACAAAGCTCCCCCTGAGTTATAGAGTTGTTTAGGAAGATTGAGCTTTGCTTTAGGGTGAGTAGGTCTTCAATATTTAGCTTCGACCAGAAGATCTCCAAGAACTTCTTGACTGATAAAGTTTTGTTGTCCTTGAAGAAACCTGGAGTGAAGAATGAAGAAGACTCTTGATTTGAATATGTGTTATTCTTCTGTATCTTGTGTTATTTCTCTGGTCTGGGATGCTTGTTTTGTTGCCTCTGTTACTATATTATTTCTTTCTGTATTGCCTCTTGCAGTCCCGTGTTCTCTCTCTCTCTGCCGAGGAGGAAGAAATCATTTTTATATTTTCTATGAAATTTACCTTTGAATTTTTGAATTCCTTCCTGCATTGATTACTGACGGCCTTGAGAATGTCTGCATTAATTGATTTCCCCAACTGTCCTATTGAAAAATGGCAAGTAATAATCCTGATGAATGTCATAATCAATGCTTCTTCTAATAGTAATATTCATAGAATATTAAGCATTGATTATTCAGGAATTACTGCAATAAATAAGGACACAAGGAGGGAAAAGTCCAAGTCTGGATCTGCACAGAAATCGTCGAGCAGGAAGAAATCCCTTTTATATTTTCTATGAAATTTTCCTTTGAATTTTTGAATTCCTTCCTGCATTGATTACTGACGGCCTTGAGAATGTCTGCATTAATTGATTTCCCCAATTGTCCCATTGAAAAACGACAAGTAATGATCCTGATGAATGACATAATCCATGCTGCTTCTAACGGTAATATTCAGAGAATATTAAGCATTGATTATTCGGGAATTACTCCAATAAAATAAGGACAGAAGGAGGGAAAGTCCAAGTGTGGATCTGCACAGAAATCCTCGAGCAAAGAATAGAATTCGTCGAACTGGGTCCAGAGTTCGTCGAGCTGAGAAGTTATATTCGTCGACCAGATAATTGTTGTTCGTCGACCTGAGATCCAAGTTCGTCGAACTAAGAACAGTTAACTGCTTTCTCTATTGCCTTGCCAATTCTGTGCATCAAGATCGTGGAGCTGAGAATCTAACTTCGTCGACTGGAGTTCAGTGAAATGTTTCTGGACTTAGAATATTGAGATGTTTCTGGACTAGAATGTTGAAGTAGAGTATCCAGAAATCGTCGACCTGAGAACTAAGTTCGTTGAGCTCAACTCAGAGAATTATCTCTGAGTTCATCGAGTTAAGCACAACTTTCGTCGAGCTGAGTTCGACGAACGTAGAACTCATTTTCCTGAGTCTTTGAAATTTCTCTAAGTCTTGAGACTTCTGCAATCTGCTGCTGGCTAGTCCAAGTAATGTTGACTTAAAGGACATGGCCTAAATTCTAGGACACAACCATGACCCTTGCTATACATGTTTAGTCAAACATCCTAGTTTAGTGAACCTAGCCCAAATCCAATTAGGGATCCAACAGGTAAGGAGATCTTCATGGATCAACCACTTGGTTTTGTTTTTAAAGTTCATCCAGACTATATCTGCAAGCTCGGGAAGGCTCTCTATAGATTGAAGCAGGATCCAAGAGCTTGGTATGAGAAGATAGCAGAATAACTCCAATTATGTGGATATCTTTCTTCCAAGTCGGATTCAAGTTTTTTCATCAAGAAGAAGGGGAAGCTTCAAGTCTTGGTCCTGCTGTATGTTGATGATATGATCATCACGGGGAATTTAGAGGAGGAGGTAGCTAGGCTCATGGCTGAGCTAGCTATTCACTTCGAGATGAAAGACTTGGGAGAGCTTCATCACTTTCCTGGTCTTGAAGTGGAGAGGAAGGAGAGCGGGATACTCATCTGCCAGAAAGGATATACGGATCGCATTGTGAATCGATTCAGCATGAAGGAAGGGTAGAGTTACTCTACTCCTCTGGATTTTGGTCTGAAGCTTCGACGAGATGAAGGAAGGATTCTTCCTGATCCCTTGGTGTTCAGAGCTCTAGTGGGGAGCTTGATCTACTTAACGATTACAAGGCCAGACATTGCTTATGCTGTTGGCCGAGTAAGTCGGTTTTTGACTGTGCCAAGGAAGTCTCATAGGGTAGCGGCAAAAAACATTTTGAAGTATGTCAAGGCGACTTCTGATATGTGACTCCTCTATAGGAGGGACATGGGCTTTTCTTTGCTTGGATATACGGATGCTTATTATAGTGGTGACTCGAATGATTGAAGATCAACTTCGGGTTATGTTTTCACTTGTGGATCATCTTGCATTTCATGGTGTAGTAAGAAGCAGTATTATGTGTATGTGTCTACTACGGAAGCAGAGTAGAAGGCTTCGGCCTTGGCTGCTCGAGAAGCCATCTAGCTAAGTAGGCTTGTATAGGATGTTCATGAGGAAGTGTAAGGTCCTATTTTGCTCTGAGGTGACAATGAGAGTGCTCTCAAACTGGTGAACAATCCAGTGTGTCATGCAAGGACCAAGCATATTGAGATCGAGCACCACTTCATAAGGGAGAATGTGTTGGAGGGATCTTTTATGGTCGGGCATGTTCAGAGTGAAGATAATCTTGCTGACATCTTCACAAAGCCTCTATCGAAGGGGCCATTTCAACAGTTATGAGGTTTGCTAGGCTTGATCACCACTTCTCACTTCAAGGAGGAGTGTTGAAATTTGTGAAGTGAAAGTGGATGGAGCAGGCCGGGCGGTCTGAGAGGTCTGAGCGGTCTGAGTCCGTGGCCTGGGCGGACTGATGGTTGCGGCCTGGCTGACCTGGCCTGGTTAGACTTGGTGGCTTGGCTGTACTTGTGGAGCGGCCTTTGCGGCCTGTGTTTGTGGCCTGGGTAGACTGGTGTGCGGCCTGGATGGTCTATGGCCAAGGAAGTCTTAGCGGCTTGGGAATCTAGTGGAACCTCCTGAGCGGACTATGTTTGGCGGTCTATTGGCAGTGCTCAGCTTGATCTGAGGCCTTGTAGTTAGCCAGTTCTTGGGTTAACCGGTCGGATTGGAAGTTGTATCTGAGTGTTGTGGCGGACTTTCTTTGCTTCCGCAGACTCCGCTTTTGCGGACTGGCTTTGGAGATGGGCT
Organism: Platanthera guangdongensis; assembly: GCA_039583875.1. Lineage (NCBI taxonomy): Eukaryota > Viridiplantae > Streptophyta > Magnoliopsida > Asparagales > Orchidaceae > Platanthera > Platanthera guangdongensis. The sequence continues at coordinate 76,610,278 of CM077157.1, forward strand.
TCAGTTTTTGCCAAGCTCTCCGGTGATGTGATGGATGTTAGCCACATCCTTATGGAGGACTTTCCTGATGATTGGCGGTCTGGGTCATTTGTGTCCTCCATGCTCGCGCTAGTTGCTTGATGGGCTGGTGGACTTGGTCATTTTCTGTGACAAGTCCATGTTGTTCGCAGTATCCACAGAGTCCGCTATTGACCGGACAGACTGCCTGTTGGTCGTAGACTCGTTGTAGACTGTGCCGTTTTTCTCGAGCTGTGCGGACTGCCTCCTTGTTCGCTTATAGTGTGCGGACTGATGCAGCATGGGTTGTGGATGTTTGCATGTTGTTGAGTGGCGGACTAGCGCTGTGCTTGTGTTGTGCGGACTGGAATTGTGTCTGCATGGTGGAGGACTGGATTTGACCTGGTGCCTGGCAGTTTTGAAGTCTGGCCAAGTCCTTGCGGACTCGACGAACTGGGATGTGTTAGCGCACAGGCTGGGGCGGTGTCTTTATTCACTAGGGTGGTGACCACACTCCTCACCTCGCCTATAAATAGACCCCCCCGACACATCTATAGTAACTGAGTGAACAATAAGTTGAGTCTTGGTTAAGTGTTGCGGTCTGGTATTTCCTATTTGCACGGGTTGAAGAGAGAACTGTTTGCTGTTTGCAGGTTGCGCAACTAAAATTGAGGAGACAGGAGTTTGGCTTTAACTGCGGTCAACATCAGTGAAGTTTGCGGTTTCAATCGGCGGTCACAGCAGGTCGCTTCTGCGGCTTATCAGTTTCTCTGCTTCAGTTTTCCAAGTTCAATAACCTTTCCACCGGACTCGGGCGGGTAGGCGGCCTGTTCTTTAGTTCGGCAGCAGCTTGTAGCAGTCAGCAAATAACAGAGTGTCCGCGCGACCTCGCAGTCTCGGCGGACTTCGTGTTCTATTCGTCTTCTAGCAGCAGCAGCAGTTCGGGTGGCCTCGGCAACATTGGCGGAATGGGCGGTCTCGGCGGTCTCGGCGGTCTCCAGTTCTGTCTACTCGAATTGTTTACTTGTAATTTTTTCTGTGTTCCTGTGTACTGCCGAAATCATGTCTCTCCATGTATACCCCGCTCTGTAAAGAAGAAATAAATATATGATCTGCTTGCCCCTGTGGTTGCTTTTGCTTGTTAAGCTTGCTTTCCTAGTTTCCGTATGATCAAGGTGTGATCTTGATAGTTCTGAGAATATTAATTTGACGTTAGACTATCTCGTTGACTACTTTCAGAAAATTCAACAGGGCTTATGCCCGGTACATGCCAATAAAATCAAATCTCTGTCTCACTACAACTCTAAGCGAAAACGGAAGCTATAACACTCATCATCACCTCATGCCGAGCTATGGTAGTAGTAGTGCACGGTAACTGCTCCTGAGGTCCTGCCACCTCATCCCGCTGGTCTCGCTGGCACTCCATCTCCTCAACCTCCTATAATGATAGAGTCACAACCGACCGTTAGTCATAAAGACTAAGCCATTATCATCCTCGCCTCACCCCCGTGACTCCTAGGCACCGAGTGGGAGGACGAAAGCGGAGGACAACAAGGGGTAGAAAACTTATAGCAGGTGACAGTGGATCTAATCTATCATGGTTATATAATAATAGGTATATCTCTAATTTAGCAGTTCTATATAGCACAAGTAAAGAAGTAAAAATAGTACTGAAAAAAACTGCGGTAAGCAGAGTAAAGTACTAAACAGAAAAGTAAACTAGCTACTATGACAATAACATCACAGAAGTACCTAAACTTATATGAATGCTCAGGCAAAATTATAAGTTAATGTTTCGCAAATGTAACTTATCATATAAAAGAGCTCATACTAATATATATGATAAGTATCTATGGTGTGTATGTCCTAAGTATGCATGTATAATATGGTATGCGGGTAATCATTCATACAAGTACCACTCACACACACGACTCTGTGATCACACACCTTTAGTTCCCTGATTTTGGAAGCAGCTTCACTCCCAGGAGCCTCCATAGTCGCCAACGGAGACAGTGGGTCGGGCCACCCCAGTCCTAGGCGGGTATCCGCACTACCAGGCCTAGCCCTTATGTACGTCTCTGAAGGATACACCAGAGTCACCACGTACTAATGTTGGCAAATCCACCAGTATTTTCCTTGACTAAGTGGGAACCACACTTGCCGAGTCAACGTATCGACGTCGGTGCGAACGACCGTCTAGTACCGAAGACCCACAAACTTTATGTACATGCAATTAACATAAATATAGATCTCCGAACTATTGGCTCCCCGGACTAACCCGTCCGTCACAACCTTCAGAGCCACTGGCTCATTGGGCTAACTTGCCCATTTCCATAACCACCGAGCCTACCGCTCACAGGACAAATCCCGTCATGTATCCAAACATCAGAGCCTCCAGCTCGCAGGACAAAAACCAGTCCTGTATCCAATCATCCGAGCCTCTAGCTCGCAGGACAAAATTTGTCCTGGAATAAACTTCTCGAGCCATCAGCTCGCAGGATCAACCTGTCCAGATATCAAACTCTCGAGCCTCCAACTCGCAGGACTTACTGTCCCAAAACACTCCAACCCTTCACAGGTGAGATTGTCACATCGTTCTCATAACCTATTAGACTACTCTTGTCTAATGCTTATTACACCTAACAACTTAGGGTTAGTCCTTGGACTGCCCAGGGCATGTCGGTGAAGGTCTCTCGGGGGCACAAGGAACTACGATAGGATTAAGCTCAAAGCTCCCTTTCTCAAGGACACTTACTCTTATTAGTGTTTACCCATTATTCATATCCAACTCTCATTATTACTCTGGTGTGAACTTAATCACTTAATGTATTATTGGGACAGCGGCGGTCTTCCGCCGGTCTCTGTTCTATTTATTCTCCTTAGGATTTTGCACTCTAACACTGATTACTAAGTAGATACTTACTTGACGCCAACCAGGGTTTCAACTTTCCAATTAAATTCTCTTTCTAACCACTTTTCATATCCCCCTGTGGGTCCTTGTGTTATACCCTACATTTGTTATACACAACCCACAACCTAACATTTACCTATGTGATATGACAACCAAATCTCTTGGGCCAGATGCCCCTAATTATTTATCATGGGTTGGTATGGCGTATGATGTTGACTATTCAAGATTTCACTACTTTTCTAAGAAATTAAGGCCCTATATTAATTCTTTTAATTGAGTGACCTAACTCACTTTGTACATGATGTACTAAATACAATGGTTCCACAGATCTAAGAAATTTACCTGGTGTTCAATGAGGTTAAATATGACTGCCTACCAGAGTTCATAATTTTCCCATGTAAATTTCTATATAATTTCCATTTAAGATTAAAATCACAATTTCACGATTTTCCAAATGAAGTACATCAACTATACAACCAAAAACTCTAGAAAAATTACTGGAGGCCAATATTGATATAATAAAACACCATACAAAAATTGATGACCCTAAATAGTGATTTGACCTTGCAAAATTTCATAATAGTAATATTATCAAAATTCCACTACTTAATTTTCAACATACATAATCACCCATAAATTCTAAGATAATTACCCAAGGTTTTAATCACCGGAATGAGATAGCATAAATTTTCCCATTATTTTTCCAGCAAAGATTTCCTTTACTTTTTATTAATTTTCAAGAAGGGGCAATAATGTAATTCTACTAAAAACTAAAGGTAAATTTTCCAAACAAGCTTATAAAATATTTCAGAGATGTATGATGTCGTACTAGGGCTTGTGACAGAGTTTCAGAATTTATAAGAGTACTTAGCCCTCTTTTCAATTTTTATTTCCAAAAGGACATAATTTCCAATAATTCCAAATAATGGGATTTCTGATCCCAAAAATCCCATCCTTGCTATGGTAGGTGTAATGCATACTTATAAGCCTTTGTCCAGAGTTTCATGGACATGCATTTTGCCAAATGGGCTAAATTCCCATTTTCCCATTTCTACTATAGGCACACAAAATTTCAATATACCTTCATCATGCATGTTGGATTTCCCAAACATGCAGAGGTCCAAATGGCTTAAGATTTTTACCATGGTCATATAATAACCCAATGGACATGCCACCAAAATTTGGGGGCATTTAGAGTTGTAGATCTCCAAAATATCAATTAATTTAATAAATGATATGTCTCCAAAAACTATGGAAAAATACCTTCCAAAAATTCTCATTTTTGGTCAGTACCTATGTAAGACCTAATCACATGCATGAACAAAATCTTAGGTCATGTGAACTTAGGGTTTGGCTTGGGCACTCATTTAAAGATCTTCCCGTAAGGTACAGAATAAAGTGTGACAGAATACTAAAGTTTGATATATTAATACAACACGAATCTCAATGCAATAGTGGAGGGAATCCGTTTATCTTCCTCCTCCAGCCAAGGGCCTAGATTGCCCCGACCTGGAGTGCCTTCAACTTGCATTTCCCGGTCATCCGGCCACCTCCCTGGCCTGCCACCACCACCACAACCTCCGTTGAGCTGGGGGCTAACGTTTGGCTGCGACTTGGTCGCCGGAGGCAGCGTTTTCCAACGAACCCGAACTCCTTCAAAACCATGGATTTTCTCCCACACCTCACATGGATCAAAGCTCAATTGAGCTCGAAATCTCTCCTAAATGATCTAGGAATCTAGCACAGAGGGAGAGGAGGAGAAACGAACCTGGATACGAGCTTGGCAGCATGTGCGGTGGTGGTGCGCCATGGCCGACGATCTCTCCAGCGAGTTTGCTCGTTTCCTGGATTCTTTAGCAAAACGCTTGCTCCAACAGTCGATCTCCACTCCTATCCACCTTATGGAGATTATGGTGGGCTTTGTTTTGGCTGGGAGTTGCTGGTTCATGGGTTTACTTTAAGGGGTTAGTCGGCCTTGAGCATAGGTTGTTACTCCTCACTACCAGGTGGCCACCAGCCCCTAAAAGCTGCTGGAAATGATCTTAGGAGCTCAGCCAAAAGCTTGGGCAGATGGAAGGAGGGCCAAGTGGCCTCCATTCCCATTTTCCTCCCTTCTCTATCTTCTCCTTTAGCAAAAAACCCCCCAAAAGCCCCCTTGCATGTCACTACTCTCCAAGTTCAGAGGGTAGGGGCTGTAAATGTGCACTTGGGCTAGTCATGGGACTTGACTTATGGGCTTAGCCCTTTGGGAATGGGCTTGGTCTTCAAATCCTTTAAATAGGCCTAAGGTTGACCAAGTTGACTTCTAGGGTTGACTTTGTCAACTTAATGAGTGGGATGGCCCCACTTGATGGCCATGGACCCAATGACATCACCCTACCTTGATTGGGTCATGTTGATGCCCCTATTGGGCTAATTGGGCCCATAGGTGTGGGTTTGACCTAATTAGGGTTAAGGTTGACTTGGAATCAACTTGGGTCAATGGGTGACCCAATGATGTGGCCTTAGGTTCACTTAGATATTTTTAGGGTTAGGGGCATAGTGGTGGTGCCAATATAAGCCTATGATTCCATATTGGTTTAGTTTGACTTTAGTTGACCTGAGCCCTATAGTGGGCACTATGTGAATACACTCTATCTCTATGGGTCAAACTTAGCCTAAAACCCATACTCCCCACCACATGTCCTAACCTAATCTAAGTCTATAGGTCTAGTTGGAAAGGGGATTTTACAAATCACAATAAACAAAAGAATAATTTCGTACTCGAAATTCAAGTTCGGGTCTACGGGGATTCTGTGCACAGGAATTTCAAGAAACTTTCAACATAATTAAAATATACCTGAGGCAAAAAGCTCTGGGTACCGTTCACGCATCAGATCCATCGGCTTCCAGGTGTGCTCCTCTCCGCCATGGTTGGACAACAACACCTTGACCAAGGGAATCTTCTTCTTCCGCAGCACTCGAATCACTATATCATAGATCCAGACCGGCTCCAAACAAACTGATCTATCAGGTGCTACGGGGCATGCTGTAGTGAAAATGTGCTGCTCTAGCCAAAGTAGAGCTATCTGAAGTGAGGAGACATGGAAGACGTCATGTAGGGTCCCTAACTCTGGCGGCAGCTCCAATCGGTAAGCCAAAGGACCGATCCGCTCCAGGATCAAGTATGGTCCCATATATCGAGGACTGAGCTTCTTGTGCCTCTGTAACCGTGAAGCACCATACACCGTACGAATCATCAAGGATACCCTATCCCCCACTCGAAACTCCGCCTTCTGATTCCTCGCATCGTAGTACTTGTCCTTCCTACTCTATGCCTCCAGCATCCGATCCCTGATCAGCTGTATCTGAGCATCGGTATCCTCAATATAATCTGACCCAAGTGCCTTGGGTCCTCATCCTGGACCCAAGATAGCGGTGTCTGACACTTCCTTCCATAAAGGGCCTCATGAGATGCCATCCTAATGCTTGCCTGTTGACTGTTATTGTTGGAAAATTCTATCAGCGACAACATTCTCTCCCATGGCTTCCCTGCATCTAGTATACATAGTCGTATTAGATCCTCCATGGTCCGAATAGTCTGCTCCGTCTGCCTGTCGGTCTGGGGGTGGAAGGTAGTGCTAAAAGTAAGCAAAGAACCTAAGTATGCATGCACCGCTCTCCACTCCCTAGATGTGAATCGATCGTCGTGGTCTGAGACAATCATCCGGGGGACGCCGTGGTACCTGAAAGGGGAAACTAGATCTGATATACTCTAAAGGGGGGGGGTGAATAGAGTATATGGTGCTTTTTAAAATACAAAGAAAAACTTTTGCAAAGCTTTACAACAATTGTTGTAATGAGTGTAAGCAGGGAAGCAGAAATAAAACTAAGCTATGCAGAAATTAAGCACAAAAAAATCTAGGCCAGAAACAAAAAGAAAACATGCAGAACCAGATGACACAAGGAAATATAGTGGTTCCCCAACTTGGGTACATCCACTCTTCTACCACCCTAGGTAGGAATCCACTGCAGGATGAGTTGATCAGGTGTCCTGGGCACCAATGAGCTTTTGATAAGGTGCTCAAAAACCAAATCAGATTTTTTGATCAGGTGTCTTGCCACCAATGAGCTTTTGACAAGGTGCTCAAAAACCAGATTCAAACTTTTGAAGGGAGTTTGAAAAACCCTTTACAGAGAGGGGGTTGAGAGAGTTATGGCAGTCTTCTCTTTCTCAATCAACTGAGAAGACTAAGTGGATTGATTTCAAAGCTCCCCCTGAGTCCTTGATCTTCAGGAAGATGAGCTTTGCTGAGGGTGATAGGCCTTCAAAAATAGATCTCCAGCAGAAGATGATTTCAGCAAGCTGAAATGTTGAGTGTCTGGAGTCTTGAAATGATGTTGGCCTTTAACACTTGAGAGCTGAAGAGATCTGAAGAATGTTTGAAAGCTTGATCTCTTGATGATGAGTGTTCTTCTGAATTCTTGTTGACAGAATATTTTTCAGAGTCTCTGTATATTGAGAGGTGTCCTATTCTTGTCAATCTCTATATGTTGATTCAAAAATATTCTCTCTTTTATTCTCTGAGTCTGAATAGAATATTACTCTGTCAAAGATAGCCGTTGGTCTGCATTGATTACAGCCTTAATTGCATAATTTGTTCTGAAGGAAAGTCCACTGATTTGTTCCTTGAAAAATCCCTTGAAACTTGCTCCAGAAGTAAATGAAAATGGCTGGCAGATCTTCTGAATTAAATGCAGAATAACTTCTATCTGATTTGAATTTGAATTCTGAAAGATAACTGAAATCGTCGAACTGAGCTCTGCTATCGTCGAGCTGAGCTCAGCGAACTGGAAAATGAAGGCAACAAAGAAATCGTCGATCTGAGCTCAAGAATCGTCGAACTGAGCTCAGAGATAAGGATCCAGTGCAGAGTCAAAATCGTCGACCTGAGCTCAGCGATCGTCGACCAGAGCTCGACGATATTAAGAAGTTGAGCTCAGCGATCGTCGACCAGAGCTCGATGATATTATGAGGTTTGAGCTCAGCGATCGTCGAATGGAGCTCGACGATCTGTCAATAGTTGAGCTAGACGATCGTCGACCGGAGTTCGACGAAACGTCGTGCTGAGCTCGACGATTTGGACTTAGTCTCCAGAAAAACTTGGGTCTTCAGGGCAGCTTCCAATCCTAGCCTTCTAACCCTTAGACTCAATTCTAATTGACCTATTAAGCTATACAGAAGGTCAAAACACAGATTCCTAGAGACATAGTGATCCTGACCCAAATTAGTAATAGGGTGTTCCAACAATCTCCCCCTATTTGGGTTAGGAAAACTATTTACAGACATAGGAAAAACAAACCACATCATACAATCAGAAAAACACAAAAACAACAGTAGCCAGACATTACAGAACCATCACAGAGATATATATAAACATGATATCCAGAAGGCAGTCAGAAAAACCAAGAGTTATCACCTTACAGAGTTATTCCTTTTCTTTGCCTTTTACCATTTTGATCTCTCTGTTAGGATCTAAAGCTTGTTGTTTGGATCTGGTATCATCAGCTGCACCCAAATAAATTTGCTTTGATGTCCTGGGAACCACTGCAGCTGGATGCAATTCCATGTACCTGTCTGCATCAAAAAATTTGCTGGAAGCATAACTTTCTAGTTCTTTCTGTCTTTGTTCTGACATTGTGGAGATGTTGGAAGTGTCTAGGCCTTTCTCTTTGGCTTTCTTTATTTGATCTAATGCAGCCAGCTCTTTCATTCTAGCAGTCCAAGCCACAGGATTCTTCTCAGGGTCCTCAAATGGAACAGGTGGCTCATACCTGTTGGAAGAAGTATCTTGAGGAGTCCTGGCAATCACAGTATCTTTGAGCTTATAGGGGAAAGGACCAGAAGATGTGTCAGAAGGAACATGTCCTCCCCTGGAGTAAGGATGCTGCCTGGAATGCCCTTTGGAGTAAACCTGAGTCTCTCTTTGGTTTCCCCTATATCCTCCCCTTCTAGAGTAAGAGCCCCTAGACTGGCTTTCCCTTTGATAAGTTCTAGCATGAGGTTGGTAGGGAGCCTGGCTTCTAGCAGGGCCTGAACTTGCAGAGCTGCCACCTGCACCTGCATCAGGTGGAGGTGGTGGAGGAGGATGAGGGTGCTTGAACTGAGTGGAATCTTTCTCATACTTCCTCTTCTTCTTCATAGCATTTAGCTGGTTCTTAGAGAACTGCATCCAATGCTCAGTGATTGGGCAGTTGTGCAGAATATAATAAGGGACATCATTGTCATCCCTAACTTTGGCAGGAGGAACCCTCTTCAATGCCTTACTTCTTGCTTTCCTTTTCTTTGCAATGGTGGCAGATGAATCATCAGAAGCAGTGTTATAATCCTCAGATTCAGAACTCTGTGCATCATATAAGGCATCAATCTTCTTCATCAATGTTTCTTTCAGTTGAACAGCAGCTGATGGGGTAGAAGCAGAAGGGGCAGCAACAGGAACAGCAACAGATGGGGCAACAGATATAACAACAGGTGCAACAGCATATGGAGCAACAGAAACAACTTCAGAAACAGCACTAGTAACTTCAGGAGAGAAAGCAGCAGCAGCTTCAGTAACAACAACAACAACTTCAGCAGGCTCAAAAACAGCAGCCTCTGTCATCAGAGAATCCTGGGAAAAGGGCTCAACAGAAACAATTTCTTCAGCAGCAGGGATAATTTCAGAGGCAGATACAGCCTTTTCTTCATCAGCAGCAGCAGTAACATCATCAGAAGCAGCAGTCAGTGAATGAATAAAAGCAGAAATTATACTGGGGTCACAGCATGAGAAGGGCACCAGAGCCTTGGACAGATCTTCAGAGGGCTGGACAGCATTGGGCTCTGGGAGGCAGCAGTAGTATGCAGTATCAAATGTAGATAGCAAAGACCTTAGGTTTATTGCTAAGACTGGAGTAGGCACAGCAACTGGAGCAGAAGATACAAAAGCAGCAGCAGCAGAATCAACAGCAGGAGCAGAAGCAGCAGCAACAGCAGCATGAAGGCTGGCTTTATAGGGCATCTCCCCCTGCCTGGATGCAGATACCTCTGGATCAAGGCAACCTGCTGGTGGGGCTGCTGGAGGAAGGAGAGAAGAAAGCCTGGCAGAGAGAGCTGCCACTGACAAGTGCAGAGGAGCCAAAGAGGTCTCCAAGAGAAGGGATAGCCTGGGGGCAATGAGCTCATACAGCTTGTCAGCAAGGGCTGACAGATCTACTTGCTCAGGAAGAGGAGCAGAGGTAGAGGGTACAGGGATGGCTGATGAAGCTGGAGGAGGAGGGCTGAAGGGTGGAATGAATGGCTCAGGAGAGGGGATGGTGGAGATGGAGGATAATGGGATGGATATGGATGGAGTGAATGTGGGTTGGGCAATAATGTGGTGGAGAAGGTCTTGAAAAGAGGTGGAAGAGGATGGTAACTCTGGAGGAGAGGAGGGGGAATCATCCATGTAGGATTCATCCAGAAGTGTGAAGGATGGAAGGGATGGGGATGAGGTGACATCTGGTGCGGGATAAGAGAATAGGGGATGGAAGTGGTCTGCTGGTGGAGATGAGATGGTTGCTGGAGATGGAATAGAAGTTGGAGATGGGCTAGAAATTGTAATGGTGGAGGGAGCTGGAGTGGTGGATGGAATGGGTAGGGTTGGACTTGGAGGAGAAGGAGAAGCAGCATTAGCAGCAGGCAGGTCCTCTGCAGGGGCAGAGACCTGGGGTGGAGTGACTCTTAGAGTCCTGGTGCCTGAAGGGGCAGATGGAGAGGGCCTGCTGGGCTTGATGATTTGCCTGTCCCATTTCCCAAATAGGGCACAGGTGAGTCTCTTGGAGGCATTGATGTGCACTCCAGAGGAGACTAGCAGAGTAGGGCACTTAGCCTGAAGTAAGACTCCCAGAATTCTTCCATAATTCACAAAGGTTTTGTTTATCTTTTTCTTCAACAGATCAAAAAATACTTCTCCCCAGTTCAAGCTTTTCCTATCTACCAGAGCTCCCATGAGGCAGAGCTGATATCTGGAGATGGTGTCATGTGCAGAATGTTTGGCCAACAGAACCTTGCCTACAACATCTGCCAGAAACCTGTATTCAACTGACAGGTTCCTCTTAAACAACTTGCTAGGGTTCCCCTCAGGATGACCCATCCTGGCAAGTATATCAGAGAATTCTTCTCCAGAAAGTTTAGCAGAGTCTTCACCATTTCTTAATCCAAAAACCTCTGTGAGGACTGTTGGGGTCAGAGGTACCTGGGTGCCACCAATGGATCCAACAATGGTGTTGTTGTCAAGGTTGTGTGCAGTATATACCCATTCTTTGATTTCATCATAGGCAAGTTTGATTCTTGTGGTCATGAGGGCAGATAAGTGCTGATCTTTGAATAAACTGAGGATGTCCTAGAAGACTTGATCGGTGGTGTTGAAGGAGTCTAGATCAATGTCAAAACCCGCATCAAATTTCATTGCGGCGAGTACAGCAACTGAAACGGCCATTGTACCTGCAAAAATCAACAGACAAAACGACCAAGTGTAGAGCTGTTTGGAGGGAAGAAAATTCTTGCAGAGAAATTGAAAGCGTAAGAGAGAACGACGGCGAAAAATGAGTTTTATATTACGGTTCGACGCAGAATTGGAAAGATCGTTGAACTCAGTTCGACGATCGAGGCTTCTAAAGGAATCTGAAGAGACTCCAAAATCGTCGATCTCCGTTCGACGCTTTGGAAAGGCGTCGAGCTCCGTTCGACGATCGTTCAGTGAACAAAGTCGTCGAGCGCCGTTCGACGATCGTTGACCAGAAGAGATAGTCCATACTATCAAAGGAGCGCTGAACTCAGTTCGACGATTCAGGAAATCGTCGAACTCCATTCGACGATCTTTGTGAAAATCGTCGAGCGCAGTTCAGAGATCAGAGAAATTTTAGACACTAAGGAAAATCGGAATTTTGCCTAGTCTTGGTCATTTTTAGCTTTCAAAATCTTGGATATTATTTAAGACTTCCTCCATCTAACATTCCTAACTGATTTAGGAAGAAAGTATGTTTCTTTTCATCCAAAGGCTTGGTGAAAATATCTCCCCTTTGTAAATCAGTTGGGATATATTGCAGTTCAATTTTATTCTTTTCAACATTGTCCCTTAAGAAGTGATGCCTAATCTCTATGTGTTTTGTCCTACTATGGAGGACTGGATTTTGAGCTATGGAGATAGCACTTGTATTGTCACAAAAGATTTTTGACTTCTCTAAGTTGTAACCATAGTCTAGGAGTTGATTTTGAATCCACAGAATTTGTGAACAACAACTGCCTGCAGCCATATATTCAGCTTCAGCAGTTGAAGTTTACACAGATGTTTGTTTCTTGCAAAACCAAGAGACAAGTCTATCACCAAGGAACTGACAAGTTCCACTGGTGCTTTTCCTGTCAATTCTGCATCCAGCATAATCAGCATCAGAGAATCCAGTTAACTCAAATGCTGAATCTTTTGGATACCAGAGACCTAGATTTGGACAACTTTTAACATACCTAAGAATCCTCTTTACTAATGTGAGGTGTGACTCTCTAGGGCTAACTTGGAATCTAGCACATATACATGTAGCAAACATTATATCTGGTCTACTAGCTGTAAGATACAGTAAAGAGCCAATCATTGCTCTATATATTGTCTGATCAACAGGTTTCCCATGTTCATCAGCATCCAATACAGCATTGGTAGGCATGGGTGTTTTCATACAAGATGCCTCAGACATGCCAAATTTCTTAACCAGCTCATTAGCATATTTGGTTTGAGAAATAAAGATGCCCTCAGCATGTTGTTTGACTTGCAATCCTAGGAAGAAGGATAGCTCACCCATGCTACTCATCTCAAATTTAGAATGCATTAGGTTAGAAAACCTTCTGCATAGTTTTGAGTCAGTAGAACCAAAAATGATATCGTCTACATAGATTTGTACTAGTAGGGTATGGGACTTATGGGTTCTAATGAAACGAGTTTGGTCTACTCTACCCCTTATAAAACCATTTTTCAAGACAAAGCATGCTAGGGTCTCATACCATGCTCTAGGAGCTTGCTTGAGACCATATAATGCTTTATTTAATCTAAAAACAAAATCATGATGAGTTGGAGAGATAAAACCTGGAGGTTGTCTGACATAGACTTCCTCTTTGATGTCTCCATTTAAGAAGGCACTCTTGACATCCATCTGATAAACCTTGAAGCCTTTGTGAGCTGCATAAGCTAAAAATATCCTGATGGCTTCTAATCTTGCAACAGGTGCAAAGGTCTGGTCGTAGTCAATTCCTTCTTCTTGAGAATATCCTTGGGCAACTAGCCTTGCCTTGTTCCTTATTATTACTCCTTGATCATCCAGTTTGTTTCTGAATACCCATTTTGTTCTAACAATGGAATGATCCTTAGGCTTGGGCACTAGTTCCCATACTTTGTTCCTCTCAAATTGATGCAACTACTCTTGCATGACAATGATCCAGTGTGGATCTTGCTCTGCATCTTGAATGGACTGAGGTTCAATTTGAGAAAGAAAGCAGGTATGCAACAGGTTTTGGTTGACCTGATTTCTGGTTTGCACACCAGCTGAGATTTCTCCAATTATCTGGGAAATTGGATGGTCTCTTGATGTTACTAAATCAACCGGGGGTGTTGATTGTTCACCAACCTGTGTTGTTGTTTCCTCTTGTGGTACAACAACTGGCTCTTCAGGTTGTGCTTCAATATGTTGAGCATTGCTTTCATCTTCACTGCTTTCATCCTCTTGAGCAACCTGTAGCTTGTTCATATCTTCAACTAGAGAGTGTTCCTACAAAGGTTCTATGGTAGAAGAAATCTTCTCCTTGAAAGACATGTTAGTTTCATCAAAAGAAACATGAACAGATTCCTCAATTTTCAATGATGATTTATTATAGACCCTATAGGCCTTGCTGATCATGGAGTATCCCAGAAACACTCCTTCATCAGCTTTGGCTTGAAATTTTGCTAGATATTTCTTATCATTATTGTGAATATAGCAAATGCAACCAAAAATTTTGAAATAGTCAACTTTAGGTTTCTTCCCTTTGAGTAATTCATAGGGAGTCTTTCCCTTCAGTTTATGTATCAGACTTCTGTTCAGCACATAGTTGGAGGTGTTCACTGCCTCTGCCCAGAAGGATAGAGGTAGATGAGCATCTGACAACAATGTAGTGGCAGATTCAATAAGGGTTCTATTTTTCCTTTCAGCTACCCCATTTTGTTGATGAGTTCTAGGAGCTGAGAAAGTATGCCTGATCCCTTCACTCTGGCAGAACTCTTGCATAAGAAGAGAATCAAACTCTGTCCCATGATCACTTCTGATCAGGGCAATGTGAGTATTGAACTCAGTCTTTATACATTTGAGAAACTCTGTCAGACACTTAAAGTTATCAGACTTCTTCCTTAGAAAGAACACCCAAGTGAATCTAGAGAAGTCATCTACAATCACTAAAGTGTAGGATTTCCCTCCTAGGCTTTGTACTGTGATGGGTCCAAATAGATCCATGTGTAACAGATACAATATCCTAGGTGAATCACTCTTATTAAGTGACTTAAAACTGTTCTTAGTTTGCTTGCCTAATTGACAAGCCTTGCAGAGTCCTTCCTTCTTGTAGGGGCCAGAAGGTAGTCCTCTAACAAGGTTGTCCTTGGAGAGCCTAGCAATAGTTCTAAGGTTTAGGTGTCCTAATCTCTTATGCCATAAAACATTTGGTCTACAAACTGAATTGAATAAACAAATATCTATAGAAGTTGAAAGAAAATCTACTAGGTAGATGTTACCTTTCCTTTTACCTGTCAACACAGTTGTGTTGTCCTCTGACTTGATTTTGCATAAGGTTTTGCTGAAGGTCACCTGGTAGCCTTCATCACATAGCTGACTGATGCTGATTAGGTTGTGCTTCAGTCCTTCCACATATGCTACCTTCTTGAAGGTTACAGAACCAATCTGGACTGCTCCATATCCTTTAGTCTGTCCAAAGTTGGAATCACCAAAGATAACTTTGGGTCCAAGCTTGGCTCTGAAGGAATTGAGGTTGTCCTTGTTCCCTGTCATGTGCTTAGAGAATCCACTATCCAAATACCATTGCTGGTTAGATGTTGGATAGGTCTTCACCTGCACATAAAACAATTTACTTGTTTTTGACCCAGTTTACCTTGGGCCTAGGTTGATAACCTCTAAATTCAGAAATGAAAGACATCCCTGGCTGACTCTTATATCCTTCAGGATGATATCTCCTTGGAGGTAAAATCCATTCAGTATAAGGGTTGAAGGTTTGGGATGAAGAACCCTCAGGATTCAATTTTGACTTGCCATTGAAAAAATTTCCTAGAGCTCTGACCTCTGTTCGACGATCTTGGAGCTGAGTTCGACGATCGTGGGTCCGATCGTCGAGCTCCGTTCGACGGTCGACTATAGCTGAGGTCAGGTATATGGGATCGTCGACTAGCGTTCGACGATCTTGGCTGAGATCGTCGATCAGCGTTCGACGATTTGTCCTGAGATCGTCGAGCTGCGTTCGGCGATCGTCGATCTTCATTCGGCGATCGTCGATCTCCGTTCGACGATTTGTGCTGGACTTTAGTTTTCTGAGGCAGATCAGAATTTTTCCTGGCAACCTCTACAACTCCCTTTCCCTTGTTAGAAATGAACTTGATAGGGGTTGTTAGAACAATAGGTTGGCTGGATGAGGCACCCAAGCCCAGTGTACTGTTGAATCTTGAGTTCACTGTGCTTGTGATGTCCATCAGCTTGATGCTTCTCCCATTGAGAGATTCTTCAAGCTTCTTGGCCTCAGAGAGCTCACTCTTCAGTGAAGCTATCTGTTCCCTATAGTTCTCCAACTCCTGAGAGAGTTTGAGGTTTTCTGATTTTAAAGCATTTTGTTCAGATAATTGATTTCTGAGAGAGATGATCTCTTTCTCAGACTTTAGCAGGTCTAAACATAGTGCTTTAAATTCAAGTTTAAAATCTTCTGAAGTGAAATCAAAAGAGCTGATTACCTGATCTTCTTCAAGTTGAGTCTCTGAGTCTGACTCTGACTTCTCTTCCTCTGAGTTGTGTTGTGAGGCATTGATTGCCATCATGCAGAACTCCTTTTCCTCTGCATCATCCTCATCATCACTTGAGCTGGAAGAGGCTTCTGACTCTTCTTCAGTCTCACTCCAGGATTCAGCAACAAATCCTTTCCTTGTGTGCTTATTTCTGCTGGAGGAAGGTTTGCTATTTCCATTCCTTTTGGAGTCCTTCTCCTTTCTTCTTTCTTTTCTGTCCCTTCTGTCCTTGTTCTTGTTTTCTGGACAGTCAGGAACCATATGCCCTGGTTTCCTGCAACCAAAGCAAATAATGTCTTTGTTATTGCCAATGGACTTGTCATACCTTGGCTTATCCTGCTCCTTGTATGATCTTCTTCTGAAGTCCTTTCTGGCCATCTTATAGAATCTTTTGGCCAACAAGCTGAGAAGTTCATCATTGGCTGTTCCTTTTTCTTCAGGCAGATCCTCAGTTGCCTTCAATGCTATAGTCTTCTCCTTTCTTGTGGCTGGTGAAGCAGCCTTCTGTTCTTCTTCTCTGTTCTTGATGAGTAGCTCATAAGATTTGAGCTTACCCATCAAGGCTTCAGTGGTGATCTCATTCAGGCTTCTGGCATCTTTAATTGGCCAGATTCTTGAATCCCAAGTACTGGGGAAGCACATTAGGATCTTGTCATTAAGTTCTGTCAGTGAGATCTCTTTGTCTAATGTCCTCAGTTCACTGACAATTAGACTCAGTCTGTTGTACATGTCTCCCACTGACTCAGTTTCTCCCTTCTTGAAGTTCTCATATTGGGAGATGAGATGGGATCTTCTGTCCTTTCTCTCATCAGCTGATCCTGAAACTATTTCTGAGAGCTTGTCCCAGATCTCCTTGGCTGAATTACATTCAGCTACCTTCTGAAAAATGTCATCTGACATTGTCTGAGCTAGAATGTTCATTGCCTTGGCATCAGCTACTTTCCACTTTTTGATGTCAGCATCTGTTCCTGATGGAGGTGGAACAGCATTTGTGCTTGTGCTCTCTGGAGGTCTTGGACACACTGTCAAAACAGAATTAAAAATATCTTCGTCAATAGAATTCATGTAGAGTCTAATCCTTGCTTTCCAGAGTGCAAACTTTGACAGATTGCACACTGGAGGTCTGGTGCTAGCATAATCTTTGTTTTGGGCCATGACTTGTGCAAGCTAAATCTAATAATGAAATATAAAAGAAGGATCTAGTTTGGGATCTTTGGGGTTCAGGTGTTAGCCTGTACAACCAAACAGATATGGTATGATTAACCAACCTGGCTCTGATACCAATTGAAAGGGGAAACTAGATCTGATATACTCTAAAGGGGGGGGGGTGAATAGAGTATATGGTGCTTTTAAAAATACAAAGAAAAACTTTTGCAAAGCTTTACAACAATTGTTGTAATGAGTGTAAGCAGGGAAGCAGAAATAAAACTAAGCTATGCAGAAATTAAGCACAAGAAAATCTAGGCCAAAAACAAAAAGAAAACATGCAGAACCAGATGACACAAGGAAATATAGTGGTTCCCCAACTTGGGTACATCCACTCTTCTACCACCCTAGGTAGGAATCCACTGCAGGATGAGTTGATCAGGTGTCCTGGGCACCAATGAGCTTTTGATAAGGTGCTCAAAAACCAAATCAGATTTTTTGATCAGGTGTCTTGCCACCAATGAGCTTTTGACAAGGTGCTCAAAAACCAGATTCAAACTTTTGAAGGGAGTTTGAAAAACCCTTTACAGAGAGGGGGTTGAGAGAGTTATGGCAGTCTTCTCTTTCTCAATCAACTGAGAAGACTAAGTGGATTGATTTCAAAGCTCCCCCTGAGTCCTTGATCTTCAGGAAGATGAGCTTTGCTGAGGGTGATAGGCCTTCAAAAATAGATCTCCAGCAGAAGATGATTTCAGCAAGCTGAAATGTTGAGTGTCTGGAGTCTTGAAATGATGTTGGCCTTGAACACTTGAGAGCTGAAGAGATCTGAAGAATGTTTGAAAGCTTGATCTCTTGATGATGAGTGTTCTTCTAAATTCTTGTTGACAGAATATTTTTCAGAGTCTCTGTATATTGAGAGGTGTCTTATTCTTGTCAATCTCTATATCTTGATTCAAAAACATTCTCTCTTTTATTCTCTGAGTCTGAATAGAATATTACTCTGTCAAAGATAGTCGTTGGTCTGCATTGATTACAGCCTTAATTGCATAATTTGTTCTGAAGGAAAGTCCACTGATTTGTTCCTTGAAAAATCCCTTGAAACTTGCTCCAGAAGTAAATGAAAATGGCTGGCAGATCTTCTGAATTAAATGCAGAATAACTTCTATCTGATTTGAATTTGAATTCTGAAAGATAACTGAAATCGTCGAACTGAGCTCTGCTATCGTCGAGCTGAGCTCAGCGAACTGGAAAATGAAGGCAGCAAAGAAATCGTCGATCTGAGCTCAAGAATCGTCGAACTGAGCTCAGAGATAAGGATCCAGTGCAGAGTCAAAATCGTCGACCTGAGCTCAGCGATCGTCGACCAGAGCTCGACGATATTAAGAAGTTGAGCTCAGCGATGGTCGACCAGAGCTCGACGATATTATGAGGTTTGAGCTCAGCGATCGTCGAATGGAGCTCGACGATCTGTCAATAGTTGAGCTAGACGATCGTCGACCGGAGTTCGACGAAATGTCGTGCTGAGCTCGACGATTTGGACTTAGTCTACAGAAAAACTTGGGTCTTCAGGGCAGCTTCCAATCCTAGCCTTCTAACCCTTAGACTCAATTCTAATTGACCTATTAAGCTATACAGAAGGTCAAAACACAGATTCCTAGAGACATAGTGATCCTGACCCAAATTAGTAATAGGGTGTTCCAACAGTACCTGACGAACTGCTCCACAAACAACCTTACCAAAGATGCAACCGGGCTGTCCTTCCTGATCGGTATGAACCGGGCCACCTTGGTCAATCTATCCACAATGACCCAAATAGAATCGTGACCAGAGTGAGAGCCAGACAATCCGTGTACGAAATCCATAACTATGTCCTTGAACTTCCACTCTGGCACTGGCAACCGCTGTAGTAGCCCTCCCGGGCTTTTGCATTCTGCCTTCACCCGCTGGCAGGTCTTGTAATGTGTCACATAAAAATGATTTCTCTCTTCATTCCTGGCGAGTGCATGCTCCTCCGCAAGTCCGCTGTAATCTTGGCGATACCGGGGTATACTGAGTACTGAGAACAGTGCGCCTCCCTGAGTATATCCTCTCGGATACCACCTCCCGTGGGTATGTAGACGTGACCACGGAAATGAATGAGGTCGTCACGTAGTGAATAATCCTCTGACTTGACCCTTTCTAGGTCCCTGAACACCAGCTCCAAAGCTGCAACTAGCCTATGTTGTATCCTAATGCGCTCTCTAATATCACACTCAAGGATCAGGGAGTTCAAGCACTCCTGATAAATCTCTGGCTCGGACTAAGAAACGACAGAAATGTGCATATACTCTAGCATCTGCAGCAGCTCCATAGACATCACCCGAGGCTCTGGTCCTGTGGTGCTGGCTCTCCTACTCAAGACATTTGCCACGGTGTTCTCCTTCCCCGGGTGATAATGCATGGTGTAACCATAGTCGCACAAAAATTCAAGCCATCTTCTCTAGCGCAGGTTCATGTCCTTCTACGCATCAACATACTTAAGGTTCTTGTGATCCGAGAAGATGTCACAATGAACCTCGTATAAGTAATGCCTCCAGACCATCAGAGCAAATACCGCTGCCCCGAGCTCCAAGTCATGTACATGGTAGTTCTACTCATGTTTCTTCAACTATCTCGAGGCATATGCAATGACGTGTCCATGTTGCATCAGGACTCTACCCATCCCCTGATTAGAAGCGCAGGTATAAATTTGAAATCCTTCCTTCCCAGATGGAAGTGCAAGGATGGGGGGAGACATGAGTTTGTCCTTTAGCTCTTGAAATGCGGCCTCGCACTTCTCAGTCCATGTAAATGTGGCATCCTTCTTCGTCAAGGACGTGAGGGGAAGTGCTATCCTCGAGAACCCATGTACGAACTTGCGGTAATATCTCGCTAATCCCAGGAAACTGCCAATATCTGAAGCTGACTTTGGTCGCGGCCACTCCCTAACTGCCTGAACCTTGGTCGAATCTACTGCTAAACCAGCTTGACTGATGGTATGCCCCAGAAATGCCACCTCCTGCAGCCAGAATTGGAACTTGGAGAACTTTGCGTACATCTGATGCTCCCTAAATTTGCTTAACACTAGTACCAAATGCTGTGTATGATCCTCCTTCGTCCAGGAGTAGATCAAAATGTCATCAATGAATACTATGATAAATCTATCCAGCTAGGGCTCGAAGATACGGTTCATCAGACTCATGAATGCGGAAGGTGCATTCGTGAGCCCGAAGGGAATCACCGTGAACTCATACAACCCGTATCGGGAACTGAAAGCTATCTTTTGGATGTCCTCCTCCTGGATCCACAGCTGATAGTATCCGGACATCAAATCCAGCTTGGAGAACCAAAAGGCTCCTTATAGCTGATCAAAAAGCTCGTCAATTCGGGGCAACGGGTACGTGTTCCGTACCGTCAACTAGTTTAGCTCCCGGTAGTCGATGCAGAGCCGTAGCGATCCATCCTTCTTCTTAACAAATAGCATAAGTGCTCCCCATGGTGATGAGCTCGGTCGGACTAAACCTGACTCCACCAACTCCTGCAACTAAACCCTGAACTATTCTAGCTCCTTAGGGGCCATCCTGTACGGTGCCTGTGACACGGGTCTCGCTCCCTGCACTAACTGAATCCGGAAATCCATATCTCTAACGTGTGGTAATCCGGGCAACGTCTCCTGGAATACGTCGGAGAAATCCCGAACCACCGGAATGTCAGCAATAGAAGCTTCTTCTCCCGCCATCTCAAAGCAGATCAAGTATACCTCATCTCCCTACTCATGGGCCTTAACAGCCTGTACAGATGATAATAGAAGATGGGAGATAGGCCTAATACCTTCGATGGTGATGTCAAAATCCCCATGTCATAGGGTAATCCTCCTTGACGGGCAATCGATCCGGGCATGGTTCCAGTGCAACCAAGTCATGCCCAAGATTTGATCGAAGTCCGGCATTCTAAAATCGTCCCCGGTGCATAGAATACCTTCCCTCTGATCTCTGCCTCCATGTTGCACTTTGCAGAGGTTTGAATCTATAATCCGTCTGGTAGACGAACCCTTCTAGTCTCACCAGTGAATCGTTCCAAGCCATCCAGTCCTTCCACGAAAGTCTCAGATACAAATGAGTGTGATGTACTCGTATCAAATAAGGTTTGAGCAGGCTTCCCGCTGATGAAGACTATACCTGAGGTTTTGTTTAAATTAAAATTGGGTTGTTATCCTACAAGGTCGAAGTACTATATATAAAAAAAAATTAAATTTAGAATGGCATTAAGTACTTGTGATGACCTCCTCGACGTTCCTCTGCTCGGCGAGG
Source organism: Platanthera guangdongensis (assembly GCA_039583875.1). Lineage (NCBI taxonomy): Eukaryota > Viridiplantae > Streptophyta > Magnoliopsida > Asparagales > Orchidaceae > Platanthera > Platanthera guangdongensis. The sequence continues at coordinate 76,631,733 of CM077157.1, forward strand.
TCCAATGCGTACATCTGCTCCTGTCCCCAACCTCTACCATGAGGTCCTCAACCTCGGCCTCATCCTCGGCATCGCCCTCGGTGTGCTGGAGGGGCTGGTGTTGGTGGAGGAGGAGGGGTGGATGAAACTACTGGGGGCAGTCAGCTCTAACGTGCCCCGACTGTTGGCACCTATAGCAAATCACTGGCCGGTGGCCGCGGTCATCATGTCTCACCGTTTCCTATATCTGACGTGGTGGGGGAGCTAGTGTTGCAGGAGGCCTCTGCTCCTGCTTGAAGTTGGGACGACAGCGTCCCCCACCCCTCTTGTGGCTCATAACTCTGCCTCTCTGTGAGCCCCGACTACTTTCCCCGAAGGATAACACATCCAGCAGTCTCTAATGCAGATGTATCATCCATTGATACATCCTATGCAGGGATGTTACCATGGTGTGTCTCAAGAATAGTTTGAGTAGCTGTTTCACTCTCTAATGAAGTTTGCTCTTTCTCTTGAGCAACTTCTGGAGGCAAGACCTCTTGTTGAGCTGGTGAAAGCTCATTGGCTCCCCCTAGAGGAAGCACATCCTGAACTTAATCCAGTTGGATGGTGCTTTCTGAAATATGCTCCCCCTGCATCTGACTATCATCTACATTCTTAGGGGCAGATGATTTCCTTGTAGATTCTTGTTGTTCTTCTTCTGAACTGAATATCACTTGTTCTTCTGAATCACTAGAAGATTCAAGTTTCCTGGGGGTTGTCTTTTTCTTTTTCAGTTATTGTTGTTTCTGTGGTGTAGAACCATCCTTTGTCAGTATTCTTTCCCACTTGGATAGTATTTTCATATCCATCCTTTTAATGTGGTTTATTCTAGATCCAGTTGTATGGTTCAGCACCTCAGGAACTTTCATTGCCAGATACAGACTCAGTATTCTCCATAGATTAGGTTTCTTCAAGCTTTCCTTGATCTTGTCAAGAATCACTGCAGACCAGTTAGTTTTTATTCTGAAAATAACTCTGGTCATCAAGCTGAACATATAGGCTGAGATCCTATCATGTCCTCCTGGTTTGCAGAGAATTACTTTTCCCATAATATCTGAGAGAAACTTTCCTTGTGAGTTCATCCCTTTCCTCTGCATTGATGATTCAATATTAGCGGTGGGATCCAGGCCACACCATTGAAGAGCTTCTTTTGTCATTGAAGATGTGACTTCATCATCTTCCTGAGTCCTGGGCAAATTTAGTGTCTTCCTTAGACGCTTCTGGGTAAGTTTCACCTTGCTTCCTTGAATGGATGACCTAATCTTCAATGCAGTTGAATCCAATGTTGCTTTTGTATAGAATTCAAGAACCTCTGTCTTCCAGATCTTAGTAGGTTCTGAAACTAGATATTCTAAACCACTATCTTTGATTAGGGTTATTACATCTCTAATCTCAGTCGCAGCACTCTCAAAAGCATTGCGAACCAATTCATAGCCTTTGTTGATGTTGTTCTCCAACTTTGGTGTCATTGGTGATGAGAAATTTGAGGAGAAGGGAGATGAAGGTTTGTCGACTCAAAGATTTGGTCTCGAAAATGTTGAGAGAGTAGTCAACAAAGTTGTTTTGTGACCTATTTATATGTTTATCAACACAGAAGGTCAAAAGGCAGGGTAATAGATACTTAATGTGTCGATACTGTAGAGATTGTGTCGACACAGACTTCTAATGTCTCGACAGAGTCAGACAACACTATGTGTCGACACAGTTAGCGATGTATCGACACAGACTTCTTAATAGTCGACTCTAATATCTACGTGTCGACGCAGACTCCTGTATGTGTTGACACAACTATCTAAATGATAGAACATCTATGTATCGACACCAAACTCTGAGTGTCGACACCACTATCTCACCACTATTTTGTTGTGTCGACACAACTTTCCTTATGTGTCGACACAGATTTCCTTTTGTGTCGACATTAACTACTATATGTCGACATTGAATTACTTAGCCAAATTTACCAAGTTACTCTAGGTCCAACATGCATAATTCAATTTTGAAATAATTGAATTTAGTTTCATCTAGTGGTTTAGTAAACATGTCAGCAATTTGATTATTTGTGGTGACAAATTCCAAACAAATATCTTCTTTTTCAACATGCTCTCTAATGAAGTGAAATCTAATTTCTATATTCTTTGTTCTGCTATGTGATACATGATTTTTAGCAATAGAAATAGCACCTGTAGAATCACAAAATAGTGGAGTTCTACTTACCTTGAGACCATAGTCTTCAAGTTGATGTTGAATCCATAAAAGCTGAGCATAGTAGCTGCCTGCAGCAATATACTCAGACTCTGCAGTGGAAATTGCCACACTTGTCTGCTTCTTGCTGCTCCATAACACCAATCTACCACCTAGAAACTGACATGTGCCAGTGGTGCTCTTTCTATCTTCTTTGCAACCTGCAAAGTCAGCATCTGAAAAACCAGTCAGTAGAAAGTCTTTATTCTTAGGGTACCAAAGACCAAGATTAGGTGTGCCCTTAAGATATCTCAAAATTCTTTTAACTGCAGTATAGTGAGATTCTTTAGGGCTAGCTTGGTACCTAGCACAGACACATGTAACATACATAATGTATGGTCTACTGGCAGTTAAGTATAGAAGGGAGTCAATTATCCCTCTATACAAATACTCATCTACATGTTTTCCTGCATCATCTTTGCCTAAAGGCATACTTGTCCCCATTGTAGTTCTCATGGTGGTGGATGACTCCATAACATATTTCTTAATTAACTACTTGGTGAACTTAGACTGTGATATGGACAAGCCATCATCAGTCTGTCTTACTTGGAGTCCCAAGAAGAATTTGAGCTCACCCATACTGCTCATCTCAAACTTCCCTTGCATAAGTTTTGCAAACTTCCTACAAAGGTTGTTTTCTATAGATCCAAAGATTATGTCATCAACATAAATCTATACTAGGATCATCTTGCCCTTTGACTCTCTAAGAAATAGAGTCTTGTCTATTTTCCCCCTTGAAAATTTATTTTCAATGAGGAAGATAGACAATGTTTCATACCAAGCCCTGGGGGCTTGTTTCAAACCATATAAGGCTTTCTTAAGTCTATAAACATAATCAGGATAAAGTGGATCAACAAAACCTGAGGGTTGTTGAACATAGACTTCTTCTTTCAAATTACCATTTAGGAAAGCTGACTTGACATCCATTTGGTATACTTTGAAACCTTGGAAAGCAGCAAAGGCAAGGAATAGCCTTATTGCTTCCAACCTTTCCATTGGGGCAAATGTCTGACAAAGTCAATGCCCTCCTCCAGTCTATAACCTTTGGCAACCGGTCTTGCTTTGTTCTTCACTATGATGCCATTTTCATCTAGTTTATTCCTGTAGATCCACTTTGTCTCAATAATATTATGATCCTTTGGTTTTGGAACCAGCTCCCATACTTTACACCTTATGAATTGATTCAGCTTCTCCTGCATTGCATCAATCCAGTTGGACTCTTGTATGGCTTTTTCAAATCTCTTTGGTTCCACCTGTGATAGGAAACTTGAGCAAAACACTATATTCATGTGTTTGCTTCTAGTTTGCACACCATGTCTGGGATCAACAATAATTTGGTGTGCTGGATGATCCTTTAGATTCCTTATTGCTGGAGACATTCTATCAGCATTTTGAACTTCTTCACTTTCTTCATCATGTTGAACTTCATTGTCTTCAATGTCAGCCTGTGGACCTTATACTCCCCCTGGACAGCAACCATCATTTTCCACATCCTGCCTTGCAGTTTGGTCTTCATTAATGGTCAGCATGTCCAACTTTTCTTTTAAACCTGTTGAGCTACAAAAATTACAAGACAACTCACAGTTAACTAGCTCAGATTCATCAAACACTACATGTACAGATTCCTCTACAACTTGTGTAGTCAAGTTGTAGACCCTATATGCCTTACTGTTATTGCTGTACCCAACAAATATCCCATCTTGGGATTTGGAAGCAAACTTAGTTAGGTGAGACTTGCCAGTATTAAGCGCATAACACCTGCTACCAAAGATCCTAAAGTAGGATCTGTTTGGTTTTCTGCCCTTCATAATCTCATAAGGAGTCTTTTTGTGGTTTTTAGTTATAGATGGTCTATTGAGAACATGACAAGCAGTATTTACTGCCTCAGCCCAGAAATATTCTGGGAAAGAAGTGCCACTTAGTAGAGTTCTACCTGCCTTAATAAGAGTCCTATTCTTTCTTTCAGCAATTCCATTTTACTGAGGTGTTCTAGGCCTAATGAATCCCTAATTCTTCACAAAACCTTGTCATACACTAAGAGTGAAATTCAGTTCCATGGTCACTTCTGATTTTGACCACTGAATTGTTAAGTTCATTATGAATTTGTTTAACAAAGTTATGAAAGACAGTAGGGGTTTCAGATTTCTGCCTCAAAAAAAAAACTCATGTAAATCTAGAATAGTCATCTACTACCACAAAAGTATAGACTTTCCTACCTAGACTATGAACTAGCATAGGACCAAATAAATCCATATGCAAGAGGTACAAACACCTCACAGAGTCTTTGGTATCAAGACTATGAAAAGAGAGTTTCATAACTCTAAACTATAGAGTTGGTCTATAGTCTTATAGTTCAGATGAGCTAGCCTCTTGTGTCATTGGACACACTGAGATGGTTTCACATCTGCAACTAAACATACATGAGAGTTCATGTTATCATAATCCAAATTTAAACAATAAACATTCCCTCTTCTATAACCAGACAAGATCACCTTCTGATCACTAGTCCTTTTGATCTGACACTCATTCTTAATAAATGAAGTGTCATACACAAGATCACTCAGCTGACTTATGCTTATTAAGTTATGTTTCAAATCTTTTACATAAGCCACTTGAGTGATTGTTATAGAACTAGTAGAAATGTTACCAAACCCTTTTATGACCCCTTTTTCTGATCCACCAAAGATCACTTTGGGTCCACTCTCTATGGGAGTATTGTCCTTTAACATTCTTCTTGTTCCAGTCATGTGCCTGGAACATCCACTGTTCAAGTACCATATAGGGGTATGGCAACTTGGACCCATCTACAGCAAATAAAATTAATTTACCTTAGAACCCCAATGTTTATTGGGTTCTAGGTTCAAGTTAGATTGAAACATGATATTCTTACCAGCAGCCTTCCTCACAGGTAAGCTGGCATTCTTCCTGACACTGGTGTTATGCTAGCAATCCATGGCATAATGCCCTATCTTACCACAGCACCAGCACTCATATCTATTATACCTCTTTTAGGTACAGTTTTAACAGCATTGCTGTCAGCTATTCTTAACACTGTTGGTATAGTGGTTCTTTGCTTGAGTACTGGAGCTACACCCTTGTCATTCAGAATATCAAGCTTACCATAACCATGTATGATATCATGATCATATCTATTAGTTGGCTGCCACACTTTTCTGAAAGAAATGGGGGGTTTGAAGGCTAGAGGCTGTACTGGGGCCTTGCCTTTTCTTTTGGAATTGGCAACACTTGTATTTCCCTTAAAGACCAATCCAGTCTTACCCTTTTTGGGAATAAAGTCATCAATTAAAGGTAAGATTGATTTTGGCTTAGAGAATTTAGCCACCAGATCCTTTTCCTTCTGAAGTTTGACTTCCAGACTTTTGATTTGATCATTCTTGAATATAATAGTACTCATCTGAATAACAGTTATGTTTTTCAGTTTGGCTACTTCATTCATTTTTAGATCCAGCATTTTTTCTGAATCTAATGCAGTCAGCTTAAGAGCAGCAATTTCCTTGGCCTGTGCTTTGTTAAGGATTCAGCTTTTCTTAAGTGCTTGCAGCAGGTCACCATATTCATCAATAAGTTGATGAACATCTCCGTCAGATTCAGATTCATCCACATCTCTTGATGCAGATGCTTCAGATTCTGAACCAGTATATTAATCAGAAATTATTGAAGAATTGTTTACCTTACTAGGTCAAGGCTGGTCCTGACACTAATCTTCTTCTGTCAAGGCCATCAGCCTTTTACAACAATGTTCTTCAATTCCATTTACTGAGTCCAACAATTTCAAGAACTCAGCCTCTTCTGCATCATCTTCAGTTGCCAACAGTCCTATGTATGCTTCAGCTTCAGCTTCAGCCTTAGAATCTGATGATGAAGAATCTGACCAGCTTTTTTGCTTCTTTGCAACAAAGGATTTCTCCTTCTTACCCTTATTTTTTTGTTTCTTCTTACCATTAGATTCTTTCCTTTTGTCAGGACAATCAGCTACCACATGTCCAGGCCTGTTGCAACAATAGCAAACGATCTTAGTTGAAGATAATTTACTAGGTTTACAGCCATACCTGTCCTTCCTAGAGGAATTCTTTTTCTGATAGTAACCATCCTTGGATTGTGAGGAGTATGGCTTGGATCTCCACTATTTCTTCTTCAAGAACCTTTGAAATTGTTTTGGTAGAGCAGCTAAGTCTTCATCAGAATTTGGACTATCTGATTTGTGACTGTCAGAACTTTCTGAAACTACTTCTGCAAATTTCCTAGGAGGAGATGGAGACATCCTCCTATCCTTTCTTATGGCTTCAGTCTTGAAAGCCACTGACTTATCTTTATAATCAACTTTATTACTTTTCTCCTCCTCCTTTCTGACCATCAGCTGCATCTCATATGAAAGCAGTTTGCCAAATAATGTTGGATGTGAGATTTCTGCTAATCTGACCACTTCCCTAATGGAACATATCTTGGTGTCCCAGTCCTTAGTTAATGATCTCAGAAACTTATTATTTAACTCATGTGTGCTGAATACTCTTCCATATGACATCAGTTCATTAACTATTCTGAAGAACTTCTCGTAACATTCAGTTATGCTGTCTGTTTTAGATTGTCTAAAACTTTCATACTCCTGATTCAGCATAGACTTTCTGTCTTCTCTCACCTCTTCTGAACCATCCATGTAGACAATCAGGGTGTCCAACATTTCTTTGAAGGTCTTGCAGTGAATCAAATTTTGGAATGTTGAATCATCTATAACACTGACTATTATATTCTGTGCTCTCTTATCCATAGTAGCCAAGATGATCCCATCCTTTGTCATTTCAGAATACTCCTTTGGTGTCCTGAGATTTGCATCAAAAACTGAGACTTTCATTGGGATGAATGGCCCTTCTTTGACTGTCATATAGATTCTTGGATCTGAAGCTTCCATAAACAATCTAACTCTTTCTTTCCATATGCCAAAAATCTCTTTCCTGTATATAGGTAACTTCATGGAACCAAACTTCTTATGATTCTCAATGGAACCCATTTTGCCTAAAAGATTTCTGCCTTGGAATCTACTCAGACTGTTAAGTCTATTCTTTGAACAACCTCCCTCTGATACCACTTGAAAGAATTGGTTTCAAGATGTTCTATACACCTAGAGGGGGGTGAATAGGTTTAATTCTTTTTCTGACTTAGGCAGATAATTCTATCTAATTTAGCAATTTATTCATCAGAAAACTCAGCACAGCATTCACATACACACAACATTCCACAGATTGAACACCAGTTTTATAGTGGTTCCCCAAATGATGGGTACATCCACTTTCCTCCTTCGCCTATCTAGCAGTGTACTAGATTCGGCCTAACTTCCTTCCTTCTTCTCCGATCCGCAGATCTTACAGCTCAGAACCAAGACTGGTTCCTATAACTCAGAGTGAATCCACACTCCTACAACTCAGGCACATGCCCTACCTCAGTCTCTTCCACAGGCCTACAACTCAGAGTGACACCCCACTCCTATAACTCAGGAAAAAGCCCTACCTCAGCCTCTTTCACAGGCCTACAACTCAGGGAACAGATTCCCCTACCTTAGGCACTCAGCCATACCTCAGCCTTTATAATTTAGGCTTACAACTCAGAGATGTAAATCTCCTACACTCAGATCTATTATAGATCCTACAAGAGTTATTTGATGAAAAAGATAATGATATCTTCAACCAGATGGAGAGAGAATTGGTTGAAGGCTTCTTGATCAGTTCTTGATAAAACTGATTACTTATGGATCAACCTGTCTTAGCTTTCTTCAAAGATTCTTGAATTTGAACAAAGTAGGGTTGATCTTCTTGGTGTTGGAGTTGATCTTCAATCAGATTCCTTCAGAAATTAATCTGAGTTCTTCTTCAGACTTGATCTGAATTCTTCAGGCACACTGTTCAGGATCTGCCTTCACTGGATAAGAACTTCTCTCCTTCTTATTTTTCTCTCTCTACAATCTGTTGACTATTTCTTCTTTCTCTACTTCTGGATCCTCAATCCTTCAGAGATTATAATTGTTTAGCTTGATTAACTGTTCTCTGTTACCTCCTCTATTATTGAGAGAGCATATCTATATATAGGCTTCATCCATGGTTACCGACTATTCCGATTCCAAACGGTCTTCTAACACCTCTGACAGATGTGATAGCAATGTCAGTAATGATAGCTGTCAAGTCTCCAGTTGTATTACTTCAACCTTCATTGTACTTTGACTCAGCAGCAGAGAATGTCGAGTGAATACTTCACATGTGTCGACACACATAGTCCATGTGTCGACACAAGTCTTGATGATGTCAACACAACTTCACTTTTACTTCTCGACACAGCTTCCGTGGAATGTGTCGACACAAGTCATGTGTGTCGACACAAACACTCCTTGTCTTGACAAAGTTGGTGTCGACACAATTCTGGTGTGTGTCGACACAAGTTTTGTGTGTCGACACAGTCGTTGTCGACAGAATTCTGGAATGTGTCGACAGCTTCTCTGTGTGTCGACACAGATCCTGATAATGTCGACACATTCTGGCCCTTAGTTTCAACACAGCGTTGTCGACAGATTTTCTGTGTGTCGACACAAATTCTGGGTGTCGACACAATCTGGCCCTTGGTGTCGACACAGCCATCCCCAAGTGTTGACACTTGGACTTAGAAAATTTTCTTCCATTTACTTACCTTGCACATGATAACTCAACACAACATCAAATACAACTTGATGCATATCATTGAGTTAGGTGAAGCTTCTCCAAATCTGGTACATATTTTCCAATGTATCCAACAAGTGATATCCCAAAGACAACTTTTAGTACGAGATACGGGAATTACGAGTTTACGGTCATGCCGTTTGGGCTGATGAATGCGCCGTAGGCCTTCATGGATTTGATGAGCATGACTTTCAGGGAGTACCTAGACCACTTTGTGATCGTCTTCATCGACGACATATTGGTGTACTCGCAGAGTGAGGAGGATCACTTTAAGCATCTATATTTGGTGTTGGAGATGCTGAGGAGTAATCAATTGTATGCCAAGTTCTCCAAATGCGAGTTTTGGTTGTCCTCAGTAGCGTTCCTTAGTCACGTAGTCAGTGGAGAGGGAATTGCGGTGGATCCGACGAAGATTATTGCAATACGAGAGTGGCCTGTGCTGTTTATGGTGTCGGAAGTCCGGAGTTTTCTGGGGCTTGCCAGATATTACAGGCACTTCGTGGAGAACTTCTTACGGATAGAATTACCCCTCAAGACTCTGATGAGGAAAGTGCAGAAGTTTGTGTGGACGCCAGAGTGCGCACGATCTTTCGAGGAGCTAAAGAGTCGGTTGACCACGACGCCTGTGCTGAGTTCGCCGAGTGGGACCAAAGTATTTGAGATCTACAGCGATGCTTCGGGCAGTGGACTGGGTTGTGTCCTACTACAGCATGGAAGTGTGATAGCATATGGCTCGCAACAGCTGAAAGTGCATGAGAGGAATTATCCGGTCCATGACTTGGAGTTCGCGGCCGTGATATTTGCCTTGAAGCTGTGGAGATACTACTTGTATGGGGTGAAGGTCGATATCTATACCGACCACAAGAGCCTGAAATACTTGTTGGATCAAAAAGATCTAAACATGCGACAAAGGAGATGCATGGAGTTCCTGGGGGACTACACGTTCAAAATTCACTATGTGCCTGGGAAAGGCAATGCAGTTGCAGACGCATTGAGTCTCATGGCTCCAGCTCAAGCCAATTGGTTGTCGGTCCATGACGAGCGGTTGGTTCGGGAGTTGGAGGCATTGGAGATCTCTTGCGTACACAAGCATCAAGTGCAGAAGCGCTTTTGAACAGGACGGAAGTTCAGTGTGACCTGGCTGATCGGATTCAGCAGGCTTTGGATTTGGATGGCTGCATGAAGCAACTCAAGATAGAGGCTTTGGATGGGTCAAATTCCCAATTTGTTGTTGAGGATGGATTGCTATGGAAAGACTGTCGTCTGTGCGTCCCAAACATTGGCAATTTGCGGGTGGAATTGTTGTACGAGGCACATCATACCAGGTACTCGATTTACCCGGGGAGCACGAAGATGTACCGCGATGTGAAGAAATTGTTCTGGTGGCCAATACTTAAGAAGTATATGGCACTGTACGTGGCGAAGTGTCAAACAGGTGCCTTAGTGAAGGCGGAGTGCCAAAAGCAGGGAGGATTCTTGAAGTCCTTGCCTAATCCAGAGTGGAAGTTCGACGATATTACTATGGACTTTGTGCATGGCTTGGCAAGGTCGCAGAAAGGAAACGATGCCATCTGGGTGGTCGTGGATCATTCGACGAAGTTGTCGCACTTCATTCTGCATAGGAAGTACGATTCTGTGGAGAAATTAGCGAAGTTATATGTGGATAACATAGTACGGCTTCACGGTGTGCCCCACAGCATCGTGAGTGACCGAGATGGGCGGTTCATGTCCAATGATTGGAGGTTGGTGCAACAAATGTTGGGAATAAAACTGAGTTTCAGCACAGCCTTTCATCCGCAAACGGATGGGCAAACCGAAAGAGTTAATAGGATAATGGAAGACATGCTTCGCATGTGCGTCTTGGATTTCGGGAAGCAGTGGGAAGATCACCTATATTTGGTGGAGTTTGCTTACAACTATAGATACCAGGCGAGCATACAAATGGTGCCCTTTGAGGCCCTTTATGGTAGAAGATGTCACACGCCGTTGTATTGGTTGGAAACAGGTGAGTCAAAGTTGTACAAGCGTCAAGAGGTGAAAGATGCAACGTCGTTGGTTAGAACGATTCGAGAGAGATTTCTAATCGCTCAGGACCGCCAAGCTAAGTACTATAACGCCAAGCATAGGAATGCGGAGTTCGCTGTCGGCGACTGGGTGTACTTGAAGATCAAGCCGTTCAAGGGTGTCTCGCGGGTGCGGCGTTTGAAGAAGCTAAGCCCGAGGTACCTTTTACTGTTTGAGGTTCTGGAGCGGATTGGCGAAGCAGCTTATCGATTGAGGCTATTAGTGGAGCTAAGTGGTCTACACGACATATTCCACACATCGGTGTTGCGAAAGGCGGTGCAAGAGCCTTCACAAGTGATTGCAGTCGATCAAGTGCTGGTTGATAATGGGTTGACGACGAAGGTCAATCCTATATGCATTGAGGACTCGGAAGTCAAGCGGCTACGCAACAAAGAGATCAGGATGGTCAAGGTCTGCTGGGACAATTGCGGTTGGGAAGAGCTCTCTTGGGAGCGAGAGCAGACCATGCTTGAGGAGTACCCGGAGTTATTTCACTCAAGTACTGTTTAAGATTTGTTTTTATCTTTCCTTTATAATTTCAGGACGAAATTCTTTTATGAGGGAGAGAGTTGTAAGTCCCCGAAACTCAAAAGAGCGGCGGGAGGCATTTTTAGCCAAGTTTGGAACTTGGTAGGGGTCACACGTGTTGAAATTTCTGAAGTGGAAGTGGTTGACGGGACAGGCCGGGCGGCCTGGGCGGACAGCTTTGGCGGACTAGGTGGACTGGGCGGACTGTTATGTGCGGCCTGGTGGAAGGTCTAGTGGAAAGCCGGCTGTCGTCTGAGCGGGTTGTTGCATGAAGTCCGCGGACTGTGCGGCCTGGTTTCTGCGGATAAGGTGTTTGTTGTTTAGCTTTGCCAAGGAGCGTCCTGAGCGGATGGAGGCTTGCGGACTGGTGCATTGTTCAGTGGCCGCGGGTGCAAGCTTGTGCTGATAGGCTGTTTGGCTCATGTCTGCGGGAAGCTTACGGACTGGTGTGTCCACGGTGTGGGCTGTTGCGGACTGTGCTTAGAGCTTGGCTGAGGCCTTGTCGAGCTCTGGTGGCACATCAGGTGCTTTGCTATGGAGGTCTTTGGCAGACTGGATTTTGAAGTCCGGGAGATGGCTGCTACGTTGGGCAGGAGTGCGAGGAACTTGCGGACTGCTGGCGGTCTATGCTAAGGTGTTTGGCGGACGGGAGTTTGAGTCCGCCATGCTCGCATTGGCCTTTGATGGTTTTGGACTTGGTCACACTCTGTGCCAAGACCATGGTGTCCGCCGTATCCGTCAAGTCCGCTGTGACCGGGCGGACTATTGCTGTCTGTTTTTGGTCGTGGACTTGTGGCGGATTGAGGTGTGAGTCTTGCGGACTGCCTCAGGTTGGTGCGGACAGCCATTGAAGGGGGTTGCTGTCCTGCAGTGGTTGGAGCTTTGCGGGCTGATGCCTTGTCCGCATAGCTTGGGCGGACTGGAGAGGGTTGGCCAATGTTTGCCTTGGTCCTGGCGGTTTTCCTTGGTATCCATCTAAGTCCTTGCGGACTCGGCGGACGGTGTTTTGCTATCGCGTGGGCTGGGGCGGTGTTTCTATCTCTAGGGCGGTGACCACAATCCTCACCTCTCCTATAAATAGGACCCCCCTGGTAGGTCTACAGTAACTTGAGTGAACAGTAAGTTGGGTTGGGCAAGGAGCTGCGGTCTGAGTTTGTCTGTCCGCGCGGATTGTTTCAGTGCTGACGTTTGATGTGTGCAGGTCGCGCGGGTTGCTTCAAGGAGCCAGGAGTTTGGCTGTGACTTCGGTCAAGTACTTGAAAGTGTGCGGTTTCTGCGGACTCAACAGGAGGTCGCTCTGCGGCTTGTCACTTTTGTTTCATCCTTGCCAGCTTCACTAACCTGTCTGCTGTCTTCAGGAGGGTAGGGGGTGTTCCTCAGTTCAGCTTCAGCAGGAGACGAATAACGGTGTGTCCGCGCGGCCTCGCGGCTTCGGCAGACTCCGTGCTATTCGGCGGATTACAGCTAAGTTCGGGCGATTTCAGCGGACTCGGCTACCTCGGCGGTCTCGGCGGACTCCGGTGCTGTCCGCCCGGCTTGTTTTTTGGTGCTTTCTGTTTACAGCTGTTATACTAGCGAAATCATGTCTCGCTATGTATGCCTCGTGTTGTAAAGAAGTGAATGCATAATAGACCTGCTTGTGCTTCCATTGTTTGTTGGGATTAACCTTTGTTCCTTTGTTTCCGCTGGTTTAACGTGAGAACTGGGTAGTTCCGAAGATATTAATTTGGTGTTTGGGCTATCTTGCTGACCATGTTAAGAGAATTTAACATGGTATCAGAGCCAGGTTCAGTTGCGTGAGCGGAAGTCAGCCAGTGTTGTTACTCAGTGATTGAGTGGTGATCAACCTGTGTTGTTGCTCAGAGGTGCTGAAAGGTTGCCAACAGGTGTTGCAATGGAAGGGAGTTTTGCAAGAGGTCTTGGCATTGAACTCTTAACGCCGACTAACTTCAAGAAGTGGAAGTCGTGCATGAAGAGTTATCTTCTTGGGGAGGAGCTGTGGGAAGTCGTCGGTGGTGATGACAGCCAGGAAGTCATTGCTGCTTTCGGTACTGCTGAGCAGGTTAGGCTCTGGAGAAGAACAAATGCTAAGGCGGAGTTCATTCTGAAGAGAGCCGTGTCTCCGGAACTGTTTGATCACATCGTTGGATGTGAGTCGGCTGTTGATATTTGGACAACCATTGATGAGTTGTTCGATAGGAAGAATGTGGCGTGGCTTCAGTTCCTGGAGAATGAGTTAGCCAGTGCAACTCAGGGAGATCTTTCCATCTCCAAGTACTTCTTAAAGATGAAGAGCTTGTGTGCTGAGCTGTCAGCACTGGATCCTGATGAGCCTATCTCTGTGGCAAAGATGAAAAGGCACATTATCCGCGACTTGCGGAAGGAGTTTGTGGCCTTTGTCACATCTGTTCAAGTGTGGGCTACTCAGCCGTCGTTGCTTGAGCTGGAGAATCTGCTTGCCAAGCAGGAGAGCTTAGCAAGGCAGATGGCTGGAGTAAACCTGAATCAGGAAGGCAGCGAAGCTCTCTTCTCAGACAAGAAGAAAGGATGGGAAGGGAAGAAGAAGAAGAAGGTGCAGGCCGCTGGTGAGAAGGAGACTTCAACTTCATATCCACCGGAGAGGAGCAATGCTCCTAAGGACTGGAAGAAGAACTTGAAGTGCTACCGGTGTCATCAGCGAGGGCACTTCAAGCGGGACTGCAAGATCAAACTGCAGCCTGTGCATACTGCAGGAAAGGAGGAAGCTTGCTCGAGAAGTGAAGAAGCAGAATGGGGCGGAGCCTTCATGACGGGCACTTGTGTCCGGGCCTTGTCTGCTGAGGACTTCAACAGCGAGTGGATCGTGGACTCCGGGTGTGGTCATCACCTCACCGGAGACAAATCGAAGTTCACCTCCATGCAGGCTTACTCAGGTAATGAAGCTATTATCACTGCTGATAATACTGTTTATGCAGTAGAGAAAGAGGGGGTCATGTCTTTGGGTAGTGATCAGGGGCATGTTGGCATGGACAAGCTGAAGGCGATGGCGAGTAGAAGTCTGGTGAAGGGGTTGCCGAAGTTGTCCTCCTTTGGTGATGGGCATGTTTGCGCGGGCTGCCCATACGGGAAGGCACATCGCCTTCCGTTTGATAAATCACAAACAAGGAGCAAGAAACCACTGGAGTGCATTCATGGCGACTTGATGGGACCGACGGTTACTGTCAGCCTTGGTGGAAGCAGATACATGCTTGTCTTGGTTGATGACTACTCAAGGTATACTTGGGTGTACCTCTTAAAGGAGAAGTCGGAAGCCTTCTGTTTGTTTGTGGAGTTCAAGAAGTTGGTAGAAGGACGGCTTGGCTTGCGGATTAAGAAGTTTAGAACTGATAACGGGGGTGAGTTTGTCTCCTCTGAGTTTTATAACTTCTGCAGGAAGCACGGGATCCAACGGGAGCTTACTTGTTCTCACACTCCTCAACAAAATGGGGTAGCGGAGCGGAAGATCCGTCATCTGACGGAGACCTGCAAATGCTGGCTTGATGCGAAAGATATCCCAAGGTCCTTTTGGGCGGAGGGGATGTCTTGTGCTGCTTATGTTATCAACCGGATGCCACTCAGCCCTATCAACATGAAGACTCCTTTTGAGCTATTGCTGAAGGAGAAGCCGAGTGTTGGACACCTTCGGGTGTTCGGTTCAACTTGCTACGTGCATGTCTCGGATGCTTCACGGACAAAGCAGGATGCGAAGTCAAGGAAGCTTGTCTTTGTTGGCTACAATGAGCGGAAGAAGGGATGGAAATGCATGGACCCTATGATGAAGAAGTTCGTGGTGTCAAGAGACGTTGTCTTTGACGAGCTGATGTCATATGGAGGTGGCTCGGTTGAGCTAACCGGAAGTAGCAAGGTTAATGAAGCACCGGTGGTGGCTGCTGAAGGCTTGGAAGAGGAGCTTGCTGTTTCACCAGCAGCTCCTGTTGCTTCTAACTCCGAGGTTGAGCCTTCTGGCTCAGGAAGCAGTGGGAGCACTGCTCAGTGCTTTCCCCAGGTAGGAGTGGAGCCCGAAGAAGCAACGGAAGAAGTGAGCAAGGAGCCGATTATTCGGAGATCGAAGAGGGTGGTTAAGCCACCGGCTCGGTACTGTGATGGGAATGCAGTGAGCTTTGTCTCCTGCTTCTTTGCAGGTCCTCTGGATGAGCGAGAGCCTGCAAGCTTCAACGAGGCCACTGGAGTAAAGGAGTGGGAAGATGCCATGAAAGAAGAGATTGATGCTCTGAAGAATTATGAAACCTGGGATCTTGTGCCCAAGGTTGATGACATTACTCCGGTTACTTGCAAGTGGGTATACAAGTTGAAGAAGAAGGATGATGGGAGCATTGATCGATTCAAGGCTCGCCTGGTCGCTAGAGGATTCTCACAGCAGTATGGAGAAGACTATGAGGAGACATTCAGTCCAGTTTCGAAGATGACTTCAGTAAGAGTGGTGATCGCCTTGGCTGCTAGCAAGGGATGGAGGTTGTGACAACTCGATGTGAAGAATGCCTTTCTTTACGGAGAGATTGACAAGGACATCTTCATGGATCAGCCGCTTGGTTTTGTCTCTGAAAAGCATCCGGACTATGTCTGTAAACTCAGGAAGGCTCTCTATGGGTTGAAGCAAGCTCTTAGAGCTTGGTATGGGAAGATTGCAGAGTACTTGCAATTCTGTGGATACCTTGCTTCTAACTCGGATTCAAGCTTATTCGTCAAGAAGAAGGGGGAGCTACAAGTCTTGGTCCTGCTGTATGTGGATGACATGATCATCACAGGGAACTCGGAGGGGGAAGTAGCAAGGCTCAGGGCTGAGCTTGCTATACGCTTCGAGATGAAATACTTGGGAGAGTTGCATCACTTTCTCGGTCTTGAAGTGGAGAGGAAGGAGTGCGGGGTTCTCATTTGCCAGAAAGGGTATGCTGATCGCATTGTGAAGCGGTTCGGCATGGGCGAAGGGAAGAAGTGCTCTACTCCACTGGAACCTGGGCTAAAGCTTCGACGAGATGAGGGAAGGGTTCTCATTGATCCCTTGGTGTTCAGGGCTCTTGTTGGGAGCTTGATCTACCTGACGATTACAAGGCCGGACATTGCTTATGCTGTTGGCCGAGTAAGTCGGTATATGGCTGAACCAAGGCAATCTCATCTAGTGGCGGCAAAGGGTATTCTGAAATATGTCAAGGCTTCTTCTGACATGGGACTCCTCTATGGAAGGGACTCGAAGTTTGTGTTGCTCGGGTACACGGATGCTGACTATGGAGGTGATTCGGATGATCGATGGTCCACTTCAGGTTATGTGTTCACTTGCGGTTCAGCTAGCATCTCGTGGTGTAGCAAGAAGCAGGACTCGGTGTCGTTTTCATCCACGGAGGCGGAGTATAAGGCTTCGGCCTTGGCTGCTCGGGAAGTCGTTTGGTTGAGGAGGCTTATAGAGGATGTTCATGAAGAAGTGCAAGGGCCTACTTTACTTCGGGGTGACAATGAGAGTGCTCTCAAACTGGTTAACAATCCAGTGTGTCACGCCAGGACCAAGCATATAGAGATTGATCACCATTTCATCAGGGAGAAGGTGTTGGAAGGATCTCTATTGGTCAGGCATGTTCGGAGTGAAGATAATCTTGCTGACATCTTCACAAAGCCACTGTCGAAGGGGCCTTTTGAGCGCTTGCGCAGCTTGCTGGGCTTGGTCACCACTTCCCACTTCAAGGGGGAGTGTTGAAATTTGTGAAGTGGAAGTGGTTGACGGGACCGGCCGGGCAGCTTGGGCGGACAGCTTGGGCGGACTAGGCGGACTGGGCGGACTGTGATGTGCGGCCTGGTGGAAGGTCTAGTGGAAAGCCGGTTATCGTCTGAGCGGGTTGTTGCATTGAGTCCGCGGACTGTGCGGCCTGGTTTCTGTGGATAAGGTGTTTGCTGTTTGGCTTTGCCAAGGAGCGGCCTGAGCGGATGGAGTCTTGCGGACTGGTGCATTGTTCAGTGGCCGCGGGTGCAAGCTTGTGCTGATAGGCGGTTTGGCTGATGTCCGCGGGAAGCTTGCGGACTGGTGTGTCCGCGGTGTGGGCTGTTGCGGACTGTGCTTAGAGCTTGGCTGAGGCCTTGTTGAGCTCTGGTGGAACAGCAGGTGCTTTGCTGTGGAGGTCTTTGGCGGACTGGATTTTGAAGTCCGGGAGATGGCTGCTGCGTTGGGCAGGAGTGCGAGGAACTTGCGGACTGCTGGCGGTCTGTGCTAAGGTGTTTGGCGGACGGGAGTTTGAGTCCGCCATGCTCGCATTGGCCTTTGATGGTTTTGGACTTGGTCACACTCTGTGCCAAGACCATGGTGTCCGCCGTATCCGTCAAGTCCGCTGTGACCGGGCAGACTGTTGTTGTCTGTTTTTGGTCGTGGACTTGTGGCGGATTGAGTTGTGAGTCTTGCGGACTGCCTCGGGTTGGTGCGGACAGCAATTAAAGGGGGTTGTTGTCCTGCAGTGGTTGGAGCTTTGCGGGCAGATGCCTTGTCCGCATAACTTGGGCGGACTAGAGAGGGTTCGCCAATATTTGCCTTGCTCCTGGCGGTTTTCCTTGGTATCCGGCTAAGTCCTTGCGGACTCGGCGGACGGTGTTTTACTATCGCGCGGGCTGGGGCGGTGTTTCTATCTCTAGGGCGGTGACCACACTCCTCACCTCGCGTATAAATAGGACCCCCCTGGCAGGTTTACAGTAACTTGAGTGAACAGTAAGTTAGGTTGGGCAAGGAGCTGCGGTCTGAGTTTGTTTGTCCGCGCGGATTGTTTCAGTGCTGACGTTTGCTGTGTGCAGGTCGCATGGGTTGCTTCAAGGAGCCAGGAGTTTGGCTGTGACTTCGGTCAAGTACTTGGAAGTGTGCGGTTTCTGCGGACTCAGTAGGAGGTCGCTCTGCGGCTTGTCAGTTCTGTTTCATCCTTGCCAGCTTCAATAACCTGTCCGCCGGCTTCAGGCGGGTAGGGGGTGTTCCTCAGTTCAGCTTTAGCAGGAGACGAATAACGGTGTGTCCGCGCGGCCTCGCGGCTTCGGCGGACTCCGTGTTATTCGGCGGATTACAGCTAAGTTCGGGCGATTTCAGCGGACTCGGTGACCTCGGCAGTCTCGGCGGACTCCGGTGCTGTCCGCCCGGCTTGTTTTTTGGTGCTTTCTGTTTACAGCTGTTATACTAGAGAAATCATGTCTCCCTATGTATGTCTTGTGTTGTATAGAAGTGAATGCATAATAGACCTGCTTGTGCATCCATTGTTTGTTGGGATTAACCTTTGTTCCTTGGTTTCCGCTGGTTCAACGTGAGGACTGGGTAGTTTCGAAGATATTAATTTGGCATTTGGGCTATCTTGCTGACCACGTTGAGAAACTTTAACAACACGGTCTGGGACACGGTCGTGTCCCAGGGGCGTGTCATGCTCGGGTCGATGATCTGGCCGAAAGGTCAACGAATTTGGAGTCGACGATCGTCGAGCAGTGCACACGGCCTGAGACACGGGCATGTCCCAGGACGTGTCCTTCTCGGGTGGTTGGGCAAGTTGTGTTGGGGGAGAAACACGGCCTGGAGCCCAGGCGTGTTCGGGTTTGACACGGGCATGTTAAATTGGACACGGGCGTGTCCAATACCCGTGTCCTTCCCGGGTTGGTGTTGGTCCTATGTCGATGGAGTAACACGGCACACTACACGGCCGTGTACTGTTTGATACGGGCGTGTCAAGTTTGACACGGGCGTGTCGGGTGCCCGTGTTCTTTTCGGGACGCATCAGTTTCGACGGCAAATGGGGAATAAGGCCTTGGACACGGGCGTGTCACAAGCCGTGTTTGACCCAGGTCTTGGATTTCAAGTCCGAATCGTGGTCATCCGTTTCCTTATTTTGGGATCTAACGACTGAGGGTTGTTCCTGCTTGGTTATACCCGGGAATAGGGTTTCAAAGTCCTCATTTCTCTTACTCAATCTCTCCTAAAGTTTTAGAGAGAGGGGAGAGCAAGGAAGAAGAAGGAGGCTAGATCCGGTCACCGGCGGAGCTTCGAAGCTAAAACTCGCAAGCCGACTTCGGATCTACAAAGGCGAGGACATTGCGGTGCTTTTCATTCGCATGGATTTCCATGACGCCAAGGAAAAATGCTAGGGTAACGATTCTCATCCGAGGACATGTGAAGTCCTTGTTTTCCTTTGCATAGGAAGCTCGCTCTCACGAGTTTGTGGTGAGTTTGAGGCGTTCCTTCGGGTAGACATGAATAGTCCCCGTTGTGTACATGTAGAGTCCGTAATCGAGAACGGACATAGGCATGATGTGTCAAGCCTACCCGGACAAGATGGTCTGGATCGATGATGTTGCATTGTATGAATGGCCGGAGAAGACTCTGCGCGAATGATTATTTTTCGGTTTTTTCTACGTGGTAGATTGCAACAGGGAGCCTTGGGGATTAACTCCAAGGTGCACCCGGAAAACTGGGCAGATGCGTGATTCTGCCAACATGGTGGCATGGTAGCCAACTTGAACATAACTGGGTTATGTGATGTGTGTAAATGATTTGGGACTCGGGGAGCTAACCCGCGCATATTGCTTTAATTGACGTTGTGGTGTGAGCAACGGGTTAAGCGGAACTGTGTCTGGTCTATGTCGTTCGGTACAAGCGACCTAAAGCTATGTGGTACTTGCCGTTGGCATAGATAGTAGGTCTCAGGTTGTCTAGGGCTTAAATTGACATGACATCGACCAGAAGGACCTAAATGCTCGCAAGATTGGCCGTCCAAGTGGCGGTGGTGAGACCGAGTTGTCTATGGCTTAAATTGACGTGACATTGACCGGTTTACCGAAACTATGCCCTGAGAGCACGAGGTGTGTGGCCGTGTATGCCAATGCCTGTGATGAAGTGTTTACACTATACTGATTGGTTATGCTAACAAAGTGCAGGGAAAGTAGCATTGCCGCCCTGAGTTTGCGGGCAGGATCGTTATAATTTGGTCAGCATAGCTGACCGTTGGTTTTGTTTGCCACCATTGCGGTGGATTATTGCTTGTAGGTGCTGCGGAGCCAAGTGCTAAATAGCGGGCAAAAACCCTCGTTGCTGAGCCGGACCTCGAAGGCCTAATTTGAGTGTTTACTTTATTATTCATGTGTGACCGGCCTGCGTGCCGAGGTTTCGAAAACACTGTAATTTGAGTAAACAATTGTAAGGCCTTAAGGCCATTGTACTTGTGTATTGTACCTTCATTCCTATTGGGTTTTGTAGTGGACATTCATGCTTATGGTTGTGTTCTTTGTTTTGCAATCTTTAAATTGCTTCTGCTAGACTGTACTCTTTGTAGGACGTTGGTTATTAGTTGGATGGTTTCCATTGAGTAACCTCCCGGTCTGTCTGTGGTATATGGCGTCGGGCCCCGGCCGGACCTACTGCTCTATGCTATGTGACGGATAGGGGGTGTTACACAACCTATCCTGATATCAAACTCTCGAGCCTCTAGCTTGCATGGCTTACTGTCTCGAAACCCTCCAACCCTTCACGTGTGAGATTGTCACATCGTTCTCTTAACCTATTAGACAACTCTTGTCTAAAGCTTATTACACCTAACAACTTAGGATTAGTCCTTGGACTGCACAGGGCATGCCCGGTGAAGGACTCTCGGGGGCACAAGGAACTACGATGGGATGAAGCCCAAAGCTCACTTTCTCAAGGACACTTACTCTTATTAGTGTTTACCCATTATTCATACCCAACTCTCGTTGTTACTCTGGTGTGAACCTAATGACTTAAGGTATTATTGGGAGAGCGGCGGTCTTCCGTCGGTCTCTGTTCTAGTTATTCTCCTTTGGATTTTGCCCTCTAACACTCGTTACTAAGTAGTGACTTACTTGACGCCAACCAGAGTTTCAACTTTCCAATTAAATTCTCTTTCTAACCACTTTTCATATCCCCTTGTGGGTCCTTGTGTTACACCCTACTTTTGTTATACACAGCCCACGACCTAACATTTACCTATGTGATATGACTTCCAAATCCCTTAAGCCAGATGCCCCTAATTATTTATCATGGGTAGGTATGGCGTATGATGTTGACCATTCAAGATTTCACTACTTTTCTAAGTAATTAAGGCCCTATATTAATTCTTTTAATTGAGTGACCTAAGTCACTTTGTACATGATGTACTAAATACAATGGTTCCATAGATCTAAGAAATTTACCTGGTGTTCAATGAGGTTAAATATGACTGTCTACCAGAGTTCATAACTTTCGCAAGTAAATTTCTATATAATTTCCATTTATGATTAAAATCACAATTTGACCATTTTTCAAATGAATTACATCAACTATACAATCAAAATTTCTATGAAAATTACTGGAGGCCAATATTGATATAATAAAACATCATATAGAAATAAATGACTCTAAACAGTGATTTGACCTAGCAAAATTTCATAATTATAATATTACCAAAATGCCACTACTTAAATTTTCAACATACATATTCACCCATAAATTCTAAGATAATTACCCAAGGGTTTAATCATAGGAATGAGATATCATAAATTTTCTCATAAATTTTCCAGCAAAATTTCCTTTACTTTTTATTAATTTTCAAGAAGGGGCAATAATGTAATTCTACTAAAAACTAAAGGTAAAATTTTCAAACAAGCTAATAAAATTTTCCAGAGATGTATGATGTCCTATTAGGTCTTGTGTCAGAGTTTTAGAATTTATAAGAGTACTTATCCCTCTTTTCAATTTTTATTTCCAAAAGGACATAATTTCCAATAATTCCAAATAATGAGATTTTTGATCCCAAAAATCTCATACTTCCTATGGGAGGTGTAATGCATCCTTATACGACTCTGTCCAGAGTTTCATGGACATGCATTTTGCCAAATGGGCTAAATTTCCATTTTCCCATTTCTACTATAGGCACACCAAATTTCAATATACCTTCATCATGCATGTTGGATTTCCCAAACATGGAGAGGTCGAAATGGCCTAAAATTTTTACCATGGTCATATAATGACCCAATGGCCATGCCACCCAAATTTGAGGGCATTTGGAGTTGTAGATCTCCTAAAATTTAATTAATTTAATAAATGATATTCTCCAAAAACTATGGAAAAATTGTTTCCAAAAATTTTCATTTTTGGTCAGTACCTAAGTATGACCTTATCACATGCATGACCAAAATATTAGGTCATGTGGACATATGGTTTGGCTTGGGTACTCATTTAAATATCTGCCCTAGCCTAGGAGCAGTCTTGGTAGAATGGCCCTACAGGGGGCTGTATTGCTCTAAATTATAACATTAGGGTGTCATGTTAAAGGTACGACCTAAGGATACATTTTATATGTTGAACATGTTTCCTTAATCTGCCTCTAAGAGGCCTAAAAATAGCCCGCAAGATACAAAATAAAGTGTGACAGAATACTAAAGTTTGATATATTAATACAACACGAATCTTAAAGCAATAAAGGAGGGCATCCGTTCATCTTCCTCCTCCAGCCAAGGGCCGAGATTGCCCCGACTTGTAGCACCTTCAACTTGCATTTACCGGTCATTCAGCCACCTCCCTGGCCTGCAAACACTACCACCACCTACGTTGAGGTGGGGGCTAACGTTTGGCGGCAACTTGGGCGCCGGAGGCGGAGGTTTCCGGCAAACCCGAGCTCCTTCAAAACCATGGATTTTATCCCACACCTCACATGGATCCAAGATTAATTGAGCTCTAAATCTCTCCGAAATGATCTAGGAATCTAGCACAGAGGGAGAGGAGGAGAAACGGAACTAGATGCGAGCTTGGCGGCATGTGCGGTGGTGGTGCGCCATGGCGGACGATCTCCCCAGCAAGTTTGCTCGTTTCCTGGATTCTTCAGCAAAATGCTTGCTCCAGCAGTCGATCTCCACTCCTATCAACCTTCTGAATCTTATGGTGGGCTTTGTTTTGGTTGGCAGTGGCTGGTTCATGGGTTTAGTTTAAGGGGGTGGCCGGCCTTGAGCATAGGTTGCTCCTCCTCACCTCCAGGTGGCCACTAGCCCCTAAAAGCTGCTGGAATTGAGCTTGGGAGCTCAGCCACATGCTTTGGCAGAGGGAAGGATGGCCAAGTGGCCTCCATTCCCCTTTTCGTCCATTCTCTCTCTTCCCCTTTACACAAAAAGCTCCCTTGCATGTCACTACCCTTCAAATTCAGAGGGTAGGGGTTGTAAATGTGTACTTGGGCTAGTCATGGGCCTTGACTTATGGGCTTAGCCCTTTGGGAATGGACTTGGTATTCAAATCCTTTAAATAGGCCTAAGGTTGACCAAGTTGACTTCTATGGTTGACTTGGTCAACTTGATGGGTGGTCTGGCCCAACTTGATGCTCATGGACCCAATGACATCACCCTACCTTGATTAGGTCATGTTGATGCCCCTCTTGGGCTAATTGGGCCCATAGGTGTGGGTTTGACCTAATTAGTGTTAAGGTTGATTTGGGGTCAACTTGGGTCAATGGGTGACCCAATGATGTGGCCTTAGGTTCAATTAGATTGTTTTTATGGTTAGGGGCATAGTGGTGGGGCCAATATGAGCCAATGATTCCATATTGGGCTAGTTTGACTTGATTTGAACTGAGCCCTATAGTGGGAACTATGTAAATACACTCTATCTCTATCTGTCAAACTGTAAGACCCCCCTCCCGGATCCCAAAACACAGCACAAAGGGGGTCTTATGCCCAGAACAGCCGGCTTGCGGTAGCATTAGCACACGAGCTAACCTGTATCACAAGATGCCTATTCTGCCGGCTACAACCAATATCAATATATATATGCCAACCTAACCAAATATAATAGGAGAAGTCAAATCCACACAAAGTATATATAAGTCCAAAGTACATCAAAATAGAGAAGCTAAAACATGCTTCAACAATATCAGAGTATAGATAATAAACGCCCAATGGGGCTACATCAAAGTCGCTCAACAAAACTCACATCAGTAACCGACGATAGCGACGACACCGTCACTTCAGACCCTGTCATCCTGGCCTAGCTGTCCTACTGCAAAGTTTGTGGCTGCTCTACATGCGGGGAGACCTCCTAAAAAGGAAGACATAGCAACCGTTAGTCGAAAAGACTAAGTGGCTTCACATCCGCTCCCCCGGCGACTCCTCGGCACCGGGCGAAGAAAAGAGCAAGGGTACAAAGTATAATAAATAGTGTAATAGGAACAAGTATGTGGTAATGGTACAATAAGATTAATAGCATTTTATTCTAGAAGTTCTACATGATCAATAACAAACCATCAAGTACAAGTAACTACAGTAGAAAAGTAACTTAACTTATAAGAATGCACATACAAGATTATAAGTTAAGGATCGGTTTACATAAAGTAACTCATCATATAGGAGTGCCCATACAAACCTATACGATGAGGATCTTGTTGTACAATGTTATGAAATGGTATGTATGCTATGAAATGACTCACCCATGATCACACATATGCAACCGCTATGTCGACACAGACTATAGTTCCCACTTTTCGAGCAGGTAGCTAACCTCTCGGGCATCAACCGTCATGGTCAGGCGGTGACATTAGAGTGGGCATCTCTACTTCTAAGCGGGCATCCACACTACATCACTTAGGCCTCCGTACGCCTCAACAGTAAGAACACAATAGCGGAGCCCATGCGTACTATGGCCCAGCGGGGGTCTCAGGTAGATGAGCACCGAGAACACAGCCCTGAACTGGCTGTGTTACCCGAAAGGGGCCTCAGAAGAAAGAACGAGGACACAACCCAACAGTTCACTTGGCACAGAAGGAGCCCCGGGACGTGAACACCGAGGACCAAGCCCAACCGTCCAAAGTCTAACTGTCAACTCCCATCGGTGTGATGATCGGCGAGCCCGTAGACCTGCCACACTATCCTCAACCCAGGATTATGACACCGCGTGTCGACTTACACCGCATGCAATTCCACATCATCGTGGCATGGAAGGAGACTCGGAGAAAGCACGAGGACCAAGCCCAACCATCCACTAGGCACTGAAGGGGCCCCGGGAATTGAGCACCGAGGACCAAGCTGAACCGTCTGACTTGACTCATCTCAACGCAATACCAACTAGTGACGGTCAACACCACACTTACATCCCTTCTCAATGCTACCCATAGGGAGACAAAACTCTAAGCATTGGACACTAAATTCATTCTGTTAAATAATTATACACATGGCCATAATTTATCATCCTACCTTTCATCCCAAATGATTCAACATGTTATTATCATGATGCACATTTATAATAGTCTACCAATTTCTATGAAATCATTTCGTTTAAGTATGCTTTGCTTCACAAATCAATGTCATGAGATCCAATTATTAAACTTAATCAATTATAGAACTAAGATGATTAACATAAAAGAGTTCACCCAAACCTCAAATTAATTGCAGCATTGAATCCACCGAATCCAAATTCATGCTATACTAAACCCAGAATTTAAGTGCAGACTAAATCTGGATAGCAACTTCGACCGCCGATTCCTGAAGCTCCAGAACCTGGTGAAGGCGTGTAACCCCTCGATGGAAAGGTCTTTCCATGGGCTACAACCTTTATGTTCAGACCACAACCCAGATTCAATAGTATCATACTTGAAATCATCCTTGAAGTCCGCTGTGTACAGAACACAATTTCTGCATGCAGATTTATCGGACGTCATATTCATTCAAACTTTCCCGTGGCTACATACTTCGCTTGAAGTCGTGGAACCACTAGTTAGAAAGGTATTTTCAAGGACTTCAACTCTCGTGTTTAGTCAAAAGCCCAGATCTGGCCATACCACATCTAAAAATGGCTAAGGATATCGCTGCACACAAAACACAGATTCTGCATGCATCTTAAAGTGGAATGAACGGCATCGGTTCATCTTCCTCCTCAAGTCAATCTACCACAATCACATTAGAAATTCCTCCTCCATTATTCACCCTCATGAGGCCATGATTCTTCATGAAACATTCCCCCATCTTCACATAGAAGGTTGGAGAGTTTGAAGACACAACTAGCCTTAGAGCACAAGCCCTAGAACGGCCTCTTCCTAGAGAAATCACCATCTCACTAGTCTAGACTCTTTTGAGTCGATATCTCACCTAGATATCTATAGATCTAGCACCAAGGGAGAGGGGAGGAAGCTCACCTCATTTCCAGCGTTTCCACTATTTTCGGCCATGGATCATGTAACTCTTCTCGGCGGCATCTTCTCTTTCACGGCTGCGGCGGATCTTCTCCTCCAAGACTTGCTCTAGCAGTTTTCCCTCTCTACAGAAGTTTCTCTCAGGAAAAATGGATGGAATGAGGAGTGAAAACGGCTAGGGTTTTCATAACCATTATATATGAAAAGTGACACGGGTAGGGACACGCCCGTGTCCTTACCCGTGTCCTGCTTCGGGCAAAGCATCAACGACGGTTTTAGTGTCGGTTCAACATTCGACAAGGGTAGGTACGCGCCCGTGTCCCGACCTGTGTCCACATGACATGGTTGTGTCCTTCTCTGGATACATCTCGACAAACTCAACTCGACACACAGACACACGGGTAGGGACACACCCGTGTCTCTACCCGTGTCATACATTTCATCGATCTCGACACACTTTGTCGATCTCGACACGCTTCGTCGAGTTCAACTCGACACACACGGGTAGGGACACGCCCGTGTCTCTACCCATGTCATTGCACAGGATACACTTCGTCGATTTCGACTAGTTTCATCGATCTCGACACACACACGGGTAGGGACACGCCTATGTCTCTACCTGTGTCACATCACACGGGTAGTGACACGCCTGTGTCACTACCCGTGTCTTTCTCTGGACATACTCGAGTCATCGACCCGAGATCTGGCCTCTCCCACACGGGTAGGGACACGCCCATGTAGCTACCCGTGTCCTATGCTTGACTGATTTCTCACCTATTTACAAGTATAACCCAGTTGACAGCACTCCCCTGAGCCAAAGTCAGCTCTCCTAACCCAAAAACACGCACGAGGGGCCTATTTCGAATCGGGACGTTACAAATCCTATAAACAAAATAAAATATTTCATCCCCGAAATCAGGCTAAGGTTATGGGAGAAAAAGCATAACAGAAGACAAAATATGCTTTTAAACAAAATTTCCTTGAGGAAATATTTCCGGGTAGCGTTTTTGCATCAAGTCCATCGGCTCCCATGTATACTCCTCCTTCCCATGATTAGACCATAGCACCTTTACCAAAGGAACACTTTTGTTGCGCAATTTCCTTGTCTCGTTGTCTACGATTTGCACCGGCTCCAGTCGCACAGACCTATCTGTCGCCACTGCACCATCAGTAGTGGGGATATATTGATCGGGCCACAACAACGACTTTCGAAGCGACGACACGTGGAACATGTCGTGGAGATTCTCTAGCTCCGGCGATAACTCCAACTAATAGTCCAACGTGCCAATCCTTTCCAACATAGTGTATGGCCAAACATACCTTGGTCTGAGATTTTTCACACCACGCCCCGTGACACTCCATGCATCGGTCGAATCTTCAGAAACGTTTTATCACCCACTTGAAATTCAACCACCCGGTGCTTTGCATTGTAATACTTCGCCTGCCAACTTTGAGCCTCCAACATGCGATCTCGTATTAGTCTAACCACTGCATTGGTATCATCAATATACTCAATTCCCAAAGCCTCCGGGTCTTCATCTTGCACCGAAGACAAGGGGGTTCTACACCTTCTTCTGTAAAGAGCTTCATGGGGCGTCATGCCGATGCTAGCTTGATGACTGTTGTTGTAGGAGAATTCTACCAGGGCAGGAGCCTTTCCCACTGCTCTCCTATATCCAACACACATAATCTCAATCAATCTTCCAGTGTTCTGATGGTCCTCTCTGACTGTCCATCCATCTGAGGATGAAACACGGTGTTAAAGGTAAGGCGCGAACCCAAATACGCTTGTACCGCCTTCCACTCCATTGAGGTGAAATGACCATCCTAGTCAGAAATGATTGTCTTAGGCATGCCATGATACCGTACGAACTGCTCCACAAAGAGTCGTACCAAGACATCTACGTGAGCCTCTTTCTTCATGGGGATAAACCGGGCTACTTTCGTCAGTCGATCAATGATCACCCACACTGAATCATTCCCTGAGAGTGAGCGAGGTAACCCATGGACAAAGTCCATGGAGATATCCTCAAACTTCCACTCAGGATGGGCAACGATTGTAACAAACCACCGGGACTCTTGCATTCCGCCTTCACCCTTTGACAAGCTTCACAATGTGTAACAAAATATCGGACATCTTTCTTCATTCTCGGCCAACACATGGTCTTCCGTAGGCCGGTGTACATCTTAGCAATACCCGGGTGCACTGAATACTGAGGGCAATGTGCCTCTCTCAAGATATCCTCCCGGATTTTACCACCCTTGGGAATGTAGAGCCGGCCGCGGAAATAAACGAGGCCGTCTTTTAGCGTATACTCATCAGTAGTCCCATCTTTGATTGTCTTGATTGCCAGATCCAGAGCCGCATCCCTTCCTTGCTTCGCCCGGATTCGGTCCCGGATATCACAAACTATGATCTTGGTTGCCAAGTACTCTGTATACTCTGCCGAAGGGTCCTTATATACCAAAGTAATATCCATCTCTTCAATCATTCGAGCGAACTCCATACTCATCAGCCGAGACTCTGGGCTCAAGTCTGGTACCTTTCTGCTCAATGCATCAGCCACCAAGTTCGCCTTTCCGGGGTGATAGTTCATGGTGAACTCATAATCACACAGAAACTCTATCTACCGCCGTTGTCTTAAGTTCAACTCCTTCTGTGTATGAACGTACTTTAAGTTTTTATGGTCTGAAAATATCTCGCAGTGGACGCCGTATAGATAATGCCTCTAAACCTTCAAGGCAAACACCACTGCTCCCAATTCCAAATTATGAACTGGGTAATTGATTTCATGCTTCTTCAGTTGTATTGAAGCATAAGAAATCACGTGTCCGTGCTGCATCAATACCGCTCCCATCCTTTGATATGACGTGTCAGTGTATACTTGAAATCCTTCCTTCCCAGACGGAATTGCTAGGATGGGGGCAGAGGTAAGTCTATCCTTCAGCTCTTGGAACGCCGCTTCAAATTGGGGTGTCCACTCATATGGCACACCTTTCTTTGTCAAGGAAGTAAGAGGGATGGCAATCTTTGAGAACACTTTTACGAACTTGCGGTAATACCCGGCAAGTCCAAGGAAGCTCCTCACATCGGACGCCGACTTCAAGGGCGACCACTACTTCACGGCACGCACCTTGGCCGGATCCACCACTAGTCCTGCTCCACTGATCACATGCCACAAGAAAGCAACCTCTTTAAGCCAGAATTCGCACTTGCTGAACTTGGCGAACAAGGCGTGCTCTTTTAATTTCTTCAATACCAAGGTCAAGTGCTCTATATGCTCCTCCTCTGTCTTTGAGTAGACCAGGATGTCGTCGATGAAAACAATGACGAAGATATCCAAGTAAGGTTCAAACACCTTGTTCATCAGGCTCATGAAGTCCTATGTGGCATTTGTGAGCCCAAACGACATTACAGTGAACTCGTACAGTCTATATCTTGAACTGAAGGCCGTTTTCTGGATGTCCTCCTCTTGTATCCACAACTGATAATATCCCGAGCGCAAATTCAACTTAGAAATCCAATGCGTTCCCACCAGTTGATCGAACAACTCGTCGATCAGGGGTAGCAGATAGGTGTTCCGCACCGTCAGACGATTGAGTTCCTGATAGTCTATGCATAACTGCAAGGTTCCGTCCTTCTTCTTGACGAATAATATAGGGGCTCCCCAGGGTGACGAGCTAGGGTGAACGAACCTTGACTCCACCAGTTCGTGCAGTTGAACTCTAAACTCCGCGAGTTCCTTCGGGGTCATTCGGTAAGAGGCCTTGGATATAGGCTTGGCACCCGGTACTAGATTAATTTGAAAATCAACTTCTCTATGCGGGGGTAATCCTGGCAGTTTCTCAGGAAATACCTCAGGGAAGTCCCGCACTACCCGTACATCTTTCATATCCAACGTCATCTCCTTCAACTCGAAACAGATCATGAAGACTTATCCCCCTTCATATGGGCTTTTACTGCCTGAACTAAAGATAATAACATACGAGGTGCGAAGCTAATACTTTGGAAGATGACATTCGAGTACCCATGTCTCAAATAGATTCGTTTCTCCGCGCAATCAATCCTTGCAAAGTGCCAGTACAACCACGCCATACCTAGAATGAGATCAAACTCTGGCATCCTCAAGACTGTGACAGGTGTATCAAAGGCCTTTCCCTCAATAAGTATCTAGAATTAGCTCTTGGCGGTTGCGATATCGGGTGCACCACTCTAAAATCTCGGTGGAAACGTCCTCCACCACTTTGATGTCCTTTTCCTCCTCTAAAGTCCCGCCTTCTTCTGTTGCTTGGGCCAGCTTCTATCACGCCCTCTGAAGGTATCTTACCACTACTCAAGTGGTCCGCCTCCAATCTCTTCGCCATGTCGATAATCTCTGCCAATTTAGTGTCCTCTATAAACAAAATGGCCTGCCTTAGGGGATCTCGCAGCCCTTTGTAGAAACGCTTGTCGTATCCTCTATCATCCAAATCATAAGAATCCGCGAACTTCGCGAGGGCTGAAACTCTCGCTGATATTTCGTAACTGATTTTGATCCTTGCTTAAGCAGAAGAAACCTCTCTTCGAGTTCATTTCGAGCAGATGTGGGAATGAAGTGATCCAAGAAGATATCTGAGAACTCGCTCCAACTTATCTCTGTATAGACCCGGTCTTGGAAGGTGGAGACCATGAGGGACTTCCACCACCTCTTAGCATGTAGTTCTAAGACGGACACCGCCAACGTCACATCAAAATAGAGAAGCTAAAACATGCTTCTACAATATCAGAGTACAACTAATAAACGCCCAATGGGGCTACATCAGAGTCGCTCAACAAAACTCACATCAGTAACCGACAGTAGCGACGTCACCATCACTTCAGGCCTTGTCGTCTTGGCCTGGCTGTCTTGCTGCAAAGTCTACGGCTGCTCTACCTGCGGGGAGACCTCCTAAAAAGGAAGACATAGCAACCGTTAGTCGAAAAGACTAAGTGGCTTCACATCCGCTCCTCCGGCGACTCCTAGACATCGGGCGGAGAAAAGAGCAAGGGTGCAAAGTATAATAAATAGTGTAACAGGAACAAGCAGGTGGTAATGGTACAATAAGATTAATAGCATTTTATTCTAGCAGTTCTACATGAACAATAACAAACCATCAAGTACAAGTAACTACAGCAGGAAAGTAACTTAACTTATAAGGATGCTCATACAAGCTTATAAGTTAAGGATCGGTTTACATAAAGTAACTTATCGTATAGAAGTGTCCATACAAACTTATACGATGAGGATCTTGCTGTGCAATGTTATGAAATGGTATGTATGCTATGAAATGACTCACCCATGATCACACACATGCAACCGCTATGTCGACGTAGACTATAGTTCTCACTTTTCGAGCAAGTAGCTAACCTCTCAGGCATCAACCGTCGTGGCCAGGCGATGATAGTAGAGCGGGCATCTCTACTACTAAGCGGGCATCCACACTACTTCACTTAGGCCTCCGTACGCCTCAACGCTAAGAACACAACAGTAGAGCCCATGCGTACTATGGCCCAGCGGGGGTCTCGGGTAGATGTGCACCGAGAACACAACCCCGAACTGGCCTTGTGTGACCCAGAAGGGGCCTCAGAAGAAAGCTCGAGGACACATCCCAACCGTTCATTTGGCACGGAAGGAGCCCCGGGATGTGAACACCGAGGACCAAGCCCAACCATCCAAAGACTAACTGTCAACTCCAGTCGGTGTGACGATCGGCGAGACCATAGACCTGCCACACTATCCTCAACCTAGGATTACGACACCGCGTGTCGACTCACACCGCATGCAATTCCACTTCATCGTGGCATGGAAGGAGCCTCGGAGAAAGCACGAGGACCAAGCCCAACCATCCACTAGGCATGGAAGGGGCCCCAGGAAATGAGCACCGAGGACCAAGCCCAACCGTCCGACTTGACTCATCTCAACGCAATCCCAACTAGTGACGGTCAACACCACACTTACATCCCTTCTCAATGCTACCCGTAGGGAGACGACACTTTAAGCATTGGACACTAAATTCATTCCGTTAAACAATTATACACATGGCCATAAGTTATCATCCTACATTTCATCCCAAATGATTCAACATGTTATTATCATGATGCACATTTATAATAGTCTACGAATTTCTATCAAATCTCTTCGTTTAAGTATGCTTTGCTTCACAAATCATTGTCATGAGATCCAACTATTAAACTTCATCAATTATAGAACTAAGATGATTAACATAAAAGAGTTCAGCCAAACCTCAAATTAATTGCAGCATTGAATCCACCGAATCCAAATTCATGCTATACTAAACCCAGAATTTAAGTGTAGACTAAATCTAGACAGCAACTTCGACCGGCGATTCCTGAAGCTACAGAAATCTGGTGAAGGAGTGTAACAACTCGATGGAAAGGTATTTCCATGGGCTACAACTTTTATGTTCAGACCACAACCCAAATTCAATAGTATCATACTTGAAATCAGCCTTGAAGTCCGTTATGTATAGAACACAATTTCTGCATGCAGGATGTAACACCATATACCACGGACAGTCGGATGGGTTACATAAGAATATCCAAACTATCCAATTAAGACTACTCGTCCTACACAGAGAATTCTAGCGGAAGCTTTTAAATAGTTGAAAGAACCCAAAACTTAAATCCATAATCATGAATGTCCACATCCACACAATAGGAATGAAAACTAAATACACTGAAAGGGTACACGGCCTTATGGCCTTACAAATATTCACTTAATAAATAGTGTCTTGCATATATCGGCTCGCAGGCCGGCCGCACATGACAAAATAAAAACAACTATTCTTTACGGCCTTCCAGGGCCAGCACAGCAACATGGGCTCCAGCCCGCCAATTTGAACTCGGCTCTGCAGCACCTGCAAGCAACATTCCACCGCACGGTGGCAAACAATGCAACGGTCAGCAAAAGCCGACCAAATTATAACGACCCCGCCCCTTACTCGGGACGACGGTGCTCTTTCCCTGCATAACATTAGCCTAGCTAAACAATTATGTAAAAACATACTTCTCCACAGGTGTAGGCTCACATGGCCAAACACCCCGTGCACTCAGGGCAAATTGACGGTGAATCCTGACACTTCAGCGTCTACACCGCAACCCTCAGGATGGCAACAACATGAGCATTTCAGCCTTCCTGACCACTGTCAAAGGCTCCCGACTATGCCAACGGCCAGTCCCCTTTTCGGGTCTCTCGCACCGAACCCAATAGCCCAGGTCCAATTCCACTTGCCCGTTGCTCAACCGCCTAGTTCACCTTAAGACGTACGCACGGGACAAGCTTCTCTCGGATCCTAACATTTCCAAACAATCACATAACCCAGTTATGTTCAAGGTCAGTTCCCAGAACGCCAAGTTAGCAGAATAACGATTCAGCTCAGTTTTTCGGGTGCGCCTTGGAGCTAACCTCCAAGGATCCCTTCTTCAATCTACCGCGTCGAAACCTGAAAATCCAAAGCACAGAGTCTTCTCCGGCAAATCATAACAAATGCAACATCACCGATCCAGACCAACATGTCCGGGTAGGCTTCACACACAATGCCTATGCCCGTACATCGATTTCGGACTCTACATGCAACACAAGGGGGACTATTCCCGTCAACCCCAAGGAACACCACGCACTCACCGCACACTCGCGGGAGCGGGATTCCCTATGCAGAAAAGAAGAGCTTCACATGCTCAAGTGGAGAATCGTTACCCTTGTAGTACGCTTTGGCGCCATAGAAAACTACATGGATGGAAATCTTCGCAACGATTTTTCCTCCACGGATCCGCTCTCGGATCTCAAAACGGTGCTCCGATGCTCTGTCGGCGGCCGGAAAACTCCTCCTTCTTCCTCCTCTTTCTAACTCCTTGAGAGAGAGAGGCTAAGGGAGAAAATGAGGAATTGATCCTCTATTTTCGAACTTAACAGAGGAGGGAAACCATCTGGGCCATTGGATCTTATTTAAAGAAAACGAACGTCTCAGATCCGCTCAAAAATCCCCAAACCTGGGCCGAACACGGCTTGGCACACGGCCGTGTCCCAGGCCGTGTGCCTCGATCCAGTCACGATCGTCGAACACAGAGACTCACACGGGCTCAGACACGCCCGTGTCTCACTCGACACACACGTGTCGGGTCCTCGACACGCCCGTAATTGGGGGCGTGTCACACATAACGGCCACGCCAACTGACACAACCCAACTGAACACGGGTAGGGACACGGGTATGAACACGGCCGTATCACCCCTGACATGCCCATGTCAAAAGTGATCACAACCCGTGTTTCCTGCCGTGTCATTCTCGGGATGAAAACTGCCAAAACACCAGCCAGACACGGCCTTGGACACGCCCGTGTCCTATGCCGTGTACCCCTATACAGGCACCAAAATCCCTTTTTTACGCGACCAACTCAAATACATTTTTCGGGGCGTTACAAATCTCCCCCACTTAAGGAATTTCGTCCGAAAATTAAGTAGAGGTACACAAAACTACAAGTTACTTAAACGGAATTACTCGGTGTATTCTTCCAACATAGTTTGCTCTCTCTCCCATGGAAGCTCCTCACGTCCGCAATTATCCCAACAGACCTTAACCTTTCGGACTTCCTTTTTGCGGAGTCGTTTGACTTCGACATCTTCTATACGTATAGGCTTGACCTTTGTCGTCAACTCGTAATCAACCGGTACTTGATTGTCCGCAATTATCTGTGAATGCTCTTGCACTGCCTTACGCAACACCGACACGTGTAACACGCCATGTAGCCCACTCAACTCCACCGACAGCTTCAATCTATACGCTGCTTCGCCAACACGCTCCAGGATCTCAAATGGTCCAAGATATCTCAGACTCAACTTCTTCAAGCATCGAACCCAAGAGACACCCTTGAACGGCTTGATTTTCAAGTACACCCAGTCTCCAACACTGAACTCCACGTTCCTATGCTTGGCGTTATAGTAATTTGACTATCTGTCCTGAGTGATCTTCAACCGTTCTTGAATTTTCTGTATCACTGAAGTGGCATATTCCACCGCTTGACATTTGTAAAGCTTTGACTCGCCAGTCTCCAACCAAGACAATGGTGTGCGACACTTTCTTCCGTACAAGGCCTCGAAAGGCGTCATTCCAATACTCTCCCGAAATCTGTTGTTATAAGCAAACTCCACCATGTACAGGTGATCTTCCCACTGCTTTCCAAAACCTAGGATGCACATGCGAAGCATGTCCTCCATCATCCGGTTGACCCTCTTGGTTTGGCCATCCGTCTGCAGGTGAAAGGTTGTGTTGAACTTTAGCTTAGTTCCCAACAGACTATGCACCAACCTCCAGTCATTTGACGTGAAGCGTCCATTACAATCACTAACAATACTGCGGGGCACACCATGCAACCGTACAATATTCTCCACATAGAGTTTGGCCAACCTTTCCACCGGATCTTCCTTCCTGATCGGGATTAAGTGCGACACCTTTGTCAACCTATCTACGACCACCCAGATGGCGTCGTTTCCCTTCTGCGACTTTGGCAAACCATGCACAAAATCCATAGTTATGTCGTCAAATTTCCATTCCGGGATAGGCAAGGACTTTAAGAAACCTCCGGGCTTCTGGCACTCCTCCTTCACCAAGGCACAAGTTTGGCACTTGGCCACATAATGTGCTACATCTTTCTTCAATCCTAGCCACCAAAATAATTTCTTCATGTCTCTATACATCTTCGTGCTTCCTGGGTGGATTGAGTACTTGGTATGATGAGCCTCGTACATCAACTACTCCCAAAGATTATCCGCACTAGGAACGCATAGGCGATCCTCCTTCCTTAGCAATCCATCCTCAACAGCAAACTGGGAATTTGACCCATCCAATGATTCATCCAAGATCTGCTTCATGTTGTTATCCTGAATCAAAGCTTGCCAAACTTTATCAGCTAGGTCACACTGCACCTCGGTCCAAAATAGTTTCTCCTCAATACGAGACTGCTTGTCGACGCAAGATATCTCTAAAGCCTCCAACTCACGAACCAATCTCTCATCATGTACTGATAGTCAGTTGGCCTGTGTAGGAACCTTATGACTCAACGCATCCGTCACTACATTACCTTTCCCTGGCACGTAATGTATCTTGAAGTTGTAGTCCCCTAGGAACTCCATCCACCTCCACTGCCTCATGTTCAGTTCCTTTTAATCTAACAGGTACTTCAAGCTCTTATGATTGGTGTATATATCGACTTTCACACCCTACAGATAGTGCCTCCACAGCTTTAAAGCAAATATCACGGCCGCTAACTCCAAGTCATGGACCGGATAATTTCTCTCGTAAGCCTTCAATTGTCGTGAACCGTAGGCTATCACACTCTCATGCTGTAGCAGAACACAGCCCAAACCACTGCCCGAAGCATCACTATATATTTCGAACCCTTCGGTTCCACTTAGGGAACATAAAATAGGCGCTGTGGTCAACCGCCTCTTCAACTCTTCAAAAGTCTGTTCGCACTCCGAAGACCACACAAACTTCTTATCCTTCCTTGTCAACATCGTTTGTGGTAGCACTATCGCGAGAAGTTCTCTACAAGGAGCCTGTAGTAGCCAGCAAGCCCCAAAAAACTCCGGACCTCTACCACTGTAGTCAAAGTAGGCCACTCCCGTATCGCCACTAGCTTCGTCGGATCCACAGCTATCCCTTCTCCACTAACAACATGACCAAGTAATGTTATCGAGGATAACCAGAACTCACACTTGGAGAACTTAGCATACAACTGGTTTCTCCTCAACGTCTCCAACACCATGTGTAGGTGATTGTAGTGATCCTCTTCACACTGCGAGTACACCAGGATATCGTTGATAAATACTTTCACGAAACGGTCCAGGTACTCTCTGAACATCCTGTTCATCAGATCCATAAATGCGGATGGCGCATTGGTCAAACCAAATGACATGACCGTGAACTCGTAATGCCCAAATTGCGTACTGAATGCTGCCTTTGGAATATCGCTCTCCCTTATCCTCAATTGGTAGTAACCGGACTTCAGATCTAATTTCGAATATACTGTTGACCCAACCAACTGATCAAATAGATCGTCAATTCTCGGGATCGGATACTTATTATTTTCCGTAAGCTTGTTCAATTCCCGATAGTCAATGCAAAGTCGCAAACTCCCATCTTTCTTCTTGACGAAAAGGACCGGTGCGCTCCAAGGCGACGAACTCGGACGCACCTACCCTTGCTCCAACAACTCTTGTAGTTGCACCTT
Organism: Platanthera guangdongensis; assembly: GCA_039583875.1. Classification (NCBI taxonomy): domain Eukaryota; kingdom Viridiplantae; phylum Streptophyta; class Magnoliopsida; order Asparagales; family Orchidaceae; genus Platanthera; species Platanthera guangdongensis. The sequence goes on from CM077157.1 coordinate 76,669,710, forward strand.
CATCTCTGCCATCTCTCTCGGCGCTATCCGATACGGATGAGCGTGACACCGGTTTGACACCCGGCACCAGCTCAAAAGTAAAATCAATCTCCCGCTGAGGTGGGGCTCCTGAGAGATCAACTGGGAACACATCAGGATACTCAGACGCAACTGGGATACTGACCAGACTTGGCTTAGGCGTCGAAGTCTGCGCTAGAGTGACAAACTGCTCTGCCCCAAACCGAACTGTCATAAACACCTGAGGGGCAGACGTCAACGTCTTGCTCGACCCCTTTCACGCCCGCATATGCCATCTCACGACTAGCTCCCAACTGACCTCCTTGCAACTACGATCAATGCATGCTTGCTGCTCCGAGAGCCAGCCTATAGCAAAGATCACATCGCACGCAACTATCAGCAATAGCGACGCTCGCAAGTCATCGACGTGACTCACACGCCTTACCCTAATGCCACAAGCTCTATTCGCATGCAAAGGACACCCGTCGGCGGCAGCCCATCAAATTTGACCTTTGCCATCGAAGGAAGTACTCCGATGCGCGATAGAAACGCTTCGGACAGAAAGGATGTGAAACTTCCGCACCGAACAGTGCTCTCACCGGACAATCGACAATCTAAACATGCCTAACACAATCAGTCAAAGGCAAAAATGCTTAGGGAAACAAATATTTAAGGCAGAGCTGCTATACATACCCGTCACCATGTCAAACTTCTTTGTGGCTTCCTGCTGGCTAAGGTTGTACACTTTTGGCTGGGATGGGGCATAGTGCGATGCGGTTGCCTCCGACCCCTTACCCTTCTCCTCGTAGATATCTCCAGATTTCTTCTCAGACTTCCGTCGTCCGCGCCAACAGTTTTGGGCAAAATGTCGTGGCTTCGCACAGTTAAAACATATAGTTGACTTCCTCCCAATGGTTACTGCTTCTTAGCTTTCTTTATCTTTTGTGCGCCATTACGAAAATCACGGGCAAAGTGCCCTTTCTTGCCACAAGTATGACAGTTGTAAGTAACTTTGCCAGTTGATGATCTAACCCTCTTTTTCAGCATTCTGCGAGATGCAGCCCTCATAGGACTTGTAGAGTTTGATACCCTACTCTCTGGTATCTGTTGAATTTTCCCCATATCTACTTCCAAAGAACTCACCGACTCCACCAAGGCTCGGAATCCCAATAGTTTTGGTCCTAGCAGTAGAATTCGCAGTTCGTCACGCAGACCATTATAGAATCTATCAACTATAGACTGCTCGTTCGCCAATCCAAAGCATGGGTAGCGGCTTATCAAAAGAAACACCAGCAAATACTCATCAACCGAGTGCGTACCCTGCACTAAGCACATGTTCAAGAGCTGACCTGATGGCCTTCTAAATGTCACTTGATCCAACACACCACCCGGCATTGAAGTCATCTCAGGGACAAAGGGTTGCACATTGCTTCCCTGCTGTGCACTAGTTACAGCGAGCACCACTTCAACAATCCTTCTTATGGTTTCAAATGATGGAGGGGTCTCAAGCACGTCGCTGGGTGCACTATAATCCTCAGAAACCAGATGTTCTGTCGGCTCTGCGCCACTCCCGGTCACCTATAGTCGTACAAAACACAAATAAGTGACCAAACGGAATTGCAAAAAGCAATTATAGGAACACGCAGGTTCCTCAAACACGTGTATTTTTCATTCCTAAGTGGACATTTATGAGTTCTTTTTGATGTTATAACGATGACGCACACATGTGTTCACCACCCCTGAAAAGAATTCGTCCACGAATTCATTTAAGCCTGACCATAACTAGAAGTGTGATACCAAATTGTATCACCCCCATCCGTCACATGAAATAAAACAGAAGGTCCAGCTGGAACACGACGCCATATACCACGGACAGTCGGAAGGGTTACATAAGAATATCCAAACTATCCAATTAAGACTACACGTCCTACACAGAGCATTCTAGCGGAAGCTTTTAAATAGTTGAAAGAACCCAAAACTTAAATCCATAATCATGAATGTCCACATCCACACAATAGGAATGAAAACTAAATACACTGAAAGGGTACACGGCCTTATGGCTTTACAAATATTCACTTAACAAATAGTGTCTTACATACATCGGCTCGCAGGCCGGCCACACATGAAAAAATAAAAACAACTATTCTTTACGGCCTTCAAGGGACAGCACAGCAACATGGGCTCCAGCTCTCCAATTTTCACTCGGCTCTGCATCACCTGCAAGCAACATTCCACTGCACGGTGGCAAACAATGCAACGGTCAGCAAAAGCTGACCAAATTATAACGACCCCGCCCCTTACTCGGGACGACGGTGCTCTTTCCCTGCATAACATTAGCCCAACTAAACAATTATGTAAAAACATACTTCGCCACAGGTGTAGGCTCGCACGGCCAAACACCCCGTGCACTCAGGGCACATTAACGGTGAATCCTGACACTTCAGCGTCTTCACCACCACCCTCAGGATGGCAACAACATGAGCATTTCAGCCTTCCTGACCACTGTCAAAGGCTCCCGACTATACTAACAGCCAGTCCCCTTTTTGGGTCTCTCACACCAAACCACATAGCCTAGGTCCAATTCCACTTGCCCGTTGCTCAACCGCATAGTTCACCTTAAGACGTACGCACGGGACAAGCTTCTCTCGGATCCTAACATTTCCAAACAATCACATAACCCAGTTATGTTCAAGGCCGGTTCCCAGACAGCCAAGTTAGCAGAACAACGATTCCGCTCAGTTTTCCGGGTGCGCCCTGGAGCTAACCTCTAAGGATCCCTGCTGCAATCTACCGTATAGAAACCCAAAAACCCAAAGCATAGAGTCTTCTTCAGCAAATCATAACAAATGCAACATCACCGATCCAGACCAACATGTCCGGGTAAGCTTCACACGCAATGCCTATGCCCGTACTTCGATTCCGGACTCTACATGCAACATAAGGGGGACTATTCCCGTCAACCCGAAGGAACACCACGCACTCACCGCACACTCGCGGGAGCGGGATTCCTTATGCAGAAAAGAAGAGCTTCACATGCTCAAGTGGAGAATCGTTACCCTTGTAGTACGCTTTGGCGCCATAAAAAACTACACGGATGGAAATCTTCGCAACGATCTTTCCTCCACGGATCCGCTCTCAGATCTCAAAATGGTGCTCTGATGCTCCGCCAGCGGCCGGAAAAATCCTCCTTCTTCCTCCTCTTTCTAACTGCTTGAGAGAGAGAGGCTAAGGGAGAAAATGAGGAATTGATACTCTATTTCCGAACTTAACAGAGCAAGGAAACCATCTGGGCCGTTGGATCTTATTTAAAGAAAAATAACGGCTCAGATCCGCTCAAAAATCCCAAACCTGTGCCAAACACGGCTTGGCACACGGCCGTGTCCTAGGCCGTGTGCCTCGATCCAGGCACGATCGTCGAACACAGAGACTCACACGGGCTCCGACACGCCCGTGTCGGGTCCTCGACACTCCCGTGACCGGCGGTGTGTCACACATAACCACCACGCCAACCGATATGACCCAACTGAACACGGGTAGGGACACGGGTATGAACACGCCCGTGTTACCCCTGACACGCCCGTGTCAAAAGTGTTCATAACCCGTGTTTCCTGCCGTGTTCTTCTCGTGATGAAAATGGCCAAAACTCCAGCCAGACACGGCCTTGGACACGCTTGTATCCTAGGCCGTGTACCCCTATACAGGCACCAAAATCCCTTTTTTACGCGACCAACTCAAATACAATTTTCGGGGCGTTACACAGGATTTATCGGAAGTCATTTTCATTCAGACTTTCCTTTGGCTACAGACTTCGCCTGAAGTCATGCAACCACTAGTTTGAAAGGTATTTTCAAGGAATTCAACTTTCGTGTTTAGTCGAAAGCCCAGATCTGGCCATACCACATCTTAAAATGGCCAAGGAGATCGATGAGGGCAGAATAGTGATTCTACACGCATCTTAAAGCGGAATGAACGGCATAGGTTCATCTTCCTCCTCAAGTCGATCTACCACAATCACATCAGAAATTCCTCCTCCCTTATTCACCCTCATAAGGCCATGATTCTTCACGAAACCATCCCCCATCTACACATAGAAGGTTGGAGAGGTTGAAGACACAACTAGCCATAGAGCACAAGCACTAGAACGACCTCTTCCTAGAGAAATCACCATCTCACTAGTCTAGACTCTTTTGAGTCGACATCTCACCTAGATATCTACAGATCTAGCACCAATGGAGAGGGGAGGAAGCTCACCTCATTTCTGGCATTTCCACTATTTCCGGCCATGGATCGTGTAACTCTTCTCAGCGACATCTTCTCCTTCACAGCAGTGGCAGATCTTCTCCTCCAAGACTTGCTCCAGCAGTTTTCTCTCTCTACAGAAGTTTCTCTCAGGAAAAATAGCTGGAATGAGGAGTGAAAATGACTAGGGTTTTCACAACCCTTATATATGAAAAGTGATACGGGTAGTGACACTCATGTGTCCTTACCCGTGTCCTGCTTTGGGCGAAGCGTCAATGACGGTTTTAGTGTCGGTTAAACATTCGACACGGGTAGGGACACGCTCGTGTCCCTACCCGTGTCCACATGACACGGCCGTGTTCCCTGTACGTGTCCTTCTCTAGAAACATCTCAACGAACTCAACTCGGCACACAGACACACGGGTAGGGACACAGCCGTGTCTCTAGCCGTGTCATACATTTCGTCGATCTTGACACAGTTCGTTGATCTCGACACGCTTCGTCGAGTTCAACTCGACACACACGGGTAAGGACACATGATGGCGCGGCCCCTCCAACACTTCCTGATGATGACCCGGTTGCTGCGGCCCCTCCAACACTTTCTTATGATGACCCGGTTGCTGCGGCGCAACAAGTTAAAGATTTGCGGCGTCATGACAATGCCACGGACGCTAACGGAAAGCTGCGATACAACCTCCGTCCGCGGCGCGCAAAGCTTGCTTAATACTTTTACTTAGTTTTATTTTAATTGCTTAAAACATTTGGCTTGTATTATTTTTATTTTTATGTTGGTGTGCTATTAAACCCTTGTTGTGTATGTAACCGCCCAGATGGATGAGATTTCATCTCCATCATGGATGGTTGGATCTCTTTTGTAACTCCTATTTAAAGGAGGATATTATGATGAGTTATGCATTGGAAGAAGAAAACCTAAACTCTCCCCTAGAGAATTTCGGCCATGGAGAGATTCCAGTAGCCGCCCCCCTCCCCTTTGGGTGTGAAGCCTAGCCTTGCCTCCTCCATCCCCGTTCGGTGCGACTCCGGCGTGGCTTCTCTCGGTGCGACTCCGTGGAAGAAGGAAGCAGCCCCTTCGGTGTGAAACCGGTGGAACCGTGGAGAGAGTGATTCTCCAGCAAATATTGTGTGATCTTCTTCTTGGTTGGGTAATCTCTTCCCTATCTTTGTGCTTCTTGCTGTGAGATTTTTGTGGAGGTTATTCAACTGTCTTTTCCGCGATTTTAAAGTGTTTTTCGCTTGCAAATCTGAATCGAACGTTGTTATTGACCCTCTTGTTTTTCGGATTGGAAGATCCGCTGGAGTACAAACTAGGCCTAGCCTTGACTTGTTCTCCAAGACGGGGCACGCTTTGGTGCTAACAAGGGAGTTAATCTCAACTTGTTCTTGATCCCTCCTTATCGTTTACCGCTGCTCCTAAATATATTTTTTGCTGCGATTGACGGCTTATTGTGAAAAAAATAGATGCTTGTGTAGGTGCGGTGAGGCGTGTGCTTGTTGGAGAGGTAGGTCCTAAGGTCGTGGTATCGAGTCCGGCTAGGCGCGAGTTGTGTGCTTGTTGGAGAGTAGGTCCTAAGGACGTTGTATCGAGTCCCGTTTTTTTTGAGAGCCAACCGACCACTTTTCGTTCGCTTTTGGTCGGAGCACTCTCTTATTTTTTCTATGTTCTGTGATGGGTAACCCGCCGTTAGCGTAAGCACGTCCATCTCACAAACATCCCTACACCAATTTGGTATCAAAGCGAGGTTGTTTCAACTTTCACGTTGCAAACATCCTCTCTGCGTTCCTTGTTAGAGATCCGATCGTTAGAACTCAAAAAAAATATTTTCTGTGGTCTGCAAATAGCGGGCTGAAATCTTTATTTTTCAGCAAAATTTCAAAGAAAATTTTTTTTAACGATCTACGTGTTATTCACATCGGGAGTATATAATAATATCTTATTTTCAATATAGCTTCAGTCCTAGGAAAATTCATCTTGCCCGGGGCCTCCCAAACCTGAATGCGCACTAGGCTAGGAACGGAGTACGTAACCCCGTCTACGTCTAGGATGGCTGCGAACGAGCATGGTGATCCCAACACCGAGGCTATAGCAGGTCTTCGTGCCGAAATGACAGAGCTTAGGAACGCCTTAGCCCAGATCCTACAAAATCAAGCAAGGCCACCCCCACCTCCCGTTAATGCTGGGCAGCCCAACCGGCACCAACCGAACTTTGATTCGGATTCTGAGGGAAACTCTCCCCGTATGCCCCCTCGAGAACCCCGCCCCGAGAGAGGCTTTGATATCACGAGGGCTATCAAGATAAATGCCCCCACCTATGATGGCATGGGAGATCCCCAGATCTTCCTCCATTGGGCTATAGACATGGAGTGCTATTTCGAATGGCACAACCTCACGGACCCCCAAAAGGTTCAAGTTGCCAGGATGAAATTAATGGGACGTGCCAAAACCTATTGGCTGAATGAAGAACGTAGGTTAGGAGCTGGGCACGGGGTCCCACTCATTGGATGGGCTGTTATGAAGAACCTGCTAACCGATCAGTACGTTCCCTTGTACCATCGGACGCAAATGTTCGATGAGCTTGCCACCCTTCGGCAAGGCTCAATGTCTGTTGCTGAATATATGGGAGAACTTAAGGACCGTATGGTACGATGTGACCTTCGAGAGATCCCCGAAGTAACTTTATCTAGATTTCAAAAGGGACTTCACCCCGACATTCAGCGGAAACTCTTGCGTTATGGTCACACGGACTTGAATACGACTTTCAATGCCGCCTTGGACATTGAAAAGAACCTAGCATCTAAAGCTCACTCCCGTTATTCTAATGCGAAGAATAAGTCCACCGCGGGGGCATCTTCTTCCACTTTTCCTGATAAAGGAAAATTTAGATCCTCCGAGTCGAAATCCGTTGTGATTACCGCGAGAAATACCAAGAACCCCGCTAGTGAGTGTATCCCCGTTGGAAAGGTTAGCAAGGCTAACACCACTTGTTACTCATGCGGTGTTCAAGGCCACTATGCCTACGAATGCCCCACCAAGACGAAGGCCATAGCCTTACTAGAGTCCACTACCGACCCTGACGACTATGTCCATGAGGCCGAAGAGGAGAGCGACCTTGACGGAGTCCCTAGTGACTTGGAGGACGATCACCGCCTTATGGTGATGCGTTGCATTATGACCACTCCTCGTCCTGTAGACGACTGGAAGAGGAGCTTATGACCGAAGCACCGGTGTTACGTCTCCCAGACTTCACCAAGGTCTTCGAGCTTACTTGTGATGCATCTGGCGTAGGGATTGGAGGTGTCTTGAGTCAAGAGGGTCACCCGGTTAGTTATTTTAGTGAGAAGTTAGCGGGTGCTAAATTAAATTATTCCAATTACGATAGGGAGTTTTATGCGGTCATTAGATGTTTGCATCATTGGAGGCACTACCTCCTTCATAAGGAATTCGTGATCCTCTCTGATCATGAAGCGTTGCGATTCATCAATGGTCAGCACAAAATCAGCCCGCGCCACGCTAAATGGGTATCCTTCTTGCAAGAATACACATTTACTCTCAAGCACCTTAAGGGGACCGACAATCGAGTTGCCGATGCACTCAGTCGCCTCACCCTCTTACTTTCCTCCATGCAAGTCCCCGTGGTAGGGTTTGAGCGCATAAAGGATGAATACGCCACATGCCCTGATTTTCAGGAGCCATACTTATCTGCCCAGGATAGCTCTCCCGCGACCATCACGGCCTATTCACTTAGAGACGGATACTTATTCAAACACGGAAAATTGTGTATCCCCCACTCCTCTTTGCGACTCCACATCATTTGGGAGTTACATAGTGGTGGCTTGAGTGGCCACTTTGGCAGAGACAAAACGATAACACTCGTAGAGGAGAAATTCTTTTGGCCTAAACTAAAGGCGATGGTTGGGAAAGTTGTGAGCAGTTGCCGTACGTGCCAAGTTTCTAAAGGTACTAAGTCCAATGTAGGTTTATACACTCCGCTACCTATTCCGTCCATCCCGTGGGAAGACGTGAGCATGGACTTTGTATTAGGCCTTCCCCCCACCCTACGATGTCATGATTCTATACTCGTTGTTGTGGATAGGTTCTCCAAGATGGCGTACTTCCTCCCCTGTAGTAAGACCAACGACGCCTCTCACATTGCGAAACTGTATTTTAAAGACGTCGTTAGTCACCGTGGCGTTCCGAAGACTATTGTCTCAGATAGGGACGTCAAGTTCACTAGCTACTTTTGGAAAACCTTGTGGGTTCTTATGGACACAAAATTATTATTCTCCGCGGCTTATCACCCACAAACTGATGGCCAGACGGAAGTAGTCAATCGGAGCCTAGGAAATCTTCTTCGATGTCTCGTGAGCGACCATAAAGGCACTTGGGATTTACTGCTTCCACATGAACAACTGGCTTACAATAATTCTAAAAATCGGTCCATGGGTATGTCTTCGAATGAAATTGTTCACGGGTATAAGGCCCCTGTGCCACTTGACTTGGTCCCCTTACCTCCCACATACAAAACAAGTCAGTTTGCACAATCCTTCGCCCAACATATTCACGACTTACATGCACGTATACGAGCTACCTTGACTGCTCAATATGAGTCTTATCAAGCGCACGCTAATCTACATAGGAAGGTGTCACACTTTAAGGTCGGCGATCTGGTTTTAGTACGGTTAGTTCCCAAACGAATGCCAACTGGCACCGTTAAAAAGTTAGCTCCAAAACGCGCCGGTCCTTTTCGGATTATAAAGAAGCTAGGTGACAACGCTTTCGTATTGGATTTGCCTGCTGAATGGGGTATCTCCCCTATTTTTAATGTCTCGGATTTGACGCTGTTTGTTGCGCCTCCACAAGAGTTGGTTTCTTTGTCATTTTCTCCCTCCACTGAAATTTCTAATGGGTTGGGGAGTGGTAGTTTGGATGATCTCTCTCCTCCGGTCCCCGCAGGTATAACATCGGATGGTACGTTGCCTTCTTTTATTCCTACTGCTGACATGTTTCCCAGGTTTCCCAAGACGTTTCTCCATCCAGATATGATACTCGCTGCTGAGCCACTTACTACTCCTGACGGTGCTACCTACCGCTTCCTCATCCGTTGGCGTGACCGCCTACCGTCGGACGACTCATGGGTACTCGCGACAGAGCTTCAACGTTTGGATGTCGAGCTTCTCCGCCGCTTTCTATCAGCCCACGCATCGGAGATGCGAGATTTTGAGTGGGGGAGGATTGATGGCGCGGCCCCTCCAACACTTCCTGATGATGACCCGGTTGCTGCGGCCCCTCCAACACTTTCTGATGATGACCCGGTTGCTGCGGCGCAACAAGTTAAAGATTTGCGGCGTCATGACAACGCCACGGACGCTAACGGAAAGCTGCAATACAACCTCCGTCCGCGGCGCGCAAAGCTTGCTTAATACTTTTACTTAGTTTTATTTTAATTGCTTAAAACATTTGGCTTGTATTATTTTTATTTTTATGTTGGTGTGCTATTAAACCCTTGGTATGTATGCAACCGCCCGGATGGATGAGATTTCATCTCCATCATGGATGGTTGGATCTCTTTTGTAACTCCTATTTAAAGGAGGATATTATGATGAGTTATGCATTGGAAGAAGAAAACCTAAACTCTCCCCTAGAGAATTTCGGCCATGGAGAGATTCCACTAGCCGCCCCCCTCCCCTTTGGGTGTGAAGCCTAGCCTTGCCTCCTCCATCCCCGTTCGGTGCGACTCCGGCGTGGCTTCTCTCGGTGCGACTCCATGGAAGAAGGAAGCAGCCCCTTCGGTGTGAAACCGGTGGAACCGTGGAGAGTGTGATTCTCCCACAAATATTGTATGATCTTCTTCTTGGTTGGGTAATCTCTTCCCTATCTTTGTGCTTCTTGCTGTGAGATTTTTGTGGAGATTATTCAACCGTCTTTTCCGCGATTTTAAAGTGTTTTTCGCTTGCAAATCTGAATCGAACGTTGTTATTGACCCTCTTGTTTTTCGGATTGGAAGATCCGCTGGAGTACAAACTAGGCCTAGCCTTGACTTGTTCTCCAAGACGGGGCACGCTTTGGTGCTAACAAGGGAGTTAATCTCAACTTGTTCTTGATCCCTCCTTATCGTTTACCGCTGCTCCTAAATATATTTTTTGCTGCGATTGACGGCTTATTTTGAAAAGAATAGATGCTTGTGTAGGTGCGGTGAGGCGTGTGCTTGTTGGAGAGGTAGGTCCTAAGGTCGTGGTATCGAGTCCGGCTAGGCGCGAGTTGTGTGCTTGTTGGAGAGTAGGTCCTAAGGACGTTGTATCGAGTCCCGTTTTTTTTGAGAGCCAACCGACCCCTTTTCGTTCGCTTTTGGTCGGAGCACTCTCTTATTTTTTCTATGTTTTGTGATGGGTAACCCGCCGTTAGCGTAAGCACGTCCATCTCACAAACATCCCTACACCAACACACCCATGTATCTACCCGTGTCACTACACAGGATACACTTCGTCGATCTCGACTAGTTTCATTGATCTTGACACACACACGGTTAGGGACAAACCCGTGTCTCTACCCGTGTCACGTCACACGAGTAGTGATACGCCCGTGTCACTACCTGTGTCCTTCTCTGGACATACTCGCGTCGTCGACTCGAGAGCTAGCCTCTCCCACATGGGTACGGACACGCCCGTGTCGCTACCCGTGTCCTATGCTTGACTGATTTCTTCTCCTATTTACAAGTACAGCCCAGTTGACAGCACTCCCCTGAGCCAAAGTCAGCTCTCCTGACCCAAAAACGCGCACGAGTGGCCTAGTGCGAATCGGGACGTTACACAAACTTAGCCTAAAAATCATACTCCCCATCACATGTCCTAACCTAATCTAAGTTTATGGGTCTAGTTGGAAAGGCGATGTTACATATAACACTTGGTGCAATTTGGGATGTTTTACCCGTGTGAGTTCCTTCTTCCCTTTTTCTTTGGGCTTAAATGTTGATGATTCCTTATAATCATCTAGTCATGGGTTGGTAACCCTTTTGAAATTTTTGTTGTCAATTGATTGAATTCTATTGCCTCTTGTATTTTCTTGCTGAGGCGTTCTTTCTTTTTGAATGCCTCAGTTTCAGGGCAGTAGCCGGGTGAGCGTCTAGGTTTGGCAATTGCTTGTGGACTGTTGTTTTGCAAAGGTTTTCCTCACAGTAGTGAGGTAGTGTTTTGTTGCTTTCTTGTTAGTACAGACATACATGCTCTCCAGTGGGTTCATGTCAGGTTGTTGACGGCCACTGGAGGTTTTCTTTTGAAATGTTAATTACATTGCTAAGCAGCCTAGTTGGCCTGTTTTGTGGTTGTGTTTACTTGCTCTCTGGGAATGTTTATGCTAGGTTGCATGTTAAGTATTTTAACTTATAAAAGCATTACTAGTATTTCATACATGCCATCTTTCTAAAACTTAAATGCTAGTTTGTAACTAATGAAAAGACCATTTTTATGCTTATAATAAATCTAGAGTCTTGCATACCGCAAGTTGTCCTTCGGGGATGTTTATGCCCGTGTAGGATGTAAATCCAACATAATCAAAGTATTTCCGCAGTGTATAACTATACGTTTACTCGTGGATTAGTTGTTCCACTATGCCGAGGTATATGACCATCTAAACTTAAACTGGTTTTTACTTAGGCTCCATTGGGTTCGACAGTGGCAGATCGATCCGGCGGGTGGAAACGGAGAGGTTGAACCAGAGGGGGGAGGTGATTGCTCCAAATGGAGCTTTTGGGGGCCTTTCTCAAGGAGGGTGTGTTGGGTATTGTATCCACAATACACCTGATTTGAAGAAGCCCCTGGACAAGCTAAGGTCAATAGACTATGTATTTGATAAAATCCTTCTAGTTGTGCTTGCAGTTTTTCCACGCTAAGTGCACACCAATGTCAGGGTGCAGTAGGTCAATATACACGGGTCTGCACGACGTAATCCCTCGTTGAGCAGATCACTGTGTTGGCCTACGTGTACTCTCTCTATTGGAGTGCACTTATTTTCAAGCACAGGGCTGTAAATATGCAGGAGCAGACAAGGAGCAAGGATGGGTCAAGGAGCATCTCATAGATGGAAAGACGAAAATTCGTCTAAGTTAGAATCGACGAGAATCACCCAGTGATTCTCGCCGATTCGGCGAGAATCACTTGGGATTCTCGCCGATTCGTCGAGAATCAGCGGTTGATTCTCGCCGAACACGTTCCAGCAACTTCTAGCAAGCACCTATGAGTCTAAGTAAGAATCGACGAGAATCACTTAGTGATTCTCGCCGATTCGGCGAGAATCACTGGTTGATTCTCGCCGTCTCGACCAGGCTTAAAGCAGTGCGTGCAACCAAGGCAAATTCGACGAGAATCATCTTTGATTCTCGCCGAATCGTCGAGAATCACCTTTGATTCTCGGCGACTCGGCGAGAATCACTTTCGATTCTCACCGATTTTGACTTGGCCTTTTTCTGGAAATTCCTGAACCGGATTCTGCCGCTGTTAAAAATCTGGACCGGGATTTGGGGATTCCTTTTGTGGGTCCCACAAACGGTCTTATTGGGAGTAGCTACAGTATTTATACTCGGGTATTTTGAACGGAAGACGGACACAGAAAGAAGCCGAGCAAGCGGAAACCCTAATATCGTGATTTCTCTCCTCCGCCGCCGTCGCTCTCGGGCAAGTACGTCGCCGCCGCTGATCGTTCATCTTCCCGATCTCCGGCGACAGAAGCTTAGCAAAGCTTGCGTCTCACGTGTCTATCCAGAGATCTCTTGTCTCTCGATTTGTTGACCGGGAAAAACTCCCCCGTCCGAATCGATCGAGACGACCGATCCTAGAGTGACCGTTGGTAGACCTAGTTTGCTTCGCAAAGAAGTTTGGATCTCAAAGCACTGCAGCAGCGCACCATCGTTGCCGCCGACTCCGAACCAAGCCGCCGCTCGGATTGCCGCCGCCGGTTCCGGGATATCCTCTCCAAGAGACACCAAGGTTTTAGACTCTTCATCGACTTCAAGAACACGTCGTCGAACAAAGAGGAACACCGTAGTCTCCAAAAGAAGTTTGTATCACGTGTACACTCTATATTTAATTTCGTTGTAAGGGAACTTTTGTTCCGTGTTGTAAGGGTTGGGTGCAACCCGTTTTGTGGGAGTGTTGACTCTCACGTGTGGAAGGGCTCCTTCCGTTAGTGAAGGGATTGGATTTCAATCCCGTTGGAGAAGTGACCGAGTCGTCCCTTGTTGGGGAGATAGGTCGAAGGGGGAAAGTGGATGTACCCAAGTCGGGGAACCACTATAAATTTGCTGTGTTTTCTGTGTGCTGTGCTTTTTATTTTTATTGTGCAGGTACTCTCGTAAATTCCGCAGAAGAACCACACGTCACCTATTCCCCCCCCCCCCATAGGTGCACATAGCTGACACTAGGTGGACTTTCAAGTGTTATCAGAGGGAGGTTACTCATCAATAAGGTTAACACCTTGAGTTGAATCCTGCCCCTAGTGTCAAAAGAAGAAGACAGATATCTACTATGGACGGGCTCAAGTACTCCGGCAAGATCCCAGTGTGCAACAGACTCAACTTTCCGATCTGGAAGGAAAGAATCAGGTTTTACATGGAAGCAGTCGATCCTCGACTCTTCATGATTGTGGAGGAGGGACCTTATATCCCCACTAAGGCCTCCACCATCGATCCCACCAAGAAGGTGCCAAAGACACTTTCTGAAATGGACAAAGACGAGATGGTGTTGGTGGGACTGGACAAGAAGGCACGAAACATTCTGGTGAGCGCAGTTGATGATTCTATGATGCAAAACTTCAGCAACTGCAGGACAGCTCAGGAGATCTGGCAGTGCCTGATCATCCTAATGGAGGGCACGGATGAAGTGAGGGATGATCGGAGATCCCTCCTGAACCAAAAATATGAGGCCTTCAGGCAAGGGCCTAAGGAAGAGATCGGAGTCACATACGAGAACTTCCTGAAGATTGTCAACGCCCTCAAGGGCTACGGAAGAGTGTTCATCAATGGTGAACTCAATGACAAATTCCTTAGGTCCCTTACTAAGTAATGGGACACAAAGATCTGCGCCATCAGAGAATTTGGCAGACTAGCAGAAACTGATCCGCAAATCCTATTTGGGAAGCTGATGTCCTATGAACTTCAGCTGAACACCAGGAAGGCAGAGGAAGAAGCAGAGAAGGCTGCTACAAAAGAAAAGACTGTGGCCCTAAAAGCCAGTTACTCCAGAAAGGGCAAGGGTGCGATGTCATACCGTGCGAGGAGTAAGGAAGAGGAGGAGGACTCTGAACCATGCTCCTCCGGCTCAGAACTGTCGGAGGAGGATTTCTCCCTCATCACCCGAGAGTTCAAGAAGTTCCTCAAGATGAGGAATCAAAGAAAGAAAGACAGCTCCTCCTCCAGGCATCAGAAGAAAAATTATTCTTCTGACAGGTATGCATCTAAACCTAACAAACATCGTTCTTCTGATATTATTTGCTTTGGATGCAATAAGCCAGGTCATGTCGTGGCCGACTGCCATCAAAGCAAAAGAGAAAAAGGTAAAGGAGAGGAGCTCAAATTCTCCAGAGATAAGAAGGAGCGGAGCTACATCGCAAGAAGACCAAAGACACTAAGTGAGTCTGATTCCTCAGACTCCAGTGATGATGAGGAAGCCTACTTCGGGCTGGTGGGTCGCTCGGACTCAGAAGGAGAATGCCCCCCATTTACTGGGAAGGTAAAAGCTCACACCCCTCTCTCCGACTCCGACTCTGATCCTGAATCTCAGGATGATGAACCTGAGGATGGCCCTTTAGCCCGTGAAGCTGAGCTCCTCGAGAAGTATGAGCTTTTGCTCAACACTTTCGATGAGTGCCGAAAGAGACTGAAGGCTGAGAAGAAGGAAGTAAAATTCCTTAAGGGTGAATGTGTATCCCTAAGGGAAGAGGTCACTAGCTTGATTTCTCTCCGACAGGAACACCTTGACCTGACTTCCAAGCATTCAGAGTCTTTGAAGCTCCTTGATCTAAAGCAGGAGGAAGTCGACAAGTTGGAAGAACTACTTGCGGCAGAAAGGAAGATCGTCAAGAGCTTCTCCATGCCAAAAACAGTTCTTCCAGTCGTTGATACCTTTTCTGCTCAGGCCAAAGGAGCTGGCTTGGGGCATATAGGGGTACCTGGTTTTTCATCTAGGAGAAACAAGAACCAGAGGAAAAATAAGGCCGCCAAGAAGGCCTCTGCTGATGAAAAGGGTAAGGCTCCTCTTAGTCCTGTTGCGTTCAGAAAACCTGGCTTTCCTTGCAACCAACACGACTTTGAGTCAACTTTTGGGCATCATTTCCGGCCCTCGGTTGCAAAGCCAAAGAGCCGGTATGACGATTGGAACTTTCCCCGGAACTTCGGTGAGAGTGCCTTCAAGGCACCTTATGAGGAAATCCACATAGGAAATTATGGTCCGTTCTCTAGCGGCCATAATGGAAAGCAGGCACCAAAAGCCAAGCCTGTAATACAGAAGGTGACAAAGTCATGCGACTGTTGTCACCATGAGGCCTCCACCTCCAGATCCAAGGCCCCAGCAGTACCCACCGTTCCCAGGGTAAGGCAGGAGCCTAGAAAGAGGTACAACAGATTTGACTGTTGGTGCTGTGGCAAAGTCGGTCACTTTGCCGTGGATTGTTGGTTTAATCCAAGGAACTACGAGACTCCCCGTGTTAGCAATGCGAGACCGACCACTCGTAGGGTTAACCAACCGAGGGGGAGTGTGCTAACCAGGAATCTAGGACCCAAGTTCGATTGGGTTCCTAAGGCAAATTAATTTTGTTTTGCAGGAATGTCCAAAGGCCACCAAAACGCCGATCTGGTATTTGGACAGTGGATGCTCCCGGCATATGACCGGGACAAGAAGCCTGCTGCGTGATTACACTCCAGTCAAGAATGGACCCAACGTCATCTTTGGAGGGTCAGATCGAGGAGTCACCAGAGGTTATGGTATGATTTCCAACGGTATAATCTCTATCACCGACGTGGCTTATGTTGAAGGGTTAAACCATAACCTGATCAGTGTAAGTCAGTTATGTGATAAAGGTTATGACGTTAAGTTCTGCAAGGATAAATGTCTGATAATTTCACGTACCTCTTCTGAAACGGTATTATCAGGCATTAGGAGCAGAAATATCTTTTGTTTAGATTTTCTCAGTTTAGATTCATCTACCCCCGTATGCCTTGTGGCAACAGGCAGTGCATCTCTTTGTGAACAATGGCACAAGAGATTGGCACATATTAATTTCAAGACAATTAGTATGCTATTTTCTAAGGACTTGGTAAGGGATGCTCCCAGTATCAAGTGCATCAAAGATAGCCCATGTCCTGCATGCCAGATGGGCAAACAGACTCGGGCTACCTTTAAGAGCATCGCTGACAAAGACTCTTCCCGATGTCTTTACCTTTTGCATATGGACTTGTTTGGTCCAATGCAAGTTCATAGCTTGGGAGGCAAGTCATATACGCTAGTGATAGTTGATGATCATTCTCGGTTTACATGGGTGTTCTTTTTGAAACGAAAGTCAGATACGTTTGACATCTTCACTAATTTTGTCAAGCAGGTTCAGAACGAATTTAACTGCTCCGTGGTCAAAATCAGAAGTGACCATAGAACAGAATTCGAATCTGGTGCAATGACAGAATTTTGTGAAGAACAAGGTATCTTTCATGAGTTTTCCTCCCCGCGCACTCCTCAGCAAAATGGAGTTGCGGAGAGAAGAAATAGAACTCTCATTGAAGCCTGCACGACAATGTTGAAAGATGCTTCTCTCCCGGAATACTTCTGGGCAGAGGGTGTCAATACGGCATGTCATGTACAAAACCGAGCATTGATCAACAAGCATCATCGTAAGACGCCCTACGAGCTACTGAAAGGCAGGAAACCAACCATGTCCTACTTAAGGATTTTTGGTTGCCGATGCTATGTACTGAATAATGGGAAGTACCCGCGTACTAAGTTCGGTGAAAAATGCTTCGAAGGCATATTCATGGGCTATAGTGCCCACAGCCGGGCATATAGGGTCTTCAATAAGAAAACCCTAGTGGTAGAAGAATCAATAAATGTTGTATTTGATGAAGGAAGTTTGCTTAACAGCAACTCTTCCAGTAGTATTCTTGAAGATGCAGGTGCACGACTGGAACAGCTGAGTCTGGATGAGACCGCTAAAGTTGACGCTCCTAAGTACGTCAAAGTCTCCACCTCCACGTCATCTGAAAGTGTTGAAGATCAAGATAGAACAAATCTCTTAGAGGAAAGAGAAGCCCAAGAAGTAGTTGAAGCTCCTGACGCCCGACTACTAGAGCATCATCCTAGAGATCAGATCATCGGGGATCCTCGTGTCGGGGTCAGAACTCGAAGAGGTACAATTAACGAGGTATTGCATCTTAGCTTCCTGTCACAGGTTGAGCCAAAGAAGTTCGACGAGGCGAACAAGGATGCGGCATGGATTCTGGCCATGCAAGAGGAACTACATCAATTCGAGCGGTGCAAGGTTTGGACTCTGGTTCCCAGACATACAAGCAGAATGTGATTGGCACAAAGTGGATCTTCAGAAACAAGCTGGATGAACATGGTGTCATCGTAAAGAACAAGGCCAGGCTGGTGGCTCAAGGTTACAGACAGGAGGAAGGGATTGACTTCGACCAGACCTTCGCACCAGTAGCAAGGCTCGAGGCAATCAGGTTGTTCCTGGCGTATGCTTCCCACAAAGGATTCACAGTCTATCAAATGGATGTGAAATCGGCATTCCTGAACGGAGACCTGAAAGAGGAAGTATACGTCGCTCAACCCCCAGGTTTTGTCGATCCTACTTATCCCAATCATGTTTATTTTCTTAATAAGGCCTTATATGGGTTGAAACAAGCTCCACGAGCTTGGTATGAGACTTTATCTAGTTTTCTTCTTGAGAACAAGTTCTCCAGAGGTAAAATAGATAAAACATTGTTTCTCAGGGAAGTCAAAGGCAAGATTTTGCTGGTGCAAATCTATGTCGATGACATAATTTTCGGCTCAACGGATAACAATCTTTGCAAAAAGTTTTCTAAACTTATGCAAGGAAAGTTTGAAATGAGCAGTATGGGAGAGCTCAAGTATTTCTTAGGACTTCAGGTGAAACACTCTGAGGATGGAATCTTCATCTCTCAGACGAAGTTCACAAATGAACTCCTTAAGAAATTCGGTATGGAGAGTGCAACCTCTATGAGGACTCCAATGGGATCCACCATATCTCTGGATAAGGATGAGAAAGGTAAACCTTTCGATGAAACCAAATACAGAAGCATCATTGGATCCCTGCTCTACCTTACTGCCAGTCGACCGGATATTATGTTCTCCACATGTGTCTGTTCCCGATATCAGGTGAACACTAAGGAATCTCACTATGTCGCCGCAAAGCGAATTCTGAGATACCTTAAAGGTACTCCTAATCTTGGCTTCTGGTACCCGAGAAACAATGACGTCGAGCTGATTGGATTTTCAGATGCTGATTTTGCAGGGAGCAGGGATGACAGGAAAAGCACCTCCGGGATGTGTCAATTCCTCGACAGGAGGCTTATCTCATGGAACAGCAAGAAACAAAATTGTGTTGCAACCTCCATAGCAGAGTCAGAGTATATCTCTGCAGGAAGCTATTGCGCACAACTTCTATGGATCAGAAACCAGTTAGCCGACTACGACCTTCAGTTCAAGGAAGTACCCATGTACTGCGACTCCTCCAGTGCAATTGCCATTGCCAACAATCTGGTGTCGCACAGCAGAACGAAGCATATTGAAGTACGCTACCACTTCATTCGGGAGCACGTGGAGAACAAGGATATCTCTCTCTGTTATGTCCCCACGAACAAGCAGATTGCTGATATATTCACAAAGCCCCTAGACGAGGCCAAGTTCAATATTTTCAAGACTGAATTGGGGATGCTCAATTATGACGAATGAAGACTACAGAGGCTCCAGGCCCGTGCAAGAACTGAGGGGGAGCAAGGGTCAAACGCTACAAACCCCGATTTGTAGAAGCCGAAAAGGGGGAGATTACCCTCTCGGCTAAGGCTAAGGTGGCTCCACGCTCGCTCCCAAGAAATTGATATTGGTAATGGATAACTCACTCAACTCTCTTTTCAGTTTATGGTTTTCATTCTCATCTGCTCTATTCACCTTAGCTTGTAGGGTTTAGGCTTCTTCAAATAGGGGGAGATTGTTGGGTATTGTATCCACAATGCACCTAATTTGAAGAAGCCCCTGGACAAGCTAAGGTCAATAGACTATGTATTTGATAAAATCCTTCTAGTTGTGCTTGCAGTTTTTCCACGCTAAGTGCACACCAATGGCAGGGTGCAGTAGGTCAATTTACACGGGTCTGCACGACGTAATCCCTCGTTGAGCAGATCAGTGTGTTGGCCTACGTGTACTCTCTCTATTGGAGTGCACTTATTTTCAAGCACAGGGCTGTAAATATGCAGGAGCAGACAAGGAGCAAGGATGGGTCAAGGAGCATCTCATAGGTGGAAAGACGAAAATTCGTCTAAGTTAGAATCGACGAGAATCACCCAGTGATTCTCGCCGATTCGGCGAGAATCACTTGGGATTCTCGCCGATTCGTCGAGAATCAGCGGTTGATTCTCGCCGAACACGTTCCAGCAACTTCTAGCAAGCACCTCTGAGTCTAAGTAAGAATCGACGAGAATCACTTAGTGATTCTCGCCGATTCGGCGAGAATCACTAGTGATTCTCGTCGAATCGACGAGAATCACTGGTTGATTCTCGCCGTCTCGACCTGGCTTAAAGCAGTGCGTGCAACCAAGGCAAATTCGATGAGAATCATCTTTGATTCTCGCCGAATCGTCGAGAATCACCTTTGATTCTCGGCGACTCGGCGAGAATCACTTTCGATTCTCACCGATTTTGACTTGGCCTTTTTCTGGAAATTCCTGAACCGGATTCTGCCGCTGTTAAAAATCTGGACCGGGATTTGGGGATTCCTTTTGTGGGTCCCACAAACGGTCTTATTGGGAGTAGCTACAGTATTTATACTCGGGTATTTTGAACGGAAGACGGACATAGAAAGAAGCCGAGCAAGCGGAAACCCTAATATCGCGATTTCTCTCCTCCGCCGCCGTCGCGCTCGGGCAAGTACGTCGCCGCCGCAGATCGTTCATCTTCCCGATCTCCGGCGACAGAAGCTTAACAAAGCTTGCGTCTCACATGTCTATCCAGAGATCTCTTGTCTCTCGATTTGTTGACTGGGAAAAACTCCCCCGTCCGAATCGATCGAGACGACCGATCCTAGAGTGACCGTTGGTAGACCTAGTTTGCTTCGCAAAGAAGTTTGGATCTCAAAGCACTGCAGCAGCGCACCTTCGTTGCCGCCGACTCCGAACCAAGCCGCCGCTCGGATTGCCGCCGCCGGTTCCGGGAGATCCTCTCCAAGAGAGACCAAGGTTGTAGACTCTTCATCGACTTCAAGAACACGTCGTCGAACAAAGAGGAACACCGTAGTCTCTAAAAGAAGTTTGTATCACGTGTACACTCTATATTTAATTTCGTTGTAAGGGAACTTTTGTTCCGTGTTGTAAGGGTTGGGTGCAACCCGTTTTGTGGGAGTGTTGACTCTCACGTGTGGAAGGGCTCCTTCCGTTAGTGAAGGGATTGGATTTCAATCCCGTTGGAGAAGTGACCGAGTCGTCCCTTGTTGGGGAGATAGGTCGAAGGGGGAAAGTGGATGTACCCAAGTCGGGGAACCACTATAATTTTGCTGTGTTTTCTGTGTGCTGTGCTTTTTATTTTTATTGTGCAGGTACTCTCGTAAATTCCGCAGAAGAACCACACGTCACCTATTCCCCCCCCCCATAGGTGCACATAGCTGACACTAGGTGGACTTTCAGGGTGGGTGGAAATGGAGCAAACGCCATCGGAGGTTCATTTGTTTACCCTCCTTCCGGCGGCATTTAACCAATACGGAGCTGCAAAACACCCAAACAAATAGAGCCTTAATAACTTATGGATTCCATATAAACTGAAAAATTTGGAGTTTTGTCTGAGCTCCTGTAGTTATCCCCTACACGACATGACATCACAACACATATTTTATCTTAGTCTGATATAACTTAGATATTGAGAAAATGCGGGTTGTGACAGTTGGTATCAGAGGGATGGGTTGTTTAACAATTGGTCGAGCAACCATCTCTAGCTAGTGTTAGTCATCTAGTTACATTTCATACACACACTAATGTGTCATCAATATGTCTTGGTTCAAGCATGAACACTACACTCATCACATGATAAGAAGTATACGGGGCATATTATGTAGTATGAGATGCATAATATGTGTTTGTATATGGATCCACCATAGCTGACAACATGTGACGGTTATGTAGTATGTGATGCATAACCACCATCACCTGGGTGCTCATTAGCATGTCTTACTTTTTTGTTGCTGGCAATATTATATAGTATTTGATGCATAATATTTCATATATATACGCCGCTCATAACATACAATAAGGCCTTTGATAGAATGCATAGCACAACATGCATAGCATAATATAACATCAACACACGTGCATATGCTAAAGATTTATATGACGACATATGTACACACATGGGTTTGAGTCAAAAGAATACAAATTCATGCATTCATGGTTTATGCACATGAGTCATTAGTATGATGGTATATCATCTTAAGTTTAAGCATTTCATCATTTATAAAATTCCCAGAGCAAGTTAGCAGCATAAGCAAGTACTTATGTATGTTTTGTCTATACTAGGTTGTTTGGTTCTAGCGGTTAAGGTAGGTTTTGACTAGTTGTTTGTTGTGATTATTAGAATGTCGTGATGTTTTACGATGAGGTTAACTCCACAGTCAGAGGATGAGTCGTCGGGTGCTCAGAATGAGGTTGTGATAGAAGGACTGCGACCAAACAATGAAGCTTTATCTAGGAAAATATTGGGGATGCAGTCGCAGATCCAAGCCTTGTTGTCTATCATTGCAGGACAACAACTTAGAGTTCAGGACCCGGCTGTGGGTCAAGGTATTTTAGTTCCTCCTGCTCCTCTGGTGCCCCCAGCTGTGCTGCCACCAGAGATGAATTTTATCTCGCATTTCCAGCGATTAGGACCCCCTACCTATGATGGTAGGGCAGACTTCATGGCGTTGGATGACTGTATTATAGCCATCGAGGAGATGTTCTCTTACTCCGGAGTTTCAGAGGACCAGAGAGTGGGTGTCGCTACATACCAGCTCAAAGGACTTGCAAAAAGTTGGTGGCTGAGAGAAAAGGAAAACTTAAAGGATGGATGCTCATGGGAAGCCTTCAAGGAGCTTTTGTTGAAGAAGTTTCTATCGTTGGTCGAGCAGGACTCTTGATGAACAATTTTCTGCACTTGAAGCAGAGGCAGCTCACGGTGAGTGAGTAGGAGGTGGAATTTTGTATGTTAAGCTGGTTCGCCCCGTATTTAGTTGTTTTTGAAGCAAGTAGAGTCAAGCACTTTTAGGATGGTCTAATGAGTGACACCCAGCAGCTAGCTAGTGCATATGGATCAAAAAGTTATGCAAAAGTGGTAGAGGTCGCTTTGAAGGTTGAGGCGATTGATAATGCTAAGAACCGTTGTCACAACCCGCATTTCCTCAACGAGTATATCGTATCAGAGTAAGAGGAACTACGTGTTATGATGTCACGTCGTGTAGGGGATAACTGCACACGCTCAGGCAAACGCTCGACGCTTCCTTTAGTAGTTGAAAACCATCAGTTGTATGCAAGAAAACTGTTTAGTTTGATGGCCGTATCCCTCGGCCTTATGGATCAACACGTGTGTTTGTACGCGGCGAAAAATACTTTAGTTTACTTATGACGATCTCCTATATGCATCCTAGATTTATAATCATATAATAAATCATCCTTTTTACGCTGTTTGCAAAATACGTCTTAGTTTATCAAAACATATATGCATGATATAGGATAATAGGTTTGTTTTATTTTGAAAATATTGAATGCAACCTAGCATAAATCCTTCCCAAGAGCAAAGAGACATCATCTCATCGAAATGAGTCACATTAGCAGTCTAGCATTCATATATCACAAGTAAAGAAAACCACCAATGGGCGCCAACAAGCTGACACGAACCCATTGGGGCACATGTATGTTTGTACAACAAAGTAAAGAACTACCTCGCTAAGTAAGCTCGGCTAGCTCCAAAGCAACTCTACCCAAGCACTAGCCGCTCAACCGGCTACAACCTGCACCTGAGGAATTCAAGAAAGAACACCTCAGCAATCATCAAAGCTACACAAGAGAGTATGAAGTTCATGTAAAATGACTGAAAAGAACAGATGGAAAACAAGTGTTAAACACTGTCAACCCAAAGTGTAAAATGCACCAAGTGCGTGCAATTCTCATCAAGTCCTGCTCAACCCGCAGGAGCAAAAAGGCAATATACATGCCCCTTCCATCATTTTTTATAACAAGAACCACTATACTAGTGAAACATAAGCAGCGATTAAGTTTGATTCCGCAAGGGTCTTTTGGTGGCGACCCTCAAGTGGATCGCACCAATAAAAGCCAGCCCAAACCGGGGCCAAAATGGTACTCTATACCATAAAACAAAACCCGGTGGACACCAAGGCTGAAACCACACCACCCCTTATAGAATCCTCAAACAAACGCGCCTGCCATGGTTCACAATTCGCCTCGCAAAACTCACCATAACCCAAGCTAAACACGTTTCATTTCATCGTCCTCACTCATGACCACACATTACCCATGTTATGTCAAAGTTATTAGCGTTTGGATTTCTACTTACTCCACAAAGGACAATGCTAACCAAACCAACAAGCGTATTCTAACATGATTATGACATAAATAAGAAAGAATCACATGAACAAGAAAGGCTACATGAATCAAATGTGCATAAGAATTAATTGAGCATAGGGAAAATTAGACTTGAAGGAACAAGAGGATTCATGTTTGTGAGTACTAAACAAAAACAAGAGTAACAAGACTAATAAAATTGAACAAGCTATTAAAATTGAAAGAGGAAAGCTAGCTAAACGTGCACAATCAAAGAACAAGAAAACAAGATTGGCAAGAGTGAAGAACACCGCTTGCCTGAACCGAGACGACACCGCGACGGCTGCTCCTCTCTTCCCTTGCGTTGCTTTAGCTTTTCTCCCTTGCTTTCTCTTTGAGAATAAAGAAGATGGAGAAAGGGATAAGTGAGGAGAAAGAATCTCTTTCTCGGCCCTATTCCCTCTAGAACAGAGCTGGACCGTTAGATCCAGAATCAGAGAAAGGAACGACAAAAAAAACTGGAGAAAATTGATTTTTGGCCCTGTCACGCCCTATGACACGCCTGTGTCACAGGGCGTGTACCTTAAGCGGTGCAGACGCCAACAATTTCCAGCTTATTCACAAGGTACGCGGTCGGGTACATGCCCGTGATGGGTCGGTCACGCCCGTGACCTAGGGCGTGTAGCCCGTGTCTCGACATCTCGTCGACCAAAAGTGTCGACACTTCGACAAAGCTTGACACGCCCTGTGACACGCCCATGTCACAGGCCATGTCCCCTCTCTCGACACCCGACACGCGACACTCGACACTCGATATCGCGGGACACGGCCCGTGACACGCCCGTGTCACGCGGCGTGTACCCCATTCGTCGAGCTCAACTCGACGCAAGAAAATTCGTCGAGTCAAGGAGGTCATGCCGCAGGTCACGCCCTGGGTCATGCCCCGACACGCCCGTGTCGGGGGGCGTGTTCCTCCCGCAACTTCGTCGAATGAAGTTCGACGACCATAAAGCCAAACCGCATCCCGAGCTAGACACTCCCTGGGACACGCCCGTGTCCCAGGCCGTGTCACTAAAAAAATGCCCATTTTTCACTGTTTTTAAAAGTGCTTCTTTCTCGTCCTAGACCGTTTTTTCCTTAAGGACTTTTTACCCCTTTTTGTTTTTTGTACACATCTTCCATACAATCAACCCATTTTGAGCAACCCTACCCGGGCTCGACAAAGTGCAAGCATTCCCTAAGAGGCCTCACGAGTCCCCAAATTGGACTCCGGCTTGCTGGGGAATCGTGCAGCTCGGCTACCAAAACATCCACTCGCAAGCCCGCGGGAAAACCATGCTCGAACAACGGTCAAAGCCAACGTAACGCCCATCAAGCGTATGCAATCATTCAACGAAAAAATACGGGGCGTTACAGTCACTCCCCCTAACAAAAAGTTTCTCCTCGAAACTTTTCAATCATTTTGATATAAATCAAATGAGTAATCAAACAAAAACAATAATTCAACAAAAACACCAATTCACATACCAGCTTATTTACGGGAACAAATGAGGGTGAGCCGCCCTCATCGTTGACTCGAGCTCCCACGTCGCGCTTTCCACATTCTGATTTTTCCATAGCACTTTGACCATAGGAATCTTCTTTTTTCGCAACACGCGCTCTTGGGAGTCCAAAATACGGATGTGCATCTCTACATACGAAAGGTTCGGCGCTAACTGCGGCACAAAGTCCAAAACTTGCTTGTCATTCCGCACACACTTGCGAAGTTGGCTGACATGAAACACGTCGTGAACACCAGGAACGTTTACGGGTAATTCTACTTTGTAAGCGGATGCACCAACTCGCGCAAGAATCTTGAAGGGACCCACAAATCTTGGGTCTAATTTGCGCTCTTTTCCAAACCTTTTAATTCCAACCATTGGGGAGACTTTCAGGAAGACAAAATCCCCCACAACAAACTCTAACTCCGACCTTCGCCGGTTGGCGTACTTTTCATATCGCTCTTGGGCGATCCGGAGCTTCTCCTGAATAAGTCGTACGGCAACTTCCATGTCCTCGAGCGCCTCTGGGCCAAACAAAGGCCGCTCGCCAACCTCAGCCCGAAATAGGGGAGTCCGACATCGTCGCCCATATAAAGCTTCGAACGGAGTCATTTGCAAGCTTTCTTGATAGCTGTTATTATATGTGAATTCCATAAGCCGCAAACGTTCATCCCATGCTCCTCCATAATCAAGAATATAGCATCGAATCATATCTTCCACGATTTGGTTTACTCGTTCCGTTTGGCCATTCGTCTAAGGGTGGTAAGCAATGGAATACCTCAAATCCGTCCCCAAACCCTCTTGTAGACTCTTCCAAAAATGAGAAGTAAATCGGGAATCCCAGTCTGAAATGATATTGACTGGCACACCATGTAGTCGGATGATCTCGTTCAAATATAGCTCCGCTATTGTCTTCATCGGGTAGTTGACCTTAAATGGTATGAAGTGAGCACACTTGGTCAACCTATCCACGATTACCCATACGGAGTCATGTCCTCGTGGAGATCTTGGTAAGCCTGTAATAAAATCCATTGAAATGCTTTCCCACTTCCATGTTGGAATCTCTAATGGCGTCAACTTGCCACCAGACCTCCCATGATCAGCTTTCACCCGCTTGCAGGTCTGACATTCCAATACAAATTGTGCTATATCTCTTTTCATTCCATACCACCAGACAATTTGTTTCAAATCACGGTACATTTTAGTTGAGCCTGGATGGTAGGCCATACTTGAGTCATGTGCTT
The DNA here is from genome assembly GCA_039583875.1 of Platanthera guangdongensis. NCBI lineage: Eukaryota > Viridiplantae > Streptophyta > Magnoliopsida > Asparagales > Orchidaceae > Platanthera > Platanthera guangdongensis. Next base: position 76,696,548 of record CM077157.1, read on the forward strand.
CCCTACACATCATATCGCGAATGTCTCCAACTCCGGGGATACAAAATCGACCGCGATACTTTAACGTGCCTCCATCATCAATAGCAAAATCTGGTAATTCACCTTTTTCAGTTCGAAGCAATAAATATAAAAGATCAGGATCCTCCTTTTGATGTTGTCTTGCAAGCACCATCCATGAAGGTTCTTCGACTGCCGAATGACTTTGCGGTTCATATCTTCCCACGGAAATATCCATCAATAGAAATTCCTCCACAAGACGGTCGACTGAAAGATTAAATAATTTCCCCGTCTTCCGACTCAAAGCATCGGCCACAACATTAGCTTTCCCGGGATGATACTGAATCTCCACATCATAATCAGCTACATATTCAAGCCATCGCCGTTGGCGCAGATTCAATTCCTTTTGGGTGAGGACGTACTTCAAACTTTTATGATCCGTAAAGATTTTACACTGTGCGTCGTAAAGTAAGTGTCTCCACAACTTCAATGCAAATATTACCGCTGCGAACTCCAAATCATGCGTCGGGTAGTTCTTTTCATGACTTTTCAACTGCCGAGACTCATACGCAATGACTTTTTGGTCATGCATTAATACACATCCGAGTCCAACGTGCGATGCATCCACAAAAACTTCATAATCTATCCCTTCTGTCGGTAATATCAACACAGGAGCGGTACATAACCTGTTCTTGAGTTCAAGAAATGATGCCTCACACTTGTCATTCCAACCAAACGCCACATTATTCTGGGTTAAGCGAGTCAACGGTACAGCCAACGTAGAAAAACCTTCTACAAATCTGCGATAATAGCCGGCCAAGCCCAAGAAGCTCTGAATCTCCTTGGGTGTCTCCGGTCTCCTCCACTCCATGACTGTAGTAATCTTTTCGGGATCCACGGATATTCCATGTTGATTAATAACATGACCCAGGAATGCAACCTGCGATAACCAAAACTCGCATTTGCTTAACTTGGCGAACAACGTTTGGTCTCGCAAGGTGGCCAATACCAATCGCAGATGCTGTTCATGCTCCTTAGCACTGCGGGAGTAGACGAGAACGTCGTCAATAAAAACCACCACAAACCTATCCAAGTAGTCCTTGAACACCCGGTTCATCATATCCATGAAGGCTGATGGTGCGTTGGTCAAACCAAACGACATCACAAGAAATTCAAAATGGACATGTCTCGATTGAAACGCAGTCCGCGGAATATCAGACTCCCAAACCTTTAGCTGATGATAGCTCGAGCGGAGATCAATCTTCGAAAATACTGAACTGCCACGCAGTTGATCAAACAAATCATCAATTCTTGACAGTGGGTACTTGTTCTTAATCGTCACCTTGTTCAACTCCTGGTAATCGATGCAAAGCCGCATCGACCCATCTTTCTTCTTCACAAATAACACCGGTGCACCCCAAGGTGATGAACTTGGCCTGGTAAACCCCTTTGCCAATAGGTCATCCAGCTGGGTACGCAACTCTGCTAGCTCACGCGGGGCCATTCTGTACGGCGCTTTCGCAATAGGCCGCGTACCCGGATCCAAATTAATGACAAACTCGACATCACGATCAGGGGGAAGACCAGGAAGATCAGTAGGAAAAACATCTGGAAATTCACGCACAACAGGAATCTCCTCCAAACGCGGCAAAACAACACTAGTCCCCACAACTGAGACTAGACAAGCAAAACAGTCGGAAACAAACAACGTCCGAACACATACCGCCGAAATCCCTGGAGAATCCTGGCATGAATCACCATAAACACTTCCCGGCTGACCATTGTCCTTGATAAAGTCCAAGCGCTTTCCTTTGCACTGGATGACGGCGTCATAGCGGGATAACCAGTCCATGCCCAGAATGACGTCAAAATCTTCCAAATCGAGCACCTTGAAATCAGCCTTCGCTAAGAAATCCCCCAACAAAATGGGACAATCAAGAAGACCCCAGTCCGCTACCACAGAAGCACCGGAAGGAAACCTCACCAAAAAGGCATTCCCCACTCGATCTGGTGTCAAATGATACCGATCCAAAAAGGTTCGAGCCACAAATGAATGGGTCGCGGCAGAATCAAAGAGAACACACGCCCAACAGTTCTTTACCTTAACGTTTCCTATAAGGGGACATATGTAGCTAAGAACTATGCATAAAAGTCATAAACAAAACGTGAACCAGAGGAATGAATCGAACCTGAGATAACCTTATGTGACATCTGAGTTTCCTCTGACGAGATCACATTTAACTTCCCTTTTCCTTTGTCCAAACGCGGAGGCGGAGGCAAAGCCTGGAGTGGCATTGGTTGTAGCACGGGCTAGTTTTGTGGGCACCTTGCCTTGAGATGTCCCTGTTTGCCAGACTGAAAGCACACCTTGTCTTTGACCCAGCAGCGGCCCACATCCTGACCTCTTCCCCCACAACTTGTACACTCCAAGTCTCTAGTTGGCGCACCCTGAATGGCATGCACCTGCTCCTTCTTCTGCATCCCCAACCGCTTGAAACATTTCTCAAATGGGTGACCTGATCGGCCATAAAAGCTACATGTCTCCTTCTTCTTCTTTCTTACGTCTGATTCTTGGGAGCTTTTCTCTCCCACCAGCTGTCTCTTATCCTTCCTCATCAGCTGCCCTCTTTGTTTTGCATTTTCTATCGCTTCAACCTTTAAAGCAGCCTCAACCACAGTGGTGTAACTCATCGCTCCATAAGCGCTTACGAACTGCTGAACATCGCTCCGGAGTCCGCCAAGAAATCTCTTCACTCGGTCAGCTTCCGTAGTCACCAAGCTCGGAGCGAACCAACTTAACTTGCTAAACTCAATTTCATACTCACTCACTGTGAGTTTCCTCTGTTTCAGGTACAAGAAGTAATTCATCAGGCGGTCCCTTTCAACTGACGGTAGAAACTTGCGCCGTAACATTTCTTTAAAGGCTTCCCACGAACATCCCGCCACTAGGCTTTCCTTTTCTCGCAACCACCAACTTTTAGCCAACCCTTTTAGTTGATAGGCGGCAAGCATCACCTTTTGGTCTTCGGTAATGCCAGAATAGACAAACATCTCTTCCAACATGATCACCCAATCATCCAAGATTACAAAGTCCGCTTTTCCATCATAGGTAGGTGGTCCAAGTCGCTGAAACTGTGAGATAAAAGTCATCGCAGGAGGAACCACAACTGGGGGTATCAATGCCATGGAAGGAGTAGAAATAGTGGGGCCTCTGACAGTCTCTTGCACTCTTGGTGCCAGCCCAGACATCGCTGATGATATAGCTTGGAGCTGGGACTGCACTTCCTGCACCTGCCTCGTCAAAGCCTCATTACTTTGGCGTAGACTATCCATCAGGGCATTATTCTGCGCGCCCGAAGACTCGCCCTCCGATTGGGGAGTCTGCCTTGTTACTGGATGCTTCGACATCCTATAAACACGTTCACCCTTAGCAAGCTCCAACCCAACAAAAACACACAACTGCTATGTGCAGACAATACATGTATAAATATGAACATCAACTGCTAACTTGCTCTGGGAGTTTGAGAATGATGTTATGCCTAGCCTAAGATGACTTACTGTCATCCCACTAACTTGTGCCTAAACCCTGAATGCATGAATTTCTTTGACCCAAAACCATGAGTGTACAGGTGTCATCATGTAAATCTTTAGCTTGGCATGTTGTGCCCATGCAATGTTATGGTATGCGTGTTGTGCAATGCAATCCAAAAAAGGCCTTAATGCATGCCATGAGCGGTCGTACACATCACAATGATATGCATCTCATACTACATAGCATTGCATGCAACGAATAAAAGAAAACGTGCTAGTCGCATCCATGTGGTGAGGTTATGCATCCCATACTACATAACCCTCACCTGTTGCCCCTATGGTGGATCCATATACAACCACATATTATGCATCCCATACTACATAATATGCCTCGTATACTTCTGTTCATGCCATGAGTGTAGTGTTCGTGCTTCGGCCAAGACGTACTGATGGCACCTCGGTGTGTGTATGAGATGATGATTAATAATGTTGACTACAAGGAAAGTTTGTCCGACCACTTGTCAAGCAAACCTGCCTCTGATACCAACTGTCACAACCTGCATTTCCTCAACGAGTATATCGTATCAGAGTAAGAGGAACTACGTGTTATGATGCTATGTCGTGCAGGGGATAACTGCACACGCTCAGGTAAACGCTCGACGCTTCCTTTAGTAGTTGGAAACCATCAGTTGTATGCAAGAAAATTGTTTAGTTTGATGGTCATATCCCTCGGCCTTATGGATCAACACGTGTGTTTGTACGCGGCGGAAAATACTTTAGTTTACTTATGACGATCTCCTATATGCATCCTACATTTATAATCATATAAGAAATCATCCTTTTTACGTTGTTTGGAAAATACGTCTTAGTTTATCAAAACATGTATGCATGATATAGGATAATAGGTTTGTTTTATTTTGAAAATATCGAATACAACCTAGCATAAATCCTTCCCAAGAGCAAGGAGACATCATCTCATCCAAATGAGTCACATTAGCAGTCTAGCATTCATATATCACAAGTAAAGAAAACCACCAATGAGCGCCAACAAGCTGACACAAACCTATTGGGGCACATGTATGTTTGTACAACAAAGTAAAGAACTACCTCGCTATGTAAGCTCGGCTAGCTCCAAAGAAACTCTACCCAAGCACTAGCGGCTCAACCGGCTACAACCTGCACCTGAGGCATTCAAGAAAGAACACCTCAACAATCTTTAAAGCTACACAAGAGAGTATGAAGTTCATGTAAAACGAGTGAAAAGAACAGATGGAAAACAAGTGTTAAACACTATCAACCCAAAGTGTAAAACGCACCAAGTGCGTGCAATTCTCATCAAGTCCTGCTCAACCTGCAGGAGCAAAAAGGCAATATACATTCCCCTTCCATCATTTTTTATAACAAGAACCACTATACTAGTGAAACATGAGCAGCGATTAAGTTTGATTCCGCAAGGGTCTTTTGGTGGCGGCCCTCAAGTGGAACGCACCGATAAAAGCCAGCCCAAACCGGGTCCAAAATGGTACTCTATACCATAAAACAAACCCGGTGGCCACCAAGGCTGAAACCACACCACCCCTTATAGAATCCTCACACAAACGCGCCTGCCATGGTTCACAATTCGCCTCGCAAAACTCACCATAACCCAAGCTAAACATGTTTCCTTTCATCGTCCTCACTCATGACCACACATTACCCATGTTATGTCAAACTTATTAGCGTTTGGATTTCTACTTACTCCATAAAGGACAACGCTAACCAAACCAACAAGCGTATTCTAACATGATTATGACATGAACAAGAAAGAATCACATGAACAAGAAAGGCTACATGAATCAAATGAGCATAAGAATTAATTGAGCATAGGGAAAATTAGACTTGAAGGAACAAGAGGATTCATGTTTGTGAGTACTAAACAAAAACAAGAGTAACAAGACTAATAAAATTGAACAAGCTATTAAAATTGAAAGAGGAAAGCTAGTTAAACGTGCAAAATCAAAGAACAAGAAAACAAGATTGGCAAGGATGAAGAACACTGCTTGCCTGAACCGAGACGACACTGCGACGGCTGCTCCTCTCTTCCCTTGCCTTGCTTTAGCTTTTCTCCCTTGCTTTCTCTTTAAGAATGAAGAAGAAGATGGAGAAAGGGATAAGTGAGGAGAAAAAATATCTTTCTCGGCCTTATTCCCTCCAGAACAGAGCTGGACCGTTAGATCCAGAATCAGAGAAAGGAACGACACAAAAAAACTGGAGAAAATTGATTTTCGGCCCTGTCACGCCCTGTGACACGGGCGTGACACGCCCGTGTCACAGGGCGTGTACCTTAAGCGGCGCAGACGCCAACAATTTCTAGTTATTCACAAGGTACACGGCCGGGTACACGCCCGTGACGGGTCGGTCACGCCCGTGACCTAGGGCGTGTAGCCCATGTCTCGACATCTCGTCGACTAAAAGTGTCGACACTTCGACAAAGCTTGACACGCCCTGTGACACGCCCGTGTCATAGGCTGTGTCCCCTCTCTCGACACCCGACACTCGACACTCGACACTCGACACTCGACATCGCGGGACACGGCCCGTGACACGCCCGTGTCACGGGGCGTGTACCCCATTCGTCGAGCTCAACTCGACGCAAGAAAATTCGTCGAGTCAAGGAGGTCACGCCCCAGGTCACGCCCTGGGTCACGCCCCGACACGCCCGTGTCGGGTGGCGTGTTCCTCCAGCAACTTCGTCGAATGAATTTCGACGACCACAAAGCCAAACTGCATCCCGAGCTAGACACGCCCTGACACATGCCCGTGTCCCAGGTCGTGTCACTAAAAAGAATGCCCATTTTTCACTGTTTGGAATAGTGCTTCTTTCTCGTCCTACACCATTTTTTCCTTAAGGACTTTTTACCCTTTTTTGTTTCCTGTACACATCTTCTATACAATCAGCCCGTTTTGGGCAACCCTACCCGGGCTCGACAAAGTGCAAGCATTCCCTAAGAGGCCTCACCGAGTCCCCAAATTGGACTCCGGCTTGTTGGGGAATCGTGCAACTCGGCTACCAAAACAGCCACTCGCAAGCCCGCGGGAAAACCATGCTCGAACAACGGTCAAAGCCAACGTAACGCCCATCAAGCATATGCAATCATTCAACGAAAAAATACGGGGCATTACAACCGTGGACAACAAAAGAGAAAGGATAAGAGGAAGACTGGTGAGAGTAAGAGTTCCCAAGAATTCGGTGCTGCTTCGAGGAAGAGGATCAAAGAAATATGTTGTTTCTGTGGCCAGTTGGGCCATCCATTCGAAAAATGTTTCAAAAGAATAGGAGCTCAGAAGCAGGAGCAGGTTCTTACAATTCAGGGTGCTCCTAAGGGAGATTTGGTTTGTACTTCATGCAAACGAAGATGGTACGATGCTTCCCACTGTTGGGGGTAAGGAAAGGGGCTGCTTTCTGTGCGGACAGAAAGGACATTTCAAGTCAAAGTGCCCGCAGGCTCAGCCTCTGTGGCAACCAGTTCCACTTATGTCTTTGCTACCGCCGCAGCATTTGGACAAGGAAAAGGGGAAGCTGAACGTGGTGTCTCTTGAGGAACCCAGACGTCTACTCATGTTATTTCAGGTTTGATCCTAATATAGTTTTAGATTTTAATTCATAGTTATTGGTTTAACGTTCATCCACTTAGTCGCGTACGCGATTATTTTTATAGGAAGGTTTAAGGTAAAGAATCGTTGGGCACGCGCCCTTTCTTATTCTGGTGCTACCCATTCGTTTGTGGCTAGAACCTGTGTTGAGCGTCATCTTCTGACTCTGGGTCAGGTTGGCGATGCGTTTCATGTCAAATTTCCCTCTGGTGATTCAGTGGTATCGGACCAAGGCATTCAGAGTTGTCTGATTCTGTTAGGTGATTTCCTAGCGTTTGCTGATTTGAAGGTGTTAGACCTGGAAGATTTTGATGTGATTTTGGGTATGGACTGATTGTCCATATATGATGTTGTTATCCACTGCAAGGTTAGGCGCTTGGACTTCAAGATGGACAACGGCCAACCCAGTAGTGTTTATGGCTATCCGCGCCAGTGTTCTCCGATTATTTCTACAATATGTGCTCGGAAGCTTTTAGATTCCGGCTTTTTTGCTTGTTTGGTTTCTATTTTGGAAACCAAGGTTGTTTTGCAGCATTTAGAGGAGATCCCCATGGTGCATGAGTTTTCTGATGTATTTCGTGAGAAACTTCATGGTCTCCCGCCTGAGAGAGACGTGGAGTTTGTCATAGTTCTGGAGTCGGATACCCGTCCTATTGCTAAGGCACCATACTGAATGGCCCCTCGTGAGTTGGAGGAGTTGCATACACAGCTAGATGATTTGTTGCAAAGCGGATTTATTAGGCCAAGTTTTTCACCTTGGGGAGCCCTCGTGCTATTTGTGAAGAAAAAGGATGGATCTATGAGGCTTTGCATTGATTATAGAGAACAGAACAAGGTGACTATCAAGAATAGGTATCCCTTGTCTAGAATTGATGACTTGTTTGACCAGTTGCATGCTAGTTCTGTGTTTTCAAAGATTCATCTTCGTTCGGGCTACCATCAGTTAAGGATTCGTGCGACGGATATCCCACGGACTGCCTTTCGTTCTCGGCATGGACATTTTGAGTTCTTGGTGATGTCTTTTGTTTTGACTAATGCAATCTCTTCCTTAATGGATATGATGAACAGAGTGTCAAAGGATTTTTTGGACCATTTTGTGGTCGTATTTATAGACGACGTTCTAGTTTATTCTCGCAGTACTGATGAGCATGCCTATTACTTGCGTTTAGTTTTGTCTGCTTTGAGGGACCATAAGCTGTTTGTTAAGCTGAGCAAGTGTGAGTTTTGGTTACTTCAGGTTTCTTTCTTGGATCATGTGGTAAGTAAAGATGGAATTTCAGTTGACCCTGAGAAGATAGCTGCTGTTATGGATTGGAATAGACGAACCACGCCCAAGGAGATAAGGAGCTTCCGAGGGTTGGCTTGCTGTTATAGAAGGTTTGTAAAGGATTTCTCTACGTTGTTCGCGCCACAAACTAAACTGACGCAGAAGAATGCAGCTTTTGTCTGGAGCGATAAGTGCGAGGATGCTTTTCTGGAATTGAAGCGCAGACTGTGCACTACTCTGGTTTTGACCTTACCTACGGAAGGAATAAAATATGTCGTATATGTCGATGCATCGCACGTTGGACTTGGTTGTGTGCTGATGCAAGAAGGAAAGGTAATTGCGTATGGGTATAGCAAGTTAAAGATTCATGAGAAGAACTACCCTACGCAAGATTTAAAGTTCGCAGCTATAATTTATGCACTAAATTTGTGGAGGCATCTATTGTATAGTGCGTTGTGTAAGATTTACACCGATCACAAGAGTTTAAAATATGTTTTCACTCAAAGGGAGTTGAATTTGTGCCAGCGAAGATGGTTTAGATGTTTCACATTGTGTATGTGTTATAAAGAGTTAATACAATTTTGATGCTGCTTCTTCATTACTAGAGGTTTTCTCTTTTGGCGGTAGAGTGTTCCTTCATCCTGAGAAAAGTCATACAATTTGATCTATGTCAACACTTTTTATGCAATGTTTTGTAAAAAAGTGCTGTTTTATTTGTAATTGAGGCATTTTGAGTTTAAAAAATGCCACAAAAACCATAGCTATCGTTTTGACCGTGCTATTAAAAATAAAAATCCGCAAAAGGTATCTCCACAAAGATGGAACACTCCCCTTGTTAGGCTTGCGAAATTCTCGCCCGACGGCCCCCATCACCCGTGCCGTTTTCCACGTCAATTTTTATCAAAGGAGAACTTTAGCCAGTTTTCTCGGTGAATTTGGGATTTTGAGCAGAAGACATTCCAACATTAGGTCTGGCTAAGCCCCGCACGGTTGGCCTGAAGTGCTGGGAGGTTGCTGGATTGAATTGATGAGATTGTTGAGGGGGAGGAACGGCTCTAAACTGCATCATTAAAGTAACAGCAGATTTAGAATGAATTGATATTAAAGCATAAATAAGCCCTAAAGTACAAAGGAACGAACCTGCATGGGCATGGGTGGACCAAAATTTTGAGGAGGACCAGAGGGCCTTAAAGGCTTCAAATTAAAAAATATATACAGGTCTCAAAATTTAACTAAATTAAGTTTATATTGAACCTCAATAATATCTTCATGCATGTTTCACCAAGCATCATAAATTAAGACCTTAGTAAGAAGAGTAGGGAATCAAACTGTTAATGTGCAATCTACCTGTGGCCCAGAAGATTGTGGATTGGTCGCCATCAAAGTAAATAATCAAGCAGCAATAAGAAATTTAACTGCAAAACAGATGATACAAATTTAGAAGGTCATTACAGTACATATAATAATATTGTAATACATATTTTCCTCCAACAATCATAAGAGAATTCAAGAGATCCGAAAAATGAGTATGTGATGCAGTTGGAAGTTTTGTACTACATATAATAATATTGTACTACATATTTTCCGTGGATTCTCTTGATGCATATTTCTGTTGGAAGTTTTGACTCGTCGAGCAGTTTGGTTGCATTAGAGCCTTCTTGGATTACACTTATGAGACTGCATCAGATGGAAGATCCTGATTTGTTGCACCTTTACAAGAGAACTGAGAAAGAGCAGTTACCAGATTTTTCGATCGATGACGCGGGTACCTTGAAGTACCGTGGCAGATTTTGTATCCCTTTTGTCGAGGACATTCGAATTAAGTTGTGCAGTGAGGCGCACAGTTCTAGTGTTACCTACCACACAGGTTCTACAAAGATGTATCAAAACCTAAAGCAGATTGTCTGGTGGTTTTGAATGAAGTGTGATATAGCAAGGTTTGTGTATAAATGTTTTACATGTAAGCGTGTTAAGGTCGATCATAAAAGGCCTGGTGGCAAGTTGATGCCTTTGGATATTCCAAGCTGAAAATGGGAGAGTATTTCCATGGACTTCATTATGGGTTTACCGAGATCTCCCCGAGGTGGCAATTTTGTTTGGGTGATAGTGGATCAACTGACGAAGTGTGCTCAATTCGTGTCGTTTAAAATTGGTTACTCCATGAAGAAGATAACCGAATTATATTTAGATGAATTCATCAGATTGCATGGAGTACCAGTTAGCATTGTATCAGATCGAGACTCCAGGTTTACGTTTCGCTTTTGAAAAAGCTTACAAGAAGTGTTGGGTACCGATCTGAGGTATTCAACCGCTTATCATTCGCAAACTAATGGTCAAACGGAGAGAGTAAATAAAATCGTGGAGGACATGATCATATGTTATATTTTGGACCACAGAGGAGCATGAGATGAGCGACTCAGATTGATGGAGTTTGCTTATAATAATAGTTATCAAGAAAGTTTGTAGATGGCCCCGTTTGAGGCCTTGTATGGGAGCCGATGCAGAACTCCCTTGTTTTGGGCCGAGGTCGGTGAGAGACCGTTGTTAGGTCCTGAAGTGCTAGAAGAGATGGAAATATTTATAAAGCTTATTTGAGATAAGCTTCGGATAGCGCAGGATTGTTATGAGAAGAATGTCAATCGACGTAGGACTGATTTGGAGTTTGTTGTTGGGGACCTGGTTTTCCTGAAGGTTTCCCCAATGTCCGATGTTAAAAGATTTGGAAAGAATCATAAGTTGGACCCGAGTTATGTGGGAACTTTTAGGGTTATTGAGCGTATTGGAGTTTCAGCTTATAGGATGGATTTGCCCGCAAATTTTCCTGGTGTGCACGACGTGTTTCACGTGAGCCAGTTGCGGAAATGTGTGCTCATCGACTGACAGATTCTTGATGTTGTGCTCCAGTTGGAGCCTAATTTTTCCTATGTTGAGATGTCTGTCCGCATTTTGGATACTCAAGATCGAGTGTTGCGAAGGAAAACTATACCAAAGGTGAAAGTTTTGCGGCGAAACCAAGACGTGGAAAGCGCCACTTGGGCGTTGGAGTCAGCTGTGAGGGAGGCTCATCTTCATCTGTTCTCCTAGTTGATTGGTATGTACACTTTTCAATAACCCTTGGTTATTTCTTTTTCTTTTATAATAGAGGTTTTGTGCGTAAAGTTTCGGGACGAAACTTTTTTTTAGAGAGAGTGGCTGTAACGCCCCCGATTTTTCGATATTAGATTTAATCTATTATCTGGCATGTTTATGATGTCAGGGCATTACGTTGACGCATTTCCGGCATATTTCATTGTTAGAGCGTGGTTTTAGCTCTTAGATTTCTCTGTGTGTGGCTGAGTTTAGGCTGTTTGCAAGATTCCCTAGCGAGTCGGGTCTGTTTTGGTGACTCGGTAGAGCCTCTTTGGGAATGCTTGTGTTGTAACAACCCCATCCGTTCATATGATATATTCTAGAAGGTCCGGCCGGGGCCCCACAGGATATATCACAAAACAGTCGGTGAAGGTACAGGATGATACCAGAGTCGCGCATCGCACCTAACACAAAGCATTCTAGCGGAAGCCTAGACTACAACTGGAACTCCTCATGAATGTCCAAACATAAAACTCCACATTTTATATCATATAGGAATGTCTTACAACACGTACAAAAGAGTTGGCCTTATGGCCTATACAGGGCTTTCACACAGTGGCCTAAACAATTGGCGCGCAGGCCGGCCACAAGAAAAGAAAACACACAAAAGAACACAGCTAGCCTTCGAGGGCTAGCAGCAGCAGCAGCAACACCCGCAGGAACATCAGCCTCTATGCAATCCGCTCGGCTCTCCAGCACCTGGAAAGGGACAATCCACCCACCGGTGGCAAACAAAAGCAACGGTCAGCGTTCAGCTGACCAAATTATAACGACCCTACCCCTTCTCTCGGGGCAGCGGTAATCTTCCCTGCAGGTGTAAGCCTCCCCCTCCCCGGATCCCAAAACACGGCACGAAGGGGGAGTCTTATGCCCGGAACAGCCGCCTTGCGGTAGCATTAGCACACGGGCTAACCTGTACCACAAGACGCCTATCCCGCCGGCTACAACCATATCAATATAACATGCCAACCCAACCAAATAAGTAAACCAAACAGAAGTCAAATCCACATTAAGTTATATAAAGTCCAAATACAACAATAAAGAGAAGCTAAAACATGCTTCTACAATATATCAGAGTACAGCTAAACAATGCCCAAACGGGCTACATCAGAGTAAGCAAAACACTAACATCGGTAACAGACGGTATCGACGGCACCGTCACGTCAGGCCCTGTCGTCCTGGCCTGGCTGTCCTGCTGCGTAGTCTGCGGCTGCTCTACCTGCGGCGTGACCTCCTAAAAAGGAAGACGTAGCAACCGTTAGTCGAAACGACTAAGTGGTTTCACATCCGCTCCCCCGGCGACTCCTCGGCACCGGGCGGAGAAAAGGAACAAGAGTATAATATATATCAGTAAGTATAAAAGTACAATCAGGTGACAAGGTACATGAGTATCAATGTATAACTAGCAGTTCTACAAAAGCTATCAATATGTAAACTAACAATTCTACAAGAGCCATCAAGGTATAATAACAAGTGTAAGAAAGCTTCAGCAGGAAAGTAACTTAACTTATAAGAATGCCCATACAAACTTATAAGTTAAGGATCGGGTTACATAAAGTAACTCATCGTATAAGAGTGCCCATACAAACTTATACGATGAGGATCTTGTTGTGCAATGATATGAAATGCTATGAATGCTATGCAATGACTCACCCATGCACTTGCTATGTCGACACAGACTGTAGTTCCCACTTTTCGAGCAGGTAGCTAACCTCTCAGGCATCAGCCGCCGTGGCCAGGCGGTGACGGTAGAACGGGCACTTCTACTACTAGGCGGGTATCACACTACTTCACCTAGGCCTCCGTACGCCTCAACGCTAAGAACACAACAGCGGAGCCCATGCGTACTATGGCCCAGCGGGGTCTTGGGTAGATGTGCACCAAGAACACAGCCCGAACTGGCCTTGCGTGACCCGGAAGGGGCCTCGGAAGAACGCACGAGGACACAGCCCAACCGTTCACATGGTCGGAGGGGCCTCGGGAAGTGAACACCGAGGACACAGCCCAAACCGACCAAGTCTAACTGCCAACTCCCGTCGGTGTGACGACTGGCGAGCCCGTAGACCTGCCACACTATCCTTAACCCGGGATTACGACACCGCGTGTCGACTCACACCACATGCAAACACCATATCAACACAACATGGAAGGGGCCTCGGAAGTAAACACGAGGGCACAGCCCAACCATCCATCCGCACCCTATCTCAACACAACCAAAACAAGAGGCGGTCAACCCCGCACTTACATCCCTTCACAATACTACCCGTAGGGAGACAACGCTCTAAGTATTGGTCCACTATACTCATTTCATTAATCAAACATATCCATGGCCATGATCTATTCATCTATATGACTTCCCAAATGATGACAATGTAAAATAACGTAATGCGCATATAAGATCTATCACATCTTCCTTTTTAGTAATATCATAACTTAAACATGAAGTGCACCATATTCAATCTTTCAATTCCTACCAGTTCAATTCTTTTAAACAAGTTTGTTTCACAATTTGGTAACATGAAATATGATTAATAAGATACTTCAATCACACAACAAATGATTAATCATAAGGGTTCATCCAAGGCAAGTATCTTGCATTAATAATTTCACCGAAACAAAATCCATTTTTCCATTAAGCCCAGAATTTAGGCGCAGGTTGAATCTGGTCAGCAACTTCGACCGGAGATTCCCGAGGTTACAGGAATCCGGTGAAGTCGTGTAACCCCTCGATGGAAAGGTATTTCCATGGACTACATCTTTCATATTCAGAGCTCAACCCAGATTTGACATTATCCTATTTGAAATCGGACTTGAAGTCCGCTGCGTACAGAACACAGTTTCTGCATGCAGGATTTATTAAACACCATTTTCGTTTGGATTTTCCCGTGGCTACAGACTTCGCTAGAAGTCGTGCAACCACTCGTTGGAAAGGTATTTTCAAGGGCTTCAACTTTCGTGTTTAGTCAAAAGCCCAGATCTGACCATAATACACTTAAAAATGGTCACGAAGTTCGCTGCGCGCAGAATACAGATTCTGCACGCATCTTAAGGCGGAATGAACGGCATCGGTTCATCTTCCTCCTCAAGGCGATCTTCCAAAAATCATTCCAGAAAACCTCCTCCCTTATTCACCCTCAAGAGGCCAAAACCCTTCACGAAACCATCCCTTATCATCCATTGAAAAAGGGGCGTGGTTGAAGAGATCTAAAACCTAAGACACAAGTCTTAGCATGACCTTTCCTAGAAAACTCCTCCTCACCATCAAGACTCTCTTGAGTCGATGTCTCGCCTAGGAAAATACTATAGATCTAGCACCAAGGGAGAGGGTAGGAAACTCACATCGGCTCCAGCGGTACCACCATTTCTCGCCATGGATCGCGTAGTTCTCCTCGGCGGCATCTCCTCTTTCACGGCGATGGCGGATCTCCTTCGGTAGGACTTGCTCCTGCAGTTTTCCCTCTCACAGGAGTTCTCACTGGAAATAGGGGATGAAAAGAGCATGAAAACGGCTAGGGTTTTCTGTCCCCTATATAAATAAAATTTGACACGGGTAGGGACACGGCCGTGTCCATACCCGTGTCCCGCTTCCGCGAAACGGCCGTGGCGGTTTCCATGTCGATTCAATGTTTGACACGGGTAGAACACGCCCGTGTCCCAACCCGTGTTCACATGACACGGCCGTGTGCCTGGCCGTGTCATTTGCCGTGTACTTCTCGGGTTGCATCTCGACACCTCCCGTCGAGCTCAACTCGACGCACACGGGTAGGGACACGGCCGTGTCACTGCCCGTGTCCCTTGGTGTCGACACAGCTCGACGATCTCGACACGGGCGTCGAGCTCAACTCGACGCACACGGGTAGGGACACGGCCGTGTCACTACCCGTGTCCCTTGGTGTCGACACAGTTCGACGATGTCGACATGGGTCGTCGAGCTCAACTCGACGCACACGGGTAGGCACACGGCCGTGTCCCTACCCGTGTCCCTAGGTGTCGACACAGCTCGACGATCTCGACACGGGTCGTCGAGCTCAACTCGACGCACACGGGTAGGCACACGGCCGTGTCCCTACCCGTGTCCCTAGGTGTCGACACAGCTCGACGATCTCGACACGGGTCGTCGAGCTCAACTCGACGCACACGGGTAGGCACACGGCCGTGTCCCTACCCGTGTCACTTCCTTTTTACACTGATTCTCCACTTCTCCACAAGTGCAGTCCAATTCCCTGCACTCTCAGGACTCAAGTCAACCCTCCTGACTCAAAACACACACACTAGGGGCCTAGAGCGATTCGGGACGTTACAAATCCTATAAACAAAATAAAAGATTTCGTCCCCGAAATCAGGCTTAGGTTGTGGGGAGAAGTGTATAACAGGAAATTTAACATATGCTTTTAAATAAAATTACCTTGAGCAAACAACTCCGGGTAGCGTTGCCGCATTAAATCCATTGGCTCCCAAGTGTACTCCTCCTTCCCATGATTCATCCATTGCACCTTCACTAAGGGAACACTTTTGCGGCGCAAAGTCCTTGTCTCGCTGTCAACAATCCGCACCGGCTCGAGTCGCACAGACCTATCTGATGCCACTGCACCACCAGTAGTGGGAATATACTGGTCGGGCCGCAACAGTGCTTTTCGAAGCGACGACACATGGAACACGTCGTGGAGATTTTCTAGTTCTGGTGGTAACTCCAACCGATAGGCCAACGGGCCAATCCTTTCCAATATAGTATAAGGCCCAACATACCTTGGGCTGAGCTTTTTCACTCCACGCACCCGCGACACTCCATGCATCGGCCGAATCTTGAGGAACACCTTTTCTCCCACCTGGAACTCCACCATCCGATGCTTTTTATTATAATATTTCGCCTGTCGACTTTGAGCCTCCAACATGCGATCCCGTATCAATCTGACCGCCGCATCAGTATCATCTATGTATTCGTTTCCCAATGCCTTCGGATCTTCATCTTGTACCCAAGACAAGGGAGTCCTGCACCTTCTTCCATAAAGGGCTTCATGGGGCGCCATGCCGATGCTCGCCTGATGGCTATTATTATAGGAGAATTCCACTAGTGGCAAGAGCCTTTCCCATGGCTCTCCTCTGTCCAACACACATAACCTCAATAAATCCTCCAGTGTTCTGATGGTCCGCTCTGACTGCCCGTCCGTCTGTGGATGAAATGCGGTACTAAAGGTTAGGCGTGAGCCCAAATACGCCTGTACCGCCTTCCACTCATTGGATGTAAACCGACCATCCCGATCTGAAACAATTGTCTTGGGCACGCCATGATACCGTACAAATTGCTCCACAAAAAGGCGTACCAAAGCATCCACGTGTGCTTCCTTCTTCATTGGAATGAACCGGGCCACCTTTGTCAGTCGATCCACAATAACCCATACTGAATCATTCCCGGAGCGGGAACGAGGTAACCCATGAACAAAGTCCATGGAGATATCCTCGAACTTCCATTCGGGGATGGGCAATGACTGCAACAAACCACCGGGACTCCTGCATTCAGCCTTCACTCTTTGGCAAGCTTCGCAATGTGTAACATAGTAGCGGACATCCTTCTTCATTCCCGGCCAACACATGGTCTTCCGCAGTCCGGCGTACATCTTAGCAATACCCGGATGCACTGAATATTGAGAGGAATGCGCCTCTCTCAATATATCTTCCCGAATTTTGCCGCCCTTGGGAATATAGAGTCGGCCACGAAAATAAATGAGGCCGTCTTTGAGTATGTACTCATCGGTGGTCCCATCTTCAATTGCCTTGATTGCCGGGGCCAAGGCCGCATCCATTCCTTGCTCCACCCGAATCCGGTCTCGGATATCACCAACTATGCTCATGTTGGCCAAATACTCCGCATACTCTGCCGAAGGATCCTTGAATACTAGAGTAATTTCCATCTCCTCGATCATCCGAGCCAACTCCATGCTCATCAGCCGAGACTCTGGGCTAGAGCCTGGCACTTTTCTACTTAAGGCATCGGCTACCGAGTTCGCTTTCCCGGGGTGGTAGTTCATGGTGAACTCGTAGTCGCATAGAAATTCCAACCACCGCCGTTGCCTCAGGTTCAACTCCTTCTGAGTGTGAACATACTTCAAGTTTTTGTGATCGGAAAAGATCTCACAGTGCACGCCATATAAATAATGCCTCCAGACTTTCAAAGCGAACACCACTGCTCCCAACTCCAAATCATGAACCGGGTAATTAATTTCATGTTTCTTTAACTGCCTTGAAGCATATGCGATCACGTGCCCATGCTGCATCAATACCGCTCCCATCCCTTGATATGAAGCGTCCGTGTAAACTTGAAATCCTTCCTTCCCCGACGGAAGTGCAAGGATGGGGGCGGAGGTAAGCCTATCCTTCAACTCTTGAAATGCTGCTTCACATTTAGGTGTCCACTCAAATGGCACTCCCTTCTTCGTCAAGGAGGTAAGAGGAAGGGCAATCTTGGAGAATCCTTTCACGAACTTGCGGTAGTAGCCAGCAAGTCCAAGAAAGCTTCGTACATCAGCCGCCGACTTCAAGGGCGACCACTCCTTCACGGCTCGCACCTTCGCTGGATCCACCGCTAATCCTGCTCCACTGATCACATGCCCCAAGAAGGCTACCTCCTTAAGCCAGAATTCACACTTGCTAAACTTGGCATACAAGGCATGCTCCTTCAATTTCTTCAAAACCAAGGTCAGGTGCTCGACATGTTCCTCCTCCGTCTTTGAGTAGACCAAGATGTCGTCGATGAAAACAATGACGAAGATGTCCAAATACGGTTCAAACACCTTGTTCATCAAACTCATGAAGGCCGAAGGGGCATTTGTGAGCCCAAACGGCATTACTGTGAACTCATACAAACCATATCTCGAACTGAATGCTGTTTTCTGAATGTCCCCCTCATGTATCCTCAACTGATAGTACCCGGAGCGCAAATCCAATTTAGAAAACCAATGTGCTCCCACTAATTGATCGAACAACTCATCGATCCGCGGTAGTGGATAAGTGTTCCGCACCGTCAACCGATTGAGTTCCCGATAATCTATGCACAATCGCAGTGTTCCATCCTTCTTCTTCACGAACAGCACAGGGGCTCCCCATGGTGATGAACTGGGGCGAACGAACCCTGAATCCACCAGTTCTTGCAATTGAACTCTGAACTCCGCGAGTTCTTTCGGAGCCATTCTGTACGGAGCCTTGGACACAGGCTTGGCACCTGGTACTAGATTGATCTGGAAGTCAACCTCTCTATGCGGGGGTAATCCTGGTAGCTTCTCGGGAAATACCTCAGGAAAATCCCGCACTACCCGTACATCCTTTAATTCCAACGCTGCTTCCTTCAACTCGAACCAGATCATGAAGACCTCATCCCCCTTCATGTGAGCCTTTACAGCCTGAATAGAAGATAATATCATACGTGGCGCGAAGCCAATACCTTGGAAGATGACGTCAGAGTCTCCATGCCTCAAATAGATCCGCTTCTCCGCGCAGTCGATCCTCGCGAAGTGCCAGTCCAGCCATGCCATGCCCAAAATGATGTCAAACTCCGGCATCCTCAGAACCGTGGCCGGCGTATCAAAGGCCTTCCCATCAATAAATAACTCCAACTCGCACTTGGCGGTCGCGATCATCTCCGAGCCGTCCGGAAGGCGTACACGTCGGGCTATGCCGGTGAAGTACTGTACACCCCCCAAGTCTTTTATGAAATCCTCGGACACAAAGGAGTGTGAGGCACCGGTATCGAACAGCGCATAGGCTGTCTTCCCGCCAATAATCACGGTGCCTAAGTACCAATAACCAAAACTTATTGCTAGTGGCTAGTAAGTTCTAATCAATTCAAGCTAGATCATGCAAATATGTAAATTAATTAAATCATACCTGCAATCACATCTTGTGGGTTCCTTTCCTGCGCCATGTCAAGCGCGTACACCTGATCCCGGGCTGGTCCGGGGTTTCCTCTTGGCGGTCCTCGTCCTCGACCGCGCATATATCCTCGCCCTCGTGGAGCTGCTGGAGGGAGAGCAGGAGGGAGAGCAGGAGGGAGAGCAGGAGGGGCGTTCCCATATAGTTGCGGGCAAAAACGCCGGATGTGGCCCGGCTGGTTGCATTCGAAGCACACCAGACCACGCCGCCCTTCCGGTTGTTGGAATCGCTGAGGCTGTGGGGGTGGAGGCAACGCAGGCGGCTGCGGAACTGGATGCTCCACCCTATAGTTTCGGTGGACACGCCCTCCACCTCTTTGATAACCTCTTCCTCCTCTGAAGTCCCGTCTCCTTCTATTACTTGGGCCGGCTTCCATCACGTCCTCCGCAGGCCTCTTGCTACATCCCATGTGGTCTGCCTCCAATCTTTTCGCCATATCAATGATCTCCGCCAAGCTACCATCCGCTATAAACAAAAGGGACTGCCTTAGGGGATCTCGCAGCCCTTTATAGAAGCGCTTGGCATAACCTCTGTCATCCAACTCATAAGAGTCCGCAAACCTTGCGAGATGCTGGAATTCCCGCTGGTATTCTGTAACCGACTTTGATCCCTGCTTTAATAGAAGGAACCTCTGCTCAAGCTCATCTCGGGCCGATGTAGGGATAAAGTGCTCCAAGAAAACACCCGAGAATTCACTCCAACTTATCTCTGTGTAGATCCGGCCTTGGAAGGTAGAGCCCATGAGGGACTTCCACCACCTCTTCGCATGTAAGTCCAAGACGGACACTGCCAATGTCACGGCCATGTTGGCCGGGCAACGGATACCAGCCAGCAACTCTTCTATCGTGTCTAGCCATTCCTCTGTACGTATGGCTGACTCCGTCCCAAGGTAGACGGGAGGGGAGAGAGCCCGGAAGGTGCTCAGCCAGTTGGAGCTCGGAGCTTGTTGTTGCACCGGAGCCTGCTGTGCCTTAAAAGCA
The DNA here is from genome assembly GCA_039583875.1 of Platanthera guangdongensis. Classification (NCBI taxonomy): domain Eukaryota; kingdom Viridiplantae; phylum Streptophyta; class Magnoliopsida; order Asparagales; family Orchidaceae; genus Platanthera; species Platanthera guangdongensis. Next base: position 76,717,008 of record CM077157.1, read on the forward strand.
TCAAGAATGGCGGTGAGCGTCTGCCCCAACTCAGACTGTTGGAACTGAGTGGGTATGGGAGGGGTAGGAGTACCCCCCATCGGCTCAACATGCAGTGGAACCTACACATACACGACAAATTTGTGGTCAGGTTGGCTAAACTTAAGGTCAAAGTTGGACAAACTTAATGTGAATTACATATGGGCACACCACTGCTTCCGCTAAGTCAGTTTGTCCCCAAACTGACTAACCAAACGGGGGTGGCACCATTGTTGAATGACTTCTTAGTTGAGGATCGTGGCAAACTGATACCATTTGTAAGCCTCCCCCTCCCCGGATCCCAAAACACGGCACGAAGGGGGAGTCTTATGCCCGGAACAGCCGCCTTGCGGTAGCATTAGCACACGGGCTAACCTGTACCACAAGACGCCTATCCCGCCGGCTACAACCATATCAATATAACATGCCAACCCAACCAAATAAGTAAACCAAACAGAAGTCAAATCCACATTAAGTTATATAAAGTCCAAATACAACAATAAAGAGAAGCTAAAACATGCTTCTACAATATATCAGAGTACAGCTAAACAATGCCCAAACGGGCTACATCAGAGTAAGCAAAACACTAACATCGGTAACAGACGGTATCGACGGCACCGTCACGTCAGGCCCTGTCGTCCTGGCCTGGCTGTCCTGCTGCGTAGTCTGCGGCTGCTCTACCTGCGGCGTGACCTCCTAAAAAGGAAGACGTAGCAACCGTTAGTCGAAACGACTAAGTGGTTTCACATCCGCTCCCCCGGCGACTCCTCGGCACCGGGCGGAGAAAAGGAACAAGAGTATAATATATATCAGTAAGTATAAAAGTACAATCAGGTGACAAGGTACATGAGTATCAATGTATAACTAGCAGTTCTACAAAAGCTATCAATATGTAAACTAACAATTCTACAAGAGCCATCAAGGTATAATAACAAGTGTAAGAAAGCTTCAGCAGGAAAGTAACTTAACTTATAAGAATGCCCATACAAACTTATAAGTTAAGGATCGGGTTACATAAAGTAACTCATCGTATAAGAGTGCCCATACAAACTTATACGATGAGGATCTTGTTGTGCAATGATATGAAATGCTATGAATGCTATGCAATGACTCACCCATGCACTTGCTATGTCGACACAGACTGTAGTTCCCACTTTTCGAGCAGGTAGCTAACCTCTCAGGCATCAGCCGCCGTGGCCAGGCGGTGACGGTAGAACGGGCACTTCTACTACTAGGCGGGTATCACACTACTTCACCTAGGCCTCCGTACGCCTCAACGCTAAGAACACAACAGCGGAGCCCATGCGTACTATGGCCCAGCGGGGTCTTGGGTAGATGTGCACCAAGAACACAGCCCGAACTGGCCTTGCGTGACCCGGAAGGGGCCTCGGAAGAACGCACGAGGACACAGCCCAACCGTTCACATGGTCGGAGGGGCCTCGGGAAGTGAACACCGAGGACACAGCCCAAACCGACCAAGTCTAACTGCCAACTCCCGTCGGTGTGACGACTGGCGAGCCCGTAGACCTGCCACACTATCCTTAACCCGGGATTACGACACCGCGTGTCGACTCACACCACATGCAAACACCATATCAACACAACATGGAAGGGGCCTCGGAAGTAAACACGAGGGCACAGCCCAACCATCCATCCGCACCCTATCTCAACACAACCAAAACAAGAGGCGGTCAACCCCGCACTTACATCCCTTCACAATACTACCCGTAGGGAGACAACGCTCTAAGTATTGGTCCACTATACTCATTTCATTAATCAAACATATCCATGGCCATGATCTATTCATCTATATGACTTCCCAAATGATGACAATGTAAAATAACGTAATGCGCATATAAGATCTATCACATCTTCCTTTTTAGTAATATCATAACTTAAACATGAAGTGCACCATATTCAATCTTTCAATTCCTACCAGTTCAATTCTTTTAAACAAGTTTGTTTCACAATTTGGTAACATGAAATATGATTAATAAGATACTTCAATCACACAACAAATGATTAATCATAAGGGTTCATCCAAGGCAAGTATCTTGCATTAATAATTTCACCGAAACAAAATCCATTTTTCCATTAAGCCCAGAATTTAGGCGCAGGTTGAATCTGGTCAGCAACTTCGACCGGAGATTCCCGAGGTTACAGGAATCCGGTGAAGTCGTGTAACCCCTCGATGGAAAGGTATTTCCATGGACTACATCTTTCATATTCAGAGCTCAACCCAGATTTGACATTATCCTATTTGAAATCGTACTTGAAGTCCGCTGCGTACAGAACACAGTTTCTGCATGCAGGATTTATTAAACACCATTTTCGTTTGGATTTTCCCGTGGCTACAGACTTCGCTAGAAGTCGTGCAACCACTCGTTGGAAAGGTATTTTCAAGGGCTTCAACTTTCGTGTTTAGTCAAAAGCCCAGATCTGACCATAATACACTTAAAAATGGTCACGAAGTTCGCTGCGCGCAGAATACAGATTCTGCACGCATCTTAAGGCGGAATGAACGGCATCGGTTCATCTTCCTCCTCAAGGCGATCTTCCAAAAATCATTCCAGAAAACCTCCTCCCTTATTCACCCTCAAGAGGCCAAAACCCTTCACGAAACCATCCCTTATCATCCATTGAAAAAGGGGCGTGGTTGAAGAGATCTAAAACCTAAGACACAAGTCTTAGCATGACCTTTCCTAGAAAACTCCTCCTCACCATCAAGACTCTCTTGAGTCGATGTCTCGCCTAGGAAAATACTATAGATCTAGCACCAAGGGAGAGGGTAGGAAACTCACATCGGCTCCAGCGGTACCACCATTTCTCGCCATGGATCGCGTAGTTCTCCTCGGCGGCATCTCCTCTTTCACGGCGATGGCGGATCTCCTTCGGTAGGACTTGCTCCTGCAGTTTTCCCTCTCACAGGAGTTCTCACTGGAAATAGGGGATGAAAAGAGCATGAAAACGGCTAGGGTTTTCTGTCCCCTATATAAATAAAATTTGACACGGGTAGGGACACGGCCGTGTCCATACCCGTGTCCCGCTTCCGCGAAACGGCCGTGGCGGTTTCCATGTCGATTCAATGTTTGACACGGGTAGAACACGCCCGTGTCCCAACCCGTGTTCACATGACACGGCCGTGTGCCTGGCCGTGTCATTTGCCGTGTACTTCTCGGGTTGCATCTCGACACCTCCCGTCGAGCTCAACTCGACGCACACGGGTAGGGACACGGCCGTGTCACTGCCCGTGTCCCTTGGTGTCGACACAGCTCGACGATCTCGACACGGGCGTCGAGCTCAACTCGACGCACACGGGTAGGGACACGGCCGTGTCACTACCCGTGTCCCTTGGTGTCGACACAGTTCGACGATGTCGACATGGGTCGTCGAGCTCAACTCGACGCACACGGGTAGGCACACGGCCGTGTCCCTACCCGTGTCCCTAGGTGTCGACACAGCTCGACGATCTCGACACGGGTCGTCGAGCTCAACTCGACGCACACGGGTAGGCACACGGCCGTGTCCCTACCCGTGTCCCTAGGTGTCGACACAGCTCGACGATCTCGACACGGGTCGTCGAGCTCAACTCGACGCACACGGGTAGGCACACGGCCGTGTCCCTACCCGTGTCACTTCCTTTTTACACTGATTCTCCACTTCTCCACAAGTGCAGTCCAATTCCCTGCACTCTCAGGACTCAAGTCAACCCTCCTGACTCAAAACACACACACTAGGGGCCTAGAGCGATTCGGGACGTTACAGCAGGCATATTAGATCACAAGTATGACAAACTATATCATCAAAATGTGCTTTCACGCACACAAGCCATCACAACCGTTCGCCGCCCGGCCCAACGGTCCGTGCACTCAGGGCACATTCTTGGTGTTCTGGCAACCTCTTGCCCACCACCGTCTCAGGGTTATCACCCAACGGTAAATCTCTTGAGCATTTACTCCATGGCGTGCAGCCGGAGTTAGTCTTCGGACACCGGGATGGACCGTAGCCCCCCGTTGTGTCATGGCGCGCAGGCCAAAGACTCTTGCTATGCGTTCCAACAGACCGCACTTTTTGGTCTCACGTCGGACGGACATAGCGCAGGTCGGATCCTCCACCCCCCGTTGCTCAAATCGCCTTGCCTTCTCCGAGTACAGCGTACTTATGGCTATATCAAAGGCGCGGGTCGGTCTCACCAATCCTGTTCTTGGCATTCAAGCCTGGGTATTTCACTATACCCATTTTCTCACAGCAACAGCGGGTCTTTCCTGGGCACACCAGTACTTCCTGTGACTCTCTCCACAGGTGGACACCGCACAAGCACAAATGGCAGGGGTCTTTCCTAGCTCACATGCCAGTACTTCCTGTTACTCGCTTCACAGGTGGACACCCTACGACATCAAGCATCACCAAAAGGGCCTTTCCTGGTTCCACCAGTACTTCCTGTGCCTCAATCACAGGTTGGACCCAAAAACATCCCATGGCTATTTTCCTGGTCTACCACCGCAGTACTTCCTGCTACTCCTTTTCGCAGGCATAACCCGTAGACTCCTTACACTACACGTTTATCACGGAGTCTTCTCCGGTTCGTATGCAACATCACCAATCCAGACCAACCTGTCCAGATGGGCTCCACACAGCATGCCTATTCTGTACTCCATTTCCGGATCTATATGCTAACACAAGGGGATTCAAGCATCCACCCAAAGATTCCCAAATCAGCCACCTCTTGGTGGGAGAAATCACAAGATATGCCAAAAAAGGAAGCTTTCACATGGCTAGGAAGAAAAGTCGTTACCCTTGACGATCGCTTCGGTGCCATGGACTCCAAGCTAGCTTGCAAGACTCGCAAGAGCGTTTCCTCCGCAACGCTGGCTTCAGATCTCTCGTCGGTAAACCGCAACACCACCAACAGCAGCCCCCTTTCCTTCTTCCTCCTCCTTTCTCTCTCTCTTTCTCTCTTCACTTGAAGAAAGTTCAAGGTCAAAGAAAATGAGAAATCTTTCTCTGATTTCGGCCCTTAAGGAAAAAGAAGAAGAAGCTTCAGCCCTTGGATCTAGACTGAAGGAATGGACGGCCACGATTCTGCCAAAAACACATATTTTGACCCGACACGGCCTCGAACACGGCCGTGTGCCAGGCCGTGTGCCTCAAGCGGTGGTCAACCGACTTATCCAAACCAGTGACACACCCATGGGACACGCCCGTGTCATGGGCCGTGTCACCAACACGCCTTCAGACACGCCCGTGTCTGTGGCCGTGTACCTGGGGGAAAAAAAATCCCAAATCATCCCGAGACTTCACACGGCCTGTGACACGCCCGTGTCCCAGGCCGTGTGCCTAGACACGGCACAAAGACACGCCCTGTCGAAATCCTTCGGCGGGCAGAGTTCGTCGCCTAATTTGACACACCCTGTGACACGCCAGTGTCACAGGCCGTGTTCAATCTCTCGACACTCGACACTCACGTCTCGACACTCGACGATCGTCGAATAAAACTCGTCGAGCATGCGACACGGCCTTGGACACGCCCGTGTCCTGGGCCGTGTGCCTCCTCTCGGCGCATCGCCGAGAGCAAAAATCGTCGAGACAAAGCCCAATCGTCGACACAACCTCGACACGCCCTGCGACACGCCCGTGTCGCAGGCCGTGTCAACTGACACGCCCTGGGACACGCCCGTGTCACAGGCCGTGTCACTCAAAATTTCCTGTTTCTGCACTTTGAGCTGTTACAATCCTCCCCTCCTACAAGAAATTTCGTCCTCGAAATTTAGAGATAGGAAAGCAACAGAAACCAGCAAGAAAAATGTTACAACATGAAAAAAAATTTGATGTTACAACATTCTCGCTACAGATTACAAAAACAGCTCAGGGAACTCTTCTTGCATGGTCTGCTCGCGCTCCCATGTCAGTTCTTCACGGCCGCAGTTGTCCCACCGGACTTTTACCATACCGACCGTCTTGTTCCGCAACTGTTTTTCGGCTCGATCTTCGATCTGAATGGGTCTAACTTTCGTTGTTAGCCCATACTCCACCGGCACACGATCATCCGCAATCACTTGAGCTGGATCTTTCACGGCCTTCCGAAGCACCGAGATGTGAAAGACATCATGTAACCCACCCAAGTCCGCCGACAGAGCTAGCCGATAAGCCGCTTCGCCAACTCGCTCAACCACTTCAAACAGACCCAAATATCTGGGACTCAACTTTTTCAATCGTCGAATCCTGGAGACACCTTTGAATGGCTTGATCTTCAAGTAGACCCAATCGCCAACCACAAATTCTACGTTCCGGTGCTTGGCGTTGTAGTACTTCGCTTGTCGATCTTGAGCAATAAGCAATCTCTCTCGAATCGTCCGTATGGTTGAGTTTGCTTCCTCAACCTCATTTGGTTTAACAACCCGATCTTCGCCCGCTTCTACCCAAGCCAAGGGAGTACGACACTTCCTTCCATATAGGGCTTCATATGGTGCCATCCTAATGCTTGCCTGGTAGCTGTTATTATATGCAAACTCGACCATATAGATATGATCTTCCCATCTCTTTCCGAAGTCAAGGGCGCACATTCGGAGCATGTCCTCCATTGTTCTGTTGGTACGTTCAGTTTAGCCATCCGTTTGGGGATGAAAGGCCGTACTGAAAGTCAACTTCGTGCCCAACAGTCGGTGAACTAGCCTCCAATCATTTGACGTGAATCGCCCATCTCGATCACTTACGATGCTCCGAGGAACACCGTGAAGACGCACAATCTGGTCAACATATAACTTTGCCAAACTTTCAACTGAATCATCCCGCCTGTTCGGGAGAAAATGTGCTACTTTCGTTAGCCGGTCAACAATCACCCAAATGGAATCATTTCCTCGCTGCGATCTTGGCAACCCATGCACAAAATCCATGGAAATATCATCAAATTTCCACTCTGGGATCGGCAGTGACTTCAAATAACCGCCCGGCTTTTGGCATTCCGCCTTCACCATCGCACATGTTTGGCATTTGGATACATAAAGGGCAACATCTTTCTTGAGCCCTGGCCACCAGAAAAACTTTTTCATATCGTTGAACATCTTTGTGCTCCCGGGGTGAATGGAATACTTGGTATAATGGGCTTCATACATCAGTTCTTCTCTCAGTTTCCCCACATTTGGGATGCACAAACGACCCTCTTTTCGCCAAAGACCGTCATTCCAGGTGAATTTGCCTTCTGGCCCTTCATTCACATAGCGCAAGAGATCGTTATCCAACTCCGTTGCCCGTCGAACTCGGTCCGCAAGGTCACATTGTACCTCGGTCCAGTTCAAACATGCAATGGCAGTGGAATTCTTGTCAACACAATAGATCTCCAATGCCTCCAACTCCTGGATAAGACGTTCATCATGCCTTTGTAACCAATTTGCTCTAACCGGAACTCGCCGACTCAAGGCCTCCGCGACAACATTCCCCTTCCCGGGTGTATAGTGAATCTCGAAAGTGTAGTCCCCAAGGAACTCCAACCACCTTCGTTGTCGCATATTCAAATCTTTCTGCTCCAAAAGATACTTTAGGCTCTTATGATCGGTATAGATCTCCACCTTCACGCCATAAAGGTAGTGTCGCCACAGCTTGAGTGCAAAAATCACCGCCGCTAATTCCAAATCATGGACGGGATAGTTTCGCTCGTGCACCTTCAGCTGGCGTGAGCCATAAGCAATCACCTTTCCGTTCTGCAAAAGAACGCAGCCTAAGCCGCTCCCTGAGGCATCACTATAAATCACAAATCCATTGGTTCCACATGGCGAAGACAACATTGGTGCCGTGGTCAACCGAACCTTCAGCTCTTCAAAAGCTCCTGCGCACTCTGGCGTCCAAACGAACTTCTGATCTTTTCGCGTCAGTGTGGTTAGCGGCAAAGCGATCCGCGAGAAGTTCTCCACAAATCTTCTATAGTAGCCCGCAAGTCCAAGGAAACTCCTGACCTCGGCCACGGAAGACAACATTGGCCATTCTTGTATGGCTTTTATCTTCGCTGGATCCACTGCAATGCCTGCTCCACTCACCACATGGCCCAAAAATGCCACTGACGATAGCCAAAACTCGCACTTCGAGAACTTGGCATATAGCTGATTTTGCCTCAACGTATTCAACACCAACCGCAAGTGACTCTCATGCTCAGCTTTGGACTTCGAGTATACCAGGATATCATCAATGAACACTATCACAAACAGATCCAGGTACTCACGAAAAATACGGTGCATCAGATCCATAAACACCGAGGGCGCATTACACAATCCAAAGGGCATGACTGTGAACTCATAGTGCCCATAACGCGTTCCAAATGCGGTTTTGGGAATGTCACCTTCCCGAATTCTTAACTGGTAATAACCAGACTTCAGGTCCAACTTCGAATAGATGGTAGATCCCACCAGCTGATCAAATAATTCATCAATCCGGGGTATAGGATACTTATTCTTCTCGGTCAGCTTATTCAATTCACGGTAATCAATACATAACCGTAACCCACCATCTTTCTTCTTTACAAAAAGCACAGGCGCGCTCCAAGGTGACATACTTGGGCGGATATAACCTTGCTCTAGCATTTCTTGTAGTTGAACCTTCAACTCAGCCATCTCTTTAGGCGCAACGCGATATGGCGAGCGGGCCACAGGTTTCGCCCCTGGCACCAACTCGATCGTGAAGTCAATCTCCCGCTGGGGTGGTAGCCCTGGGAGATCCGCGGGAAACACATCTGTAAAGTCTGCCACAATCGGAACCTCGCACAAAGTGGCCTTAGGCTCAACAGCCTGAATTAGTGCAAAGTAACACTCCGCACCCTTCCGAACAGCTTTGACTACCTGGAGTGCAGACATCAACGTCCCGCCCACTCCTCGCGTACCCGCGAACTTGGTCTTATGTTCGGTATTTTGGCCCAACGTGATTTCTTTGGACTGGCAATCAATCATAGCATGCTGCTCCGCAAGCCAATCCATCCCAAAAATCACATCGAATTCCGATATTGGCAAAACAAATGCGGTTAAACGAAAATCCCGACTTCCTAACTGAACCGCCACATCGCAAGCTTGATCCGCAAGCATCCAACAACCATTCGGCAACACCACTCTGACGCTATCTGCCTTTGCACGACTGGGTATCCCAAGCCGCGTAAGAAACTCACGAGACAGAAAAGAATGCGATGCACCTGTATCAAACAGTGCTTGCGCCAGCGTGTCCCGAATCATCACAAAGCCTATGACAAACATGTCACACACAAAAACCACAAACATAGGAGTACTAAGTAAAACGTACAAATAATAGCAAACTAAACTCGTACCTGTGACCACGTCACTCTGCTTGATGGCCTCTTGCAGGCCAAGATTGTAGACCCGGGGTTGCGCCTACGAGGCAAAAGAATCCACCACCGCCTTTCCTTTTTCCACATAAGATGCTCCTGCCTTCTTTTCACTCTTTGGCGGCATCCGACAATCTCGCGCAATATGTCCCATCCGGCCACAATTGAAGCAGGTACGAGTGTCTGGCTTGGAGGTTGCCCCTGATGTTGCTCCCGTTGCAACTGATGAAGGAGCTTGTCCACTAGGCTTGGACTTCTTACCCCATCTCTTCTTATAAAATGATTTTCCCGATCGGGGCGCCTTCCACTCCGGTTGCGACACAGCCAAAGCTCTCTTCCCTTGCACCCTTTTCATGTCCTTTTCCAACGCGGTTGCGGTGTCAACCAACTCTTGGAAACCTTGGTTCACAGAACTGTACACAAGGAATCTCAGCTCGTCCCTCAGTCCTTCATAGAACCGATTCGTCTTCCTCTGCTCATCAGCAAAAATCGAACCCGCATACCGCCCCAAGCGAGTAAATTCATGCAGGTACGCGTCAACACTGCCATCACCTTGAGTCAACCGTTGGAATTCATTTTCCATGGCTATCCGTTGAGCCACAGGAAGGTGCTTCGCTAGGAAGAGCCGGGAGAATTCTTCCATCGATACTTGGGTTAACGGACGACCCGCCAAATGATGCAACTCCATCTCATCCCACCATAAACGCGCTTCTCCTTCAAGCAAGAAGGTGGCTAAGGTAACTTTCTGATGCTCCACCGTTCCTATCGTCGTCATCACTCGCTTGACGCGCGATAACCAACGCTCCCGAGAACGTAGGCGGATGGAAGCTCATAAACCGCGTTAGCTGCTTCTCAGCCGCTCGAGGAGCCACATCCACAACAGGTTCAGGCCTTGCCGCCACCTGTTCTGGCCTCACAGCCGCTTGTTCCTGCCTAAGTGGCTGACCGTGGATCATGGTAAATAAGGCCTCCGCAACTAAACGCACATGTTCCGCAGACGGTGGAGGTGTAGGCACCGCGGCTGGTGCCGTACTTTCATCAGAACGCTGGGACTCAGCCGGCCCAGCTCCACTTCGTGTCACCTAAAGGTGGATAAGACACACACATTAGCGGTCGTACCCAAGCAATCAACACAAAATCAGAACACACAGGTTCCTCAAACACACAAATATGCATTTCTATCATGGACATTCAGGAGTTCATTCGTAGACTTGGTGTGCACAAACACGTGCTCGCCACCCCACAAAAGAAGTCGGCCCCGACTTCGAGAGGGAAAGACCAAGACAACCGATACCAAAAATGTAACAACCCCATCCGTTCATATGATATATTCTAGAAGATCCGGCCGGGGTCCCACAGGATATATCACAAAACAGTCGGTGAAGGTACAGGATGATACCAGAGTCGCGCATCGCACCTAACACAAAGCATTCTAGCGGAAGCCTAGACTACAACTGGAACTCCTCATGAATGTCCAAACATAAAACTCCACATTTTATATCATATAGGAATGTCTTACAACACGTACAAAAGAGTTGGCCTTATGGCCTATACAGGGCTTTCACACAGTGGCCTAAACAATTGGCGCGCAGGCCGGCCACAAGAAAAGAAAACACACAAAAGAACACAGCTAGCCTTCAAGGGCTAGCAGCAGCAGCAGCAACACCCGCAGGAACATCAGCCTCTATGCGATCCGCTCGGCTCTCCAGCACCTGGAAAGGGACAATCCACCCACCGGTGGCAAACAAAAGCAACGGTCAGCGTTCAGCTGACCAAATTATAACGACCCTACCCCTTCTCTCGGGGCAGCGGTAATCTTCCCTGCAGGCATATTAGATCACAAGTATGGCAAGCTATATCATCAAAATGTGCTTTCACGCACACAAGCCATCACAACCGTTCGCCGCCCGGCCCAATGGTCCGTGCACTCAGGGCACATTCTTGGTGTTCTGGCAACCTCTTGCCCACCACCGTCTCAGGGTTATCACCCAACGGTAAATCTCTTGAGCATTTACTCCATGGCGTGCAGCCGGAGTTAGTCTTCGGACACCGGGATGGCCCGTAGCCCCCCGTTGTGTCATGGCGCGCAGGCCGAAGACTCTTGCCATGCGCTCCAACAGACCGCACTTTTTGGTCTCACGTCGGACGGACATAACATAGGTCGGATCCTCCACCCCCCGTTGCTCAAATCGCCTTGCCTTCTCCGAGTACAGCATACTCATGGCTATATCAAAGGCGCGGGTCGGTCTCACCAATCCTGTTCGTGGCATTCAAGCCTGGGTATTTCACTATACCCATTTTCTCACAGCAACAGCGGGTCTTTCCTGGGCACACCAGTACTTCCTGTGACTCTCTCCACAGGTGGACACCGCACAAGCACAAATGTCAGGGGTCTTTCCTAGCTCACATGCCAGTACTTCCTGTTACTCGCTTCACAGGTGGACACCCTACGACATCAAGCATCACCAAAAGGGCCTTTCCTGGTTCCACCAGTACTTCCTGTGCCTCAATCACAGGTTGGACCCAAAAACATCCCATGGCTATTTTCCTGGGCTACCACCCCAGTACTTCCTGCTACTCCTTTTCGCAGGCATAACCCGTAGACTCCTTACACTACACGTTTATCACGGAGTCTTCTCCGGTTCGTATGCAACATCACCAATCCAGACCAACCTATCCAGATGGACTTCACACAGCATGCCTATTCCGTACTCCATTTCCGGATCTATATGCTAACACAAGGGGATTCAAGCATCCACCCAAAGATTCCCAAATCAGCCACCTCTTGGTGGGGGAAATCACAAGATATGCCAAAAAAGGAAGCCTTCACATGGCTAGGAAGAAAAGTCGTTACCCTTGACGATCGCTTCGGTGCCATGGACTCCAAGCTAGCTTGCAAGACTCGCAAGAGCGTTTCCTCCGCAACGCTGGCTTCGGATCTCTCGTCGGTAAACCGCAACACCACCAACAGCAGCCCCCTTTCCTTCTTCCTCCTCCTTTCTCTCTCTCTTTCTCTCTTCACTTGAAGAAAGTTCAAGGTCAAAGAAAATGAGAAATCTTTCTCTGATTTCGGCCCTTAAGGAAATAGAAGAAGAAGCTTCAGCCCTTGGATCTAGACTGAAGGAATGGACGGCCACGATTCTGCCAAAAACACATATTTTGACCCGACACGGCCTCGAACACGGCCGTGTGCCAGGCCGTGTGCCTCAAGCGGTGGTCAACCGACTTATCCAAACCAGTGACACACCCATGGGACACGCCCGTGTCATGGGCCGTGTCACCAACACGCCTTCAGACACGCCCGTGTCTGTGGCCGTGTACCTGGGGGAAAAAAATCTCAAATCATCCTGAGACTTCACACGGCCTGTGACACGCCCGTGTCCCAGGCCGTGTGCCCAGACACGGCACAAAGACACGCCCTGTCGAAATCCTTCGGCGGGCAGAGTTCGTCGCCTAATTTGACACGCCCTGTGACACGCCCGTGTCACAGGCCGTGTTCAATCTCTCGACACTCGACACTCACGTCTCGACACTCGACGATCGTCGAATAAAACTCGTCGAGCATGCGACACGGCCTTGGACACGCCTGTGTCCTGGGCCGTGTGCCTCCTCTCGGCGCATCGCCGAGAGCAAAAATCGTCGAGACAAAGCCCAATCGTCGACACAACCTCGACACGCCCTGCGACACGCCCGTGTCGCAGGCCGTGTCAACTAACATGCCCTGGGATACGCCCGTGTCACAGGCCGTGTCACTCAAAATTTCCTGTTTCTGCACTTTGAGCTGTTACATGTGTTTTGGCTTCGGGAGGTGTTTGTCCGAGTTTGGTTCGTCGAATCTTAATTTCAACTGCGCCATTGGGTTCGTAGCGTCGGTAGCTAGCTACGATGTGATTTTTGTAGAAATTTGTGTTGGCACGAATTTTGGGTCGTTTGGGTCAATATTTAATAAGAAACTATTATTATAATACTTATATATCTAAATATAAACAGTCTTGTGAATAGACAAACCCTATTCATCATCTTCTACTTGAAAACCATCGGCTTGTTTGCGTAAGAAAGAGGCATCCTTGTAGTGTCGTTGGTCGTCGATTGGAGGAGCTCTGGTGTACGAAATCGTCATCAGAGAGTAGATCCGGATAACTCTCACTAGATCTACATTTCAACCGTAAGTTTTTCCTGTTTCGTGGTTTTTTAGAGGTTCAGGTTGCAGTTTTGACCCTCTTTCATCCTGAAAAGTTTCAGAAAGTATTGCTTAGGTATTGTTGCGGCCAGATCCTTGAGGAGGAGCGTTTACGTGGCCGGATTCGGCGATTTGAGGCAAGTGGTGACTTCTTCCCCTTGCCAAGCTTTCTTTTCTTTGTATATTTTTCGTACTGCTCTTCCCTTTGTAGGTTTTGGGAGTGGTGACCTCTTCCCCTTTGTTGTTGTTGTTGTAATTTTTGTTACATGGCTGTAACAGGACTTTACGTGCTCATACTTGTTAACTATATTTTTGTTATAATGTCATTACTATGATTAATCAAATTTCAAATCTATCATAATATATTTTATTTGGTTATGCATCTTAGCATTGTTATGTGTTCTGCTTTCTTCAAAAAGGGGGAGATTGTTGGGAATATTGCCCTTCAATGTTCCTTGAATTTGAATATGCATCACCTATATTGCTAAGTGCATATTGTATTTGATAAACCTTTTTCCTTCATATCATTATAGGTTTAAATTATTTTAAAATTGTGTTAGAACTTCTCTGGTTATTACTGCAATGTCTCAGCAGTTTGAGGGATAATTTGTTGAGAAGACAGTCTAGTCTCTGCAAAAGCACTAAAATGCAACTGATTTGTCGCTGAGATAAAATCCAGTCTTAGCTCTACTAAGAAGTATGTCTGGTCTCCGTAGAATTACTGAGAAGGCAGTCTACTCTCAGCGAATCCACTGAGAAACAGCTTATTTGCCGCTGAGATAGATGTCAATCTCTGCCCCGCTGTGTAGACAGCCTGGTCTTAGCGAAACTACTGAGATTAAAGCTAGTCTCAGCTAATTCGCTGGGATGTTTTCAAAAAGAGTCATTAAGAAAGCAAGATCTATTTTTGGCGGAAAGGAGATAAAATAAGATAAGTTTATCTATTCATGTCCATGATGTGTCAGCTCAAGATCAAAGAGTCGTTGCTGTACTGAAGGATATAAAAGCAATAGTTAGGTTAATGGAACATAAATTAACCAAGAAGTACTAAGTTTTGAATATCTACAATCTGACATAACATAAAGTTCTTCCTAGCCTCATACTAGGATAAGACATTCTTCCTGATAGCTGTGCACTTCAACTTCAAGAAGATAAGTTGTTATTTTTGATTTGATTCAGAAGAACAGGTTGAGTCACTCTGGACTCAAGTGATAAATCTTCTCACTTCTACTAAATATAAAAGATCAAGGTAGAGCAAGGGCTTAAGTTGTAGAACTATTTTTTAATCTTACTCTAAGCTAGCTAACTGCAGTAGAAGCACACCTGAAGACAAAGGCTGAAGGTTTATAATTTAAAGTCTTCGATTGTAATCATTTAGATACTTTATCTGTAGAACATTGTTGTTCTGAGTGTAAGATCTTGGACCTGAGTGTAAGGCTGTTCTTCCTGAGTGTAGGACCTGAGTGTTTGAGTGAAGGGCTGTCCTCCTAGCCTGAGTGGTAGGGCTTTCTGATAGACCTTATGTAAGTGACCAGGAGTGTCACTGAACTATAAGAGTAGACTGTACTCTAAGTTTGTAGGGCAGTGGCATGAGGTAGGGTCTTAAAGGAGACCTGAGAGATCTTGTGGGATCTGTGTTGTAAGCTCTTTGATTTGAGTTTTGGAGGAGGTTTCCTTGTCTAACACACCATTCGAAAGGTGGGGAGAGAGAGTGGATGTACCCATACCATGAGGAACCACTATAAAATATTATGTGCTTTTTGTGTGTGCTTTTGTTAAGCAAAACAACCTATACAACTAAAATAAAAAGAAGAATCCAAACAACCTATTCACCCCCCTCTAGGTGACTTAGACTACTACAAAGTTAACTGTCAACATCGATGAAGATCCTTAGATCTAAATCCTCCATGAACATATCAGTTGTATGCTAAGTTCGGCAAATGCCAGTTTTGGCTGAGGGAGGCGGCCTTTTAGGCCACATTATCAGTGGAGCAGGATTGGCGGTGGATCCCGCAAAGATTTAGGCAGTACAAAACTAGCTTCAGTTGAAGACGGCCATGGTTGTCTGAAGTTTTCTGGGATTGGCCGGGTATTATCGGAAGATTGTACAAGGATTCTCTCAGATAGCCCTTCCACTCACTTCTTTGACAAAGAAGGACACTCCGTTCGTTTGGACGCCACAATGTGAGGCGCCCTTCCAGGAGTTGAAGGGTCGGCTTACGTTGCCCCCTATCCTCGCTCTCTCATCTGGGAAGGAGGTCTTCCAGGTGTACACTGATGCATCATTTCAGTGTATGGGCGCTGTACTGATGCAACATGGACATGTAACAGCATACGCCTCCCACCAGCTGAAGAAGCATGAGCAGAACTACCCTGTGCATGACTTGGAGATGAGAGCAGTGATGTTCACTCTGAAGATTTTGCGGCATTATCTTTATGGTGTGCACTGTGAAATATTTTCGGATCACAAGAATCTGAAATATGTCGACATGCAGAAGGAATTGAATAACTGATAGAGCCGATGGGTGGAGTTGTTATCTGACTATGAGTACACAATACACGAACTTCACATGAATCGAATTCAACTTTTCTGAACGAGTGACTGGATTTTACATTCAATTCTATACTTAGCTAATTCACTGAAAATTTTTACTTGTGATCATTCGGTTTGACTGTCTTGTCAAATCAGTGCCTGACAAGAATTCTAACACTTTTATGATAAGCATGATTCGGCTTTATTGTTTTAACCAATGGACTAGATCGTCAAACTGATAGACTTGAAGTCTGGTCGAATTTAGACTTAACCAAATATTAATTATTTTGAGATTTATTCCTTTGCTCATCCTGATACTTCATGAACTTAGTTGAATGATATTTTTTAGAGAAAGTAACAAGTTCAACCTTGTTTAAAACTTATGTCGACATGGTGTATTGCATAATACAGGATAATATTGGCAAGACTATACCTGATGACACTAAGTCTAGTAATATGTTAAGCTTGTACTATTATGTACATGTTTGCATTATAATAAGAATACACATTCATCAAATACAAGTGTGATCATCTATAATTGTGAGGACTTCTTCAAATCAGGAACATTTTGAGTATTGTTCCCAACACTTACATCAGATGGTACTCTCTTCAGATTTTTTAGGGAGAGGAAGGAATTGGATGGAGGAGATGAGCTCCTCGTAACCTTAGGGGGGGACGTCCAAGAATTGTTGATCATCGCCTTTAGGTGTGTGCCTTACTCTTACCACAAGTACTTGAAGTACAACATTGGAGAAGTCCATATCTGGGTCAGGGGAGACCCGAGGTGGCTAGGGCTACGTCATGGCTATCAACACCATCTCTTAGAAAGATGAGGCGAAGGAGGTTGACAAGGTAATCGAGTGTTGGATCTTGAGGCTCCCTTAGAGGAGGAGCGGGAGGGGGTGAATACGGGCAAATAACAATTTTTAAATAAAATTTTCACTTATCAAAATTTGAAAGAAACTTAAGCAGATGTTCTCACAATCGTAAATATGAAACAAGTACTTAGAAAATTTATGGAAAATGAGATGAACTTTTTATTTCAAAAATAATAAAGTACATGAACAATGATTTCAATAGATCTTGAAATCGAGAAAATCTTCTTTGTGATTTCACAGGTGCTTCTCGCAAGGACCGACCGGCTATAACCTATCTCTCCATATACAACCTCTAGCCTCCCCTTAGATCTCTCCATGACCTACTTGCTACACATAAGATGATGAATTCCCCCTAAACTACACAAGAGCCTAGTCGCCACTCACAAGGCGACGATATTTCTACTGTTTACAAAAAGTAATGAAAATAATACAAGAAAGAAATCTGGAATTAAAAAACTCCCTCTGGTCTTGAGCACTGAAGAAGATGATGAATCCTTGCAAAGATTGTCGAAGTTGAAGTACATGAACAGTCACTTCTTTGCTCTTGAATTTTCTTGGGAACCTAGGAGTTTTTCGGATTTCTGGAGGCAGTTGGCTAGGATTGCACCTGAATAAAAGCTCCAGGAGGTGTGTAACCAAAATTTCCTGAAATCCAGCTTATTTATAATTTTTGCGCTATCTCTCGATGATAGGTAGCTATCCCCTATGATACCTCCTCCAGATGCCACATGTTCCACTTTGTGATAACTATATCATGGAGGTGGATATCGTGTACGGTCATAATTCTATCGTGCTGCGATAGGTCGATATATCCTGGGATATCTCAGAATATGTGCATCATGGAAGATCGTGTGAAACATGACATTCGACATGGCTGACGTCACCATACTATTGCCTGGCGATAAAGATCTATCACCAGTGATATCTCAAGCTTTGAATTTTGTTGCTCGTCGCCAATCCACAATCATTAGAGTATTATACCAATGTTATTTGCACGCTATAAACACACTATGATCAAATACATTTGGGATTTGTTATTTTCAAACCATGGAGTGCAGAACGCATGCTCCAACAATCTCCTTTTTTGATAATAATAAATCCTCTTACAAAGAAATCAACTTCGACCTATAGTGATGTTTATATAATATGATTAGCGAAATAAAAACATAAATGTTCACAGACTCCCCTTAAATGGATGCTCCCCTATATCTTAAATAGTTGTAAATACTAATTTTAGTTGTGAACTTTCTTTTTAGTTTTAAACACCCTTTTTAGTTTTGAACTTACCCTAACAAGCTTATACAATAGATTTATTTCATTATTCTCCCCCTTTTGGTGTTAGCAAAAGAAGGTGGATTTAGTGAATTGTAAAAGAATAGAGAGCATAAATATGATGAGAGTTTAGATCAAGTTGAAGTTGCGAAAGCATAAGAGATAAACCAAAATATAAAGTGTTGTAAAAGTGACATTTAATAACACAATTTGAAAAGAAAAAACAAGTATCCTAGATAGGAAATATACAAGATAGTGAAGAATTATCAAGTAAAGATAGTGCAAGCAATATGAAAAATTCAATTCATGTAATCAAAAATATTGTAAAACTCATGCTTAGATATCTTATCCAATTACATCAGGTGAGATAGAAATGTGAAAAGCATTTTTTGTTCAATTCTCATGAGAAGAAATGTTATAAGAGATAATGATGTGTATAAGTTGTGCTATTGTGTGAAATATAAGTGTATAAAGTAAACATCATGAAAACATGAAATGTAGTAACATAATGTTGAATTGACACGAAGTGCTTGACGATCATAAAAGGATTCATTACACATAAATTTTGATTAAAATGGCCATACACAATTGCACAAGTTACTTTACAATTCTTTCTAAAGTGCTCAAGCTCACAATACTCATTAAGACTTATCAGGAGGGTGAGTAGTATTTGGTAGAGTTTCCTTATCAAGTTATTTTATCGAGCAATTTTTTTATCATCCTTTTTTGATTTTATTTTGTTTGCTTTTGTTTTCACATGTGACCAAGGACTCCGGACCACTTATTTCGCAACCATATTTACCTTTTTGTAAAAGCAATGAAAATAGAATTTAAGAAACTATGCAAGAATCATAATGAAACAATAAACTTGTGTAATTCAAGTGGTTAAGTATTAACAAATCATATTCATGAAATAAAACTTTAAAACACATATATTTCACCAAAAAGTGTTCGTCATTTTCATTATCAAATATAACACATTACTCATACTTAGAGGCATACAAAAATAATGATAAACATTTGCTACTCATAATTACATTGTAGATTAAAGGTATGCAAAACATGAATAAGCCAAAAAATGTATTTTTAAACTTGAAAAGAAAAACAAAAACTGAAAATTACCTGAAAAAAATCAACTAAATTTTGACTGTAGTAGGTGCAGCATATGCAAAGAAAAGTGGAGACAACAAATTATAGGTTTGATGGAATTTTCGCTAACATTGGCGATAGAGATATCACGCTGCGATGTCATTTTATATAAAAATGACAGATCTTATTCCAGATCCCAAATCTCCTCATTTTTCCTGAAGTCTTAACGCGAGAGACGAACCCTTTCACAGGCGGAATCCCAAAGCTAAGGTAATTTCATGTTTTTCTCTTGAATATTTTTAAGGATCTTGGATTTGAAGTAGATTAGGAAGATCCTTGTGGTTTTGAGCAAATTTCATGAGAAATCTTTGAAAATTTTGGAGATAACTTTGAAAATTTTGATTTGGGAGGTTATCTCTTCATGGATTTTTGGATCTATAAAATGTATTGAGTTTTAGGAAATTTTGGAGGGTTTCTAATGTTAGAAAAATGCTAGATCTAAAATATTGAACAAGATTTTTCAATGTTTAGCCTTTATGAGTTTGAGAAGATGATGAATAGTCTGTTCATATGAATAAGTGGTTTGATTTTCGAAGCTTTTCTTCCTATAGTTATAAATTGAAGTTAAATTATTTGTGTAAATAGTGAAATAATATAATTTTAGAAGGGTGTTAGTGTGTTTTGAAGTGTTCTGGCTATCGCCCAATGACGATCAATATCGCCCGACGATAGTGAAATTTGACATATTTTCGGTTTTAATTTCAGGAAATGTCACATAGCTCTAGAGCTCGTAAAAACACTTACAGCAATCCAGTTTCATAATATCAATAACATCATGGAATTAAGAAAGTTGTAATAGGCATAGACAAGATTGTAGAATTTGATGCGGCACGGGATGCACATGTCTATGACATGCTCACACATGCAGGTATAATGTCTCTTATTATTCCTGATATGTTTAGCTAAGTATTGGTCAAAGAGTTTTATAATCATTTGGAAGACCATACCTATACTGGATTGAATGGTGGGGTGAGGTCACGAGTTCAAGGAGGATTGATGGAGATAACCCACAACGACTTGAGAGATGAGCTTGGTCTTATAGTTAGTGAAAATGTCCTTGATGTGGTAGAGAACTATAGAAAGGATAGGGACTGGACTCATATTAATCATATCCTTCACGAAACAGCTATTAAGACTCTTTTTTAATCGATGGCCACTCTCAAGCCTGGCGCTTATATGGTCTAAGATATTCTGAGAAAAACTCTAATGCTAAAAGCAGGAGATACGAGGAAGATCACTGCTCAGCTTAGCTTAGTCACTTGTCTTATTTTAGAAAAAGAACAGTTTGATGCGGCTGATTTGGCGTTGTCTATGATTCAGTATTCATTCAAAATGAAAGATCTCTTCAGGAAGAAGATCAACACACTTCCATTTTTAAGTGTCATTTCTATATCTGAAGTACAGATGGATTCAACAAAATTTCTATGTTGATGACTCCATTCCGCCAATTTACAACACAAAGTCAACAAGATTACCATCTAGTCGAGTTGAAACTTCTTCTTCAGCAAGGCTGACTCTAGGGGAAACCTTTTTATTTCTACTAGACCGTCACTTCCTTTGGAAAGATCTCTTTGAGAAAAGGTGGAGGATATACACGACTTATTGGAAGAGCATAAAGCTGACACGAAAATAAGGCTAACTGGAATGAAGAAGTTTATGAACTTTATAGCTAGAGGGTTGAATCTAAAACCAACTACGGCGGAAGAGAAGGAATAGGAGAGTCCAGTGGTGGATCATCCACACCATTCAATTCATCGTATGAGAAGACTACAAGATCGTGGACAAAGCTCAAGTGAAGACCAACTAGCTACCAATGAAGATTGTGAGTCCTGATCTGGAGGTGTATGTAAGTGAAAATTTCTTGGAGATATCGCCTGACGACATTCACTATTGCTGGCGATAGTGCAATTTATTATTATGTGTTGTGTGCTAACACTTCTATTTGATATTTAATGATGCTTAGACATTTATATTTTATCCAGATATTTATCATGGTTTGTGCATGACAAGGTTCTGTAAAGAGCTAGGTATTCATCAAGAATTTTCCTCTCCTACAACACCCCAGCAAAATGAAATTGTTGAGAGGAAAAATAGGACTCTTATAGAGGCTGGTAGAACCTTACTAAGTGACTCATCTCTCGTAGAATACTTATGGGCTGAGGCAGTTAACACTGTATGCTATGTCCTTAATAGGGCTTCTATCACCAAGAGCCACAATAAGACTCCCTATGAGATCTTGAAGGGAAGAAAACCAAATCTGATCTATTTCAGGATCTTTGGTTGCAAGTGCTATGTGCTCAATAATGGAAAAG
Source organism: Platanthera guangdongensis (assembly GCA_039583875.1). Lineage (NCBI taxonomy): Eukaryota > Viridiplantae > Streptophyta > Magnoliopsida > Asparagales > Orchidaceae > Platanthera > Platanthera guangdongensis. Next base: position 76,738,669 of record CM077157.1, read on the forward strand.
TCCATTTAACTAAGTTTGTTGCCAAGTCCCATGAAGAGATATTTGTTGGGTACAACACTCATATTAAGGCATATAGAATCTACAACTTAACTACCCAAGTTGTAGAAGAGTCAATGCATGTTATTTTTGTTGAATCCAACAAGGTTAACTGCGAGTTGCCAAGCTCCTCCCCTTATAGTATTGCAGGTACAGAGCAGATGATGGACAAGCTAACCATCAAGGAAGCTACCCCCATAGTCCAAGAAAATGATGATGGACTGCCTATTCCAATAGAAGTGAAAAACATACTTGAAGAAAATGAAGACCAGCTAGCTGAAAACCCTGAAGATCAACAAGCTGCAGTTAGATTGCCTCCAGCTACCATGCATCTAAGTGACCATCCATTACACTAAATCATTGGTGATGCAAGTCATGGAGTCCAGACCAGAAGCAGGAGCATGAATACAACTCTCTACTCAAGCTTCATGTCTCAAGAAGAGCCAAAGAAGTTTGAAGATACAATTAATGACTAGTTCTGTATTGGAGTAATGCAAGAAGAACTGGACCAATTTAAGAGATGTATGGTCTGGAAGTTGGTCCCCAGACCATAAGGACAAAATGTCATAGGGACTAAGTAGATCTATAGGAACAAGTTGGATCAAGATGGCATTATTGTCAATAATAAGACTAGACTGGTGGCTAAAGGCTACAAGCAAGAAGAGGGCATAAACTTTGACCAGACCTTTGCCCTAGTAGGCAGATTGTAAGCCAAAAGGATTTTCATTGCATTTGCTGCCTATCAGGGATTCAGAGTCTATCAGATGGATGTCAAGTTAGCATTCCTGAATGGGGACCTAAAAGAGGAAGTTTATGTGGATCAGCCACCAGGTTTTGTAGATCCTCACTCTCCCAATTTTGTTTATAATTTAAGGAAAGTTCTATATAGCTAAAGCAAGCCCCTAGGGCTTGGTATGAAACCTTATCCAGCTTCTTCATTGAGAACAAATTCTCAAGGGGGAATATAGACAAGACCCTATTCCTAAGGGAATCAAAGGGCAAGCTTATCCTAGTCCAGATATATGTCGATGACATTATCTTTGGATCTATTGATGACAAACTTTGCAGGAAGTTTGCTAAACTTATGCAAGGAAAGTTTGAAATGAGCAGCATGTGTGAGCTCAAGTTCTTCTTAGGACTCCAAGTAAGGCAGAGTGATGATGGCTTGTCCATATCCCAGTCTAAGTTCACCAAGGAGCTAATCAAAAAGTATGGTATGGAGAATGCATTCACCATAAGAAATCTCATGGGATCAAGTATGTCTATAGGCAAAGATGAGGCAGGAAAACCTATTGATGAGTCTTTGTATAGATGGATAATTGGCTCCCTTCTATACCTGACTGCTAGTAGGCCTGACATCATGTATATCACATGTGTCTGTGCTAGGTATCATGCCTACCCTAAAGAATCTCATTACTCTGCTACAAAGAAAATCTTGAGGTATCTTAAGGGTGCACTAGATCTTGGACTATGGTACCCTAGAAATGGAGATTTTGATCTAACAGGATTTTCAGATGCAGATTTTGCAGGTTGCAAAGAAGACAAGAAAAGCACTACTAGAATCTGTCAGTTCTTAGGAAGAAGGGTAGTTTCCTGGAGTAGCAAGAAGCAAACTAGTGTGGTTATATCCACTATTGAGTTGGAATATATCAGTAGGCAGTTGTTGTGCTCAACTATTATGGATCTAACATCAGCTTCAGGATTACAACCTTCAAGTAAGTGAAACTCCTCTCTACTGGATTCTACAGGTGCTATTTCTATTGCTAGGAATCTTGTCTCACATAGTAGGACTAAACATATAAAAATAAGATATTATTTTATTAGGGAGCATGTGGAGAAGGAAGACATCAGTCTTGAGTTTGTCCCGACAGACAAGCAAGTGGCTGATATCTTCACTAAGCCATTAGATGAAGCAAAGTTCAACACCCTCCAATTTGAGTTGGGTATGTTGAACTTGGCATAGCTTCAGACACTCCCTTTTGCATTTTTTGGTGCAGGTATTGTTCCTTTTGCTGGACATACAAACTCCCTATTAATATTGTGCTTCTACTGAGGGGGAGTAAGTCACTTGTTGGAACACCCTATTACTAATTTGGGTCAGGATCACTATGTCTCTAGGATTCTATGTTTTGACCTTCTGTATAGATTATAGGTCAATTAGAATTGAGTCTAAGGGATCAGGAGTCTAGGTTTGGAAGCTGCCCTGAAGACCCAAGTTTTTCTGGAGACTAAGTCCAAATCGTCGAGCTCAGCACAACGTTTCGTCGAACTCCGGTCGACGATCGTCTAGCTCAACCTTGGCAGATCGTCGAGCTCCATTCGACGATCGCTGAGCTCAAGCCTCAAAATATCGTCGAGCTCTGGTCGACGATCGCTGAGCTCAACTTCTCAATATCGTCGAGCTCCATTCGACGATCGCTGAGCTCAGGTCGACGATTTTCGCTCTGCACTGGATCCTTATCTCTGAGCTCAGTTCGACGATCTTTGAGCTCAGATCGACGATTTTCTGCTGCTTACATCTTTCTTTTTCGCTGAGCTCAGCTCGACGATAGCAGAGCTCAGTTCGACGATTTCAGTTGACCTTCAGAATTCTAATTCAAAATCAGATAGAAGTTATTCTGCATTTAAGACAGAAGATCTGCCAGCCGTTTTCATTTACTTCTGGAGCAAGTTTCAAGGGATTTTCTAAGGAACAAATCAGTGGACTTTCCTTCAGAACATATTATACAATTAAGGCTGTAATTAATTCAGACCAACGGCTATCTTTGACAGAGCAACTTTCCTATTGAGACTCAGAGAATAAAAGATAGAATGTTTTTGAATCAGACAGAAGACAGACAAGAATAAGAGAATAGAGAAAGACAAGTAGAGGACACCTCTCTATACACAGGGACTCTCTCAATCTTCTGTCAACAAGAATTCAGAAGAACACTCATCAAAAAGAGATCAAGCTTTCAAACATTCTTTAGATCTCTTCAGCTCTCAAGTGTTCAAGGCCAACATCATCTCAAGACTCCAGACACTCAACATTTCAGCTTGCTGAAATCATCATCTGCTGGAGATCTATTTTTGAAGGCCTATCACCCTCAGCAAAGCTCATCTTCCTGAAGTTTTCAAGGACTCAGGGGGAGCTTTGACAACATCACTGAATCCACATAGTCTTCTCAGTTGCTTGAGAAAGAGAAGACTGCCATAACTCTCTCACCCCCAATCTGTAAAGGGTTTTTCAAACTCCCTTCAAAAGTTTGAATCTGGTTTTTGAGCACCTTGTCAAAAGCTCATTGGTGGCAAGACACCTGATCAAAAATCTGTTTTGGTTTTTGAGCACCTTATCAAAAGCTCATTGGTGCCCAGGACACCTGATCAACTCATCCTGCAGTGGATTCCTACCTAGGGTGGTAGAAGAGTGGATGTACCCAAGTTGGGGAACCACTATATTTCCTTGTGTCATCTGGTTGTGCATGTTTTCTTTTTGTTTCTGACCTAGATTTTCTTGTGCTTAGTTTCTGCATAGATTAGATTTGTGGTTAATTTTACCTCTGCTTCCCTGCTTACACTCATTACAACAATTTTTGTAAAGCTTTGCAAAAAGTTTTCTTTGTGTTTTCAAAAAGCACCATATACTCTATTCACCCCCCCTTTAGAGTATATCAGATCTAGTTTCCCCTTTCAATTGGTATCAAAGCCAGGTTGGTTAAACATACCATATCTGTTTGGTTGTACAGGCTAACACCTGAACCCCAAAGATCCCAAACTAGATCCTTCTTTTGTTTTCTTTTTATATTAGATTTAGCTTGCACAAATCATGGCCCAGAACAAGGATTATGCTAGCACCAGACCTCCAGTGTGCAATCTATCAAAGTTTGCACTTTGGAAGGCAAGGATTAAACTCTACATGAATTCAATTGACGAAGATATTTTTAATTCTGTTTTGACAGTGTGCCCAAGACCTCCAGAGAGCACAAGCACAAATGCTGTTCCACCTCCATCAGGAACAGATGCTGACATTAAAAGATGGAAAGTAGCTGATGCCAAGGCAATGAACATTCTAGCTCAGACAATGTCAGATGACATTTTTCAGAAGGTAGCTGAATGTAATTCAGCCAAGGAGATCTGGGACAAGCTTTCAGAAATTGTCTCTGGCTCAGCTGATGAGAGAAAGGACAGAAGATCTCATCTCATCTCCCAATATGAGAACTTTAAGAAGGGAGAAACTGAGTCAGTGGGAGACATGTACAATAGATTGAGTCTAATTGTCAGTGAACTGAGGACATTAGATAAAGAAATCTCACTGACAAAACTCAATGACAAGATCCTAATGTGCTTCCCCAGCACTTGGGATTCAAGAATCTGGCCAATTAAAGATGCCAGAAGCCTAAATGAGATTACCACTGAAGCCTTGTTGGGTAAGCTCAAATCTTATGAGCTACTCATCAAGAACAGAGAAGAAGAACAGAAGGCTGCTTCTCCAGCCACAAGAAAGGAGAAGACTATTGCATTCAAGGCAGCTGAGGATCTGCCTGAAGAAAAGGCCACAAGCAATGATGAACTTCTCAGCCTATTGGCCAAAAGATTCTATAAGATGGCCAGGAAGGACTTCAGAAGAAGATCATACAAGGAGCAAGACAAGCCAAGGTATGACAAGTCCACTGGCAATAGCAAAGACATTATTTGCTTTGGTTGCAGGAAACCAGGGCATATGGTTCCTGACTGTCCAGAAAACAAGAACAAGGACAGGAGGGACAAAAAAGAAAGAAGAAAGGAGAAGGACTCCAAAAGGCATGGAAATAACAAACCTTCCACCAGCAAAAGTAAGCACACAAGGAAAGGATTTGTTGCTGAATCCTGGAGTGAGACTGAAGAGGAGTCACAGGCCTCTTCTAGCTCAAGTGATGATGAGGATGATGCAGAGGAAAAAGAATTCTGCATGATGGCAATCAATGCCTCTCAACACAACTCAGAAGAAGAGGAGTCAGAGTCAGACTCAGAAACTCAACCTGAAGAAGATCAGGTAATCAACTCTTTTGATTTCACTTCAGAAGATTTTAAACTTGAATTTAAAGCACTATGTTTAGACCTGCTAAAGTCTGAGAAAGAGATCATCTCTCTCAGAAATCAATTGTCTGAACACAATGCTTTAAAATCAGAAAACCTCAAGCTCTCTCAGGAGTTAGAGAACCATAGGGAACAGATAGCTTCACTGAAGAGTGAACTCTCTGAGGCCAAGAAGCTTGAAGAATCTCTCAATGGGAGAAGCATCAAGCTGATGGACATCACAAGCACAGTGAACTCAAGATTCAACAGTACACTGGGCTTGGGTGCCTCATCCAGCCAACCTATTGTTCTAACAACCCCTATCAAGTTCATTTCTGACAAGGGAAAGGGAGTTGTAGAGGTTGCCAGGAAGAATTCTGATCTGCCTCAGAAAACTAAAGTCCAGCACAAATCGTCGAACGGAGATCGACGATCGCCGAACGCAGCTCGACGATCTCAGGACAAATCGTCGAACGCTGATCGACGATCTAAGCCAAGATCGTCGAACGCTGGTCGACGATCCCATATACCTGACCTCAGCCATAGTCGACCGTCGAACGGAGCTCGACGATCTGACCCAAGATCGTCGAACTCAGCTCCAAGATCGTCGAACAGAGGTCAGAGCAGTGGAAAAATTTTCAAGGGCAAGTCAAAATTGAATCCTGAGGGTTCTTCATCCCAAACATTTAACCCTTATACTGAATGGACTTTACCTCCAAGGAGATATCATCCTGAAGGATATAAGAGTCAGCCAGGGATGTCTTTCATTTCTGAATTTAAAGGTTATCAACCTAGGCCCAAGGTAAACTGGGTCAAAAACAAGTGAATTGCTTTATGTGCAGGTGAAGACCTATCCAACATCTAACCAGCAATGGTATTTGGATAGTGGGTGCTCTAAGCACATGACAGGGAACAAGGACAACCTCAATTCCTTTAAAGCCAAGCTTGGACCCAAAGTCATCTTTGGTGACTCCAATTTTGGGCAAACTAAAGGATATGGAGCAGTCCAGATTGGTTCTGTAACCTTCAAGAAGGTAGCATATGTGGAAGGACTGAAGCACAACCTAATCATTATCAGTCAGCTATGTGATGAAGGCTACCAGGTGACCTTCAGCAAAACTCTATGCAAGGTCAAGTCAGAGGACAACACCACTGTGTTGACAGGTAAAAGGAAAGGTAACATCTACCTTGTAGATTTTCTTTCAACTTCTATAGATATCTGCTTATTCAATTCAGTTTATAGACCAAATGTTTTATGGCATAAGAGATTAGGACACCTAAACCTTAGAACTATTGCTAGGCTATCCAAGGACAACCTTGTTAGAGGACTACCTTCTGGCCCCTACAAGAAGGAAGGACTCTGCAAGGCTTGTCAATTAGGCAAGCAAACTAAAAACAGTTTTAAGTCACTTAATAAGAGTGATTCACCTAGGATATTGTATCTGTTACACATGGATCTATTTGGACCCATCACAGTACAAAGCCTAGGAGGGAAATCCTACACTTTGGTGATTGTAGATGACTTCTCTAGATTCACTTGGGTGTTCTTTCTAAGGAAGAAGTCTGATAACTTTAAGTGTCTGACAGAGTTTCTCAAATGTGTAAAGATTGAGTTCAATACTCACATTGCCCTGATCAGAAGTGACCATGGGACAGAGTTTGATTCTCTTCTTATGCAAGAGTTCTGTCAGAGTGAAGGGATCAGGCATACTTTCTCAGCTCCTAGAACTCCTCAACAAAATGGGGTAGCTGAAAGGAAAAATAGAACCCTTATTGAATCTGCCACTACATTGTTGTCAGATGCTCATCTACCTCTATCCTTTTGGGCAGAGGCAGTGAACACCTCCAACTATGTGCTGAACAGAAGCCTGATACATAAACTGAAGGGAAAGACTCCCTATGAATTACTCAAAGGGAAGAAACCTAAAGTTGACTATTTCAAAATTTTTGGTTGCATTTGCTATATTCACAATAATGATAAGAAACATCTAGCAAAATTTCAAGCCAAAGCTGATGAAGGAGTGTTTCTGGGATACTCCATGATCAGCAAGGCCTATAGGGTATATAATAAATCATCATTAAAAATTGAGGAATCTGTTCATGTTTCTTTTGATGAAACTAACATGTCTTTCAAGGAGAAGATTTCTTCTACCATAGAACCTTTGCAGGAACACTCTCTAGTTGAAGATATGAACAAGCTACAGGTTGCTCAAGAAGACGAAAGCAGTGAAGATGAGAGCAATGCTCAACATATTGAAACTCAACCTGAAGAGCCAGTTGTTGTACCACAAGAGGAAACAACAACACAGGTTGGTGAACAATCAACACCCCCAGTTGATTTAGTAACATCAAGAGACCATCCAATTTCCCAGATAATTGGAGAACTCTCAGCTGGTGTGCAAACCAGAAATCAGGTCAACCAAAACCTGTTGCACACCTGCTTCCTTTCTCAAATTGAACCTCAGTCCATTCAAGATGCAGAGCAAGATCCACACTGGATCATTGCCATGCAAGAGGAGTTGCATCAATTTGAGAGGAACAAAGTATGGGAACTAGTGCCAAAGCCTAAGGATCATTCCATTGTTGGAACAAAATGGGTATTCAGAAACAAACTGGATGATCAAGGAGTAATAATAAGGAACAAGGCAAGGCTAGTTGCCCAAGGATATTCTCAAGAAGAAGGAATTGACTACGACCAGACCTTTGCACCTGTTGCAAGACTAGAAGCCATCAGGATATTCTTAGCTTATGCAGCTCACAAAGGCTTCAAGGTTTATCAAATGGATGTCAAGAGTGCCTTCTTAAATGGAGACATCAAAGAGGAAGTCTATGTCAGACAACCTCCAGGTTTTATCTCTCCAACTCATCCTGATTTTGTTTTTAGATTAAATAAAGCATTATATGGTCTCAAGCAAGCTCCTAGAGCATGGTATGAGACCCTAGCATGCTTTCTCCTGGAAAATGGTTTTATAAGGGGTAGAGTAGACCAAACTCTTTTCATTAGAACCCATAAGTCCCACACCCTACTAGTACAAATTTATGTAGACGATATCATTTTTGGTTCTACTGACTCAAAACTATGCAGAAGGTTTTCCAACCTAATGCATTCTAAATTTGAGATGAGTAGCATGGGTGAGCTATCCTTCTTCTTAGGATTGCAAGTCAAACAACATGCTGAGGGCATCTTTATTTCTCAAACCAAATATGCTAATGAGCTGGTTAAGAAATTTGGGATGTCTGAGGCATCTTGTATGAAAACACCCATGCCTACCAATGCTGTATTGGATGCTGATGAACATGGGAAACCTGTTGATCAGACAACATATAGGGCAATGATTGGCTCTTTACTGTATCTTACAGCTAGTAGACCAGATATAATGTTTGCTACATGTATATGTGCCAGATTCCAAGTTAGCCCTAGAGAGTCACACCTCACATTAGTAAAGAGGATTCTCAGGTATGTTAAAAGTTGTCCAAATCTAGGTCTCTGGTATCCAAAAGATTCAGCATTTGAGTTAACTGGATTCTCTGATGCTGATTATGCTGGATGCAGAATTGACAGGAAAAGCACCAGTGGAACTTGTCAGTTCCTTGGTGATAGACTTGTCTCCTGGTTTTGCAAGAAACAAACATCTGTGTCAACTTCAACTGCTGAAGCTGAATATATGGCTGCAGGCAGTTGTTATTCACAAATATTGTGGATTCAAAATCAACTCCTAGACTATGGTTACAACTTAGAGAAGTCAAAAATATTTTGTGACAATACAAGTGCTATCTCCATAGCTCAAAATCCAGTCCTCCATAGTAGGACAAAACATATAGAGATTAGGCATCATTTCTTAAGGGATAATGTTGAAAAGAATAAAATTGAACTGCAATATATCCCAACTGATTTACAAAGGGGAGATATTTTCACCAAACCTTTGGATGAAAAGAAACATACCTTCTTCCTAAATCAGTTAGGAATGTTAGATGGAGGAAGTCTTAAATAATACTCAAGACTTTGAAAGCTAAAAATTGACCAAGACTAGGCAAAATTTCTGTTTTTCCTTAGAGTCTAGAATTCTCTGATCTCTGAACTGCGCTCGACGATTTCCCCAAAGATCGCCGAACGGAGTTCGACGATTTTCTGAATCGTCGAACTGAGTTCAGCGCTCCTTTGATAGTATAGATTCTCTCTTCTGGTCAACGATTGTCGAACGGTGCTCGACGATTTTGTTCACTGAACGATCGTCGAACGGAGCTCGACGCCTTTCCAGATCGTCGACCGGAGATCGACGATTTTGGAGTCTCTTCAGATTCCTTTAGAAGCCTCGATCGTCGAACTGAGTTCAACGATCTTTCCTTTTCTGCGTCAAACCCTAATATAAAACTCATTTTTTCGCCGTCGTTCTCTCTTGCACTTTCAATTTCTCTGCAAGAATTTTCTTCCCTCCAAGCAATTCTACACTTGGTCATTTTGTTTGTTGATTTTTTGCAGGTACCATGGCCGTTTCTGTTGCTGTGCTCGCTGCCATGAAATTTGATGCCGGCTTTGACATCGATTTCGATTCCTTCAACACAATAGATCAAATCTTCCAAGATATTCTCACCTTATTCAAAGATCAGCAATTAACTGCCTTGATGTCAACCAGAATCAAACTTGCCTCAGATGAGATTAAAGAATGGGTTTACACTGCCCACAACCTTGACACAAACACCATAGTTGGCTCCATTGGTGGCACCCAGGTACCTCTGACTCCAGCAGTATTGACAGAAGTTTTTGGCTTCAGGAATGGTGAAGACTCTGCTGACCTGTCTGGAGAAGAGTTTGCTGATGTTCTTGCCAGGATGGGTCATCCTGAGGGGAACCCTAGCAAACTGTTTAAGAGAAACCTGTCTGTGGAATACAGGTTTTTGGCTGATGTAGTAGGCAAGGTCCTTTTGGCCAAGCATTCTGCTCATGATACAATCTCCAGATATCAGCTCTGCCTTATGGGAGCTCTGGTAGATAGCAAAAGCCTGAACTGGGGAGAAGTATTCTTTGATTTGTTGAAGAAAAAGATCAACAAGACCTTTGTGAACTTTGGAAGAATTCTGGGAATATTCCTCCAGGCTAAGTGCCCTGCACTGCTAGTCTCCTCTGGAGTGCACATCAATGCCTCCAAGAGACTCACCTGTGCCCTTTTTGGGAAATGGGACAGGCAAATCTCCAAGCCCAGCAGGCCCTCCTCTTCTGGACCTTCAGGCACCAGGACTCTAAGAGTCACTCCACCCCAGGCCTCTGCCCCTGCAGAGGACCTGCCTGCTAGTGCTGCTGCTTCTCCTCCTCCAAGCTCAACCCTACCTCCACTTCCATCCACCTCTCCAGCCACCTCCACAATTACCATCTCCAGCCCATCTCCAACTTCTATTCCATCTCCAGCCACAATTTCCTCTCCACCAGCAGACCACTTCCTTCCCTTATTCTCTTATCCCCCTCCAAATGTCCCCTCATCCCCATCCATTCCATCCTTCACTCTCTTGGATGAATCCTACATGGATGATTCCCCCTCTTCTCCTCCAGATTTGCCATCCTCCTCCACATCTTTCCAAGACCTTCTCCACCAGATTCTTGATCAACCCACCTTCACTCCCTCCATTTCCATCCCTCTATCCTCCATATCTACCATACCCTCTCCTGAGCCATCCCTTCCACCCTTTAGCCCTCCTCCTCCAGCTCCCTCAGCTATCCCTGTACCCTCTACCTCTGCTCCCCTTGAGCATGTAGATCTCCCAGCCCTTGCTGATCAGTTGTATGAGCTCCTTGCACCTAGGCTCTCCCTTCTCATGGAGGCCTCCTTAGCTCCTCTGCAACAATCAGTGGCAGCTCTCTCTGCCAGGCTGTCCTCCTTCCTTACCCCTATAGCAGCACCCCCAGCAGTGTGCCTTGATGCACAGGTTTCTGCATCCAGGCAGGGGGAGATGCCCTATGAAGCCAGCTTCCATGCTGCTGTTGCTGCTGCTGCTCCTCCTGCTGTTGTCTCTCATGCTGCTGCTTTTGCTTCTGCTACTGCTGCCATTCCAGTACTTGTAATAGACCTAAGGTCTTTGCTGTCTACTTTTGATACTGCTTACTTCAGCTGCCTTCCAGAAGTCTATGTTGTCCAGCCCCCAGAGGTTCCTGCTGCCCAGTCAGAAGATTTGTCCAGGGCTCTAGTGCCCTTCTCCTGCTGTGACCCCAGAATCATCTCTGATTTTATTCAGTCAGTGACTGCTGCTTATGATGATGCTGCTGCTGCTGCTGCTGAAGACAATGCTGTGTCTACCTCTGGAATTGCTGTTGCTACTGAGGAAGAAATTGTTTCAATTGCTGCTGTTGAGCCCTCATCCCAGGATGTTTTGATGACAGAGGCTATTGATGTTGAGCCTGCTGTAGATGTTGTTATTGTTGTCTCTGAACCTGCTGCTGCCAAAATTCCTGAAGTAATCTCTGTTGTAACATCTGCTGCTTCTGTATCTGTTACATCTGCTGTTTCTGTTGCCCCATCAGCTGCTGTGAAACTGAAAGAGGATTTGATGAAAAAGCTTGATGCTTTATATGATGCACAAAGTTCTGAATCTGAGGATTATAATACTGCTTCTGATGACTCATCTGCCACAATTGCAAGGAAAAGAAAGGCAAGAAGTAAGGCCTTGAAGAGAGTTCCTCCTGCCAAAGTCAGAGATGATAATGATGTTCCATATTATATTCTGCACAATTGTCCAATCTCTGAGCATTGGATGCAATTCTCCAGGAACCAGTTAAAGGCAATGAAGAAGAAGAGGAAGTTTGATAAAGATTCTTCTCAGTCCAAGCACCCTCATCCTCCTCCACCACCTCCACCTGATGCAGGTGCAGGTGGCAGCTCTGCAAGATCAGGCCCTGCTAGAAGCCAGGCTCCCTACCAGCCTCATGCAAGAACATATCAAAGGGAAAGCCAATCTAGGGGGTCCTACTCTAGAAGGGGAGGATATAGGGGAAACCAAAGAGAAACTCAGGTATACTCCAAAGGACACTCCAGGCAGCATCCTTATTCCAGGGGTGGACATGTTTCTTCTGATACATCTTCAGGTCCATTCCCTTATAAGCTTAGAGAAAATGTGACTGTCAGGACCCCTCAAGAAACCACTTCCAACAGGTATGAGCCACCTGTTCCATTTGAGGATCCTGAGAAAAATCCTATGGCTTGGACTGCAAGGATGAAAGAACTAGCTGCTTTGGATCAGATAAAGAAAGCAATAGAACAAGGGCTAGACACTTCCAATATATCTACTATGTCAGAGCAAAGGCAAAAAGAGTTAGAAAGATATGCCTCCAGTAAGTTTTTTGATGCAGACAGATACATGGAGTTGCATCCAGCTGCAGTGGTTCCCAGGGCTTCAAAGCAAATCTATTTGGGTGCAGCTGATGATACCAGATCAAAACAACAAGCTTTAGATCCTAACAGAGAAATTAAAATGGTAAAAGGCAAAGAAAAGGAATAACTCTGTAAGGTGATAATTCTTGACTTCTGTGACTGCCTTCTGGATATCATGTTTATATATCTCTGAGATGGTTCTGTGATGTTTAGCTGTGTTGTTTTTTTTATGTTTCTGTGACTGTACTCTGTTGTTTGTTTTTCAAAATCTGTAAATAGTTTTCCTAACCCAAATAGGGGGAGATTGTTGGAACACCCTATTACTAATTTGGGTCAGGATCACTATGTCTCTAGGATTCTATGTTTTGACCTTCTGTATAGATTATAGGTCAATTAGAATTGAGTCTAAGGGATCAGGAGTCTAGGTTTGGAAGCTGCCCTGAAGACCCAAGTTTTTCTGGAGACTAAGTCCAAATCGTCGAGCTCAGCACAACGTTTCGTCGAACTCCGGTCGACGATCGTCTAGCTCAACCTTGGCAGATCGTCGAGCTCCATTCGACGATCGCTGAGCTCAAGCCTCAAAATATCGTCGAGCTCTGGTCGACGATCGCTGAGCTCAACTTCTCAATATCGTCGAGCTCCATTCGACGATCGCTGAGCTCAGGTCGACGATTTTCGCTCTGCACTGGATCCTTATCTCTGAGCTCAGTTCGACGATCTTTGAGCTCAGATCGACGATTTTCTGCTGCTTACATCTTTCTTTTTCGCTGAGCTCAGCTCGACGATAGCAGAGCTCAGTTCGACGATTTCAGTTGACCTTCAGAATTCTAATTCAAAATCAGATAGAAGTTATTCTGCATTTAAGACAGAAGATCTGCCAGCCGTTTTCATTTACTTCTGGAGCAAGTTTCAAGGGATTTTCTAAGGAACAAATCAGTGGACTTTCCTTCAGAACATATTATACAATTAAGGCTGTAATTAATTCAGACCAACGGCTATCTTTGACAGAGCAACTTTCCTATTGAGACTCAGAGAATAAAAGATAGAATGTTTTTGAATCAGACAGAAGACAGACAAGAATAAGAGAATAGAGAAAGACAAGTAGAGGACACCTCTCTATACACAGGGACTCTCTCAATCTTCTGTCAACAAGAATTCAGAAGAACACTCATCAAAAAGAGATCAAGCTTTCAAACATTCTTTAGATCTCTTCAGCTCTCAAGTGTTCAAGGCCAACATCATCTCAAGACTCCAGACACTCAACATTTCAGCTTGCTGAAATCATCATCTGCTGGAGATCTATTTTTGAAGGCCTATCACCCTCAGCAAAGCTCATCTTCCTGAAGTTTTCAAGGACTCAGGGGGAGCTTTGACAACATCACTGAATCCACATAGTCTTCTCAGTTGCTTGAGAAAGAGAAGACTGCCATAACTCTCTCACCCCCAATCTGTAAAGGGTTTTTCAAACTCCCTTCAAAAGTTTGAATCTGGTTTTTGAGCACCTTGTCAAAAGCTCATTGGTGGCAAGACACCTGATCAAAAAATCTGTTTTGGTTTTTGAGCACCTTATCAAAAGCTCATTGGTGCCCAGGACACCTGATCAACTCATCCTGCAGTGGATTCCTACCTAGGGTGGTAGAAGAGTGGATGTACCCAAGTTGGGGAACCACTATATTTCCTTGTGTCATCTGGTTGTGCATGTTTTCTTTTTGTTTCTGGCCTAGATTTTCTTGTGCTTAGTTTCTGCATAGATTAGATTTGTGGTTAATTTTACCTCTGCTTCCCTGCTTACACTCATTACAGCAATTGTTGTAAAGCTTTGCAAAAAGTTTTCTTTGTGTTTTCAAAAAGCACCATATACTCTATTCACCCCCCCTTTAGAGTATATCAGATCTAGTTTCCCCTTTCATCACTGTTTAGAGAAGAGAGAAAGTCAGCCAATGGAAAGGCCAACCCCGATCTTCTTATTCTATATAAGTCAAAAAGGGGGAGAGAAGAGAGAAGGTCCTAGCAATAGGGAGACATAGCAAGTGGCAGAGATGACAAAGAGAAAAGAGAGACATGTGGCACTCAAGTAAGGACAAATACCTTGCAGCAAAATAGGGGGACTAAGTGATGCTCAACATACAGGCAGGACATGAGGTACATTTACTTACAGCTTTTTAGAATTTCAATATTTATTTTGTTGTATAGGTTGTGTGTGTCAATGTCCAAGGAAAGAAAACATTTTTGATAAGGGTTTTGACCTCTTCAAATAGGGGGAGATTGTTGGGTCCATTATTCCCAATGTCCTGGATTTGTGAGAAGTCAATAGGTCAATGTCACACACATCAACAGTATTTGATGTGCATTTGAGTTCTTGATTGCAGGTCAGTCCATATCACATTGATTGGACATGTGGACACAATAAGTCGTTGCTGGACATAGCAAAAAATGACTAAGTCCACGGGCGTTGAGTGGAGCAAGCTCAATCAACGCCAGAGGTACGGATTCAATATTGTCTAATAGAAATTTGCCTAAGTCCAAAAGCGTTGAGTGAGGACAGCTCACTTAATGCCATATAACATATAGCATTGAGTATATGAGCCTAATTGAAAGATATCCAAAAATTTGGCTAAGTACAAAAGCGTTGAGTGTAGTCTACTCACTCAACAACATAAAACATATAGCATTGAGTATATCTCAGCCTAATTGAAAGATAGCCAAAAATTTGGCTAAGTACAAAAGTGTTGTTGAGTGCAATCTACTCACTCAACGTCATATATCTTATAGCGTTGAGTCTATCTCAGCCTAACTGGAAGATAGCCAAAAATTTGGCTAAGTACAAAAGCATTGAGTGTAGTCTACTAACTCAACGCCATACAGCAAAAAGGCTGTGAGTCTGGTTGAGTCAGTCTAAGCCTAGAGAAATGGTGGTCTCAGCAAAACTGCTGAGATAGGAGTTAGTCTCAACACTACCGCTGAGATAAGTGTTGGTCTCAGCACAACCGCTGAGACAAGTGTTATTCTTAGCACCACCGCTGAGACAAGTGTTGGTCTCAGCACAACCGCTGAGACAAGTGTTTGTCTCAGCTGAGAACAAGAAAGCGCTGAGACAGTTAAACAGAAAATTAGCTAAGACAAAAAACATTGAGTGAAACATGCTCACTTAACGCTCTCAATGCCTAAGTTGCAGAAAACGTTTCTAAGGCAAAAAGGGGACTTTTTCTCAAGAGTCAAAGTCAGGGCTGAATCACCTCAGCCCAGGAAAGGAAGAAGAGGCAGAGCTATCCTAGTCTGCAAAGTTAGACCTGAGATTTTCTCAGCTCAAGTAGCAGCAATTAGTTGCAGTAACTTTACTGACCAGTAGGTCGAATCCCTGGTGCTGTGAAGGAGTAGTTAGGGCTGAGCTTCAGGCTCAGTTCAGGAAAAGTCAGAGCTTTGCTCTGCAAGTCACTTCCATCTCAAGTAATTACTTGTTGTTGTGTTAGTAGTTAAGACGAAGTATTTCTTAGTTTAGTGAAGGTAGTGTTGAAATCGGAAATCCGGTCTCCTATGGAGTTCGACCCTTGGGGAAGGGGTGGTCTCGCGCCTACTTCGCTCCTGCAAGAAAAACAACAAAGAAGGCAAGGTGAAATAGACCCAAGGGCTCGGCAGGGAGGTCCCACCACAAGCCCGGAAGATCTCTGAGTGCTTCCCCTCCTTAGCCAGAAGCCGAGCTATGGTACCCTCAGAAAACACTTGAAAACAGGAGCAGGGAGGCACTTAAGGCGTGCCTTCTGAAGTACCCCTTGGGTCTTATTTATAGTTTTTGGAATCTGAACTGCCAATAACCAAAAGAACTGACCTGAAAATACCAAAAAGCCCCTGGTTGGGCCTGCGAACAGCCAAACTCCGCGGTTCTGAACAGCTATGCGCAGTCCAACCTAGTCTGCCAACAGCGTGGCTCCGCTGTTCTGAGAAGCTATTCGCACCCATGGAGAGTCAGCTCGCCTTCAATCCCTCTCCGTGGGAGGCGGGCACGACCTGGCTCCAGCGGCCCGCCTATGCTTCCTGCGCGAGCACGAGCCGGACCGCCGCGACCCGCCAGTCCTCTGCCGGGGCGGATAGGCGACCAGGTCGCGTGTAGGGGCAGGCTGGTGGCCATCGCGACCCCCTGATCAGCTCGCTAGTCACGGGTTGTCGAGCCCATCCGCTTGTACTGGTGCGACGAAGGGCACCCCCCCGCTTTGGTCGGCGATTTATCTGAGCGAGCGGGAGAGTAGGGGAGCCGTCTCGCCCGGCTCGCTCGCCTAAAATGAGCTGGAGCGGTCCAGCCCCTCTGCCGCATGTCTGCTTGCTGCTTGGGTGCGGGTCGCGGGGTTAGATCCGCTCGACGAACACGAGGTTGTACACAATCCCCGCTCTTTTTGAGCTTGATACAAGCTCGGAAAGAATCATCCAACCCGCGTGTTCGGCGAGTACTGTGCTGAGCTGGCAGGGAATCTTCTGGTGGGGCCCCACTGTTCGGCTATAAATATACCGTTGAGCCCAGGGGGGGGGGTGGGGGGGCTCCCCAGACCCCCTCATTTTTCTTGAATAGACTGCAGTTTCTCGATGCCGGTCAGCGAAGAGGTGCGAGCTCGCCTGGCGGCTGCGGGCCAGAAGACTCGGGTGGAGGCCCTCGAGGCCGCCCCTTGGCTAGCACGTGGGTCTCCCGGCCCTTTCTTTAGGCCGACGAAGGGAAAGATTGTTAGGCGGTCTCCGGCGAGCGCCTTCCCGGGCTCCAGCTCGGCGGCGGGTGTTGAGGTCGCTTCTAGGGTATGTGACGTTCTTCTTCGGTTTACTGTTGCATTTCTGATCTCTGTCTTGCAGGCAATACCTTGTGGAGATGTGGGAAACAGGGGGGGGGAGGATCGCCCCCCTCCCTTGTCGTCTGAGTGGGTTGCTAGTCCCCCAGGTCTGGACCGCCCACCTCCAGAAACCTCTCGCTCGCCGGGTCCCCACGGACTGGGAAAATCTCTTGAGGCCCTCGAGGGAGAAGCCTTTCAGGGGCGGCCGGGCTCCTCTCGTCCATCCATAGGCGTGGACGACGTGCCAACCCCTGGTATGCTTGTAATCACCGTTGGCTTTGTTCATGCTCGCTCCTTCTGAATCGCCCTTTTGTAGGCTACAACATGGTCTCCTTCGAAACTGAGATGAGCGAAGGGTATTCGCCTCCGCCCGACGTGGACAGTGTTTCCGATTACCTGGGCGACCCGACCGATGCGGTGGGGATGAAGAGGCAGGTGATGCGGCTGTTCCAAAAGCACACGCTGCTGCTCTAGGAGCTCGTGAAGAGGGCCGATCAAGACAAGTCCGACACCGAGGCTCAGCTCGCGGCCTTGGAGGGAGCCCCGCGCGCGGCAGAAGGTGGCGATGTTACTTCACCGGGCATGCACATTACGCGAGCCGAGGAGCATCTTAGGAATGCCTCGGAGCAATTCGGCCTGGCTCAGCAGGAGCTGGTGGCGGTGCGCGATTGCCACTACCCTCGCGTGCCGCCGCGATCGGGAATGCAGCGGCGGGGCAGGTGGAAGTGCATCCAGTACTGATCCAGCCTTAAGCCTCCCCGCCGGCGGGACGTCGCCGGGTTGCTATTATTCCAAAGTTATCCTGTACCTGTAGCGATTCACAACTCTTTTTGCCCGCGTATGGGCCTAATTTTTGCTGCTGATGTGTATTGAAATTACCATGTTATTGCTTTCGTTCTCTGTGGAGCGGGTCAGGGAAAGGATTCGCTCTACCCGTCCTGCCGATCGTGGCGAGGGCGAGCCGAGGGGCTCGCCAGCCGGGAGTTTCCCGACTCGCGCGGAATCCCGGGCGGGTGCGGGCCGAGACTCGCCTGCTCAAGTCTTGCGCGGATGCGGCCGGGCGAGAACCGCGCCTGATCGGCCTTGGCGGTGCGGTTGCACGCTGGGAAGTCGAACCGTCGGGCTGATTTTTGCTATACGCACCCCTTCATTCGGCGGGAACTTTCCCGCCCTTTCTCTCCCCCTATAAATAGGCCTTGCCGGTTCTTATTCTTTCACCGGTTCAAAACACTCTCCCGCTTCCTGCTCTCCGCGAAGCTCGGCTCGTGCTCGCCTTCTGGATCTGTCTCGCACGATTGGCGGCAATTCGGCGGAAATGGGCGGTGGCGGCGGCGATGGGGACGGTCGAAGCAAGTGTACCTGGACCTTCTCAGAGCACGATTTCCCTCACGCCGTCATCTCGGAACGCGAGTACCTGGATGCTCTTGGCGACCACGTCCCGCCGGGTTTTTCGGCGAGACGGCCCGGGGAAGCAGAGAAGATCAACGATTTATCCAGGGATGAGCTCGCCATACCCCTGGCTCACTTTGAGGTGGGCCTGCGACTTCCCCTGTGGCCCGAGGTACGCCAAGTGTTGAAGTACTTCGGGGTCGTCCTAGGTCAGATGACCCCGAACTCCATAGCCATTATGGTGGGGTTCGCCTGCTTTTTGCGAGAGGAGCGAGTTGAGTTTAGTCTCGCCATTTTTCGGAAGCTATTCTCCTTCCGGGCGAACCGGGATGGTACCGGCTACTTCTCCAGCGCCCACCTTAAGGTGTGGGAGACAGTAAATAAGAGTCATAACTGGCTCAAAAAGTTCCTGTTCGTCAAAGGGGACTTCGGCAACGTCCCCTTCTCGTCGGTGCAGCTCAGCGAGGCGAGTTACCGTCCGCCCAGCCTAGGGGGCCACAAGGCCGACTTGTGCGGGTTATTCGCTGGGAAGAACTTCGAGGTCGCGTATCTGCGCCGCCATCTTGATGACCTCGCCGCCGTCCCACCAGGGGGAGGTTTGCCGCTTGCCACTGCTCTGCCTTACCCTTTTCTTCTCTGTCTCATCCCCTCTTCTTGGCAGGCGAGCAGGACATCCCTCTTCATCCCCCCTACGAGAGCGCTCGGATTGCCCCCGGGGTTCTCGCCCGAGCACAGGCCGCGGACGCCGCTCAGTGCGACCCCCCGTCGGTCCCGGCCAAGAAGCGGCCGGGCGACGGACAACCCACTCCTCCGCCGAAAGTGGCGAAGACTTCGGGTCGGCAACCCGCTGTGAGCCAAAGGAAAGGCAAGGCCCCGACAGATCTGCCGACCGAGGGCTCCCCTCCCGTGGTCACTTCGACCAGCGACATTCCCGCCGGAGAGGCGGGTACTTCGGGGCCGCCAGACGGGTCGCAAGCCGCCGCGAAGCCGGTGTCGAGAGGTCATCGCAACTTCGGCTACGGCGAGAAATACTTGGACGAGCTTGGCGTCCCGCTCCTGTCATGGGACAAGGAGTCTAACCGCGCGGTGGTCTCGACTCTGCTACCGAGCTGGCTGGAGCAGGACACCATCGGTGGGGAGGCGTATAATTTCTCGTTCGGCCTGTACTCGCGAGAAGACGCCGCCATCTACGACAAAGAGGCGACGCTAGTATTGGTTCACGAGAGCGCGCGGGCCCAGCTACACGGCCTGGAGCTAGCTCATATGGTAAGGAGGCGCTGCACCCAGCTGGAGCGGAACGCCACCTCCCTGAAGAAGCTGGCGGACGAGAGGGAGGAGGCCCGAAAGCTTGCTCAGGAAGACGCGGACCTTCAGAGGAGGAGGGCCGACGCGGTAGAGGAGTCCCTCGCGCAGTACCTGGGCGGGGTGGTATGTGCTCACCCTCAACAACCGCCTTTTCTCGCGAATCCACCTTATAACTTTCTTTTCCTCTTTTTAGGATGCCGCGACGACCAGTCGGATGGGTGCTGAGGTCGCCACCCTTGCTCAGGACAAGTCAGTGCTGGAGGCACAGGTACGCGAGCTGGAGGCCGCCGCCGCTGTCCCTCCGTCAGATAACAGGGGTTGCCCGCTCGCGCACCACTCCGACCACGAGTTGGAGGTGCTGATGCAAAAGAACGCCGCCAGCGCCGCAAAGTACACGATGCAGATGCTGCGACGCGCGGATCTTCTCAAGAGCGAGGCAGCGGAGCTTTCGGCGGGCGACGTGGTTCCGGCGCTGTTCCTCCCCGTACCGGACCCTGGAGACCAGTCCTTCCAGCGCATTTAGGATTTCTCGCCCCGAATCTCGCATCAGCCCCGCATTTAGGTTGTACAGGTAGGCTAAGGAAATAAATTCCTGCATTCATTGTTAGGCTGAGTCTATCTCAGTCAAGAAGCTTAACACAAAGAAATATCTCTTTTTCAAGAATATCCATCAACCTACATTCATCATGTAGAATCCAAGTGTGGATCTAAGCTGTAGGGCTTAGTTGCCTGAGGTTGGAGAGTGCCGCTCTCTAAGGTAGGATCCAAGTGTTGATCTGAGTGTAGGGTCTTTTGGCCTAAGGTAGGTGACAAGCTTGTCACTGATCTGTAGGTGCCTGAAGGGGCACTAAGGTAGGTAACCATTGGGTACTGAGTTGTAGGATTGCTGTAGCACTCTAAGAGTAGGGTCTTGTGCCTGAAGTTATATGACTAAAAAGGCTGAGCTGTAGGCCTAAGTGATATGTATGAGGTAGGTGTTAGAATCTTTGCCAATAACTCTTTTAAAGGTAGCCCTTATTTGCTTGCCTTTTACACATGCATGACAAGGTCTATCTTTGACGTACTTGACATTTAGAGCATAACGTACTAAATTCAGTGAAAATAATTTATTAATAGTTTTGAAATTAAAATGTGCTAATCTCTTGTGCCATTGGTCACCAAGAGACGCACTATCTTTAGCCATAAAACACACTTGTGTAGAAGAGTCTATACAAATGAAATTTAAACAAAATATATTTCTGCTTCGAGTGCCGGATAAGATCGTTTCCATATTTTCAACGGACTTTAGCAAGCACTTATCAGCATGAAATTCAACTATGTATCCTTTATCGCAAAGTTGACTTATGCTAATGAGATTGTGTTCCAATCCTTCAACATGAACCACATATGAGAAGGATACTTTACCATTCGAGATTATACCATAGCCTTTCGTAATTCCCCGGTCTGAACCTCCAAAGATGACCTTTGGCCAGTTCACGACTAGAGAATAGTTTTGAAGTAGGCTTCTTGTCCCGGTCATGTGCTGAGAACATCCACTGTCCAAATACTAGATAGATATTTTGGTGGCCTTTGGACATACATGCAATTATAAATCAGTTTGCCTTAGGAACCCAAACACGTTTGGGTACTTAGTCTCGTGTTAGGACACTCTCTCTACAAGTGTTGGCATTATGAGTGGCCTTTCTCATATTGCTAACATGAGGAGTTGCAAAATTCCTGGGATTAAACCAGCAGTCAATGACAAAATGACCAATCTTGCCACAATACCAACAGTCGAACCTGCTGTATCTTTGCCTTAGATTCTCCTGCTTGACATTTTGATATGGTGGTCTAGTAGGGGCAGCATTTTTTGTGGAAGAAGCTTCATGGTGATGACAATCACATGATTTCTTCTCCTTCAATGGCTTTTCCACAATGAGCTTTACCTTTGGTGCTTTCTTGAAGTTATGACCATGATTGAAACGACCATAGGTCTGAAGAATGACTTCTTCATAAGATGCCTTAAAGACACTCTCTCCAAAGTTTCTGGGGCGAGTCCATCCTTTGTAGCAGGACTTGGGCTCTACATTGGTAGGCCTAGTCAAGTGACCATAGGACGAGTAAAGATCAAACTCATTTGTAGGAAAGATGACCTTCTTGAAAGAAGTCTGGTCTTGAGGGCCTTTCCCCTTTTCTTTGGCCAAAGCCTTCTTGGCGGCCTTATTATTTCTTTGAGCCTTATTCCTCCTAGAAGATTTACTAGGAGCTTCTACATGGCCTAGTCCAGCACCCTTGGCCTTAGCTGAGAATTCAGCAGCGAATGGAAGAACAGTTTAGGCTTCGAGAAACTTTCAACAAGTTTCTTTTTAGCAGCGAGTTGTTCTTCCAACTCTTTGATGATTTTCTCTTTGAAGTCAAGGTGCTCAAGAGTCTTGTTGTATTCTTCCATGGCAGCATTGAAGTTTTCTCTGAGCGAGTCGGTCTTAGCGACTTCCTCTCTTAGAGTGCTCTCTTCAGCTTTTAAAGACTTTATCTCTTTAGCTTGAGTTTTCACGACTCGTCGACATTTGTCATAAACCATGATTAACTCCTTGTACTAGGCCATGAGTTCAGACTCATCGTCAAAAGAGCTGTCCTCATTATCATGCTCAGAAGCTTCAGATTCTGAAAGAGGAGTGTGAGAGTTTACCTTCCCAGTGAACTGGGGCTCTTGTTCATCATCTGTCTGAGCCATAAGCCCAAAGTAGACTTCTTCTTCTTCACTCGACTCAGATGAGTCAGAGTCACTAAGAGTTTTGCCCTTCTTGGCTATCAGGTTCTTCTCTGTGCTCTTCTTATTATATGAGGACTTATTTTCTTCTCTCTTTCCACCCTCCTTCTTGTGGGGGCAGTCAGCAATGACATGACCTGGCTTATTACAACAGTAACAAACGATGTCAGTGGAAATATGTTTGTTCGGTTTAGAAGCATACCTGTCATGGCTACTTGAGCCTTTTCGGTGTCGATCACCATCATGTCGTGATCTTCTGTAGGAGGCATCCTTGCCTTTCCATTGCTTCTTTTTGTTCAAGATTTTCTTGAACTGTCGTGAGAGTAGAGAGAACTCTCCTTCAGATAGCTCAGAGCCTGAAGTACTTGTCTCCGAGGTTTCTTCTTCACTAACTTCTTGTGCTGGGGTAGGAGAGGCAGCCTTTGACTTCCTTGAGATGTCTGCCTTTAGAGCAACAAACTTCTCCTTGGATGCAGACCTGCTCTTCTCTTCTTCAGCTTTTCTTGTGTTGAGTTGAAGCTCATGTGACATTAGCTTCCCGAAGAGATTCTGCGGGTCCGTCTCAGCTAGTTTTCCAAACTCCCGGATAGCACATACCTTGTTATCCCATTCCTTTGTTAGGGATCTCAAGAATTTATCATTTAGCTATCCGTTTGTGAACACTCGGCCATATACCCTTAGGCTATTAACTATCTTGAAGAAGTTCTCAAAAGTGTCAATAATGGTGTTCTTGTGTCCTTGTCAGAAGACTTCATATTTCTGATTCAGAAGAGATCTTCTATTATCCCTGTCTTCTTCTATGCCTTCCTTCAAAGTGACTAGGGACTGTCACATCTCCTTATCAGACTGACAATGGATCAAGTTCTGCAATATGAAGTCATCGACTGCACTTGATATTATATTCTTAGCCTTCTTATCTAAAGACACAAGTGCAATCTCATCTTTGTCTAGATTCATCAATTTCTTTGGAACTTTCTTTGTAGGATATATTGTGGAGACAGTCATGGGAATGTAAAGACCTTATTCAACGATCATGAAGATCCTTGGATCCACAGCTTCCATGAAGTATCTGATTCTTTCTTTCCACATGAGAAAGTTATTCTTGGTGTATAATGGAAGCTTGACAAAATCTTTAGCCTTGTCCATGCTTGGAAAATTCTCAAAAGACAACTATATAGATCTGATCAAGGTGTTAACCTTTTATTGATCAACCTGACTCTGATACCAATTGAAAGAGTTCAGTTGTCTACCTAAATCACCTAGATGGGAGTGAATAAGTGAGCTGTGCGTCTTTTTGCGGAATAAAAATTTAGAGATCTATGCACACAATTATCAACCAAGCAATCACAGACGACAAAAGATTTATAGTGGTTCCCCAACCTTGAGTACATCCACTTTCCCTCACCGATCTAGCAAAGAACTAGACTCGGCTACTCCACTATCTCGGATTGAAAACCAATCCTACGTCTCGGAACAAAGTTCCTACAATCTCGATTTACAACACGGATCTACACTCGGAAGGTAAAAACTTCCGACAACTCGGAGACAAAAAGCTCCTACACTCGGATAGAAATCTCCTACAAGAATGAAATGGAGTAAATATGAAATACAAATAGATTTATTTCACAGATCTGAAAATCTCGGCCTAGGTCTTCCTCTTGATCTTTAAGGCTTTCTCAGAAACTATTGAAGAAGATTTCTTGGCAAGAACTGGATCTGGAATTCTTTGACTTCACACGATCATATGGATGAGGAGGAATGAAAATCAATCTCGATCTGGAAGTCTTCTTAATCTGAATCTCTGGATCGAAAACCCTAGTCGATTATGTGCGAGGAAGATCAGTGGCGGCGGCTTCCGATTTTAGACAGAGAATGAGATTCAAAAAAATACTTAGAATAAAACTTGACATCACTTCTTAGGGTTAGTCAGTTTGATAAGACCTTATATAAGATCTCACTAATGGTCATAATTAGCCTTAAAGATGTACACGTGGACCAATCACGTCAAGGCTATTTGAAATTTCCGTCAAATCCGGACTTCACAAATTTCCTGAAAAGAATGACTGAAATACTCGAGAGAACAATTACCTACTCGAGTACTATTCTGATTACTCGAGAGAATAGAGGAAGATTACTCGAGTAAATAACATAGAGAAAATCCAGAAATGATGAGCAACTATTCGAGTACACAAAGACTTACTCGAGTGCTAATATAGTTACTCGAGATGTGGAGTTGAACTACTCGAGTACAAGAAGTACTACTCGAGAGAATAGAAATTAACTACTCGAGAGGTAGGAGTACTCGAGTTAAGGACTTAGAATAATTTCTGGGAGAAGAAATTGGGTTACCCGAGTAGTGAAACTAGACTACTCGAGAGGACATAAACTACTCGAGCACATGGATATTACTACTCGAGTAATGGACTTAGAAAAAATTTGAGCGAGAAAAGTCTTATTACTCGAGTATTTAATCTGGACTACTCGAGTAGTAGATGGACTACTCGAGTACATAAACTTGACTACTCGAGTGAAGTAAAATTACACGAAATCCTGTCTTCTGTTACTCGAGACAAAAGACTAATCTACTCGACTACTTATATGACTACTCGAGTAAATTACTTAGAAACATTTTCAGAGAGGAAATTCTGTTAACTCGAGAATAAGAGATGATCTACTCGAGTACATGAACTTAGCTACTCGAGAACTAATTCCCTTACTTGAGTACATATATATTTACTCGAGTATTGACTAAGTGTTTCACTCGAGTATATAAGTAACTACTCGAGTAAAATACTTAGCAAAAATTTCTTCAACAAAATTTTCTCTTCTTTAAAGAATTCAGCAACAAGTCTTTCTCCAATTAGTCCTAGTGCTTGAAAATGAAGTGTATCCCAATAGAGAGGCTACACATGAGTCAACACCATGGATCACACAATGAGAGATTACATTGTATGGTCCTATGCTTGGTGACCCATTGTAGACTGACATTGGTCTACACTTGGCAACATAGTCCTGCAAACACATAACTTAAACATAACATCAAATACAACTTAATTCATCTTAGTTCAAGGGTGACTTCACCAAATCTGGGTTAATGTGGATACAATACCCAACAACTCCTTTTTCTTGAAGCAGCACCGAATTCTTGGGGACTCTTACCCTCACCAGTCTTTCTCTTATCTTTCCTCATTTGTTGACCTCGGTTCTTGACATTGTCAATCGCCTCAACCTTCAGAGCAGCCTCCACAACTTTCACATAGCTTTCAGAACCATAAACACTCGATAGCTGCTGGATGTCATTCCTAAGACCACCCAAAAAACATTTAACTTGATTAGACTCTAAAGACACCATGTCGGGGGCGAAATGACACATTTTGCTAGACTCCACCTCATACTCGCTGAAAGTTCACCTAGTGTCGGCTATGTGCACCTATGGGGGGGGGAATAGGTGACGTATGGTTCTTTTGCGGAATTCACAGATGTACCTGCACAATAAAAGCAACAAACACAGAACACAGAATACACAGCAAATTTATAGTGGTTCCCCGACTTGGGTACATCCACTTTCCCCCTTCGACCTATCTCCCCAACAAGGGACGACTCGGTCAATTCTCCAACGGGATTGAAATCCAATCCCTTCACTAACGGAAGGAGCCCTTCCACACGTGAGAGTCAACACTCCCACAAATCGGGTTGCACCCAACCCTTACATCACGGAACAAAAGTTCCTTTACAACACAAGTAAATATGGAATGTATATGAAATACAAACTTCTTTTGGAGACTTCGGTGTTCCTCTTTGTTCGACGACGTGTTCTTAAAGTCGATGAAGAGTCTACGACCTTGGTCTCTCTTGGAGAAGATCTCCCCGGAACCGGCGGCGGCACACGAGCGGCGGCTAGCTTCGGATTGGCAGCTACGATGAAGAGTGGCTGCAGAACTTGGAGATCTAAACTTCGTAGCGAAGCAAGCTAGGTCTACCAACGGTCACTCTAGGATCAGTCGTCTCGATCGATTCGGACGGGGGAGTTTTTCCCGGTCAACGAATCGAGAGACAAGAGATCTCCGGATAGACGCGTGAGACACAAGCCTTGCTAAGCTTCTGTCACCGGAGATCGGGAAGAGGAGCGATCAGCAGCGGCGACCACTTGACGCGAGCGGCGGCGGCGGAGCGGAGCGAGTTCGCGGATTTAGGGTTACGTCGCCGCTCGTTTTTCTTTTTCTCTTATCCGTAATCTACTGTTCAAAAATACTCATGTATTTATACTGTAGTATTCTCAAATATGACCGTTTGTGGGACCCACAAAAGGAATCCCCAAAATCCGGTTCAAATAAGTCCAGAAGCAGAATCCGGTCCAGCAGCAATCTGAGAAAACGCCAAGTAAAAATCGGCGAGAATCGCAGACGATTCTCGACGAATCGGCGAGAATCACCAAGTGATTCTCGACGATTCGTCGAGAATCGTTTGTGATTCTCGTCGAATCACTTTTCGATTCTCAACGAATTGGACTTGGTATTCATGGGCTGCATGACCACTGGTTCGGCGGGAATTAGAAGTGATTCTCGCCGAATCTTGCTTGGCACCATATTGAGATGGCCAGAAGGAGTCGGCGAGAATCACTGATGATTCTCGTCGATTCGGCGAGAATCACCAAGTGATTCTCGCCGATTCGGCGAGAATCACTTGGTGATTCTCGTCGAATTTGCCTTGGACGATTTTTCGTCTTCCACCTGGGAGCTGCTCCTTGATCCTCCATGCTCCTTGTCTTCTCTTGCATAAGAGCGGTCCTGTACTTGAAAGTAAGTGCACTCCAATAGAGAGAGTACACATAGGCCAACACACTGATCTGCTCAACGAGGGATTACGTCGTGCAGACCCGTGTATATTGACCTACTGCACCCTGACATTGGTGTGCACTTAGCGTGGAGAAACTGCAAGTACAACTTGAAATGTTTCATCAAATACATTGTGAATTCATCTTAGCTTGACAGGGGGCTTCCTCAAATCTAGGTAATCGTGGATACAATACCCAACAATCTCCCCCTATTTGACGAAGCCAAAACCCTATTAGCTAAGATGAATAACACCTATCAAATAATAATTATTGCATTTAAAAAATTAATTACGCAACACAAGGTAATAAATGCAATTAGAACAGGACTTGAGTCATTCACACATTCAAGAATATATATATATATACCAAGAGAAATATATTCACATATAAGTCAGAATTGTTCACACGACAGTAATAATGGTTAAATGTTCTTAATACACCGTGACCAGCTATAAGATAATGACTATTTGTCCTTAGCTCCGTCACCCTTAAGAGTTTGCGCCAAGTACTTTTTGCTCTGCCTTTCCATGTATTCCTTGGGCTTCGGATAGTACCTAGGAGGAGCAACTTTGTCTGGATCCTTGTTGTTCCTGAAGAAAATGTTGCGTTTCGCTTCAAATGCTTTGTGCGTCTCCCATTCATACTGACTATATGCTTCATTTCGATTTATCTCTCCTCTTTCTTGCAGTAGGAAGGTGTCTAGGATGATGCTCCTTGAGACTGGGCTCCACCTTTCGTTTCTTACCTCCTCCTCACTTAGTCTGATCCTCTTTTGATTTGGTGTCTCCTTTGATGTCCCTTCCTGAATTTTCCTCTTTCCCCTTGCTTTAGCTAAGGCCTCCTGGTCAAACATGCTTCTCAGCTTAGATTTGGAGATGGCCCTAGCGTCAGCTTCATCAGTGAAAATATCAGCAACACTTGTACTTACATTCTCAGCAATATGTACTTCCTCGGCAGCCGTAGAAGTCTCAGGAGCCTGAGCACCGGCAGGTTGGTCAGGTAGGACGACTCCTAACGTGCCCAGTGCCTGTTGTAGCATCCACCAGCAACTCTCATAGACGTAGTTGCTTGATTTCACAAAGTTTGCATCCATGCTTTTCTGGAGCTCAGCCATCTTAGCGATATACTCCTTCTCCCCCTTTTTGGCTTCTTCAGCTATGCAATTGGCATATGAGTGCAAGGAGTCATCAATGTGCTTAGTTGTCTTGCTGAATTCAGTGACTAGGGCCTGCTGATTTGCATTTAAAGTGACCATGTTGCCATCAAATTTCTGAATATTGTTGGCCACAACGTGTGTGTTCTGATTGACAACAGCCAGAGTGTCAGTAGTCTTTTTCAAGCCGGCCATTAACAGTGTGACAGCTTCGCCGGCCGCAGTATACTTTTCTTCAAACTTCTTCTCCATCATATCCAGTTTGTGGTTGATGGCCACCATATTCTTCAGCATGAGATCTTCAGAAGTCTTAATCTCTTGCAGTATTGTTTTCTGAGTTTTATCAAAAGAGGTTTTAAGCTCATTCACAATGCCCTGAATTATATGTACAGTGTGAATGGCTAGGTCATCTCGTAGTGGAATACCCGGAGGCACTTCTTGGCCTTGTTCTGGCTCGGCCGCAGAAGCATCAGTAGAGCTGGATACAATCACAGCCTCTATGGGAGGAATGTTGGTGGCCTCATTTACCTCCCCCTCCACTGGTGCAGGCTTAGCAGTAGGAGGTTCATCAGTATTTGGAGATTCAACCACTTCATGGCCCTCACTGACCTCGTCCTTTCCGTCCTCATCCAAAAACTCATCCATATCAGCATCTTCTTCCACTTCTTGATCAGCAGAGTCCAGTATTTCAGCTTCAGTTCCGAGGGTGTTTCTGTTCAGGACCTCCTCATCCTCCAACCCAGGTTCACCTTCTGCATGAACTTCTGCCACCGCATCCCTTGCCACCTGGGCGATTTCAGATATTATATCCAAATGAGTGGGTAGAGACTCCCCCTCGATTCCTGCAATCACAGTATCAGGAATTTCACGGGGGGAGGCTGCGGGAGATACTTCCTCAAGCTCTTCTACAGCAGGCTGTCCGATGCGCCGCTCCCATCGATCAAATACAGTGGCATCCATCTTTTTCAAGTAATGTAGAGGAACTCCTTTGCTCATGTCGAATTTATCTCCGTTGAGCTGGTTGAGATATAGACTGATGATGCGGCCGAAGCTCGGAGTGCCCAGAGTGTCCTTGATTTTTGAAACATCAACTCTCCCCAGTTGAACCTCTTTCTGCAGACCACGGCTATGAGAATTTTGAACATATCTCCGGAGATATGATCATGGGAGCCTGGCTTACAGATGAGTACTTTTCCTATGATGTCGGATAGGAGCTTCCCTTCTTCATTCATCTCTTTTCGTTTTACTGATCGTGTGCCTCTGGGTAGACCGCAGAACAGGAGGGTTCTGGCTTTGTCCTCGTCCTCCAAATAGTCTTCCTGCTCCGCACTTGAGAGCTGCAGGTAGCGTGATAGCTTACTGGCAGACATCTTTACTTTAGTCCCCGCCACCTTGCTCTTGATGATGGAGTCTCGGTTTCGAAGCCTTGCTGTAGAAAAGAACTCCAGCACTTCTTTATCTAAGACTTTGCAAGGATGCTCCAATATGAAAGTTAGCCCGGCTTCTTCCAACATGAGAACGATGTTTCGGAACTCGTCCGAGGCATGAGAAAAACCAGTGCGAACCAGTTCGCAACCAGAAATCAAACCTGCGGTCGTCCTTGGGGCCATTGAGGATCTAGAAAGAAGCCCGACTCCAAGCATTAGTGTACATTCAAAACGAAAACATCACATGGGATTCGGCCTTGGAGCCAGTAAGGAGGAGGTTACCTAAGGGCCTCGGTGGAAGAGAGTTGGTGAGCTTCAGGAAGAGCTTCGGTGGTATCCCGTGGGGTGCGCCCTTGTTAGAATCTCACGGGGAGAGGTCTCCTGCGCGAGTTTGCGGAAGAAGGTCACACACAGCAGCTATTCGACGGCGTCGACGAGAGCGTGATACCAAGGGCTGCGGGTGTCGGCGAGTTCGCGGAAGAGCACTTGCGCGAGGAAGGCGAGGGTCGTCCAGAGGTCTCCTGCGCGAGTCGTGAGGAAGGTGAACCGGCGGAGATTCTTTCGGCGGGATTTATAGGGGTCGTCGGGATTCGGGGGAAGCCGAGCGGTCTGCGAGTTTCTTGGACGGGATTCGGCGAGATTTGTCTAATTTGGTTTCTAATACCGTTTGTCGAATCGGCGAGATATAAAATGGGTCGGCGGGATTTGGAATATATATATTGATGTTTGTCTTGAAACTTTGGGAAGCATTGCACAATTTTCACATTCTTCGAGTGTCAAGTTAACACAAGATTAAGGAATACATATTTATTATAATGACAATCTATTTGGATTTGAATGACGCTTCTCCAGACACTTTGTGATGTCAATTGTGATTTGTCGAAATTCGCAACGACATATCTTGGTTAACTTTATATTGATGTGTAATGATTTGCATGCCTCGAGGTAATCTTTCCTTAAAGGTGCACATATATATGATGAGCATACGTATACTTATACACAAGGATAACAATATATATACATTTACTTTGAATGAGGATGCATCATGACACAAGTCCTTGAACTGATCAAAATTACCTGGGATATGGAGAGTCATCGTCTTAGTCCCACAGGAGTACATATCAGTAGCTTAAAGTGATTATGCTCAACAGGTAGCACGTCTGTTATTGCAGACGCTTGTTCCAAGCTAGCCTTGAGCCACGTATTGTCTAGTTCCCAAGTATTCACGGGGACCTAGACTACCCTGCAAAACAGAATTACTTGACCTTAGGAACCCAAATCATATTGGGTCCTAGGTTTCTATTAGCATGAACACGCAACTGCCGTCCTTGAGAAAACCTGTCAGGAAGACTGCCTCT
Source organism: Platanthera guangdongensis (assembly GCA_039583875.1). NCBI lineage: Eukaryota > Viridiplantae > Streptophyta > Magnoliopsida > Asparagales > Orchidaceae > Platanthera > Platanthera guangdongensis. Next base: position 76,770,123 of record CM077157.1, read on the forward strand.
GTCCCTATAATGTGGATAAGCCCTTGCTGTGGGCACAGAGAGGTTGTGCCAACAGTCAATGGCAAAGTGTCCCACTTTGCCGCAGCACCAACAAGAGTGAATGTTGTATCGCCGTTTTTGACCTGATCTAGTGACTGATGTAGTCACGGTCCTAGGTCTCAAGGGGATAGGGCATGTTCTTGTTGCACAAATTCCTCTTCCATCGAGGCATGATGAAGGGTGGAATGAATGCATGATGTGAGCGTTATGAGGCCGAGAAGGTGGTGCCATTCTTTCAGGCATCTTCCTTGCTGAGGCTCCATGATGCCTGACATCATGACTTCTATTCTCCCTATCCCGTGTCCTTGAATGGAGAGAATTCTTCTGTGAACCAGGACCTGCAGATCCACACTTTGTTGTGGCAGTGGCCGTGAATACAAAGGGCTCAGACTGAGCCTTAGGTATTTCTGCAAGGGTGGCCATGATGCCTCTTGCACTATGGACATTTCCACATGGGGACAACTCACCCTTACAGTGACCACGATTATTCCTGTGGTCATACCTGAAGGCATGATGAGTTGCCTTCCCGCTTGGAGTGGGAGGTCGGAAACACCGTTTCCCCATTTCTCCATCCCTGGATAATCCGGGAGATCCACCCGGTTTCTTGTTTTCTCTTTATAGCATCAACTTTGGAGAAGTTGGATACTATACGTTTCTCATTTTCTAGACTATTCTCTAGAGCTGAGATCTTAGAGTCCTTGACCTTGTTGGACGCCAATTGGAGAACCAACAAGATCTTCAGTTGAGCAATCTCTCGAGCTTGCTCCTCAGCAAGTAGATTGCTTTCCTGAAGGGCTCTCTTCAGGGAATCAGTATTTTCTGGAGGAGAGCAGTTTCTGTCTTCAGAGAAGTCAAAAGATGAGGGACAGGATGAAGATGGTACCTGCTCATCTGGGTTATTGTCATTAGAATCAGTGACCAATGGTTCTTCCTCGTCGGAGCTGCTTTCCTCACTATCTTCTTCAGTCTCTGACAAGGATACTGGAGCTCTGATGCAATCCGAAGGATCCTTGCATTCATCTTCAGAAGTGATTACCCCCACATATGCTTCATCCTCAGATTGGCAGCAAATTTCAGCTTCCTCTGACCCCCCCATCAGCTCTGAGATCATCATCCATAGAGATTTAGCCGTTTTACATTTTTCCAACCTGGAGCGAGAGGCTCCAGACCAGACATCCATAATAATTTGTCGAATCCTCTGGTCCAGTTGGAAAAATGAGAGTTCCATCTCTGTCATCTCAGGGATGCACATGGGCACTTGGGTCCCCGAGTCGGTGGTCTTCATAGGGATAAATGGACCCTCTTCCAGGATGAGGGATGCTCGAGGATCGATGGCATCCAGGTGAAATAACACTCTCATCCTCCAGATAGGATAATAATCCTTGGTGCATGCTGGGAGTTTGAGTGGCAATACGTCATAGTCCAGATCCATGCTTCTGACACTGGTGGCAGGATTCACCTCAAGGTGTTAGCCTTCTTGTTGAGGAACCTCGCTTTGATACCACTTGAAAGTTCACCTAGTGTCGGCTATGTGCACCTATGGGGGGGGGGGGAATAGGTGACGTATGGTTCTTTTGCGGAATTCACAGATGTACCTGCACAATAAAAGCAACAAACACAGAACACAGAATACACAGCAAATTTATAGTGGTTCCCCGACTTGGGTACATCCACTTTCCCCCTTCGACCTATCTCCCCAACAAGGGACGACTCGGTCAATTCTCCAACGGGATTGAAATCCAATCCCTTCACTAACGGAAGGAGCCCTTCCACACGTGAGAGTCAACACTCCCACAAATCGGGTTGCACCCAACCCTTACACCACGGAACAAAAGTTCCTTTACAACACAAGTAAATATGGAATGTATATGAAATACAAACTTCTTTTGGAGACTTCGGTGTTCCTCTTTGTTCGACGACGTGTTCTTGAAGTCGATGAAGAGTCTACGACCTTGGTCTCTCTTGGAGAAGATCTCCCCGGAACCGGCGACGGCACACGAGCGGCGGCTAGCTTCGGATTGGCGGCTACGATGAAGAGTGGCTGCAGAACTTGGAGATCTAAACTTCGTAGCGAAGCAAGCTAGGTCTACCAACGGTCACTCTAGGATCAGTCGTCTCGATCGATTCGGACGGGGGAGTTTTTCCCGGTCAACGAATCGAGAGACAAGAGATCTCCGGATAGACGCGTGAGACACAAGCCTTGCTAAGCTTCTGTCACCGGAGATCGGGAAGAGGAGCGATCAGCAGCGGCGACCACTTGACGCGAGCGGCGGCGGCGGAGCGGAGCGAGTTCGCAGATTTAGGGTTACGTCGCCGCTCGTTTTTCTTTTTCTCTTATCTGTAATCTACTGTTCAAAAATACTCATGTATTTATACTGTAGTATTCTCAAATATGACCGTTTGTGGGACCCACAAAAGGAATCCCCAAAATCCGGTTCAAATAAGTCCAGAAGCAGAATCCGGTCCAGCAGCAATCTGAGAAAACGCCAAGTAAAAATCGGCGAGAATCGCAGACGATTCTCGACGAATCGGCGAGAATCACCAAGTGATTCTCGACGATTCGTCGAGAATCGTTTGTGATTCTCGTCGAATCACTTTTCGATTCTCAACGAATTGGACTTGGTATTCATGGGCTGCATGACCACTGGTTCGGCGGGAATTAGAAGTGATTCTCGCCGAATCTTGCTTGGCACCATATTGAGATGGCCAGAAGGAGTCGGCGAGAATCACTGATGATTCTCGTCGATTCGGCGAGAATCACCAAGTGATTCTCGCCGATTCGGCGAGAATCACTTGGTGATTCTCGTCGAATTTGCCTTGGACGATTTTTCGTCTTCCACCTGGGAGCTGCTCCTTGATCCTCCATGCTCCTTGTCTTCTCTTGCATAAGAGCGGTCCTGTACTTGAAAGTAAGTGCACTCCAATAGAGAGAGTACACATAGGCCAACACACTGATCTGCTCAACGAGGGATTACGTCGTGCAGACCCGTGTATATTGACCTACTGCACCCTGACATTGGTGTGCACTTAGCGTGGAGAAACTGCAAGTACAACTTGAAATGTTTCATCAAATACATTGTGAATTCATCTTAGCTTGACAGGGGGCTTCCTCAAATCTAGGTAATCGTGGATACAATACCCAACACTCGCTAACAGTGAGCTGCCTTTGCTTTAGATGTAGAAAATCGTTCATCAAACAGTCCCTCTCAACCGACGGCAGAAACTTTTTCAACAGCAGTTCCTTGAAGGATTCCCATGAACACCCATCCTTAAGGTTTTCCTTCTCTCTCAGCTACCAACACTTTGTAAGTCCTTTGAGCTGATACACATCGACCATCACCCTCTGGTTCGCTGAAACTCCGAAGTAAGCGAACATCTTCCCGATGGCTATTGTACAATCATCCAAAGCCAAAAAATCTGCTCTACCATCATAGGTAGGGGGTACTAGTCTCTGGAAATGCGAAATAAACATCATCTCTGGCGGCAACAACATCGGGGCACCAAAGGGGTACAGGGACAAGAACGGGAACATTCTGACACACGGCCGAGTCCTGCACTCTAGGTGGCTGACTAGCAACAACCGACAACAATGCTTAGATCTGCGACTACATCTCCAGCATTTTCCTCGACAGAGCTTTATTACTCTGCTGCAATCCTTCTATCATGGGCTCACTCTGGGCACCAGACAATTCTCCCTCTGACTGGGGAGTCGACCTCATCACCGGACGCTTAGGCGACATCTAATCAAAAATGAATATCTAATCAAACACTAGCTTAACCGCTAGAACCAAACAACTTAGTTCAGATAATACATAATTAAACACTTACTCATGCTGCTAACTTGCTCTGGGATTTTCATTTATGATGTCATGTCTAAACTTAGGATGATACGCCGCCATCCTACTAACTCATGTGCCTAAACCATGAATGCATTAATTCTTATTCTTTTTGACTCAAAACCATGTGTGTACGTATGTCATCATGTAAATCTTTATCTTGACACGTGTGCTGATACAATGTTATGTCATATATATTGTGTTATGCAATCTAAAAAATCCTTAATGTATGTTATGAGCGGCGTACACATGAAATATTATGCATCCCATACAACATAATATCGCATGCAACGAAAATCAAAATCTAACGTGCATTCATGTGATGATTGATGAGTCCAATTTATATAGTGATTTACAGACTCATCTGAGCTTGTTTTCTCACTCATGCACTGCATTTCGACTGGATATCAGTTATATTTGCATCGTTCAGTCATTGATCGCTTTGTGCGCCATTTGGGCGCAAGGGTGTGCAATTACGCATTATATTTTCTGGGGTAAGCACATGGTGCTCCTCGTGGTTCTTTCCAGTTGTTTTTTTTGCTGTGCAGGTAGTCGGGACGTCCCAGACTCATTTTCTAGTTTCTGTGCAAAAAGCACGTTCGTGCGAATTTCTTCTCGCACAGTCTATTGGCAATCACACGTTTTACACAGCAATGATGGGGACTTTTGTGGCTACCCGTGCGTTTTGTTCCCGCACGGTTTCGGCCAAACCGTGCGAGAAGGAATCACACGGTCTGCATTTTTTTCTCTGAGTTTCTGCTTTTTTTGGTTAATCGTGCATTTTCCTTCACGCACGGGCGGAATCACCCGTGCAAGAGTAAAACGCACGGTTCTCCTGTACCATCTTTGCTTTCCTACGCTCTGTGTTTACCCGTGCGATTTACTTCACGCACGGGCGGAAGCGCCCGTGCGCGAGTAAAACACACAGATCAATGTGTCTTTCTTGCAGGCCATTTTCTGCGCGCCAAAATCACACGGTTCACGCACAGCCGTGCGCCAGACCGTGCGTGACTAATTTTCTGGCTTTTTTCTATTTAAGCGCAGATTTCCTGCCATTTTAGGGAACCGTATTCCGGCCGTTCCAGCCGCCTTTTAGGGCAAAGCCCCGCCTTTCCACATCCATCCTCCATATTCCACCAAGGAGAGAAGCTCCGGCCAAGCTCGCGAAGCCTACATCTTGCCGGTGCTTGCTCTCGGCCTTCTCCATCATATCTTGAGCTCCATTTCATGGTTTGATGTCATAGCCAACAAGCAAAGGGAAGCTTGCAACTTTCTTCCGGATTGTGACACGAAGAAGACGGGTTCATTGGGAGTTAGTGACAACCTCCTCTACCCCGGACGTAGTTGAGGACCGAGCTTGGACGCGGATTGACAACCCGGAGATTCCTTTCGCGACCCCTCGACGAGCCTTCGGATTCGGTTGATCTCTTGACTTGTTCTTGTTTTCTTGCTGAATATTGGTGTTTAAATCTATTTATATTGTTGATGTGCACTTTAGTTGTAAACTTTATGTGATTCATGTCTATGTGATCTTGTATTGTTTTACGCTTTAGTTGCTTGAGATGCGCCCACATTTCCATCCACCACCACATCGGGATTTGTCGCTCTAGCAATTGCTAGAGGCATGCGTAGCGAAGAGGTGCTCTCGACCCTCATTCCGCCATTCTAACCACCTCATGCGCAACCCTACTCGTCCATCCGCCCAGCGATTTAGTGCATAGCGGCCCGTGTAGTCTTCCATCCCGCCTGGCGAAACATCGCATAGCTGCGTTGCATAGGAGTAGTTGTTAGTGTTTTATTTTCTTTTTCCGCATCTATCAAAACCCCCCTTAGTTAACTCCACCCTAAGGACTTCAATCTCAAGTCCTGCTCGAAATTAACTTTCCCTTACTGTGTTCCTTGAAGAGATCGATACTTGAGCAAATTCACACATTTTATATTACTTATGCAACCGGTACACTTGCCGTCCAACGCATCAAGTTGGACGGTACACTTATATAGTGATTTTCGGACTCATCTGGGCTTGTTTTCTCACTCGTGCACTACATTTCGACTGGATATCAGTTATATTTGCATCGCTCGGTTATTGACCACTTTGTGCGCCATTTTGGCCCAAGGGTGTGCAATTACACATTCTATTTTCGGGGGTAAGCACATGGTGCTCCTTGTGGTTGTTTCCAATTGTTTTATTTTTTTTTGCTGTGCAGGTAGTCGGGACGTCCCAGACTCATTTTCTAGTTTCTGTGTAAAATGCACGTTCATGTGAATTTCTTCTCGACGGTCTCTTGACAATTGCGCGTTTCACACAGCAATGCTGGGGACTTTTGTGGCTACCCGTGCATTTTGTTCCCGCACGGTTTCGACCAAACTGTGCGAGAAGGAATCACACGGTCTGCATTTGTTTTCTCTGAGTTTCTGCTTTCTGTGGTTAATCGTGCATTTTCCTTCACGCATGGGCGGAATCGCCCGTGCAAGAGTAAAACACACGGTTCTCCTGTACCATCTCTGCTTTCCTACGCTCTTTGTTTACCCGTGCGATTTCCTTCACGCACGGGCGGAAGCGCCCGTGCGCGAGTAAAATGCACGGGTCAACGCGTCTTTCTTGCAGGCCATTTTCTGCACGCCAAAATCGCACGGTTCACGCACGGTCATGCGCCAGACCGTGCGTGACCATTTTTCTGACTTTTTTCTATTTAAGCGCAGATTTCCTACCATTTTAGGGATCCGTATTCCGGCCATTCCAGCCGCCTTTTAGGGCATAGCCCCGCCTTTCCACCTCCATCCTCCATCTTCCACCAAGGAGAGAAGCTCCGACCATGCTCGCGAAGCCTACATCTTGCCGGTGCTTGCTCTCGGCCTTCTCCATCATATCTTGAGCTCCATTTCATGGTTTGATGCCATAGCCAACAAGCAAAGTGAAGCTTGCAACTTTCTTCCGGATCGTGACACGAAGAAGACGAGTTCATTGGGAGTTAGTGACAGCCTCCTCTACCCCGGACATAGTTGAGGACCGAGTTTGGATGCGGATTGACAACCCGACGATTCCTTCCGCGACCCCTCGACGAGCCTTCAGATTCGGTTGATCTCTTGACTTGTTCTTGTTTTCTTGCTGAATATTGGTGTTTAAATCTATTTATATTGATGATGTGCACTTTAGTTGTAAACTTTATGTGATTCATGTCTATGTGATCTTTTATTGTTTTACGTTTTAGTTGCTTGCGATGCACCCGCATTTCCATCCACCACCGCATCCGGATTTGCCGCTCTAGCAATTGCTAGAGGCGTGCGTAGCGAAGAGGTGCTCTCGACCCTCATTCCGTCGTTCTAACCCCCTCATCCACAAGCCTACTCGTCCATCCGCCCAGCGATTCGGTGCATAGCGGCCCGTGTAGTCTTCCATCCGCCTGGCGAAGCATCGCATATCGACGTTGCATAGAAGTAGTTTTTAGTGTTTTATTTTCTTTTTTCGCATCTATCAAAACCCCCCTTAGTTAACTCCGCCCTAAAGACTTCAATCTCAAGTCCTCCTCGAATTTAACTCCCCCTTACTGTGTTCCTTGAAGAGATCAATACTTGGGAAAATTTACCAATTTTATATTACTTGTGCGACCGGCACACTTGCCGTCCAACGCATCAAGTTTTTGGTGCCATTGCCGGAGAACACAATCATTTGAGTTTTTGGAGAGGGAGATAAGAGATAGAAGCCCTTTTCCCTTTTGTACATTGCATCTTTCTTCTTTGCTTTAATTTTTAGAATTTGTTGCTTATTTTTCTTTGTTCCCTTTTTAGTTTTAATTTTTCTGCAGCAGGCTTTCCTTTTCTTTTATTTGCTGGTGTGTAATTAATTTTTCTTAGATTATTTCTGTTGGTGAATTCTTCTTTGTTGCACCATGTATTCTTATATGATTATCCGTTGTAGATGGTGCAGGGATTTTAGGCATAGTAGTGATGAGTGCCCCAATGAAGATAGTGAGCATCTTTCTTGTGGTTCAATGTATGGAGCACCGTCCTCTTATGGTACTTCATAAACCATACCCCAGTCTTATGGTCACTTCTCTTCTACGCCTTCACCTTCTTCTTATTACTCTCCAGACCCACCAGGACTAAGGAGTAATGGAAAACGGTGTTTGTGTTGTCTTAGCACCGAGCACCTATTGAAATATTGCGCAGAATTTCAGCGCTAGTTGGAGGAGGATGATGAACCAGATATCCGAATCGTTCCATCCACCTCTCAACTGGCTGCTCCTTCTAATTCTGATGATATATTCACAGTACCACCTTGTCTATGGGGACTGCTGCGGATATACCCATCAGACTTTCTACTGATCAGTGTGACGACATTGCAGTGCCGTCTCTCCCTATGCATTCTTCCCCACTTTTGGATTCACCCCCGGAGGAACCCACACATATTTTATCTGATGTTGTTGTTCCTTCGCTTTCTTTGCATGAATTATCTATCCCCATTTTTAGTGAGTCGGTTGTTGATACCGACGATGATCTAGGCTTGGATCCTGCTGGGAGTGAGACCGGGACCACTCCGTCTATTTCAGTTTATTTTAGTTTTTTGCCTTCTTTATTTCTTGATCCCCTTTCTGTATCTGAACCCGTGCGTGTTGAGTCTCCGCAGGAGCTTCTAGAGGACTTGGAGCTCTCAGCTCGAGTCATGGATGATAACATTCTCTTTTGCGAGGAGGTTGATTCCTCCTCTGCTGAGGAAGCTCCATTTATTGCTCTCTCCTCCTGCCGTCTCTCTGTAGACGATACCTTGCTTGGTAAGGATTTGTTTTGTGGTAAGAAGAGTGGGGACCAGCGCTCCTCCTCATCTTACTTCCTATTTCCTCAACCTGTGTTGGGCAGGTGGTACTATTTAGGTAGAGAGGTAACTGTTTTATCGCCGTATCGGTACCCGTTACCAAAACGGATAATGGAACAGTTACCTGTGCACTTTTCTTTTCATAGTCCAATTAGCTAAAACCTTTTCCTTAGACGAATAAGTCGTACTGGGATGACAATAACCCCAGTACTTATCTTTCATTTTCTGCATTTCTATTTTTCATGTCTATTTTAGTTTTAGTATTTCTTTGTATTTTGTATATTTTTCTTTTATTTTTGTGGAGCTCACCCCTGCAGATATTCATGGTAAATTTGTATTGGCGGGGTTGTGATTCTTCGTATGGTGGAGCAGCTTCTGGTTTTCATACGTCTTCTAGTATGCTCATTGCCTGAGCATTGGGTAACCTCTTCTCTTGACTCTATTTGATTTAAATTTCTATATCATATCATGTGTAGTTTAGTTTAAGTCTGGGAGAGAGTTAGTATGTGTTACCTTTTGCACGCGCACATTTCATGTGCTTACTAGAAGCTTTTATTGTTGTATTTTGATTAGTTCATCGCATCGCACACCACTGCACCCACATGAGCGTGTGCTTAGCTGTAGCATGCTGCGAGTTAAACTCGTTTCTTTTGTATGATTTGGGAAAATTATTGTGCTGACATAGGATTGTGAGACAGAGTAAAATGTTGACCTCGCTGTGCTCCTAGTCAAGTGCTCTCGCCTTGTGTAGAAATTGGAGTAGACTTAATTTTTCTGTATGCTTATAGTTTTATATTTTTCTATTTGCGTAAAGACTTTTTATTCTATTAAAAAATTGGTGAATCCTGTGTGAATCGAACGGTAGTGTAGGAATGTGTGTAGCCTCCACTAGCCTCGTTTTACTCAAGTCGGGAGGAATGATTGTCTTTCTCGGTGGATAAGAACTTGCCCCAAGCTACTCTCGAAACATTGGTGCATGGTTAGTCTAGCGTGAGCGTGATGTAGGCCATTATTTTGGACCGGTTGAGCTTTGTATCTTTCCTAACATCTTATCTTCGCTAGCCCCGTTGTGCCTACCCTTCCTTTTGATTCAGCTCCACCATTATTTCACCAAAGCCTCATAGCAGATCCTAGTCGCACACCCAAGTCGAGCTTTAGTGTTTTACATTTTTCATGTTTGGGTGTTGATGTCGTGATATTCTTTGTGAATATGTGGATGTGCTCCAAAGTTTATATTTGCTGAAATTGTTAAAATAAAGATGATAAAAAATTAATTGTAAAAAAAAGTGAAAAAAAAGTATATTTGAAAATCCTATTTATGAGGAGATTGTATTTGGAGTAGACGGTGCACACACCCATATTTTAAAAGTTAAGTCTGGGGGTGTGGTGTACCCGCATGTATTTTGGTTAGCAGATGAATTCTTATTATGCTAGCTCATTTGGGTTAGGTGCGTAGCCTTCTCGTTTATCTTTGTTTATCCCACCGAAACCCAATCCCCATCTCTTCTCTTAAAGTCCTACAGATTCTCGCTTGAGTCTAACTAGTGCCGTGGACAGAGTGTGAACGAGCAAGCATATGGTCCCCGACATTGGTGGATTCCTTTGGAGGTGATCTTGATCCCCGATCTTTGGCAAAGCTCACCTTAGTGTCCTGCCTACTTTCTTCCTGCATGTGACCGGTAGATTTACCTTGATTCCATTTTTGAGTAATAATAAAATGTTGATACGCAGTGTGAAAAGTGTGAACTATTTTGCATACTTAGAAATTTCCTCTATTTATATTTTTACGTGTACGAGCATGCGACTTCGCATGGTACTCCATATCACAATTTCTATGTTAGCTAAGTTATTTTTTCTATCTACATAGATTTTGTTTGCTCGGGACGCACAAACAGCTATGTTTGGGGGTGTGATGAATCCTATTTATATAGTGATTTTCGGACTCATCTTGGCTTGTTTTCTCTCGTGCACTGCATTGCGACTGGATATTGGTTATATTTGCATCGCTCGGTCATTGACCGCTTTGTGCGCCATTTTGGCCCAAGAGTGTGCAATTACGCATTATATTTTCGGGGGTAAGCACATGGTGCTCATCGTGGTTCTTTACAGTTGTTTTTTTGCTGTGCAGGTAGTCGGGACGTCCCAGACTCATTTTCTTGTTTTTGTGTAAAACGCATGTTCGTGCGAATTTCTTCTCGCACAGTCTCTTTGCAATCACGCATTTTACACAACAATGCTGGGGACTGTTGTGGCTACCAGTGCGTTTTGTTTCCGCACGGTTTCAGCAAAACCTTGCGAGAAGGAATCGCACGGTCTGCATTCCGTCGTTCTAACCCCCTCATCCACAAGCCTACTCGTCCATCCGCCTAGCAATTCGGTGCATAGTGGCCAGTGTAGTCTTCCATCCCGCCTGGCGAAGCATCGTATAGCGGCGTTGCATAGGAGTAGTTGTTAGTGTTTTATTTTCTTTTTCCGCATCTATCAAAACCCCCCTTAGTTAACTCCGCCCTAAGGACTCAATCTCAAGTACTCCTCGAAATTAACTCCCCCTTACTGTGTTCCTTGAAGAGATCGATACTTGGGGAAATTCACCCATTTTATATTTCTTGTGCGACCGGTACAGTTGTCGTCCAATGCATCAATGATGTCATGCATCCCATACTACATAATAGTCACATGTTGCCTCCTATGAGGATCCATATACAAACACATATTATGCATCCCATACTACATAATATAACCGTTATACTTCTTATCATGCTTATGAGTGTAGTGTTCATGCTTCAGCCAAGACGTACTGATAAGACATCGGTGTGTGTATGAAATGAAACTAGACAACTAACACAAATCTAAGATAGCTGTTCGACCAATTGTCAAACAACATATTCCTCGGATACCAACTATCACAACCCACATTTTCTCCGCATTTAACAATATATCAGAGTAAGGGAAAACACACGTTATGATGTCACGTCAGCAGGGGATAACTGCAGACGCTCAAACAGAACTCCAACTTGACTCCTTTATAAAATATCTATGAGTTATTTAGAGAAAATCCAGTTTAAGTTAAGCGGTTAGCCGTATCCCTCAGCTCAGTGATTCATCTAGTTCATAAGAAAAAAAGATATTATTATAATGCCCCAAAACTCAGAAATGATTTGGTAGCGTCTTAAGTCCAATCTGGGGTGTAACACCCCATATCCGTCGCATAGCATATAACAGTAGGTCCGGCCGGGGCTCGACGCCATATACCACAGACAGACCGGGTGGTTATTGATGTTTAAGATCACGGCAGTGAACCGGTCGCACAAGTAATATAAAATGAGCGAGTTTTCCCAAGTATCAATCTCTGAAGGAACACAGTAAGGTTGAGTTAATTTCGAGGAGGACTTGAGATTGAAGTCCTTAGGTCGGAGCTAACTAAGGGGGTTTTGATATTGCGGACAAAGAAAATAAAACACTATCAACTACTCCTATGCAACGCCGCTATGCGATGCTTCGTCAGGTGGGATGGAAGACTAGTCGGGCCGCTATGCACCGAATCACTAGGCGGATGTGAGAGTAGGCTTGCGAATGAGGTGATTAGAACGGCGGAATGAGGGTCGAAAGCACCTCTTCACTACGCGCGCCACTAGCAATTGCTAGTGCGGCATGGGTGAATGGTGGTGGATGAAATATGGCGCACCTCAAGCAAATACACGAAACTACAAATCACAAAGACATGATTGTATAATAACATTTTACAAATAAGCACACATCATCTATAAATAAAGTTTACAACAACACATAAACAACAATAAAGGAAGAACAAGGCAAGAGATCGACCGAATCCGAAGTCTTGCTGAGGATTCACGGTTGGAATCATCAGGTTGTCAATCCGCGTCCAAGCTCGGTCCTCAACTGCATCCGGAGTAGAGAAGAGCTGTCACCACCTTCCAATGGCCCGTCTTCTTCGTGTCACGATAGCGGACGAAAGTTGCAAGCTTCCCTTTGCTTGATGGCTATGGCGTTGAAGCTTGAAATGAACTCAAGAGATGATGGAGGAGGCCGAGAGGAAGCTCCGGCTTGGATTTGGCGGTGAAAGCTTGCCCGGAGCACCTCCCTAGGGTGGAAGATGAAGGGGGACGACGAAAAAAGGCGGAAAACGGCGGAGAAAATGTCGAGCTAACAGCGATCCTCAGCTTTCTAGAATTAGGGAGAGACCTGCACTATTTATACAAAGCAGAAATGAACAATGCGCACGATCACGGGCGCATGACCAGTGGTCGTGCGCACTATGGCCGATGATCGTGCGCACTGGTATGGTAGAGTAGGAAGAAGAACTGGATAACGCGCACGAGCAGTGGCACACGACCAGTGGTCTTGCGCACTAAGTTCAATGGTCGTGCGATTACCCCAGACAGGACTCCAGAAAAGAGGAATCAATGCACACGAACAGTGGCGCACGACCGGTGGTCGTGCGCACTAGGTCCAGTGTTCGTGCGATTACTGAGGCTGATTCTGGAAAACGTAGAGTAGTGCACACGATCAGGGGCGCACGACTAGTGATCGTGCGCATTAGATCCCATGATCGTGCGCAGTATTCCTGTTTCAAAACCATCCCGGACACGCACATGACCCCTGTACCGAAAGAAAAAACCAATCACTGATATGTGCAGACATTCCAGGCAATCACACAAAGGAGTACAAACTATAAAAATAACAAAATACACAACCACGGGCATAAATGTGCACTTCCTATGGAAATAAAGATAAGATGAAATAAGAACGATATAGAACTAAAAGTGAAGTGCAAACGCGTGAAAACTAGCCCAGATGTGTCCAAAAATAGTTATATAAAATGGACTCATCACACCCCCAGACTTAACTGTTTGCGCGTCCCGAGCAAACAAAATCTAAGCGGATAGGGAAAATGATTTAGCTAACAAGGAAATTGCGATACGGAGTACCATGCGAAGTCGCATGCTCGCACGCGTAAAAATGTAATAGAAGAAATTTCTAAGTATACAAAATAGTTTATACTTTTCACAATGCGTATCAACATTTTTTATTACTCAAAAATGGAATCATGGTGAATCATCCGGTCACGCGTAGGGAGAAAGTAAACTAATCGCTATGCGAGCATTGCCAAAGATCAGGGCTCGGGATAACCTCCAAAGGAATCCACCAATGTCGGTGAGCATATGCTTGCCCTTTCGCATTCTCTCCACGGCACTGGTTTGGTTCACACACGAATCAGTAGGACTTTAAGTGAAGAGATGGGGCTTGAGTTTTGGTGAGGTAAATAAAGATAAACAGGAAGGCTATGCACCTAACCCAAATGAGCTTATCAAAGAAAGAATCCATCAGCTAACCACAATATATGCGGGTACACCACACCCCCAAACTTAACTTTTAACATATGGGTGTGTGCACCGCCTACTCCAAAAATAATAACATCTCAAATAGGATTTTCAATTTTACTTTTACTTTTCACTTTTTCACTTTAACATCATTTTTTTAAACTTTTCTTTTTCTTTTTCAAATTACTTTTCTTTTAACAAATTCAGCAAATATAAGCTTTGGAGCACATCCACATTTTTACATGTAATAACACCACATCACATCCCAACATGAAAATATAAAACACTAAACTCGACGTGGGTGTGCGACTAGGATTGGCTATGAGGCTTTGGTGAAATCATGGTGGAGCTGAATCAAAAGGAGGGGTAGGCACAACGGGGCTAGCGAGGATAATACGTTAGGAATGGTACAAAGCTCAATCGGGCCAAAATGATGGCCTACATCACGCTCTTGCGAGTGAACTAACCTATACCTATGCTTCAAGAATAGCTTGGGGCAAGTTCTTAGCCAACGAGAAAGACTATCCATCCTCTCGACTCGAGCAATACGAACCTAACGACCTTCTACACACAGCCCTAAGCTACCGTAGGATTCACACTAGATTCACCAAATTTTTTTTTGAGTTGAATAAAAAGTATTTACGCAATTAGAAAAATATAAAACTAAAAGCATACAGAAAAATTAAATCTACTCTAATTTCTACACGAGACGAACAAGGTCAACATTTTACTCCGTCTCACAATCCTATGCCAGCACCATAATTTTCCCAAATCATACAAAAGAAATGAGTTTAACTCGCCGTACACGAACAGCTAAGCACGCGCTCATGTGGGTGCAGTAGTGTGTGATGCAATGAACTAATCAAAATAAAACAATAAAGGCTTCTAGTATGCACATGAAATGTGCGCGTGCAATAGGTAACAAATCTCTCCCCCAGACTTAAACTAAACTACACAGCATATGATAGAGAAATTAAAATCATAAAGAGCTAAGGGAAGAGGTTACCCAATGCTCAGCTAGTGAGCATACCAGAAGACACGTGGAAACCTGAAGCAGGCCCGCCATACGAAGAATCACAACCCCGCCAATGCGATTTGCCATGAATACCTGCAGGGGTGAGCTCCGCAAAAACCAAACAAAAATATACAAACTACAAAGAAATACTAAAACTAAATAGACATGAAAAACAAAATGCAGGAAATGAAAGATAAGTACTGGGGTTATTGTCATCCCAGCACGACTTATTCGGCTACGAAAAGGTTCTAGCTAATGGGCCTATGAAAAGAAAATGCACAGGTAACTGTTCCATTATCCATTGCGGTAACGGGTACCGATACGGTGATAAAACAGTTACCCCTCTACCTAAATAGTAATACCTGCCCAACACAGGTAGATGAAATAGGAAGTAAGAAGAGAAGGAGCGCTGGTCCTCACTCTTCTCACCACAAAATGAATCCTTGCCTAGCAAGGTTTCATCCACCACAAGTTCGCTGGGGGCGAAGGTGACGGCAGGGGATTCTACTGTGAAGGAGGTAGGAACCTCCTCATACAAGAGGATGCACTCGTCGACAGCCTGAGCCCAAGGCTCAACATCAAACCAACTTACCCGTGGAGATTCAACCTGCACAGGCTCAGATAAAGAAGAGGGATCAAGAAATAAAGGAGAAGAAGAACTAAAATAATCATAAATAGGGGGAGTGGTCCCGGCCTCACTCCCATCAGGATCCTGACATAGATCATCGATGTCGTCATATGAGTCATGGCGAGGGGAATCCGTAAGCTCGAGGTCCTCGGTGGTGGTTTGGACCCCCTCATCCATCAAGGAAGTGGAAACTTCCTCAACAAAGAGGATCTCCTCATCAACACACCTCGGTGCATCCACATGATCTAAGATGTAATACTGTCCATTAATGAAAATAATATCCTCGTCAAACATGGGCACATCCTCAGGCTCAGAATCACAATCTAGCCGAACATCATCAACCGACTCACTAAAAATAGGGATAGATAATTCTTGCAAAGAAGGCGGAGGAACAACAGCATCAGAGATAATATGTGCGGGTTCCTCCGGGGGTGAATCAACAAGAGGGGAAGAGTGCATAGTGAGAGATGACGCCACAATGTCGTCACACCGATCAGTAGAAAGTCTGATGGGCATATCTGCAGCAGTCCCCCATAGATAAGGTGGTGCTGCGAATATATCATCAGAATCAGAAGGGGCGGGCATTTGAGAGGGTGATAGAGTGAATCAGATACACGGTTCATCATCCTCCTCCAACTGGCGCTGAAATTCTGCGCAATATTTCAACACGTGGTCGGTGTTACGACAACACAAACATCGTTTTCCATTACTCCTCGATCCAGGTGGGACCGGAGAGGAATAAGAAAAAGATGAATGCGTAGAAGAGGAGTGACCATAAGACATGGGTTGGGTGTATGAAGTACCATAGGAAGACGGTGCTCCATACACAGAACCACGAGAATTATGCTCCCAATCTTCAGTAGGGCACTCATCACTACCATGCCTATAATCCCCGCACCATTGGCAACGAATATTCATATAAGAAAACATGGTGCAACAAGAAGGATTCACCAACAGAAAGTTTCTAAGCAATAATTAACTACACACCACAGATAAAAGAATAGGAAAACCTGCTGCAAAAAAATTAAAACTAGAATAAGAACAAATAAAAACAAGAAACAGATTCTAAAAACTAAAGAAAAGAAGAAACGTAAAATATACAAATGGAAAAGGGCTTCTATCTCCTATCTCCCTCTCCAAAAAGTCACACGACTGTGTTCCCCGGCAACGACACCAAAAACTCGATGCTTAAGATCACGACAGTGAACCGGTCGCACAAGTAATATAAAATGGGCGAGTTTTCCCAAGTATCGGTCTCTCAAGGAACACAGTAAGGTGGAGTTAATTTCGAGGAGTACTTGAGATTGAAGTCCTTAGGTCGGAGCTAACTAAGGGGGTTTTGATATTGCGGACAAAGAAAATAAAACACTATCAACTACTCCTATGTAACGCCGTTATGCGATGCTTCGCCAGGTGGGATGGAAGACTAGTCGGGCCGCTATGCACCGAATCACTAGGCGGATGGGCGAGTAGGCTTGCGGATGAGGTGATTAGAACGGCGGAATGAGGGTCGAAATCACCACTTTACTACGCGCGCCACTAGCAATTGCTAGTGCAGCAAGGGTGGATGGTGGTGGATGAAATATGGCGCACCTCAAGCAAATACACGAAAATACAAATCACAAAGACATGATTGTATAATAACGTTTTACAAATAAGCACACATCATCTATAAATAAAGTTTACAATACATAAACAACAATAAAGGAAGAACAAGGCAAGAAATCGACTGAATCCGAAGTCTTGCTGAGGATTCAATATTGGAATCATCGGGTTGTCAATCCACGTACAAGCTTGGTCCTCAACTGCGTCCGGAGTAGAGAAGGGCTGTCACCACCTTCCAATGACCCGTCTTCTTCGTGTCATGATAGCGGACGAAAGTTACAAGCTTCCATTTGCTTGATGGCTATGGCGTTGAAGCTTGAAATGAACTTAAGAGATGATGGAGGAGGCCGAGAGGAAGCTCCGGCTTGGATTTGGCGGTGAAAGCTTGCCGGAGCACCTCCCTAGGGTGGAAGATGAAGGGGGATGGCGGAAAAAGGCGGAAAACGGCGGAGAAAATGTCGAGCTAACAGCGATCCTCAGCTCTCTAGAATTAGGGCGAGACCTGCACTATTTATACCAAGCAGAAATGAACAATGCGCACGATCACGGGCACACGACCAATGGTCATGCACACTATGTCCAGTGATCGTGCGCACTGGCATGGCAGAGTAGGAAGAAGAACTGGGATAACGAGCACGAGCAGTGGCGCACGACCAGTGGTCGGGTGCACTAAGTTCAATGGTCGTGCGATTACCCCAAACAGGACTCCAGAAAAGAGGAATTAATGCACACGAACAGTGGCACACGACCGGTGGTCGTGCGCACTAGGTCCAGTGGTCGTGCGATTACCCAGGCTGATTCTGGAAAACGTAGAGTAGTGCACACGATCAGGGGAGCACGACCAGTGGTCGTGCACATTATATCCCATGATCATGCGCAGTATTCCTGTTTCAAAACCATCCCGGACACACACACAACCCCTATACCGAAAGGAAAAACCAATCACTGATATGTGCAGACATTCCAGGTAATCACACAAATGAGTACAAACTATAAAAATAACAAAATACACAACCACGGGCATAAATGTGCACTTCCTATGGAAATAAAGATAAGATGAAATATGAACGATATAGAACTAAAAGTGAAGTGCAAACGCGTGAAAACTAACCCAGATGAGTCCGAAAATAGGTATATAAAATGGACTCATCAGTTACTCATTGGAAACCATTCAACCAATCATAACGTCCTACACAGAGCATTCTAGTGGAAGCAGTTTATAAGTTGCAATTAAAAGAACCCAGCACCAAGCATGAATGTCCATTAAACACCAAATAGGAATGTAGTACATACACAAGTACATGCCTTAAGGACTTACAAAATGCTTTACTTAATATTACATGTTTTCCATACCACGGCACGCAGGCCGGTCATACATGAATAAAAGCAAGTATACACTCCAATTCGGCCTTCGAGGGCCGGCTTCGCAATTTGGGCTTTAGCCTGCTATTGACCGCTTGGTCCAGCAGCACCTGCAAGCAACAAAACCACCGCACGGTGGCAAACAAAGGGCAACAGCCAGCAATGCTGACCAAATTATAACGATCCCGCCCCCAATTCAGGGCGGCGATGCTTCTTCCCTGAACTTATTAGCATAACCAAGCAGTATATAAATATACATTGCATCACAGGCGTTGGCACGCACGGCCACACGCCCCGTGCTCTCAGGGTACTTTCTCGGTGAACCGGTCAATGTCACATCAATTTAAGTCATAGACATTCCGATCTCACCACCGCCACTTTGACGGCCACACTATGAGCATTTTGTCTTCTTGGCATGGGTCACGTCAATTTAAGCCATAGACCGCCGAAGACCCTCATCTATGGCAACGGCTCTAACCGAAAGACATAGAACGGGTACGGTTCCATCTAACCCGTGCTCACATCGCAACGCCAATTTAAGCCATATGCGCGGGTCAAACTTCTCCCGAGTCCCGTTTCCATTACACTTCACATAACCCGGTTATGTTCGAGTTGGATCCCAGGCCACCAAGTTGGCAAGATCACGCTTCCGCCCAGTTTTCCGGGTGCACCTTAGGGTTAATCCCTAAGGTTCCCTGTTGCAATCTACCACGTAGAAAACCCGAAAAACAAACAATCGCACGGAGTCATCTCCGGCATTTATGCAATGCAACATCACCGATCCAGACCAACTTGTCTGGGTAGGCTTCACACATCATGCCTATGTTCGTTCTCGATTACGGATGCTACACAACGAAGAATATTCATGTCTGCCCGAAGGAACACCTCATCTCACCGCAAACTCGCGAGAGCGGGATTCCTATATAAAGAAGGAGAGCTTCACATGCTCAAGAAGAGAATCGTTACCCTAACGTTCTTCCTTGGTGCCATGGAAATGTAAGCGGATAAAAAACACCGCACTATCTTTGCCTCCGTAGATCCGAAGTCGGTTCATGATTTGGAGCTCCGAAGCTCCTCCAAAGACCGGATCTAAGCTTCTTCTTCCTCCTTTGCTCTCCCCTCTCTCTATACTTTTGAAAGAGAACCTCTCAAGTGAAATGGGGGTTTCAAGGGTCCAATCCCGGGTATATCCCATCAGGAAAAACCCCCAGCCGTTGGATCCCAAATTAAAGAAACGAACGACCTTGATTCGGGCCTGAAATGCTAAAACTGGGCCGAACACGGCCCGTGACACGCCCGTGTCCAGGGCCGTGTCCCTCATTCGCCGTCAAAATCGACGCGCCTGGAACAACATACGGGCATCCGACACGCCCGTATTTGACCTGACACGCCCGTGTTCCACCTGACACGGCCGTGTGCCTCCATCGACATAGCCCCGAAAACAACCCGAGACTCACACGGGTCTTGGACACGCCCGTGTCCAATGTGACACGCCCGTGTCACACCCGAACACGCCTGGGCTCCAGGCCGTGTTCACGGTCTCGACACTTCGTCGAGCGAAGTTCGTCGACCACACGACATGACCTTGGACACGCCCGTGTCCTGGGTCGTGTGCCTTGTCTCGACACATCGTCGAGCGAAGTTCGTCGACTCCCCTGGCCGATCGTCGACACGGGCTCGACACGCCCTGAGACACGCCCGTGTCTCAGGTCGTGTTCCCTGCTCGGCGATCGTCGACTCCAAATTTTATCGACCTCGCGGCCAAAACGTCGACTCGAGCCTGACACGCCCTGGGACACGCCCGTGTCCCAGGCCGTGTGCCCCCTGCCAAATTCCAGATTTGGCCGAAAACGCCTCCCGTCGCTCCTTTGAGTTTCGGGGCGTTACAACTCTGCCCCTCTTAAAAGAATTTCGCCCATGAAATTACATAAAGAATGACAAGTACCAAAATTAAATTGTACCTGAGCGGAATAACTCCGGATACTCGTCAAGCATAGTCTGCTCTCGCTCCCAAGAAAGCTCCTCACGACCGCAATTGTCCCATCGGACCTTGACCATCCTGATCTCTTTATTGCATAGCCGCTTGACTTCCGAATATTCAATCCGCACGGGCTTGACCCTTGTCGTCAACCCACTATCCACCGACACTTGATCAACCGCGATCACTTGCGAAGGCTCTTGCACCGCCTTCCGAAGCACCAAAATATGGAATACATCATGTAAACCACTTATCTCCACTGAAAGCTCCAACCGATAGGCTGCTTCACCAACTCGCTCCAGAACCTCAAACGGCCCAAGGTACCTCGGGCTTAGCTTTTTCAATCACCGCACCCGCGAGACACCCTTGAACGGCTTGATCTTTAAGTACACCCAGTCGCCCACAGCGAACTCCACATTCCTGTGCTTGGCATTATAGTACTTCGCTTGCCAGTCCTGAGCGATAAGCAACCTCTCCCGAATGGTACGAACCAAAGACGTAGCATCTTCCACCTCTTGAGGCTTGTACAACTTTGAATCACCTGTTTCTAACCAAGACAACGGCGTGCGACATTTTCTACCATAAAGAGCCTCGAAGGGCGCCATTTGAATACTCGCCTGGTAGCTATGGTTGTACGCAAATTCCACCAAATAGAGATGGTTTTCCCATTGCTTTCCAAAGTCCAAGACACACATGCGGATCATGTCTTCCATAGTTCTATTGACCCTCTCGGTCTGCCCATCTGTTTGCGGATGAAAGACTGTGCTGAATTTTAACTTTGTTCCCAACATTTGCTGCACAAGCCTCCAATCATTGGACGTGAACCGCCCATCTCGGTCACTCACGATGCTGCGGGGCACACCATGAAGCCGTACAATATTATCCACATACATTTTTGCCAACTTCTCCACCGGATCATCCTTCTTATGCAGAATGAAATGCGACACCTTCGTTAGCCGATCTACGACCACCCAAATGGCGTCGTTCCAATTTTGCGACCTTGACAACCCGTGCACAAAGTCCATAGAGATGTCGTCGAATTTCCACTCCGGAATAGGCAAGGATTTCAGAAATCCTCCCGGCTTTTGGCATTCCGCCTTCACCAAGGCGCAAGTTTGACACTTCGCCACGTAGAGCGACACATCCTTCTTCAAACCCGGCCACCAAAATAGTTTCTTTACATCGCGGTACATCTTTGTGCTCCACGGGTGAATCGAGTACGTGGTATGGTGCGCCTCGTACAACAAATCCACCCGCAAGTTGCCCACACTTGGGACGCACAATCGACCGTCTTTCCAAAGCAATCCGTCCTCCACAACGAATTGAGAATTTGAACCATCCAGAGCCTCTACCATGAACTGTTTCATATGGTCATCCAAATCCAATGCCTGCCGAATCCGATCCGCCAGGTCATATTGAACTTCAGTCCAATTCAGTACTGCTTCAGCACTTGATTGCTTGTCTACACAAACAATTTCCAACACCTCCAACTCCCGAACCAACCGCTCATCATGCACCAATAGCCAATTGGCTTGAGCTGGGGCTCGACGACTCAATGCGTCCGCAACCGCATTGCCCTTACCAGGAACGTAGTGGATCTTGAATGTATAGTCCCCCAGGAACTCCATCCATCTACGCTACCGCATATTCAGATCTTTTTGATCAATCAAATACTTCAGGCTCTTGTGATCGGTGTAGATATCAATCTTCACACCATATAATAATGCATCCACAGCTTCAAGGCAAAAATCATGGCCGCTAACTGCAAGTCATGGACCAGATAGTTCCTCTCGTGCACTTTCAGCTGTCTCGAGCCATAAGCTATCACACTTCTGTGTTGCAGTAGCACGCAACCCAAACCGCAGCCCAAAGCATCGCTATAAATCTCATAACCTTCGGTCCCACACGACGAACTAAGCACAGGCGCCGTGGTAAACCGACATTTCAACTCCTCAAAAGCTCGCGCGCACTCCGGCGTCCAAACAAACTTCTGCTCTTTCCTCGTCAAAGTAGTGAGAGGTAACGCTATCCGCGAGAAGTTCTCTACGAAGCGCCTATAATAGCCGGCAAGCCCCAGAAAGCTCCGGACTTCCTCTACCGTAGAAAGCTCAGGGCACTCCCGTAGCGCAACAATCTTTGCCGGATCCACTGCAATACCCTCCCCACTCACTATATAACCGAGGAACGCCACTGAGGATAACCAAAACTCGCACTTCGATAACTTGGCATACAATTGATTCCTCCTTAGCGTCTCCAAAACCAAATGAAGATGCTTGAAGTGATCTTCCTCACTCTGCGAGTACACCAAAATATCGTCGATGAAGACGATCACAAAATGGTCCAAGTACTCCCTGAACGTCCTGTTCATCAAATCCATGAACACTGACGGCGCATTAGTCAGCCCAAACGACATGACCGTAAACTCGTAATGCATGTATCTCGTACTGAATGCTATCTTCGGGATATCACTCTCCCTTATTCGCAACTGATAGTACCCGGACTTGAGGTCCAACTTCGAGTACACCGTCGACCCGACCAACTGATCAAAAAGATCATCGATCCGGGGGATCGGGTACTTGTTCTTTTCCGTCAACTTGTTGAGCTCCCGATAATCAATACACAACCTCAAGCTTCCGTCCTTTTTCTTAACAAAGAGGACCGGCGCGCTCCAAGGCGAAGAGCTTGGACGCGCATACCCTTGCTCCAACAACTCTTGCAATTGCACCTTCAGCTCCGCCATTTCCTTAGGCGCTAGCCGATACGGAGATCGTGACACAGGCTTTGCACCTGGCACTAGATCAATCATGAAATCTATCTCCCGCTGTGGCGGGGATCTAGGAAGATCTCTAGGGAACACATCAGGGTACTCTGCTACCACTGAAATACTATCCAACGCGGACTTCGGCTTTGCAACCTCCACTAGTGTAAAGAACATTTCTGCACCGGCACGAACTGCCTTCACCACCTGAAGAGCAGACATCAACGTCTTGCTCGACCCCTTCAAGCCCGTAAAAGTCGTGTCACGACTTGCTCCCAACTTGACTTCCTTGCGACCGCAATCAATATAGGCTTGCTGCTCCGAGAGCTAGTCCATGCCAAATATAACGTCTAACTCCACCAACGGTAGTAACGATGCCTGCAGATCTAACTCTTGATTCCCAATGCGAAACTTAACACCGCAGATTCTATCCACGCGCATTGAACAACCATTGGGCAACAACACATCCAACTTATCCTTCGACATCGAAGAAGGTACTCCGATGCGTGATATAAATCCTTCGGACAAGAAGGAGTGTGAAGCTCCTGTGTCGAAGAGTGCTCTTGTCGGATTTTCACAAATCAAAACAAAGCCTAAACAAGCAGTGGTAAGATAACATGCACATAACAAGTATTTAAAGAAATTAACTTGCTATAAATTAAACCGTACCTGTCACCACATCCGCCTGTTTGATGGCCTCATGTTGGCCAAGATTGTAGAACCTCGGTTGGGCTAGAGCATAATGGGACGCAGTCGACTCCACCGCCTTGCCCTTCTCTTCGTAAGTTGCTCCGGGCTTTCTCTCGGACTTGGGACGTCCGCTCCAACAATCGCGGGCAAAGTACCCCGACTTTGCACAAGTAAAGCAAGCACCCGGGGTCCGACCCGTAGTCGCCCCAGAAGCACCAGAAGAAGCTGGACCCGAAGTCCTAGACTTCTTAAAGAATCTCCGATAGCCGGACTTTGAAGTAGTCGACACTTTGGATTCAGACTTCTTGTCACCCAAGCTTTTCTTTTCCTGAACATTTTTCATGTCCTTCTCCAAGGACCGGGCCGTGTTGACTAAGGTCAAGAAACCCTGCGTCATCGGCCCCGAGAGTAGTAACCTCAACTCATCTCTCAACCCTTCGTAGAATCGATTCGTCTTGCGCTCCTCATCCGCAATGGTGGAGCTACCATATCGACTCAAACGAGTAAATTCGTGGAGATATTCATCCACGCTCCTATCCCCTTGAACCAACTTCAGGAACTCGTTCTCCAATGCTATCCTATGCGCCGAAGGGAGGTATCTAACCAATAATAGTCTCGAGAACTTCTCCATCGAGACATCAATAAGTTGCCTACCTCTCAATAGATGCAGCTCCAATCCTTCCCACCAAAATCTCGCTTCACCGTCCAGAAGGAACATAGTGATGGTGGTCATTTGCCACTCCTCCGTCTCCGTCGCTGTCAAGACTCTCTTCACCCTGGAGAGCCAATCTTCAGCTTGAGATGGGGTTCCCAAACCCGAGAATACCGGAGGATTAAAGCTCATGACATGTTTGAGCAGTCTCTCGGTTGCCCTCCTTGGCACCAACGGTTCCACTACTACCTGCTCCACTCTCCTCAGCTCAACCTCTAGAAGTGGTCTCTACTCCATCGCAGGAGCGGGCTGCTGCATTTGCCTTGCAGGATGCGCATTAATCATGGCCAACACTGCTTCGGCCACCAAATGTATGGTCTCAGCCGATGGAGGTGTTGCAGGAGCTACATCTGGTGCACTGCTAGCCTCAAAAACTCGACGTTCCGATGGCCCAGCACCACTTCTAGTCACCTATAGTGGTACAAAACACCGTTAAGCGACTAAATAAAATTGCAAACTGCAATCATAGGAACACGCAGGTTCCCCAAACACGTGTATTTTCATTCCTAAGTGGACATTCATGGGTTCTTTTACTGTTATAATGATGACGCACACACATGTGCTCATCACCCCTTAAAAAGAATTCGCCCACGAATTCATCTTAAGCCCGACCAAAACTAGTAGTCTGATACCAAATTGTAACACCCCTATCCGTCGCATAGCATATAGCAGTAGGTCCGGCCGGGGCCCGACGCCATATACCACAGACAGACCGGGTCGTAACTCAATGGAAACCATTCAACCAATCATAACGTCCTACACAGAGCATTCTAGCGGAAACAGTTTATAAGTTGCAATTAAAAGTGTTGGTGTTACCATGGTGATCTAGAAGTGGTCAAACATGTAATCTCACTGCCAACGCGATATGAGCCTGCAGGGTCGCACAAAAGAGATGTGGAGAAGTTGGATGATTGACTGTGTTGGTAAAGGTTACCAATCACTGACCTGAATGGGGTTATGGGCAAAGTGTTGCCTTAAAGGATCGTCGGGTTGGGCAAATGTTACCTTGAAGGATTGGTAAGAATAGTCGACCGCGGGTCGACATCGTCGACCCACGTTCGACGTGAATCGTCGAGTATTGTACTCTGATTCTCGCCAACTGATACTCGCCGACTGATTCTCGCCGATCCTAGGTGATTCTCGCCGATCCTAGGTGATTCTCGCCCATCCTAGTTCATTCTCGCCGATTGATTCTCACCGAATCTGCTAGGTGATTCTCGCCGATTCTGGAACCCTAAATTTCTGGGTGGTCTGCGGATCTGCTAGTATCTGTTTATGCCTTTGATATAAATAGATACTTAGGGTTTTCGGGAATTATCTCTGATCGAATCAGAATTAGCTCTTCGTTCGTTCCGCCGATCCCGAATCTTGCCGACGGAAGTGTTCCGCCACCGTGCTCGCTCCGTCGACCTCCTCCTCTCCGGCGATTGTCGCTGGTGTTGCTATCCCTGGCACGGACCTAGCAGTCCGTGGAAAAGCAAGGTGTGGTCATTCTCCTTCCCGATTATCCGTGCGACGGAAAGGTCGGTGTTCTCCCGCTCGTGTGGATTTCTGCAGAGACGTGGATATCATTCCACGTAGAACTCGCCACCAGCAAGAACACGAAGCTTGGAGCATCTCCGTTGAGTTGTGACTCAACGCCACCGAGGTAATTTTTGCCTAGTTGTATGTTAACTTCTTGATTCAACTACCATGGCCCGATCCCATCTCTTTTGGGTTTTTCTTGATGTTTTTATTCTTCCGCTGCGTGCACAGGTGTTGTGCCATCCTCATAGAGAAACCCAACAGTGGTATCAGAGCCAGGTTTCAGCCATGATTGTTGTATTGGAAGTTTTGTTATTCCAGTGCGTGTAAACCTAGGGATTTAGAAGTGTTCTAAATGTCTAGATTTAGTCTTGGTACCCCGCCAAGAACGTCTGGGATTTCGTGGAAATTTCTAATTGTTAGAAATTGTAGTCTCCTTAGCAGTAACCATCCCTCGAGATTGTTTTGGATTTTGAATCCAACATAGAGAGATGAGCTTGTCTACTGCTTTAAGTTGAGTTGTCTTTGCTTTTGTCCAATGCATGTAAATCTGAGGATTTGGACGTTTCCGGATGTTCAGATTTAGCCCTACCTTCTATCAAATGTTGATGGTGTCAGGTTGTGCACATAAGGGATGCATGTGGTTTTAGAAAAATTATTTTTCTTTGGATGTGCACATTGATCAAATGTTGATCATGGTTAACTGTTAACCTATAATCAAAATCCCTTCTTCAAATATTAAGTGTTCGGATGCCTTCCGATGGATGACACTCTTCCTGCCTCGATCGATGAAGTGTGGGCTTGCCAAAGCAAGGTGCATTAATCTATCTTGGTAAGGGTGCGAGCGGATAATTGTGATATCCCACTGTCGACATCGGGTCCAGCTTAACTAGGTGACCTCAAAGGTTGAGTGCCTAGAGGCATAGGGTTGGCATGCACCATATGATGGATGCGAGTAAGGAGTTATTCACCAACCATACAAGAATTGCATGAGGATGCAATTGGCAAGCGTTGCCTACCTAAATAACCGCATCGTGAGAGGAAAGCCAAAGCTGACTCATTGTGTTGGTGAAATACGGATCTTGTCCACTAAGAGAGTAGCTCGCATGAACTCTCCGAGTTGTTAGTGAGGGCTATCATTTCGAATAAAATAGTGGGAGTGTTTTAATTGAAGTCCAAATTAAAATAAATTGTATTTGAAATTTTGGTACTGATTTTATTCTACATAAATTCTTGTAGAATTCCATGGCAAGTGTTTCACACTCCACGTTGTCTCTGAGAGCCATCCTTTTGAAGGATAAGCTCAGTGGGACTAATTACATGGACTGGTACAAGAACCTGAGAATTGTTCTCAGGCAAGAGCGAAAGCTCTATGTCTTGGAAGAAGAAGCCCCCGAGGTGCCGACCGGGAACTCTTCCCGTGCTGAGAAGGATGCTTATAAGAAGTATACTGATGATGCTTTAGATGTCGAATGCCTTATGCTTGCCACTATGAACTCTGAGCTTCAGAAGCAACATGAGAACATGGGGTGCAAGGAGATTGATGAGCATCTCAAGAAAATATTTCAAGGGTAGGCTCGTCAAGAGAGGTTCGACATCACAAAAGCGTTGTTTCAGTGCAAGATGGGAGTTCGAGACTCAGTAGGGACTCACATACTCAAGATGATTGGGTATATAGAGAACCTTGAAAGGCTGGGTTTTCCTCTTGGTCAAGAGTTGGCCACAGATCTGATCCTACAATCATTGCCGGACAGTTATGAGCAGTTCGTCTTGAACTACAACATGAATGAAATAGACAAGACACTGCCCGATCTCCTAGGCATGTTGAGAACTGCCGAAATCAATATGAAGAAGGCCAAGCCTGCCAGCCCCATACTGATGGTGCATAAGGGCAAGGGCAAGGCCAAGGGCTCTAAGAAGACGAAGGTGGGACCTAAGTCATATCTTGAGCCCAAGTCTTCTGCACTGATGAAAAAGAAAAGCACGGTGAAGGAAGTGAAATGCCACCACTGTGGCAAGCCTGGTCATTGGAGGAGGAAATGTCCTTCGTACATTGAAAGTCTGCAGAAAATGAAGGGAGGTATGACTTCCGCTTCAAATGTTCACGTTATAGAGATAAACCTTTCTGCTCCTTCATCTTGGGTATTGGATACCGGATGTGGTTCTCACATTTGTACAAATGTGCAGGAACTGGGAAGGAGAAGATTGCTGAGTAAAGGGGAGGTGGACCTCCGCGTCGGCAATGAAGCAAGAGTTGCTGCTGTAGCCGTAGGAGTTTACCATCTTTCTTTGCCTAGTGAGCTTGTAATAGAACTAGATAATTGTTATTTTGTTCCGGCCATAACTAGAAACATTATATCTATTTCATGTTTGGACATGATTGTATTTTCTTTTATAATTAAGAACAACTGTTGTTCTATATTTAAGAATGATGTTTGTTATGCTGTAGCCCAATTGTTTAATGGTCTTTATGTTTTGAACTTGGACCATCTGATCTGTAATGTAGAAAATAATAAAAGACTAAGAACAAATGACTCGAACCCTACATTTCTCTGGCATTGTCGTTTGGGCCATATCAATGAGAAGCGCATATCCAAGCTCCATAGAGATGGACTTTTGGACTCATTTGATTATGAATCATTTGAGCTATGCGAATCTTGTTTGTTAGGCAAGATGACTAAAGCTCCTTTCACTGGTTATACTAAGAGGGCTGAGGATCTCTTGGGTGTTGTACATAGTGATGTATGCGGACCCATGAGTTCCATGGCTAGAGGTGGGTATTTCTACTTTGTTACATTTACTGATGATTTCAGTAGATACGGATATGTGTATCTTATGAAGTGCAAATCCGAGACCTTTGAAAAGTTCAAAGAGTTCAAGAATGAAGTAGAAAATCAATTGGGTAAAAGGGTTAAAGAACTCCGATCTGATCGAGGTGGCGAATACCTGAGTCATGAGTTCCGTGATCATCTAAAAGAGTGTGGTATTGTATCACAGCTCACTCCACCTAGAACACCACAACATAATGATGTGTCTGAGAGGAGAAATCGTACTCTGTTAGACATGGTACGTTCGATGATGAGTCATGCAGACTTGTCTGTTTCCTTTTGGGGTTTTGCTTTAGAGACTGCTGCAATGACATTGAATCGCGCTCCAACAAAAACGGTTCTGAAGACACCATATGAGATATGGACTGGGAAGCGTCCTAGTATGTCGTTCATTAAAATTTGGGGCTGTGAGACATACGTGAGACGTCAAATGCCTGACAAGCTAGAACCCAAATCGGATAAATGTTATCTGGTGGGATATCCTAAGGAAACGAAAGGGTATTACTTTTACCTACCGTCTGAGGGCAAAGTGTTTGTCGCAAGGACTGGTGTCTTCTTGGAGAAAGAGTTCTTATCAAGAAAGACTGAAAAGGTAGAGCTTGAAGAAGTTCAAGAACCACATGTAGTGAATGAACCGGAATTGGATTCTGAGACAAACTACAAGATGTTGTAGCTAGAGAACCTGCTCAAGGAACACAAGTCCTACGTAGATCTGGTAGACCGAGGTTTGAGCCTGAGAGATATGGATTTCTCGGGTCTCAAATAGGTAATGTGTTGCTTATGGATCATGATGATGAACCAGCAACCTACCAAGAGGCTATGAATGAACCGGACTCCGACAAATGGTTTGAGACTATGAAATCCGAAATGGACTCCATGTATGTAAACCAAGTTTGGAACTTGGTGGAACCACCTGAAGGGGTACGACCCATAGGGTGCAAGTGGGTCTTCAAGAAGAAAACCGACATGGATGGGAATGTACAGACATTCAAAGGGCGACTGGTGGCTAAGGGTTTTAAGCAAATTCATGATATTGACTATGATGAGACCTTTTCCCATGTTGCCATGGTAAAGTACATAAGGATATTGCTTGCTGTTGCTGCGTATTATGACTACAAGATCTGGCAGATGTATGTCAAAACGACTTTCCTTAATGGAAACCTCCTTGAGGAAGTGTATATGACACAACCCGAAGGTTTTGTATCCCCAGATGAAGCCACTAAAATATGCAAGCTGAATAAGTCCATCTATGGACTGAAACAGGCCTCTCGAAGTTGGAATGTTCGTTTTGATGAGAAAATCAAAGAGTTTGGTTTCATCAAGAATGAAGATGAGCCTTGTGTTTACAAGCGAATCAGTGGGAGCATTGTTGTCTTCCTGATATTGTATGTAGATGACATACTGTTGATTGAGAATGACATTCCTACCCTGAAAGTTATTAAGAACAACCTAGGGAACTGCTTTTCAATGAAGGATTTGGGTGAAGCGACTAATATACTCGGTATTAAGATCTATAGAGATAGATCATAGAAGTTGCTGGGTTTGACCCAGAGTACGTACATCGAAAAGGTGTTGAAGCGGTTCAACATGCTTGAGTACAAGAAAGGATTTTTGCCCATGTCTCATGGTATGAATCTCTCTAAGGACCAATGTCCAAAGTCTTGTGAAGATAAGGACCGCATGAAGTTGATTCCATATGCTTCGGCAATTGGATCAATCATGTACGCGATGTTATGTACTCGACCCGACGTCTCCTTTGCTTTGAGCATGACTAGCAGGTATCAGTTAGACCCCGGTGAGTGTCACTGGATTGCAGTCAAGAATGTCCTGAAGTACTTGAGAAGGACTAAGGATGTGTTCTTGGTGTATGGTGGAGAGGAAGACCTCGTTGTAAGTGGTTACACGGATGCTAGCTTCCAAACTGATAGAGACGACTCCAAGTCTCAGTCAGGTTTTGTGTTTTGCCTGAATGGAGGAGCTGTGAGCTGGAAGAGTTCCAAGCAAGAGAGAGTTGCTGATTCTACAACAGAGGCCGAGTATATCTCCGCAGCTAATGCGGCGAAGGAGGCTGTATAGATTAGGAAATTCATCAGCGAGCTTGATGTAGTTCCTAGCATTGTTGGTCCCGTAATTCTCTACTGTGATAATAATGGTGCAATTGCACAATCTAAGGAACCTAGATCCCATCAGCGCTCCAAGCACATACTTCGGCGGTTTCATCTTATTCGTGAGATTGTCGAATGAGGAGATGTGAACATTTGCAGAGTGCCGACTGAGGAGAATATTGCGGATCCACTGACAAAGCCTCTCGCGCAGAGAAAGCATGATGGTCATACTAGATCGATGGGTATACGATACCTAAATGATCAACTCTAGTGAGAATCTTGTGGATTGCATGTAAACATGTATTTTGTTGGCCATTTGTTCATATGATGAACAGTGTACCTAGTTTTTCTCTTACAATTAATGACAAGTTCTTTTATTATGAGTTTTTTTCTCTATATGATAGTTAAATGTTAACATAATAGATACCCTTAGAATGTTCGCTTCCAAAAGACATCAAGTACGTGACTTGAATGTGAGAGCCTATGATTTATTTGAAGCTTCATTCTTAAAAGGTCCCTGGTCGAGTATCATCATAGAAGCTAAGGGTGATGATGGTACATGAAGGCTAGCACGTGCGTTGACTGATGACCGGTTCTCACAGGTCATGATATTGTGATATCAAGTCATCACGTGGGTACTTGTTAGTGAACAAGTTGTACTGGATAGACCCAACCTGAGACTACTCTGTGGATTGTCATCCAATCGTGTCACGAGTAGGTCTCAATTGACAATGGTGTTGTGGTCCTTTGACCTGAAGTCACAACATTCATCAAGTGAGGAAGAGCGTGCTTTGATGCCATCTAAAGTCTTCCTTAAGAAAGGTTGATGATAAGGGTGGTTGTTGTGCATGTTACGAATCATTTGGGTGTTTGTGTGTGAGCAGATATGAGATTTGTCCTCCTGTATGACAGGAGTTGCATCCATAGACCCCTTGATGGAACTGGGCTGAGAAATGCATGACCATGCTTGGTTGAGTCAATATGTGATATTGGACTCACCATTCTCTGGAAGTCCGTCCTGGATCAAGAAACTTGGATTGAGCTATTACGAGGGTGACACGGTCCATGCCTCTAGTTCTTTCCGGATGTAAGGGACAAAGGGACAAAGACAACGCTGATACATTGGTCATAAAAGCTTATGAGTTATAAACTCTTATTTCTTGGGGAGCAATGATGCATTGCTAGATGCCGCTCATTGTTTGTGAGGTTTTTGGTTTGATACTTTCAAGATCAACTGGGAGACTGTTGGAGTTACCATGGTGATCTAGAAGTGGTCAACATGTAATCTCACTGCCAACGCGATATGAGCCTGCAGGGTCGCACATAAGAGATGTGGAGAAGTTGGATGATTGACTGTGTTGGTAAAGGTTACCAATCACCGACCTGAATGAGGTTATGGGCAAAGTGTTGCCTTAAAGGATCGTCGGGTTTGGCAAATGTTTCCTTGAAGGATTGGTAAGAATAGTCGACCGAGGGTGGACGAGTATCGTCGACCGCGGG
Source organism: Platanthera guangdongensis (assembly GCA_039583875.1). NCBI lineage: Eukaryota > Viridiplantae > Streptophyta > Magnoliopsida > Asparagales > Orchidaceae > Platanthera > Platanthera guangdongensis. The sequence goes on from CM077157.1 coordinate 76,802,858, forward strand.
TCGACGAGTATCGTCGACCGCGGGTCGACGAGTATCGTCGACCCCCGTTCGACGTGAATCGTCGAGTATTGTACTCTGATTCTCGCCGACTGATACACGCCGACTGATTCTCGCCGATCCTAGGTGATTCTCGCCGATCCTAGGTGATTCTCGCCGATCCTAGGTGATTCTCGCCGATTGATTCTCACCGAATCTGCTAGGTGATTCTCGCCGATTCTGGAACCCTAAATTTCTGGGTGGTCTGCGGATCTGCTAGTATCTGTTTATGCCTTTGGTATAAATAGATACTTAGGGTTTTCGGGAATTATCTCTGATCGAATCAGAATTAGCTCTTTGTTCGTTCCGCCGATCCCGAATCCCGCCGACGGAAGTGTTCTGCCGCCGTGCTCGCTCCGTCGATCTCCTCCTCTCCGACGATTGTCGCTGGTGTTGCTATCCCTGGCGCGGACCTAGCAGTCCGTGGAAAAGCAAGGTGTGGTCATTCTCATTCCCGATTATCCGTGCGACGGAAAGGTCGGTGTTCTCCCGCTCGTGTGGATTTCTGCAGAGACGTGGATATCATTCCACGTAGAACTCGACACCAGCAAGAACACGAAGCTTGGAGCATCTCCGTTGAGTTGTGACTCAATGCCACCGAGGTAATTTTTGCCTAGTTGTATGTTAACTTCTTGATTCAACTACCATGGCCCGATCCCATCTCTTTTGGGTTTTTCTTGATGTTTTTATTCTTCCGCTGCGTGCACAAGTGTTGTGCCATCCTCATAGAGAAACCCAATAGTGGTATTAGAGCCAGGTTTCAGTCATGATTGTTGTATTGGAAGTTTTGTTATTCCAGTGCGTGTAAACCTAGGGATTTAGAAGTGTTCAAAATGTCTAGATTTAGTCTTGGTACCCCGCCAAGAACGTCTGGGATTTCGTGGAAATTTCTAATTGTTAGAAATTGTAGTCTCCTTTGCAGTAACCATCCCTCGAAATGTAAGCTGATGAAAAGCACCACACTCTCTTTGCCTCCGTAGATCCGAAGTTGGTTCACGATTCGGAGCTCCGAAGCTCCTCCAAAGACCGGATCTAAGCTTCTTCTTCCTCCTTTGCTCTCCCCTCTCTTTATACTTTAGAAAGAGAACCCCTCAAGTGAAATGAGGATTTCAAGAGTTCAATCCCGGGTATATCCCATCAGGAAAAACCCCCAGTCGTTGGATCCCAAATTAAAGAAACAAACGGCCTTGATTCGGGCCTGAAATGCTAAAACTAGGCCGAACACGGCCTGTGACACGCCCGTGTCCAGGGCCGTGTCCCTCATTCGCCGTCAAAATCGACGCGCCTGGAACAACACAAGGGCATCCGACACGCCAGTGTTCGACCTGACACGCTCGTGTTCGACCTGACACGTCCGTGTTCCACCTGACAAGGCCGTGTGGTCGACCGTGTGCCTCCATTGACACAGCCCTGAAAACAACCCGAGACTTACACGGGTCTTGGACACGCCCGTGTCCAATGTGACATGCCCATGTCACACCCGAACACGCCTGGGCTCCAGGCCGTGTTCACGGTCTCGACACTTCGTCGAGCAAAGTTCGTCGACCACACGACACGGCCGTGGACACGCCCGTGTCCTAGGCCGTGTGCCTTGTCTCGACACATCGTCGAGCGAAGTTCGTGGACTCCCCGGGCCAATTGTTGACACGGGCCCGATACGCCCTGAGACACGCCCGTGTCTCAGGTCGTGTTCCCTGCTCGACGATCGTCGACTCTAAATTTCGTCGACCTCACGGCCAAAACGTCGATTCGAGCCTGACACGCCCTGGGACACGCCCGTGTCCCAGGCCGTGTGCCCCATGCCAAATTCCAGATTTGGCCCAAAACGCCTCTCGTCGCTCCTTTGAGTTTTGGGGCGTTACATGGGGCCTAATAAGGGTCACACAGCCTGGAACACGGGCGTGTACATGGCCGTGTTCTGCTACGAGTTCGACGATTTTTCGTGTGCTCGACGAAATGCATTTGACGATCCTTGGATGTCGGGCACACGTCCTGAGACACGGGCGTGTCCAAGGCCGTGTCCTGCTCTGTATTAGCCGGGCTGTGTCGGGTGAGGAACACGGATTGGAACACAGACGTGTACTGGTCGACACTGGCGTGTGAAAAGTTGACACGGGCGTGTCGCGAAACCGTGTCCTGTTTGGAATGTTACGGTTCCTATGTCGATTGAGGAACACGCCCCGTGACACGGGCGTTTGCTGATTGACACGGGCGTGTCAAATGTTGACACGGGCGTGTTTAAGCCTGTGTCCTGGTCAGGATGCGACGGTTTCTTACGCTACTTGAGGCACACGGCCTCTGACACGGGCATGTCACAAGCCATGTTAGGCCCAGGAAAGTGATTTTAGGTGCGAATTGTGGCCATTCATTTCCTTCAAATGGGATCCAAGAGTCCAGATTTGTCCTTGCTATTATAAGGCCGGGAGTAGGGGGTGAAACCCTCATTTCTCTTAAGGCTTTCTCTTTCTAAAGTGTTAGAGAGAGGAAAGAGCAAGGAAGAAGGTGAAGGAGAAATCCGACCGCCGGTGGAGCTTCGGATCTCCGAATCGTAAACGTAGTCCAGATCCGCGGAGGCGGGGCCGTTGCAGTGCTTTTCATTCAGCTAGTTTTCCCATGGGGCCGAAGCAAACCTCTAGTGTAACGATTCTCTTCTTGGACATGTGGAGTCCTCTTCCTTTTTGCATAGTAAACTCGCTCTCGCGAGTGTGCAGTCAGTGTGTGGTACTTCCTTCGGGTGGACATGTATAGTCCCCGTAATCTTGCATATAGAGTCCGGAATCGGAGTACGAACATAGGCATGTTGTGTGAAGCCTACCCGGACAAGTTGGTCTGGATCGATGATGTTTTCATTATGCATTGATTGCCGGAGAAGACTCCGTGCCGTATATTTTTCGGGTTTCTACGTGGTAGATTGCTGCAGGGAGTCTTGGGGATTAACTCCAAAGTGCACCCGGAATTCTGGGCAGCAGCGAAGTTCTGCCGTATTGGTTGCCTGAGAGCCAACCTTATACATGGACGGGCTATGTACTGTTGTATGATCTATACTTTGGGATTCAGTGAAGCTTGTCCTACGCCGATGGCTAAATGGCCGTGGCGAGGTGAGCAACGGGCTGGTGGATCCTTACCCACTCCAAGTGGTTCGGTTAAAGCGAACTAAGGGCCGTGAAACTTGCCGATGGCTTGAAGAGCGAGTCTAGGCTTCGGCTAAAAGGACTTTAATGCTCACGTTGTTTGTCATCCTAGGGGCGGTGGTGGACTGTGGAACGAGCTGGGGTCGGACCGGGTTCACCAAGTAAGTACCCTGAGAGCACGGGGTGTGAGGCCGTGCGGGCGTACACCTGTGGTGAAGTGTGCTGATGTTGTACTTTCGCTTTAATGTTTGGTTATGTTAATAAATTGCAGGGAAGGACCACCACCATCCCATATAAGGTGTTGGGTCGTTATAATTTGGTCAGCTTTAGCTGACCGTTGCTTTTGTTTGCCACTGCTGCGGTGGAATGTTGATTGCAGGTACTGCGGATCCTAGTGGCAAGTAGCCGGCTGAAGCCCTGGTTGCTGTGTAGGACCTTGAAGGCCAAAGAAAATGTTTACTTTTATGTTTATGAGTGCCCGACCTACGTGCCGATGTATGGAAGACATTTATTGTTTATGTAAACTCTTTTAAGGCCATAAGACCAACTATTCGGTGTATTTGTGCTGTCATTCCTACTTTGAGTTTTAGTGGACATTCATGCTTTAGCATTTGGGTTCTTATAACTGTTTAAAAGCTTCTGCTAGAATGCTCTGAGTTAGGATGCTTGTCCTTTTGTCGGTAATTTGGTATTAATACGTAACGCCACTAACTGTCTGTGGAATATGGCGTGGGGCCCCAGCCGGACCTTCTGTTATATTTCATGTGACAGATGAGGGTGTTACAATTTGGTGTCAGACTATGACATCGGTCTTGTTATTTGAATTCGTGGGCACATGTATGTGCGTCATCATTATAACATGAAAAGAACCCATGAATGTCCACTTAGGAATGAAAATACACATGTTTGAGGAACCTGCGTGTCCCTATAATTGCTTTTTGTAATTTTATTTGGTCACTTAATGATGTCTTGTCCGACTATAGGTGACCAGGAGTGGCACAAGGCAGACATAACACCCGCTTTATGAGGCAAGTAGTGCACCTAATGACGTGCCTGCAACCACGCCTTCAGCACAAACTATAAGACTTGTAGCGGAAGCGGTGTTTGCAATGATAAATGCCCAGCCAGCAAGGTTGGTGCAGCACCCAGCCCCCGCGATGGAACAAGAACCACTTCGAGCGGCAGAGCCTAGAGTTGTAGAAAGCGTGGCGGAAGAACCTTTGCTGCCAAGAAGAGTGATAGAAAGACAACTTAAATATGTGATGAGTTTCAGTCCTCCAATATTTACAGGGGCTGGAACCCCAACTCAAGCCGAGGATTGGCTCGCTAGAGTTAAGAGAATCTTGTCGACAACATAAATGGAGGAATGACAGAAGAATGTCATATCCACTTTCCTGCTAGATGGCGAGGCAAGGTTATGGTGGGAAGATCTGGAGCAGCATCACTTAGTTAGGAGACAACTCACCGAAGTCTCGATCGAGGAATTCTCAAGGCTATTCTGTTGGAGTCACCATGATGATCTGGAAGTGATCAAACATGTAATCTCACTGCCAACGCGATATGAGCCTGCAGGGTCGCACATAAGAGATGTGGAGAAGTTGGTTGATTGACTGTGTTGGTAAAGGTTACCAATCACCGACCTGAATAGGGTTGTGGGCAAAGTGTTGCCTTAAAGGATCGTCGGGTTGGGCAAATGTTGCCTTGGAAGGCTGGTTAGGATTGTCGTCCGAGGGTCGATGACATTCGTCGAGAGTTGTCTTCCGATTCCTGCCGATCGGCGAGAATCATCTTTGATTCTCGCCGATAGACGAGAATCGTCGAGAATCAATATGTTGATTCTCGACGATCGACGACTTCGACATGTATCGTCGATCGCGGCTCAACGATCGACGAGTTCGTCGTGTATCATCAAGTCATGCTCGACGATCGGCGAGAATCGTCGAGTATTGTACTCTGATTCTCGCCGATCGTTGGTGATACTCGTCGACTGATTCTCGCCGAACCTGATCAGTGATTCTCGGCGATTGTCGCCGATTCTCACCGAATGATACTCGCCGATTCTGAACCCTAATTTCGGGTGGTCTGCGGATAGCGGAGTTTCTAAGTCTTTTATGCCTTTGGTATAAAAGGGACACTTAGGGTTTTCGGGAAAGAACGCGCTTGCTCGTAATTTTCTCCGGTAGCGAATCGAACCCGACGGAAGAGTTCCGCTCGTTCGCTCCGCCGATCCCGATTCCCGCCGCCGGAAGAGTTCCGCCGTCGTGTTCGCTCCGTCGACCACCTCTTCTCCGGCGACTGTCGCTGGTGCTGCAATCCCTGGCGCGGACCTAGCAGTCTGTGGGAAAGCAAATGTGCGGTCTTCTCCATCCCGATCTTCCGTGTGACGGAAAGACCGGCGTTCTCCCGCTCGGGTGGACTTCTGCAGAAACGTGGACATTATTCCACGTAGAACTCGCCGCTAGCAGGAAGAAGAAATTTGGAGCATCTTCGTTGAGTTGTGACTCAACGCCACCGAGGTAATTTTTGCCTAGTTTTGTTAACTTCTTGATTCAACATTCATAGCCCGATCCACATCTCTTTGAGTTTTTCTTGATGTTTATTTTTCCGCTGCGTGCACAAGCGTTGTGCCATTCTTATAGAGAAACCCAACAGTGGTATCAGAGCGAGGTTACGTCCATGATCGTTGTTTTGGAAGTTTGTTATTCCAGTGCGTGTAAACCTAGGGATTTAGAAGTGTTCTAAATGTCTAAATTCAGTCTTGGTTCCCGCCAAGAACGTCTGGAATTGCGTGGGAATTTCTAAGTGTTAGAAATTGTTGTCTCCTTAGCAGTAACCATCCCTCGAGTATGTTTTGGATTGTGAATCCAACATAGAGAGATGAGATTGTCTACTGCTTTAAGTTGAGTTGTCTTTGCCTTTGTCCAATGCATGTAAATCTGAGGATTTGGAAATTTCCGGATGTTCAGATTTAGCCCTTCCTTCTATCAATTGTTGATGGTGTTAGGATGTGCACATAAGGGATGCATGTGGTTTTAGAAGAATTTTGTTTTTCTTTGGATGTGCACATTGATCAAATGTTGATCATGGTTAATTGTTAACCTATAATTGAAAAATCCCTTCATCTAATATTAAGTATTCGGATGCCTTCCGATGGATGACACTCTTCCTGCCTCGATCGATGAAGTGTGGTCTTGACAAAGCAAGGTGCATTAATCTATCTTGGTAAGGGTGCGAGCGGATAATTGTGATATCCCACTGTCGACATCGGGTCATACTTAACTAGGTGACCTCAAAGGTTGAGTGCCTAGAGGCATAGGGTTGGCATGCACCATATGATGGATGCGAATAAGGAGTTATTCACCAACCATACAAGAATTACATGAGGATGCAATTGGCAAGCGTTGCCTACCTAAATAACCACATCGTGAGAGGAACGCCAAAGCGGACTCATAGTGTTGGTGAAATACGGATCTTGTCCACTAAGAGAGTAGCTCGCATGAACTCTCCGAATTGTTAGTGAGGGCTATCATTTCGAATAAAATAGTGGGAGTATTTTAATTGTAGTCCAAATTAAAATAAATTGTATTTGAAATTTGGTACTGATTTTATTCTGCATAAATTCTTGTAGAATTCCATGGCAAGTGTTTCACACTCCACGTTGTCTCTGAGAGCCATCCTTGAGAAGGATAAGCTCAGTGGGACAAATTACATGGACTGGTACAGGAACCTGAGAATTGTTCTCAGGCAGGAGCGAAAGCTCTATGTCTTGGAAGAAGAAGCCCCCGAGGTGCCGACCGGGAACTCTTCCCGTACTGAGAAAGATACTTATAAGAAGTATACAGACGATGCTTTGGATGTCGAATGCCTTATGCTTGCCACCATGAACTCTGAGCTTCAGAAGCAACATGAGAACATGGGGTGCAAGGAGATTGACGAGCATCTCAAGAAAATGTTTCAAGGGCAGGCTCGTCAAGAGAGGTTCGACATCACGAAAGCGTTGTTTCAGTGCAAGATGGGAGTTCAAGACTCAGTAGGGACTCACGTACTCAAGATGATTGGGTATATCGAGAACCTTGAAAGGCTGGGTTTTCCTCTTGGTCAAGAGTTGGCCACAGATCTGATCCTGCAATCGTTGTCGGACAGTTATGAGCAGTTTGTCTTGAACTACAACATGAATGAGATAGACAAGACACTGCCCGAACTCCTAGGCATGTTGAGAACTACCGAAATTAACATGAAGAAGGCCAAGCCTGCCAGCCCCATACTGATGGTGCATAAGGGCAAGGGCAAAGCCAAGGGTTCCAAGAAGATGATGGTGGGACCTAAGTCATATCTTGAGCCCAAGTATTCAGCACTGATGAAAAAGAAAACCACAGTGAAGGAAGGGAAATGCCACCACTGTGGCAAGGCTGGTCATTGGAGGAGGAACTGTCCTTCATACATTGAGGGTCTGCAGAAATTGAGGGGAGGTATGACTTCCGCTTCTAATATCTACGTTATAGAGATAAACCTTTCTGCTCCTTCATCTTGGGTATTGGATACCGGATGTGGTTCTCACATTTGTACAAATGTGCAGGAACTGGGAAATAGAAGATTGCTGAGTAAAGGGGAGGTGGACCTCCGCGTCGGCAATGGAGCAAGAGTTGCTGCTGTAGCCGTAGGGTTTTATCGTCTTTCTTTGCCCAGTGGGCTTGTAATAGAACTTGATAATTGTTATTTCGTTCCGGCCATAACTAGAAACATTATATCTATTTCATGTTTGGACATGATTGGATTTTCTTTTATAATTAAGAACAATTGTTGTTCTATATTTAAGAATGATGTTTGTTATGCTGTAGCCCAATTGTTTAATGGTCTTTATGTTTTGAACTTGGACCATCTGATCTGTAATGTAGATAATAATAAAAGACTAAGAACAAATGACTCGAACCCTACTTTTCTCTGGCATTGTCGTTTGGGCCATATCAACGAGAAGCGCATATCCAAGCTCCATAGAGATGGACTTTTGGACTCATTTGATTATGAATCATTTGAGCGATGTGAATCTTGTTTGTTAGGCAAGATGACTAAAGCTCCTTTCACTGGTTATACTGAGAGGGCTGAGGATCTCTTGGGTGTTGTACATAGTGATGTATGCGGACCCATGAGTTCCATGGCTAGAGGAGGGTATTTCTACTTTGTTACATTTACTGATGATTTCAGTAGATACAGATATGTGTATCTTATGAAGTGCAAATTCGAGACCTTTGAAAAGTTCAAAGAGTTCAAGAATGAAGTAGAAAACCAGTTGGGTAAAAGGGTTAAAGCGCTCCGATCTGATCGAGGTGGCGAATACCTGAGTCATGAGTTACGTGATCATCTGAAAGAGTGTGGTATTGTATCACAGCTCACTCCACCTAGAACACCACAACATAATGGTGTGTCTGAGAGGAGAAATCGTACTCTGTTAGACATGGTATGTTCGATGATGAGTCATGCAGACTTTCCTGTTTCCTTTTGGGGTTTTGCTTTAGAGACTGCTGCAATGACATTGAATCGCGCTCCAACGAAAACAGTTCTGAAGACACCATATGAGATATGAACTGGGAAGCGTCCTAGTATGTCGTTCATTAAAATTTGGGCTGTGAGGCATACGTGAGACGTCAAATGCCTGACAAGCTGGAACCCAAATCGGATAAATGTTATCTGGTGGGATATCCTAAGGAAACGAAAGGGTATTACTTTTACCTACCGTCTGAGGGCAAAGTGTTTGTCGCGAGAACTGGTGTCTTCTTGGAGAAAGAGTTCTTATCAAGAAAGACTGAAAAGGTAGAGCTTGAAGAAGTTCATGAACCACATGTAGTGAATGAACCGGAATTGGATTCTGAGACAGGACTACAAGATGTTGTAGCTAGAGAACCTGCTCAGGGAACACAAGTCCTACGTAGATCTGGTAGACCAAGGTTTGAGCCTGAGAGATATGGATTTCTCGTGTCTCAAATAGGTAATGTGTTGCTTATGGATCATGATGATGAACCAACAACCTACCAAGAGGCTATGAATGGACCGGACTCCGACAAATGGCTTGAGGCTATGAAATCCGAAAGGGACTCCATGTATGCAAACCAAGTTTGGAACTTGCTGGAACCACCTGAAGGGGTACGACCCATAGGGTGCAAGTGGGCTTCAAGAAGAAGACCGACATGGATGGGAATGTACAGACATTCAAAGGGCGACTGGTGGCTAAGGGTTTCAAGCAAATTCATGGTATTGACTATGATGAGACCTTTTCCCCTGTTGCCATGGTAAAGTCCATTAGGATATTGCTTGCTATTGCTGCGTATTATGACTACGAGATCTGGCAGATGGATGTCAAAACGGCTTTCCTTAATGGAAACCTCCTTGAGGAAGTGTATATGACACAACCCGAGGGTTTTGTATCCCCATATGAAGCCACTAAAATATGCAAGCTGAATAAGTCCATTTATGGACTGAAACAGGCCTCTCAAAGTTGGAATCTTCGTTTTGATGAGAAAATCAAAGAGTTTGGTTTCATCAAGAATGAAGATGAGCCTTGTGTTTACAAGCGAATCAGTGGGAGCATTGTTGTCTTCCTGATATTGTATGTAGATGACATACTGTTGATTGGGAATGACATTCCTACCCTGAAAGTTGTTAAGAACAACCTAGGGAACTGCTTTTCAATGAAGGATTTGGGTGAAGCGACTTATATACTCGGTATTAAGATCTATAGAGATAGATCGAAGAAGTTGCTGGGTTTGACCCAGAGTACGTACATCGAAAAGGTGTTGAAGCGGTTCAACATGCTTGAGTCCAAGAAAAGATTTTTGCCCATGTCTCATGGTGTGAATCTCTCTAAGGACCAGTGTCCAAAGTCTTGTGAAGATAAGGACCGCATGAAGATGATTCCATATGCTTCGGCAATTGGATCAATCATGTACGCGATGTTATGTACTCGACCCGATTTCTCCTTTGCTTTGAGCATGACTAGCAGGTATCAGTCAGACCCCGGTGAGTGTCACTGGATTGCAGTCAAGAATATCCTGAAGTACTTGAGAAGGACTAAGGAAGTGTTCTTGGTGTATGGTGGAGAGGAAGAGCTCGTTGTAAGTGGTTATACGTATGCTAGCTTCCAAACTGATCGAGACGACTCCAAGTCTCAGTCAGGTTTTGTGTTTTGCCTGAATGGAGGAGCTGTGAGCTGGAAGAGTTCCAAGCAAGAGACAGTTGCAGATTCTACAACTGAGGCCGAGTATATCGCAGCAGCTAATACGGCGAAGGAGGCTGTATGGATTAGGAAATTCATCGGCGAGCTTGATGTAGTTCATAGCATTGTTGCTCCCGTAGTTCTCTACTGTGATAACAATGGTGCAATTGCACAATCTAAGGAACCTAGATCTCATCAGCGCTCCAAGCACATACTTCGGCGGTTTTATCTTATTCGTGAGATTGTCGAACGAGGAGATGTAAACATTTGCAGAGTGCCGACTGAGGAAAATATTGCGGATCCGCTGACAAAGCCTCTCGCGCAGAGAAAGCATGATGGTCATACTAGATCGATGGGTATACGATACCTAAATTATCAACTCTAGCGAGAATCTTGTGGGTTGCATGTAATCTTGTATTTTGTTGGCTGTTTGTTCATATGATGAACTGTGTACCTAATTTTACTTTTACAATTAATGGCAAATTCTTTTATTATGTTTTTCTATATGATAGTTAATTGTTAACATAATAGATACCCTTAGAATGTTCGCTTCCATGAGACATCAAGTATGTGACTTGAATGTGAGAGCCCATGATTTATTTGAAGCTTCATTCTTAAAGGTCTCTGGTGTATCATCATAGAAGCTAAGGGTGATGATGATACATGAAGGCTAGCACGTGCGTTGACTGATGACCGGTTCTCACAGGTCATGATATTGTGATATCAAGTCATCACGTGGGTACTTGTTAGTGAACAAGTTGTACTGGACAGACCCAACCTGAGATTGCTCTGTGGATTGTCATCCAATCGTGTCACGAGTAGGTCTCAATTGACAATGGTGTTGTAGTCCTTTAACATGAAGTCACAGCATTCATCAAGTGAGGAAGAGCGTGCTTTGATGCCATCTAAAGTCTTCCTTGAGAAAGGTTGATGATAAGGGTGGTTGTTGGGCATGTTACGAATCACTTGGGTGTTTGTGTGTGAGCAGATATGGGATTTGTCCTCCTGTATGATAGGAGTTGCATCCATGGGCCCCTTGATGGAACTGGACTGAGAAATGCATGGCCATGCTTGGTTGAGTCAATATGTGATATTGGACTCACCATTCTCTGGAAGTCCGTCCTGGATCAAGAAACTTGGATTGAGCTATTACGAGGGTGATACGGTCCATGCCTCTAGTTCTTTCCGGATGTAAGGGACAAAGGGACAAAGACAACGCTGATACATTGGTCATAAAGGCTTATGAGTTATAAACTCTTATTACTTGGGGAGCAATGATGCATTGCTAGATGCCGCTCATTGTTTGTGAGGTTTTTGCTTTGATACTTTCGAGATCAAGTGGGAGTCTGTTGGAGTCACCATGATGATCTGGAAGTGATCAAACATGTAATCTCACTGCCAACGCGATATGAGCCTGCAATGTCGCACATAAGAGATGTGGAGAAGTTGGTTGATTGACTGTGTTGGTAAAGGTTACCAATCACCGACCTGAATAGGGTTGTGGGTAAAGTGTTGCCTTAAAGGATCGTCGGGTTTGGCAAATGTTGCCTTGGAAGGCTGGTTAGGATTGTCGTCCGAGGGTCGATGACATTCGTCGAGAGTTGTCTTCCGATTCCCGCCGATCGGCGAGAATCATCTTTGATTCTCGCCGATCGACGAGAATCGTCGAGAATCAATATGTTGATTCTCGACGATCGATGACTTCGACATGTATCGTCGACCGCGGCTCGACGATCGACGAGTTCGTCATGTATCATCAAGTCATGCTCGACGATCGGCGAGAATCGTCGAGTATTGTACTCTGATTCTCGCCGATCGTTGGTGATACTCGTCGACTGATTCTCGCTGAACCTGATCAGTGATTCTCGCCGATTGTCGCCGATTCTCACCGAATGATACTCGCTGATTCTGAACCCTAATTTCGGGTGGTCTGCGGATAGCGGAGTTTCTAAGTCTTTTATGCCTTTGGTATAAAAGGGACACTTAGGGTTTTTGGGAAAGAACACGCTTGCTCGCGATTTTCTCCGGTAGCGAATCGAACCCGACGGAAGAGTTCCGCTCGTTCGCTCCGCCGATCCCGATTCCCGCCGCCGGAAGAGTTCCGCCGCCGTGTTCGCTCCGTCGACCACCTCTTCTCCGGCGACTGTCGCTGGTGCTGCAATCCCTGGCGCGGACCTAGCAGTCCGTGGGAAAGCAAAGGTGCGGTCTTCTCCATCCCGATCTTCCGTGTGACGGAAATACCGACGTTCTCCCGCTCATGTGGACTTCTGCAGAAACGTGGACATTATTCCACGTAGAACTCGCCGCTAGAAGGAAGAAGAAATTTGGAGCATCTTCGTTGAGTTGTGACTCAACGCCACCGAGGTATTTTTTGCCTAGTTTTTGCTAACTTCTTGATTCAACGTTCATAGCCCGATCCACATCTCTTTGAGTTTTTCTTGAATTTTATTTTTCCGCTGCGTGCACAAGCGTTGTGCCATCCTTATAGAGAAACCCAACATATTCTTGGCTAGATACCTACAATCCGTTGAGAGAATTGAGATGGAGAATCAGTTTCTGAGGTTGAAGCAAGGAGTCAGTATCGTGGATGAGTACCTCCACGAATTCACACGGTTGGGTCGTTACGTTACCCCTATGCTTGGCGATGAGGAGCATAAGACCAACCAGTTCTTTGAGGGTCTGCGTGATGACCTTGAGGGAACTACTTGCTGGGCTTGTGATGCAAGGTTTCCTAACCTTGGTTAGTTCGGCCCGATCAATGGAAAGAGATCTGAAGAGAATCCAAGGGCGCAAAGACTTGGGTGTGCAGAAGACAGAGTTCAAGGTGCCGAACTCCTCGAAGTCTAAGTTCCATAAGTGGAACAAGAATGCTAGGACTTCGAGTCCAGCCCCTTCTTCTGGTGGGTTTGGGGAAACCACATGCCGAGCTAAAGGTGCTTGCTACAACTGTGGAAAGCTGGGACATTTTGCCCGAGAGTGTTGGAGTGGATGTCCAAAATCCGAGAGGAAGCCTGAAGCAACTTACGAGGAAAAAGGGAAGGCGATGGAGTCAATCGCATCCCACTATGCTCTAGCTCAGCCTAGAGTGTGCAATCTTGGCCTTCAGGAGGCCATAAAGAAGACCGACGTGGTGACAGGTATGAGTTAATTCAAAGCAGATTAACTTTATATATTTGTTACCCTTTTACGCATTAGCTTATGACTGCTTGTGCTAGGCTTTGTTTTGATTTTCAATTATCCAGTGAGAGCACTATTCGATATGGGAGCTTCACATTCTTTTTTGTCCGAAAGATTTATATCGTGCATCGGAGTACCTTCCTCGATGGTAAGGGACAAATGGGATGTGCTGTTGCCTAATGGGTATTTAATGCGCGCAGATAGAGTTTGTTGCGTAAAGATACGGATCGGGAGTCAAATGTTTGACTTGCGAGCGTCGCTACTACCAATAGTGGAGTTCGACATGATCTTTGGGATGGACTGGCTCTCGGAGCAGCAGACATACATTGATTGCAACCACAAGGAGGTCAAATTGGGAACTGATCGTGAGACGACATTTGCGGGCATGAAAGGGTCGAGGAAGACTTTGATGTCTGCTCTCCAGGTGGTTAAGGCAGTTCGTGCTGGTGCAGAGCTGTTTTTCACATTAGTGGAGGCTTCAAATCCTAAGCCTAGTATGGACAGTATCCCAGTTGTATCTGAGTATCCTGACGTGTTCCTTGACGATCTCCCTAGAGCTCCACCTCAGCGAGAGATCGACTTCACCATCGAGCTGGTGCCAGGTGCCAAACCCATGTTACGCTCTCCGTATCGGTTAGCGCCTAAGGAGATGACAGAATTGAAAGTACAGCTTCAAGAGCTGTTAGAGCAAGGTTATCTGCGTCCAAGTTCGTCGCCTTAGAGCACGCCGATCCTCTTTGTTAAGAAGAAGGACGGAATTTTACGACTTTGTATCGATTACCGAGAGTTGAATAAGCTAACAGAGAAGAATAAGTATCTGATACCAAGGATTGCTGATCTGTTCGACTAGCTGGTGGGGTCGACTGTGTACTCAAAATTGGATCTGAAATCCGGATACTATCAGCTGTGGATAAGGGAAAGTGACATCCCCAAGACAGCTTTCAGCACATGGTATGGGCATTATGAGTTCACCATCATGCCATTTGGGCTGACTAATACACCAAACGTGTTTATGGATTTGATGAACATAACGTTCAGAGAGTACCTGGACCACTTCGTGATAGTCTTTATCGATGATATATTGGTGTACTCATAGTGTGAGGAGGATCATTTCAAGCATATGCATATGGTGTTGGAGATATTGAGGAGGAATCAACTTTATGCCAAATTATCCAAATTCGAATTCTGGTTATCCTCGGTAGCATTCCTTGGTCATATAGTTAGTGGAGAAGGGATTGCGGTAGATCCGGCGAAGATAGTTGCGATACGAGAGTGGCTTGTGTTATCTATAGTGGTAGAAGTTCAGAGTTTCCTTGGACTTTCCGGCTACAAGCGCTTCGTGAGAACTTCTCGCGGATAGCGTTACCACTCACGACTTTGACGAGGAAAGATCAAAAGTTTGTGTGGTCACTGGAGTGCGTGCAAGCTTTCGAAGAACTGAAAAGTCGGTTGACCACGATGACTATTCTATGTTCGCCGAGTGGGACCGAAGGATTTGAGATTTACAGTGATGCTTCGGGCAGTGGCTTAGGTTGTGTTCTACTACAACATGAGAGTGTAATAGCTTATGGCTCACGTCAGCTGAAGGTGTACGAGAGGAATTATCCGGTCCATGACTTCGAGTTAGAGGCCGTGATATTTGCTCTGAAGCTGTGGATGCATTACCTGTACGGTGTGAAGGTCGATATCTTTACCGATCACAAGAGCCTGAAGTACTTGTTGGATCAAAAGGACCTAAACATGCATCAGCGGAGGTGGATGGAGTTACTGGGTGACTACACATTCAAGATACATTATGTGCCTGAGAAAGGCAATGCGTTGGCGGATGCGTTGAGTCTCAGGGCCCTCGCGCAGGCCAACTGGTTGTCGGTTCATGACGAATGTTTGATTCGGGATTTGGAGGCATTAGAGATCTCTTTTGTTGACAAGCAGACGAGTGCCAATGCACAATTGAACTGGACAGAGGTGAAGTATGACCTTGCTGATAGGATTCAGTAGGCTCTGGATTTGGATAGAAACATGAAGCAGACCATGGATGAGGCTTTGGATGGGTCAAATTCCCAATTTGGTGTTGTTGATGGACTGTTATGGAGGGATAGTCGTCTATGCGTCCCAAATATGTGTAAACTGCGGGAGGAATTGATGTACGAGGCTCATCATACCAAGTACTCGATTCACCCAGGGAGCACGAAAATGTATTGTGATATGAAAAAGTTGTTCTGGTGGCCAGGACTTAAGAAGGAAGTGGCACTTTATGTGGAGAAGTGTCGAACGTGCGCCTTGGTGAAGGCGGACTACCATAAGCCTGGAGGTTTCTTGAAGTTCTTACATATCCCGGAGTGGAAGTTCGATGATATTTCAATGGATTTTGTGCATAGGTTGCCAAGGTCGCAGAAGGGAAATGACGCCATCTGGGTGATCATAGATCGATTGACAAAAGTTTTGCACTTCATTCCGAATATGAAGGATGATTCGGTGGATAAGCTAGCAAAACTCTATGTAGATAACATTGTTCGACTGCATGGTGTGCCCCGCAGCATCGTGAGTGACCGAGATGGGCGCTTCACGTCCAATGACTGGAGGTTGGTGCAACAAATGGTGAGAATCAAGCTGAGTTTTAGCACGACCTTTCATCCGCAGATGAATGGTGAGACCGAGAGGGTCAACAGGACGATGGAGGATATGCTTCGCATGTGCTTCTTGAATTTTAGTAAGCAGTGGGAAGATCACCTGTACATGGTGGTGTTTGCTTATAACAATAGCTATCAAACGAGTATTCAAATGACGCCCTTCGAGGCCCTTTACGGCAGAAAATGTCGCACGTCGTTGTCATGGTTGGAGACGGGTGAGTCGAAGCTGTTCAAACGACAAGAAGTGGAAGGCGCCACTTTGTTGGTACAAACAATATGATAACGATTGCTGATCGCTCAGGACAGGCAGGCTAAATACTATAATGCCAAGCATCAAAACATTGAGTTTGCTGTTGGTGACTGGTTATATTTGAAAATTAAGACGTTCAAGGGTGTCTCACGGGTACGGCGCTTGAAGAAGTTGAGTACGAGGTACCTTGGACCGTTTGAGATTCTAGAGCGAATTGGTGAAGCGGCTTATTGACTAAAGTTATCAGTGGAACTGAGAGGGCTACACGACGTATTCCACATATCGGTATTGTGGAAGGCAGTGCATGTGCCTTCACAAGTGATTGCTGTCGATCATGTACCTGTTGATAGTGGGTTGACGACGAAGGTCAAGCCCGTTCGCCTTTAGGACTCTGAAGTCAAGCGACTTTGTAACAAAGACATTAGGATGGTC
The DNA here is from genome assembly GCA_039583875.1 of Platanthera guangdongensis. Taxonomy (NCBI): domain Eukaryota; kingdom Viridiplantae; phylum Streptophyta; class Magnoliopsida; order Asparagales; family Orchidaceae; genus Platanthera; species Platanthera guangdongensis. The sequence goes on from CM077157.1 coordinate 76,819,721, forward strand.
AAAGTCCGATGAGACGACTGCGGTCGTGTGGAGCTTTTGTGGGATCGAGAGCAGACCATGCTTGAGGAGTATCCCGAGCTCTTCTACTCAGGTACCGTTTAAGTTTGAGTACTTTCTATTGTAACGCCCCCGATTTTTCGGCAAATGTTTTAATCCTTGTTTGGCGTTACGTTGGCACATTTCCGGTTCGTGCCGTTGTGACAGTATCTCGTTAGGTGTTCTTAGTGCTCGTAGCCTGTTTGCAGTGTTTCCCAGCTAGCCGGAGTCTGTTTTGGAGACTCGGCTGAGCCTCTCAGGGAATGCTTGTGCTTTGGTTCGGGAGGTGTTAGCCCGAGTGTTTGGTCGTCGGATGTTGTTTTCGACTTCGCCGTTGTTTTCGTAGTTTGAGTGTTTGGCTACGGTGCGAGTTTTGTCGAAGTCCGAGATCGTTTGTTTTTGCATCGTTTCGACGTTTGCTGGTTAGCTAGTAGTAGTTGCTTTTCTGTGCACGACTTTATGTGGCCAAGCTTGGTGAGGCTTGTGCCTTGTCCTAGACTAAGGTTTGAGTTAGCTAATTTCATGTAAGTATATATATACTTGTGTGTTTGTGACTGCTTGGGTGCGGATAGCCAGTTTATATAACCGTTTATATATATACTTACGCATTTAGTTTGGTGAGTGATTTAGGCATGCCGGTGTATAAATACGTATACGTGCGTGCGAAGCTGTATAAGATTATATATGTGCTGTTTGTGTAGGTTTATATATATATTAGTATTGATATATATATATTAGTATTGATAAATATATATATATATTAGTATTGATAATAGTGGGCTGGTTATGTTAGTGTATGCATGTTAGTGCCCTATTATTATTAAGTATGCATATAAATGTTAATCTATGCATATAGTGGCTGTTTGTTAAATAGGTATATATAAGGTTTGTCATTAGGTTTAGGTATTTCTTCCCCCAACCCGACGGCCCAGTTCTTGCGGAACGAGCGAAGGGGCGATCACAAGGAAGAGCACCGATCGCCGGTTTCCTTGCCCAGTTGAGTTTGAAATTCCTGTTTGAGGCCGGATCTGAGGTACTCTAGGCAAGACCTTCCTTCCGAGGTAAACGTTTTGAGAGTTCACCATTTTTTTTCGAAGTAGAGAGCTGCAGATTCCTTGCTTTGATCACCCAGTTTTTTTCAGTTTTCTTACGAATTATTGTTTGCGGCCGATCGGTTTGGGAAGAGTTTTGCTGGCCGAAATTCTTCAAAAAAAAGCTAGGCAAGTGTGCCCTTCGCCCTTGCCAAAGAAATTCTAGGTTGTGTTCTTGATTTGCTTAAATTCTGAACTAGCTCTGTAAGGATTTAGTTATTCCAAAATTTGTGCAAAATTTCTTGTTCAAGATCCCTTGTTTGCTAAAGTTGCGGCCGGAATGAATTTTAGAGTTGTTCCCTTTTTGTTTGGGTTGGATCAGATTTTGTTGTTGTTCTTTTGTCTATATATACATATGATTTATATACAAATGCTGTTTTGATGTTCAACCACCGAGTTCCCTATGGTTTTAGACTTGTTCTTGTTAAGAATGGCATGGGCATGTGATGTTTCCAGAGAATGTTTACTTGGAGGAGTGCGGCTCTAGGTGATAGTGTAAAGTGCATTTTTTCCCGTTGCGGTTCAAGCACCGAGTGCTCCATGTTTTAGCCTTGTTCATTTCAAGATTTATGTTTTAGCCTGCTGTTTTCCTTGAGTGCAAAACGTGACCAGCTCGTTTTAGTATCCAATTCCTTGCACATGTTTGGTATCAAACTAATTGGTTATATTTGGTATCAAACTGATTTTGTAACATTTTTGGTATTTGAGTTTAAGCGTATTTTCACATTTTAAATGTGTGTTTAGTTAACCAGCGTCGTCAACTGTTAGGTAGCTAAGCCTCTTAGGTGGGTTGCTCTAGAGTGTTTAGGGTTCAGTGTGACTTCTTGGTGGTTCATGGAACCACTAATAAGGGTTTTTCCGAGTCACTTGGTGCTGGAGTAAGATGTGATTTCGAGGTGGGTTGGACCGATGCCGCCACCCTTATTTTACTTCTTGTATTATTAAGACAATATGGGTTGTTTGTGTTGGGTACATTGGTTTAAATGTACCTGATTTGAAGAAGCCTCACCCAACTCAATGATATACATCAAAATGTATTTGATGTGTTTTTGAGTTACTTGTGCAGGTTAAGTATTTGCAGGACTGAAGCAAAAATTTCTAAGTCCATGTGTCGACACCTAGAAGGAAAGTGTCGACACTTAAGAAGACTTGTGTCGACACCCAGACAAGCAGTGTCGACACTTGGAGTCATTGTGTCGACACCTGGGATGCAGAGTCGACACCAGACACAAAGTGTCGACACAAGGAGCTGTGTCGACACTCAATGAAGAAAGTACAGTAAAGCATTGTCGACACTTAACAGCAGTGTCGACACCCAGTGAAGCTGTGTCTACATCAGAAAGTGTCGACACTTGGAGCTGTATTGACACTCAGCAAAAGTCTGCAGAGACTAAGTACAAGTGTCGACACCCAGCACAATGTGTCGACACTTAGCAGAAGAGTCAGCACATGAAGTAAGTGTCGACACCAAGAACAATGTGTCGACACTCAACAGAAGAGTCAACACTGGAAGTAAGTGTCGACACCCAGAATAATGTGTCGACACTTAGCTGAAGACTCAACACTTGAAGAAAGTGTCGACACCTGGAGCTGTGTCGACACTTAGCAAAGAACAGCAAGATCAACAAAATATTCTAAGTACAAGTGTCGACACTAAGGGAATGTGTCGACACTCAGCTGAAGTCTCAACAGAAGAATCAAGTGTCGACACCCAAAGCAATGTGTCGACACTCATCATGAATCAACATGAAGATGTGTCGACACCAAGAAGCAGTGTCGACACTTAACAGATTCAACACAAAAAGATGTGTCGACACAAAGGAGATGTGTCGACACTTAGAAGAATTCAGCAAAAGATAGAAGATCAAGTACTTGTGTCGACACTCAATTTCAGTGTCGACACTTGAAGAAGAATCTGTGTCGAGACATAGTATCTACAACACAAGGAGTTGTGTCGACACCTTATAGACTTGTGTCGACACTTACACAACTTGTGTCGACACTTGGTCTATAAGTGTCGACACTTAAAGACAGAAAGTCTCGACACTTTCAGACAGTTAGAGAACTTTCAAGAACTGACTGGATGACTTGACAGCTACCGTTCCAGCCGGTCTACAGCACCTGTCAGAGATGTTAGAAGACAGTTATGAACCGGACCAGCCGGTTACCATGAAGAAGGCCTATAAATAGGCTCATATAGTTTACAGTTGTTGTTGTTGTTGTTGAAGTAGTTGTTGAAGTAATTCAACAAGTGGTTCACAGAGTTGTTTGATCAAGCATCAAATCAAGAAGATCTAGCTGTCCAAGTGCAGATCTAAGAAGTTGGAGAGAGAGGGATCCATCCAAGAAATCAGCCATTGGAACTAGGCTGAGAAGAAGGATTCAGATTCATTCTGGATCTTAAGAAGCAGAGGTCAAGGATCAACTGCAGAAGGAATCAGTCTTATTCAGTTCTACTTTCAAGAAGCTTTGAAGAAAGCTAAGTCAGATTGAATCCAGCTGAGTTCTTCCAAGAACTCATCAAGAAACTCACAACTCCCCTCTCTTGTCTTTGGGTTGTTGAGTTAATATTTGTAAAATCATTTTTATCTTGCAGGATCCTTTGGATCTGAGTGATTGTAAGCCTGTATTTATAAAGGCTGAGTGTAGGGCTTGAGAGCCTGAGTGTAGGAGATTGAAATCTCTGAGTGTAGGCCTTGTTGGCTGAGTGTAGGCCTTGTTGGCTGAGTGTAGGCCTTTGTGGCTGAGTGTAGGCTTTGTGAAAAGCTGAGTTGTAGGGCATTGGGCCTGAGGTGTAGGAACCAGTTTGGGTTCTGAGACAGTGGTGAAGTTTGGCCGAATCTAGTACACTGCTAGATAGGCGAAAGGGGAAAGAGGATGTACCCAAAGCTTGGGGAACCACTATAAATCTCTGTGTCTGCTGTGATTGTGATTTGCTGTGTATGTTGTGTGTTTGCTGTGATAAAATAGTTAGAATTCTGTGAACTTAACTGATTGCTGCCATTAAAGTTTAAAAAGAAGTAGGTCACCTATTCACCCCCCCTCTAGGTGTTTAGGTACTATATCTTTCAAGTGGTATCAGAGCCAGGTTCCTTAAAAAGGACTAACAGTGTAAGGAGATCCTGATTGGCAGATTCAGTGTAAGGTAAATTACAGATTCAAGAAAATCAAGAACCATGGGTTCCTCTGAGAATCACAAGGAATTGGGTTCCATGAAATTACCTCTATGCAGGAAAGAGATATTTGGGATGTAGAAGGAAAGGTAAGGCTGTTTATGGAAGCCTCAGACTCTAGAATCTACATCACAGTTAAGGAAGAGCCTTATGTGCCCATGAAGATATCAGTTTTGGATGCAAATCAGAGAACTCCAAAGGATTTCTCTGAAATGACTAAGGATGAGATTGTCCTAGCCACCATGGACAAGTGGGCACAAAACATTATAGTGAGTGCCATAGATGATGCAACATTTCAGAATCTTATACACTATAAGACAGCCAAAGAGATGTGGGACACTCTTATTGTGTATATGGAAGGTTCTGAAGAAGTTAGACAAGATAGAAAATCCTTGCTAAATCAAGAGTATGAGAGTTTTAGACAAGGAAAGGGTGATAGCATAACTGAGTGCTATAAGAAGTTCTACAGAATAGTGAATGAACTCATGTCTTATGGAAGAGAGTTCAGCAATTATGAACTAAATGACAAGTTCCTAAGGTCCCTAACTAAAGATTGGGACACAAAGATTTGTGCCATTAGAGAAATGGCTAAGTTGGGAGAAATTCCTCCACCTACACTATTTGGCAAGTTATTGTCTAATGAAATGCAGTTGACAGTGAGGAAAGAGGAGGAGAAATCAACAAGAACTGAACACAAGTAAAGAACAGTAGCTTTCAAGACAGAAGCCTCCAGAAAGTGCAGGAATAAGTCATCAACTCCACCTCCAAAGGTAGTTGAATCAGAGTCAGATGAGTCAGTCAGCACAAAATCTGAAAGCAGTGAAAGTGATGAAGACTTTGCTGCCTTCACTAGACATTTTCAGAAATTCTTGAAGAAGAAACAGTGGAGGTCAAGGCCTTCTACTTGAAAAGGAAAAGAAGATTTTTATCAGGATAAAAAGGCTTCAAAGAAGGACAGGAAGAGGACTAAATCTAGCAAGGCAATTGTTTCTAAAATAGTGTGTTATTGCTGCAATAGACAAAGTCATGTTGTTGCAGATTGTCCTGAAAAGAGAAAGGAGTCTAGTGATAAGAAGAAGACTCATTTCAAAGGCAAGAAAGAGAAGTCTTTTGTTGCCAAGAAAGAGAAGACTCTATCAGATATCTCTTCTTCAGAAACTGAGTCTGATGCAGAGGCATACATAGGGCTGTTTGCTGAAGAGGAAGAAGAAGATTTCGTGCAGATTTTGGAGTCTATATATGAACAAGAAGACAGTCAATGTCAAGGGCTAATGGCATTGACAGAAGGAGACAAAATCCTGGAACAGCCAGGACCCAGTAAGGTACAATGTTCAACTCTAAGTTCAGTTTCTTGTTCTAGTACAGAATCAGATTCATCATCATCTAGTGATGAGAGTGTCTCTGAGTCTGCGGAAGATATTCATCAGCTTATAGATGAATATCAAGTGCTGTTGCAAGCCTATAAGAAGAGCAAGTCCCTTGCCAAAAGACAGGCAAAGGAAATTGCTGATCTAAAAGCTGCTGTAACAGATTCTGAGAAGCTATTTGATCAAAAGCTTAATGAGATAGCCATTCTGAAACACATAACAGTGATTCAGATGGGGATTATCACCTTTAAGAATGATCAAATCAAGAGTCTAGAGATCAATCTTCAGAAAGAGAGAGAGCTTGTTGCTAGGTTTACTAAACCTAAGTCAGTGTTACCCATAATTGATGAATTTGTTCATCACAAGGGTAAAGCTGGACTGGGCTTTACTAGACCTGCAAGGACTGAGCAGTCCAAGTCCAAGTCCAAGGGCAAAGCCTCAACAATCAACAAGTCTGCTGTAGATAAGACAGCAAAGACAGTACCTAAGCAAAGGTACAACAAGTTTGAATGTTGGTGCTGTGACAAAGTTGGCCACTTTGCTATGGACTGTTGGCACAATGCTAGTGCCAAAGTGAGTACCAAACTACCTGTTGGAAAGCCAATAGGTAGCTTTGTCAAGTTGCAAACTAACAAGTACCAAGGACCCAAGAATTCTTTGGGTTCTAAGGTTCATTAATCTGTTTTGCAGGTAAGTCCAAGTGGCCATACCCCAACATGGTACTTGGACAGTGGATGTTCCAGACATATGACTGGAACTAGATGATTACTAAGGGACTACATTCCAATCAAAGATGGTCCAAAAGTAACCTTTGGTGGTTCTGAAAAAGGAATCATCAAAGGGTTTGGTAACATTTCTAGCAACTTAGTTACCATTACTCAAGTGACTTATGTTAAAGGGTTGAAACACAACCTAATAAATATAAGTCAATAAAGTGATGTAGGGTATGACATCTCATTTGTTAAAAATGGTTGTCATATCAAGAGGTCAAGTGATCAAGAGATCATTTTTACTGGTTATAGGAAAAGGAATGTCTATTGCTTAGACATTATGATTGAGAACAGTGGTTCTCCAGTGTGTCTTGTAGCTGATGAGACAGTCTCTCATTGTGTGAAATGGCACAAGAGGCTTGCCCATCTTAACTACAAGACTATTGGCAAACCCTTTAGCAAAGAGTTAGTGAGGAATGGTCCTCAAGTTAAGTGTGTTAAAGATGGTGTTTGCTCAGCTTGTCAAAAGGGCAAGCAGACTAAATCCATCTTTAGAAGCATAGAAAGCAAAGATGCTGTGAGGTGTTTATACCTCTTGCATTTGGATCTCTTTGGTCCAATGCCAGTTCATAGCTTAGGTAGGAAGGTCTATACCCTTGTTGTTGTAGATGACTACTCAAGGTTTTCCTGGGTGTTCTTCTTAAGACAGAAATCTGAAACACCTAGTGTCTTCCATAACTTTGTCAAGCAAATTCAGAATGAACTAGACAGTACAGTAGTAAAAATTAGAAGTGACCATGGTACTGAATTTCAGTCTGATAGCATGACAAAACTATGTGAAGACTTTGGGATATTTCAAGAATTCTCTTCACCTAGAACACCTCAACAAAATGGCATTGCTGAGAGGAAGAATAGAACCTTGATATAGGCTGGTAGGACCCTATTAAGTGATACATCACTGCCAGAGTATTTCTGGGCTGAAGCAGTTAACACTGCATGCCATGTTATAAATAGGGCTACCATCAATAAAGGGCTCAACAAGACCCCCTATGAAGTTGTGAAAGGCAGAAAACCAAACCTATCCTATTTCAGGATCTTTGGTTGCAAATGCTTCATACTTAACAATGAGAAGTCTTACTTGACTAAGTTTGCTGCCAAGTCCCAAGAGGGAATTTTTGTTGGGTACAGCAATAACAGTAAGGCTTATAGAGTCTACAACTTGACTACACAAGTTGTAGAAGAATCTGTGCATGTAGCTTTTGATAAGACTAAACTTATTAACAATGAGTTGTCTAGTACTGTATGCAGCCCCACAGGTTTAACAAAGAAAATGGACAAGCTTACTATAGAAGAAGTACCTGCTGCAAGACAGCAAGTAGAGGACAGTAGCTGTTGTCCCGGGGGAGAACTACATGTGCCAATTGCAGAAGAAGTACAAGGAGTACAACATGATGGAGATGCTGAAGAGGTTCAACCAGAAGTTAGGATGCCTCCAGCCAACAGGCATCTTAGAGATCATCCAGTAGAGCAGATTATTGGAGATCCAAGACAAGGAGTACAAACCAGGAGCAGATACATGAATGCAACAATCTACTCCAGTTTTCTATCTTAAGTTGAACCTAAGAAGTTTGAAGAAGCCATACTAGATCCACAATGGACTGAAGCAATGCAAGAAGAGCTTAATCAGTTCAAGAGGCGCAAGGTCTGGGAACTTGTACCTAAACCTAAAGACCACAATATAATAGGGACCAAGTGGATCTACAGGAATAAGATGGATGAACAAGGGGTCATCATTAAGAATAAAGCAAGATTGGTTGCTAAAGGATATAGGCAAGAAGAAGGTATTGACTTTGATCAAACCTTTGCTCCAGTAGCCAGACTGGAAGCCATAAGGATGTTCTTGGACTATGCAACCTATCAAGGATTCAAGGTTTACCAAATGGATGTCAAGTCAACATTCCTAAATGATAATCTTAAGGAAGAAGTCTATGTGGAACAGCCTTCAGGTTTTGTTGATCCAACTTTACCTCATCATGTCTATAGACTTAGGAAAGCTTTATATGGGTTAAAGCAAGCCCCTAGGGCTTGGTATGAAACCCTATCTAGTTTCCTCATTGAGAACAAGTTCTCAAGGGGGAAAATAGATAAGACTCTATTCCTTAGGGAATCTAGAGGCAAAGTTATACTAGTCCAAATATATGTAGATGACATTATATTTGGGTCTACTGAAAGCAGCCTTTGCAAAAAGTTTGCAAAACTTATGCAAGGTCAATTTGAAATGAGTAGTATGGGAGAGCTGAAGTTTTTCTTGGGTCTCCAAGTTAAACAGACTGAAAGTGGTTAATCCATATGTCAGTCCAAGTTCACCGTAGAACTCATAAGGAAGTATGGTATGGATTCATCCAGTACCATGAAGACTCCAATGGGGTCAAGTATGTCTCTTAGCAAGGATGATGCAGGGAAACCTGTGGATGAAACCTTGTATAGAGGGATAGTTGGCTCCCTATTATACTTGACTGCTAGTAGACCAGATATCATGTATGCTACATGTGTCTGTGCAAGGTATCAAGCCTGCCCTAAAGAGTCTAATTTGACTGCAGTCAAGAGAATATTGAGATATCTAAAGGGCACTCCCTATCTAGGCCTCTGGTACCCTAGGAATGGAGATTTTGATCTAACATGTTATTCAGATGCAGACTTTGCAGGATGCAAAGAAGATAGAAAAAGCACTACTAGAACCTGTCAATTCCTAGGTGGGAGACTAATTTCATGGAGTAGCAAAAAGCAAACCAGTATGGCTATCTCCACAGCAGAGTCAGAGTATGTGGCTGCAGGAAGTTGCTGTGCTCAACTTCTGTGTATACAACATCAGCTAGAGGACTATGGATTTCAGGTAAGTAGAACTCCACTCTTCTGTGATTCTACAAGTGTTATTTCAATAGCTAATAATCCTGTATCCTATAGTAGAACAAAACATATTGAAATTAAATATCATTTTCTTAGGGATCATGTAGAAAGATAAGATATTTTATTAGAATATGTTAAAACTGATAATCAAATAGCTGATATGTATACTAAGCCCTTAGAAGAAGCTAAGTTCAATAGATTTAAAATTGAACTAGGTATTATAAACTTAGAGTAAGTTTACAGAATTGAAATTGGTTAAGTCAAAAGGTGTCGACACATAGACAAGTCTATGTCGACACAGAATTGTGGTGTCGACATTTCAGGAAATAGGTGTCGACACATCTAGGAAGTTGGTGTCGACACTTCAGCATATTAGTGTCGACACATGCCAAGTAGGTGTCGACACATCCAAAGTGGTGTCGACACTTAGTATTTACTCAGAATTTTCTAAGTAAAGTCTCGACAATGTGTCGAGTTATGTTGTGTCGACACATAACCAAGTGTCGACACATAAAATCTGTTGACTAAACTTGTGTCGACACATCTGTGTCGAGACATTATAAGTCAGTGTCGACACTTATTGCCGGTGTCGACACATTTTAAGTTAGCTGTCCCGCCTGTTCATCTTCAAAATCAGAAAGATATAAATAGGGTTTTGTCTTTGTTTGTCGACACGCTTTCAAAGTTTCGAGACCAAACTTCTGTGTCGACACCACTCTTCTCTCAAGACAAATTCTACAAACCCTAATGGCGCCTAAGCTAGAGGAGAATGTCAATGAAGGATATGAGCTGGTGCGCGGCGCTTTCGAAGATGCTGATCAAGAAATCAAGTCTGTCGTAACCCTAGTAACCGATTCTGGGTTAGAATATTTAGTTTCTGAATCTACAAAGATATGGAAGAAAGAGGTACTCGAATTCCTCAATGGAGCCAAGGTGGATGAATCTGGATACAAAATCAAATCCAGAGTTCATGGAGCAAAGGTTAAGGTATCCCCTAAAAGTCTGAGGAAAATTCTCCAGCTACCAAGGACTCAAGAAGAAGATGAGGTTACAACTTCAAAGACCAGGGAAGCTCTAACCTGGTGTGGCCTAGACTCTAAGATGAAGATTGGTTCTGTCTTCAACAGAAAAGGCATGAACAATCAAGGCAAATTCATGTCTGAGATTGTTGGAAAAGTACTACTCAGTAAGCCAGGAGGGCATGACAGAGTGTCTGCCTCTATGTTTAGTATAATGACAAGGATTATCTTCTCTCTAAGCACTGACTGGTCTATGATAGTCTTTGAGAAGATTAAGGAAAGCTTGAAGAATCCCAACCTGGGCAGAATTATAAGTCTATACCTAGCTGGTGCCATACCAGAGGTAATGCAACAAGCTGCAGGAAGCAAGATAAATCATATGAGAAGGATGGATCTGAGGATCTTTTCTAGATGGGACAGGGTGTTGTCAAAGGAACTGCCAACCCCTGAGAAGAAAGTTTCTGAGAAAGAGATTCCTCCCAAGCAGAAAAGGAAGACTGCTCCAGTGGCACAGGAGTCCACTAGTAGTTCTGACAGTGAAGAACAAGTTGTCTTCACTCCAGATGAGCATGAGGAAGAGCCTACAATAAAGTCTCCTGCTCCTCAGGATAATGCTGAGATCCAGGGGGAGCTACCTCAAGCTAGCCCCATCCACAAGGATCACAGCCAGAGGGAGCTTCCAGTTGTAACTGAACCCACTACACTGGAAAGTGAGCAAGCAACCACCATTATACTAGAGGTAATCACTGAACTAAACACTTTAGATTTTTCTATGGAAGATACTGATTTGTCTGATGATCATCAGCAAACTCAGCTGAATAGTCAAGTTCCAGATACTGTTATAGATGACACATCTGTTGTTGCTCAAGATGTTCCTGATTCAGTTGTTGAAGAACCTAGAATTTCTCCTGCACAGTCTCCACAAGAATACACCATGGAAGATTTATTTTTAAATCTGGTTCGACATGACTTTGACATGGACAAGGCTGCTGCTGAAGAAGAGAATGCTTCACCTGAGGGGGAGCAAGTGCAAGTTCATGAAGAGCCTGTGAGGCAAGAAATTGAGAAGGCACCTGATGTGCAACCTGAGAAGCCTCCTAGCCCTAAGGAGAGGGTGGATATAGCCAGCACATCTGCCTCTGAAGATGAGGAGACTGCTAGGGCAAAGAAGAAGAAACATTATGTATTCAAGAGAAGAAGTCAAAGTTATAAGAAGGCCCTACAATCTATTGCACCACAGCCTATAATTCAACAAACACCATCAGTTGATTATAGTGCACTGATGGTGGCAATGCAAATCAAGTTGGATGAGCAAAGACAGGCGATAGAGAAATATGTAGATGAAGGGCAAAAATCGCTCCAATTTGATCTGGCCCAGGATATAAAATAAATCAGGTTTGAGATGAATCTCAACAAGAAGGAGATGACTGACTGCTTCCATAAGGGTGGAAATGCAGTGGTGTACTTGGCAACACACCAGGAAAAGATCAAAGAACAAGTGGATGACATAGCATTGAAGCAAGGATATGTTCTGGAAAATCAGCTAAGAATGAATGACAACCTTACTGAATCCCACAATGCAATAGTCACAGAACTAAAGAATCTGGCTGCAGGGCAGACTCCAGCTATAGCAAAGGTAGATTTTGACAAAGTATTCCAGGAAGAACTCACTGCTGTTAAGACTGCAATTCAAGAATCTCAGAAGATCATCTCTGAAAAACTCCAAAGGTTAAGACCTTTCTACAAGGATGAAGTTAATTATCTCAATGCTCAAGTGAGATTTCAAAAGGATGACTTAAGGGATCATATTGAAAGAGAAGTCATAAAGGGGGAGAGTGTTAGTCAAGCCAAGATCTGATCATGCCACTTGGATATCAAATTCTATCAGAGCTACACTGGGTTATCCTCCTCTTTGTGATGATGACAATGTGGCAGAATCTGGAATTCACCCTGCATATCTAGGAGGAGAGCAACCTGAAGTGGCTCAATTCATATACCCTCCTCCAGATTTTGACATGATACATGCTGATGTACAGTCTATGTACAGCCCACCTGGGGGCAAGGACAATATTATAATTGAAAAGGTTGTTCAGCCTGTCTCTGAAGCTTTACAGGAAGCCATCTTAAAGGAGCAAGCTGAAGAGGAAACCAGATTATCTAAGAAGAGGTTTAGGGAACAAGTAGAGCAAAGACCAGATTTTGAGCAATGGAGCCCTACCTATAGAAACATTATATTAACTGCCTGGAAAGCTGCCAGGATAACATTCAAGACAGGAACAAATGGTTCTCTGAGGCTGAATGGAGAAAACATGAAACCAGACAAGAGGCAATTGTCCAATACAGAAGGAAGGCAAAGATGGAAAAGCTACCTCCTATTGCCCAGGAGCCTAGCAAGTACTTTCCTAAGCCATACCATTATTTTGAAAGACAGAAGATCAAAGCTGAAGAGCTTAAGAAGAAAGATCTGAAAGGCAAGAAGCCTGCTGATGCTGAAACTGTTGTTGCTCCTGTCCAAGCTAAAGTTCAAGCTAGCAAAGGCATAGTGATTAAGGAGCCAGAACAAAAATAGATTTAGAATTTTCTTGAAGTTTATTTTGTAATCTTTTGGATGTAAAACATTTAGTGAACTTCTGAAAATGTATAAGACAGATATTAGAACAATATATGATTAATATATTTCATGTTTTTTCTGTGAATATGTCTATGTCTATTTCTTATTTGTTCTGTAATGATGTATTTGTATACATGTGAAATTGATACATGTTTAAGTTTACCCTGCTGTACATTATCCTGCTTTACATCATTTTGTAATTTTAATTATGAATGGTGTATATCAATGACTAAGGGTTATGACTTCTCCAAATAGGGGGAGATTGTTGGGTACATCAGTTTAAATGTACCTGATTTGAAGAAGCCTCACCCAACTCAATGATATACATCAAAATGTATTTGATGTGTTTTTGAGTTACTTGTGCAGGTTAAATATTTGCAGGACTGAAGCAAAAATTTCTAAGTCCATGTGTCGACACCTAGAAGGAAAGTGTCGACACTTAAGAAGACTTGTGTCGACACCCAGACAAGAAGTGTCGACACTTGAAGTCATTGTGTCGACACCTGGGATGCAGAGTCGACACCAGACACAAAGTGTCGACACAAGGAGCTGTGTCGACACTCAATGAAGAAAGTACAGTAAAGCAGTGTCGACACTTAACAGCAGTGTCGACACCCAGTGAAGCTGTGTCTACATCAGAAAGTGTCGACACTTGGAGCTGTGTTGACACTCAGCAAAAGTCTGCAGAGGCTAATTATAAGTGTCGACACCCAGCACAATGTGTCGACACTTAGCAGAAGAGTCAGCACTTGAAGTAAGTGTCGACACCAAGAACAATGTGTCGACACTCAACAGAAGAGTCAACACTGGAAGTAAGTGTCGACACCCAGAACAATGTGTCGACACTTAGCTGAAGACTCAACACTTGAAGAAAGTGTCGACACATGGAGTTGTGTCGACACTTAGCAAAGAACAGCAAGATCAACAAAATATTCTAAGTACAAGTGTCGACACTAAGGGAATGTGTCGACACTCAGCTGAAGTCTCAACAGAAGAATCAAGTGTCGACATCCAAAGCAATGTGTCGACACTCATCAAGAATCAACATGAAGATGTGTCGACACCAAGAAGCAGTGTCGACACTTAACAGATTCAACACAAAAAGATGTGTCGACACAAAGGAGATGTGTCAACACTTAGAAGAATTCAGCAAAAGATAGAAGATCAAGTACTTGTGTCGACACTCAATTTCAGTGTCGACACCTGAAGAAGAATCTGTGTCGAGACATAGTATCTACAACACAAGGAGTTATGTCGACACCTTGTAGACTTGTGTCGACACTTACACAACTTGTGTCGACACTTGGTCTATAAGTGTCGACACTTAAAGACAGAAAGTCTCGACACTTTCAGACAGTTAGAGAACTTTCAAGAACTGACTGGATGACTTGACAGCTGCCGTTCCAGCCGGTCTATAGCACCTGTCAGAGATGTCAGAAGACAGTTATAAACCGGACCAGTCGGTTACCATGAAGAAGGCCTATAAATAGGCTCATACAGTTTACAGTTGTTGTTGTCGTTGAAGTAGTTGTTGAAGTAATTCAACAAGTGGTTCACAGAGTTGTTTGATCAAGCATCAAATCAAGAAGATCTAGCTGTCCAAGTGCAGATCTAAGAAGTTGGAGAGAGAGAGCTCCATCCAAGAAATCAGCCATTGGAACTAGGCTGAGAAGAAGGATTCAGATTCATTCTGGATCTTAAGAAGCAGAGGTCAAGGATCAACTGCAGAAGGAATCAGTCTTATTCAGTTCTACTTTCAAGAAGCTTTGAAGAAAGCTAAGTCAGATTGAATCCAGCTGAGTTCTTCCAAGAACTCATCAAGAAATTCACAACTCCCCTCTCTTGTCTTTGGGTTATTGAGTTAATATTTGTAAAATCATTTTTATCTTGTAGGATCCTTTGGATCTGAGTGATTGTAAGCCTGTATTTATAAAGGCTGGGTATAGGGCTTGAGAGCCTGAGTGTAGGAGATTGAAATCTTTGAGTGTAGGCCTTGTTGGCTGAGTGTAGGCCTTGTTGGCTGAGTGTAGGCCTTTGTGGCTGAGTGTAGGCTTTGTGAAAAGCTGAGTTGTAGGGCCTTGTGCCTGAGGTGTAGGAACCAGTTTGGGTTCTGAGACAGTGGTGAATTTTGGCCGAATCTAGTACACTGCTAGATAGGCGAAGGGGGAAAGTGGATGTACCCAAAGCTTGGGGAACCACTATAAATCTCTGTGTCTGCTGTGATTGTGATTTGCTGTGTATGCTGTGTGTTTGTTGTGATAAAATTGTTAGAATTCTGTGAACTTAACTGATTGATGCCATTAAAGTTTAAAAAGAAGTAGGTCACCTATTCACCCCCCCCCCCCCTCTAGGTGTTTAGGTACTATCTTTCAGTTTGGTTGAGTTGGAATGATGCCACCACCACAACACCTTGAGATATTTAGGCCTGTTAGACTTGGTTGGACCGTTGTCACCAGCCTAAGCCCTTGTTACTGATTTTTTCCATCTCCAGTATTAGGTGACTCTTTCTGCTCTAGCTTTATGCTAGGATTTATTTATTTTTGCTAATCCTTTTGCAGAGATAGTAGAAGTTCGGCTTCATTCGTGCTCTTGATGTACTCCCTTTCCACTTACCTTTGTGGGAATCAGTTTTACCTGCTTTACTTACCTTCTTTTACCTGTACCTGTTTTACTTCACCTTCACTTACTTCTGACCTGATTTTAAATCCTATATAAATCTATTATACCTTTGTTTTCCTTTTGATAGTTGCTTTGCTGAGGTGTTCGTTTTTTTTTTCTGAATACCTCAGGTACAGGTATTTAGCCGACTGTGCGGCTAGGTTGCTCCTGGAGATTTTCTGGCATTTCAGTTGCTACTGTGGTTCTCAGTTCCTCTTGTTTGGGAGGTAGCTTTTCTTTAGACTTGTATGGACATACCTACTCACCCGTGGGTTCATGTTAGTTGGCGACGCCCACTGGTGGTTTCTCTTTTAGATACTTTGCGCTTGCTTACACTGTTAGTTCTTCTGTTTTTGAGATTCATTAAACTTGCTCCTGGGATGATTTATGTTAGGTTGCTCGTTACTTTAAAACCTATATAAAAAAACAATTATTATATCTAAAACATAGACATCATGTTTTCTTTTCTAAAAGGCTTAATCACTACTTTCAAAATCACGTAAAAGGTCATTTTCTATATATATCATATAAGTTAAATCTAGGGTCTTGCATAGTCTTAGGTGTCCCCTGGGGACGCTTATGCATTCTCTTAGGATGTTAAAAAGTGAATAAAGTATTTTCCGCTACGTATAAGTATAATTTTGAAGGGTGGACTAGTTGATCCACGAAGCCGAGGGATACGACCTCTAAAATTTAATTGATTTTCACATCATTAAAGCTTTTGATTTTTCATAGTCTTAGTAGTTGGTGGTTGCCTGAGCGTCGACAGTTATCCCCTGCCCGACGTGGCATCACAACGCGCGTTTTCTTCTACTCTGATACTTCTAAAATTTTGGAGAAAATGCGGGTTGTGACAGTTGGTATCAGAGGGAGGTTGCTTTACAATTTGTCGGGCAACCTTTCCTTGTAGGTATTAGAAGTTTAGCATCATGTCATACGCACACCGATATGTCATCAGCACGTCTTGGCTGAAGCACGAACACTACACTCATAGCATAACATGAAGTATACGGGGCATATTATGTAGTATGGGATGCATAATATGTGTTTGTATATGGATCCACCATAGGAGGCAACATGTGAGGGTTATGTAGTATGGGATGCATAAACTCACCACATGAATGCGACTAGCACGTTTTATTTTTCGTTGCATGAGAATGTTATGTAGTATGGGATGCATAACATTTTCATGTGTACGCCGCTCATAACATGCATTAGAGACTTTTTAGAATGCATAGCACAATCATGCATAGCATAACATTGCATAAGCACAACGTGGCAAGCTAAAGACTTGCAGGATGACATATGTATAGACATTGTTTTGAGTCAAAAAGAATATAAATTCATGCATTCCCGATATAGACACAAGAGTTAGTGTGATGGTGGTGAACCATCTTAGGTTAAGCATGACATTATTTCCTCTGTATAAAACAAAAATATATATAAAAACCCCAGAGCAAGTTGGCAGTGAAAGCAAGTACTTATGTAGGTTTGTCCGTACCTGTTTGTTTTGTCCTAGTAGTTGAACTAGGTTCTGATGATTGCTTGTTTGTTCTTTTTAGTATGGCGCCTAAGCGTAGAGTGACGAGGTCGACTCCCCAATCTGAGGGTGAGTCTTCTGGTGCTCAAAGCGGTCCAGTTGTGGAGAGTCTGAGGCAGAGCAATGAGGCTCTATCGAGGCAGATGGTGGATGTTCAGTCTCAGATCCAGTCCCTGATATCTGTGGTGGCAGGACTAGCCCCGAGAGCGCAGGATCCTGCTGCGGGTATAGCTGTTCCCGCACCTCCTGCACCCCCAGCCCTGTTGGTGCCTCCAGTGGTGGTGCCCCCGGAGATGGCTTTCATCACTCAGTTCCAGCGACTGCGACCCCCTACATACGATGGTAAGGCGGACTTCATGATATTGGATGACTGATTGATTTCCATAGAAGAAATGTTTCATTATTCTGGAGTATCTAAGGATCAGAAGGTGATGTTGGCCGCCTATCAGTTGAAGGGGTTAGCGAAGAGCTGGTGGATGAGGGAGAAGGAGGAAATGGTAGGAGGAAGCACTTGGGCTTCTTTCAAGGAGATCTTGATGCGGAAGTTTCTACCGTCAGTGGAGCGAGACAGGCTGATGAACGACTTCTTGCATCTGAAGTAGAGGCAGCTCTCAGTCAGCGAGTATGAGATTGAGTTTAGCAAACTCAGTCGCTTTGCCCCTAGTTTGGTGAGCTCAGAGGAGGATAGAGCGAAGCGTTTCCTCGGTGGCCTGCGAAGCGATGTACAACAGCTAGCGGTGGCTCATGGAGCGGTGAGTTATGTTGGGGAAGTGGAGGCCGCTTTGAAGGTATAGGCCATCGAAAGCGCGAAGCAAAGAGGACAACAGGCGAGGAATGAGAAGAGGAAGGCTGTTGAAGAAAAGAGCCCCCAAGTGCCTGGTGTTCCTTCGAGGAAGAGGAGCAAAGAGGTCTGTAGTTTTTGTGGTCGGTCGGGCCATCCTGCTGAGAGATGTTTCAAGAGGGCGACGGCGCAGAAGGAGCATGTACATGTTATTTAGAGTTCTCCCACGCAGAATGTGGTGTGTACTCTGTGCAAGAAAGAGGGGCATGGTGTTGCCCGTTGCTGGTTGAAGGACAAGGTTTGCTATCAGTGCGGACAGAAAGGTCATACCAAGGCCCGATGCCCGTAGCTCCAGACGGTGCACCGACCAGTTCCTCTTCAGGCGTTGTCACTGCCTCAGTCTATGGATAGAGGCAAAGGGAAGCTGAATGTGATATCTTCAGCGAAGGCTCAAACTTCGACGCAAGTCTTTTCAGGTAAACCTTCTCGCTAGTCTTTTACTTCCATTGCAGATTAGTTTGGCTTTTGTTTTCTTAAATGATTGTGCAATTTTCCCATTTATATTTATATAGGGAGTTTTAAGATAAAGAACCGCTGGGCGCGCATTCTCTTTGACTCAGGTGCTACCCACTCATTTGTGGCTAGGGCCTTTGTAGAGCGGTGCCAGCTGGTTCTTGATCGTGTCGGTGATGCCTTTTGCATCAAATTCCCCTCGGGTGATTCCGTGATATCAGATCAGGGCATTCTGGATTGTCCTATTATGTTGAGGGATTTCCTAGCCAAGGCAGATCTGAAGGTTATAGACTTGGAAGATTTCGATGTCATCCTGGGTATGGATTGGTTGTCCAGATACGATGCAGTGATCCAGTGCCGGGGTAAGCGCTTGGATTTCAAGAAGGACAACGGTCAGCCGGGGAGTATTTATGGCGATCCACGCTAGGCCTCTCCGGCGATTTCTGCAGTATGTGCTCAGAGGTTATTCAGTTCTGACTGTTTTGCTTGCTTAGTCTCAGTGCTGGGGACTGTTAGCAGTTTGCCGCGGTTGGATGAGATTCCTATTGTCCGTGAGTTTTCTGATGTATTTCCTAGCGACCTTCCCGGTCTTCCCCCTGTCAGAGATGTCGAGTTCGTGATTGATTTGGAGCCGGGTACGCGTCCTATTGCTAAGGCGCCGTACCGGATGGCCCCAAGAGAGATGGAGGAGCTGCGTACCCAGCTGGATGAGTTCTTGGAGAAGGGTTCATAAGGCAGAGCTCGTCGCCCTGGGGTGCGCCTGTTCTCTTTGTGAAGAAGAAAGATGGGTCGATGTGCCTATGCATCGACTGCAGAGAGCTGAACAAAGTCACCATCAAGAACAGGTATCCCCTGCCCAGAATCGACGACTTATTCGATCAGTTGCGTGGTAGCTCTGTGTTCTTCAAGATTGACCTTCGATCAGGATATCGTCAGCTCAGAATCCGGGTGTCGGACATTCCA
The DNA here is from genome assembly GCA_039583875.1 of Platanthera guangdongensis. Classification (NCBI taxonomy): domain Eukaryota; kingdom Viridiplantae; phylum Streptophyta; class Magnoliopsida; order Asparagales; family Orchidaceae; genus Platanthera; species Platanthera guangdongensis. Next base: position 76,839,090 of record CM077157.1, read on the forward strand.
CGGACGGCTTTCCGATCGAGGCATGGACATTTCGAATTCCTAGTTATGTCTTTTGGGTTGACCAACGCGCCATCATCATTCATGGACATGATGAACCGAGTGTTCAAATATTTTCTGGACAAGTTTGTGGTCGTATTCATAGATGACGTTCTGATTTATTCTCGGAATGCTGCGGAGCATGATCAGCACTTGCGGTTGGTGTTATATTCCTTGAGAGATCATCAGTTGTACGCCAAGCTGAGTAAATGTGAATTCTGGTTGCCTCAGGTTTCCTTCCTGGGTCATGTGGTGAACAAGGATGGCATTTCATTGAACCGTTGAAGATTTCTGCAGTGATGGATTGGCATAGGCCGAGCACACCCAAGGAGATTAGGAGCTTCTTAGGGTTGGCCGACTATTATAGAAGGTTTGTTGAGGGCTTTTCTACCTTGGCAGCGCCCTTAACTAAGCTGACGCAGAAGCATGCGACGTTTATTTGGAGCGAGCAATGCGAGGAGGCCTTTCTGGAGCTGAAGAGAAGATTGTGCACTGCTCCTGTTTTGACGTTGCCTATGGAGGGCCAGGACTATGATGTATATGTGGATGCCTCGCATGTTTGGCTCGGAGGTGTGTTGATGCAAGAGGGGAAGGTGATCGCGTATAGGTCGCGGCAGTTGAAGACTCATGAGCGGAATTACCCTACGCATGACCTCGAGTTTGCGGCTGTGATTTTTGCGTTGAAGATGTGGAGGCATCTACTCTATGAGGCCCAGTGCAGGATTTTCACAGATCATAAGAGCCTGAAGTACGTGTTTACTTAGAAGGAGCTGAATCTGCGCCAGCGGCGGTGGCTAGAGTTTGTGGCCGATTATGACGTGGAGATCCAGTACCATCCAGGCAAGGCCAACATGGTGGCCGACGCCCTGAGCCGCAAGACAGGGAAGATCTTCAACCTCACGGCGGACCGTTTAGTGGAAGAGTTCTTGTTGATGGACATCTTCGTGGGATGTCGTGAATTGCAAAGCAGTTTGGCAGTGGCAGAGCATCTTGGATTTCACTTACCAGGTTGCACCAGAAGGATGATCCAGATTTGTTACACCTGTACCTCAGGGCTGAGAGAGGGGAGTTGCCGGATTTCTCTATCGATGATTCAGGTACTTTGAAGTACCGCTGCAGGTTTTGCATCCCCTCAGTTGGAGACATCAGGAGTATGGTATGCAAAGAGGCTCATGGGTCCAGTGTTGCCTACTATCCAGGATCCACGAAGATGTATCATGACTTGAAGCAGATCGCCTTGTGGTATGGTATGAAGGGGGATATAGCTCGGTATGTTTCTGAATGTTACACTTACAAGCGGGTGAAGGCCGACCATGGGAGGCCTGGTGGCAAGTTGACTCCTTTGGAGATCCTGACTTGGAAGTGTGAAAGTATCTCTATGGACTTCATCATGGGCTTACCAAGATCTCCAAGGGGATTTGATTCAGTTTGGGAGATCATGGACCTATTGACGAAGTGTGCGCACTTCGTACCTTATAAGGTCGACTACTTGATGAAGAAGATAGCAGATTTTTATTTGAGCGAAGACATCCGATTGCATGGAGTTCCCGTGAGTATCATTTCAGACCGAGACTCCAGATTTACTTCCCGTTTCTGGAAGAGTTTGTAGGAGGGTTTGGGTACAAACTTGAGATATTCTACCGCTTACCACCCTCAGACAAATGGGCAGACCGAGCGTGTGAACCGGATTGTGGAGGATATGATCAGGTGCTACATTCTAGACCACGGTGGAGCGTGGGATGAGCGTTTGCGGCTCATGGAGTTTGCCTACAATAACAGTTACCAAGAGAGCTAGAAAATGGCTCCCTTCGAGGCATTATATGAGAGGCGCTGTAGAATTCCGTTGTTTTGGACTGAGGTTGGTGAGAAGCCTTTGTTGGGTCCTGATGCTCTCGAGGAAATGGAGGTCGCTGTGAAGCTCATTCGGGAAAAGCTTCGGTTAGCTCAGGAGAGATATGAGAAGAACGCCAACTGGCATAGGTCCGATTTGGAATTTTCGGTGGAGTATTTGGTCTTCTTGAAGGTGTCTCTGATAGTTGGAGTGAAGAGGTTCGGCAAGAACCATAAGCTGGATCCGAGGTATGTGGGCCCATTCAGAATTTTGGAGCGTATTGGTGTGGCAGCATATAGGTTGGATCTACCAGCCAACTTCCCAGGCGTGCATAATGTTTTTCATGTGAGCCAGCTGGGGAAGTGTGTGCGGAGCAGTGGGCAAGTCTTGGATGACGTGCCCCAGTTGGAGCCTAATCTCTCATATGTTGAGGTGCCGGTCCGCATCTTGGATACTCAGGATCGGGTGCTGCGGACAAAGTCTATCCCGATGGTGAAGGTTCTTTGGAAGAATCAAGGTTTGGAAAGCGCGACTTGGGAGCTAGAGTCGGCTATGAGGGAGGCTTACCCTCGCCTGTTCTCCTGATTTGTTGGGTATGTTTTCTTTCTAGTAACTTTTGTTCGTTACTTTCCTTCTATAGTAGTAGTGTACGTAAAGTTTCGGGACGAAACTTTCTTTTAGTGGGAGTGACTGTAACGCCCCCGATTTTTCGGCAATTGTTTTAATCCTCGTTTGGCGTTACGTTGGCGCATTTCTGGTTCGTGCCGTTGTGACAGTATCTCGTTAGGTGTTCTTAGTGCTCGTAGCCTGTTTGCAGGGTTCCCCAGCTAGCCGGAGTCTGTTTTGGAGACTCGGCTCACCCTCTCAGGGAATGCTTGTGCTTTGGTTCAGGAGGTGTTAGCCCGAGTGTTTGGTCGTCAGATGTTGTTTTCGACTTCGCCGTTGTTTTTGTAGTTTGAGTGTTTGGCTACGGTGGGAGTTTTGTCGAAGTCCGAGATCGTTTGTTTTCGCATCGTTTCGACGTTTGCTGGTTAGCTAGTAGTAGTTGCTTTTCTGTGCACGGCTTTATGTGTCCAAGCTTGGTGAGGCTTGTGCCTTGTCCTAGGCTAAGGTTTGAGTTAGCTAATTTCATATAAGTATATATATACTTGTGTGTTTGTGAACGCTTGGGTGCGGATAGCCAGTTTATATAACCGTTTATATATATACTTACGCATTTAGTTTGGTGAGTGATTTAGGCATGCCGGTGTATAAATACATATACGTGCGTGCGAAGCTGTATAAGATTATATATGTGCTGTTTGTGTAGGTTTATATATATTAGTATTGATATATATATTAGTATTGATATATATATTAGTATTGTATATATATATATATATATATATATATATATATATATATATATATATATATTAGTATTGATAATAGTGGGCTGGTTATGTTAGTGTATGCATGTTAGTGCCCTATTATTATTAAGTATGCATATAAATGTTAATCTATGCATATAGTGGCTGTTAGTTAAATAGGTATATATAAGGTTTGTCATTAGGTTTAGGTATTTCTTTCCCCCAACCCGGCGGCCCAGTTCTTGCGGAACGAGCGAAGGGGCGATCACCAAGAAGAGCACCGATCGCCGATTTCCTTGCCCAGTTGAGTTCGAAATTCCTGTTTGAGGCCAGATCTGAGCTACTCTAGGCAAGACCTTCCTTCCGAGGTAAACGTTTTGAGAGTTCACCATTTTTTTTCGGAGTAGAGAACTGCGGATTCCTTGCTTTGATCGCCCAGTTTTTTTCAGTTTTCTTAGGAATTGTTGTTTGCGGCCGATCGGTTTGGGAAGAGTATTGCTGGCCGAAATTCTTCAAAAAAAAGCTAGCCAAGTGTGCCCTTCGCCCTTGCCAAAGAAATTCTATGTTGTGTTCTTGATTTGCTTAAATTCTGAACTAGCTCTGTAAGGATTTAGTTATTCCAAAATTTGTGCAAAATTTCTTGTTCAAGATCCCTTGTTTGCTAAAGTTGCGGCCGGAATGAATTTTAGAGTTGTTGTTTCCTTTTTGTTTGGGTTGGATCAGATTTTTTTGTTGTTCTTTTGTCTATATATACATATGATTTATATACAAATGCTGTTTTGATGTTCAACCACCGAGTTCCCTATGGTTTTAGACTTGTTCTTGTTAAGAATGTCATGGGCATGTGATGATTCCAGAGAATGTTTACTTGGAGCAGTGTGGCTCTAGGTGATAGTGTAAAGTGCATTTTTTTCCCGTTGCGGCTCAAGCACCGAGTGCTCCATGTTTTAGCCTTATTCATTTCAAGATTTATGTTTTAGCCTGCTGTTTTCCTTGAGTGTAAATCATGACCAGCTCGTTTTAGTATCCAATTCCTTGCACATGTTTGGTATCAAACTAATTGGTTATATTTGGTATCAAACTGATTTTGTAACATTTTTAGTATTTGAGTTTAAGCGTATTTTCACATTTTAAATGTGTGTTTAGTTAACCAGTGTGGTCAACTGTTAGGTAGCTAAGCCTCTTAGGTGGGTTGCTCTAGAGTGTTTAGGGTTCAGTGTGACTTCTTGGTGGTTCATGGAACCACTAGTAAGGGTTTTTCCGAGTCACTTGGTGCTGGAGTAGGATGTGATTTCGAGGTGGGTCGGACCGATGCCGCCACCCTTGTTTTACGTTTTGTCTTATTAAGACAATATGAGTTGTTTGGTTGAGTTGGACTGATGCCACCACCACAACACCTTGAGATATTTTGGCCTATTAGACTTGGTTGGATCGTTGCCACCAGCCTAGGCCCTTGTTACTGATTTTGTCCATCTCCAGTATTAGGTGACTCTTTCTGCTCTAGCTTTATGCTAGGATTTATTTATTTTTGCTAATCCTTTTGCAGAGATAGTAGAAGTTCGGCTTCATTCGTGCTCTTGATGTACTCCCTTTCCACTTACCTTTGTGGGAATCAGTTTTACCTGCTTTACTTACCTTCTTTTACCTGTACCTGTTTTACTTCACCTTCACTTACTTCTGACCTGATTTTAAATCCTGTATAAATCTAATGTACCTTTGTTTTCCTTTTGATAGTTGCTTTGCTGAGGTGTTAATTTTTTTTTTCTAAAAACCTCAGGTACAGGTATTTAGCCGACTGTGCGGCTAGGTTGCTCCTGGAGATTTTCTGGCATTTCAGTTGCTACTGTGGTTCTCAGTTCCTCTTGTTTGGGAGGTAGCTTTTCTTTAGACTTGTAGTATGGACATACCTACTCAGCTGTGGGTTCGTGTCAGTTGGTGACGCCCACTGGTGGTTTCTCTTTTAGATACTTTGCGCTTGCTTACACTGTTAGTTCTTCTGTTTTTGAGATTCATTAAACTTGCTCCTGGGATGATTTATGTTAGGTTGCTAGTTACTTTAAAACCTATATAAAAAACAATTATTATATCTAAAACATAGACATCATGTTTTCTTTTCTAAAAAGCTTAATCACTACTTTCAAAAACACGTAAAAGGTCATTTTCTATATATATCATATAAGTTAAATCTAGGGTCTTGCATAGTCTTAGGTGTCCCCTGGGGACGCTTATCGATTCTCTTAGGATGTTAAAAAGTGAATAAAGTATTTTCCGCTACGTATAAGTATAATTTTGAAGGGTGGACTAGTTGATCCACGAAGCCGAGGGATACAGCCTCTAAAATATAATTGATTTTCACATCATTAAGGCTTTTGATTTTTCATAGTCTTAGTAGTTGGTGGTTGCCTGAGCGTCGACAGTTATCCCCTGCCCGACGTGGCATCACAACGCGCGTTTTCTTCTACTCTGATACTTCTAAAATTTTGGAGAAAATGCGGGTTGTGACAACACGCCCGTATCGAATTTTACACGCCCGTGTCAGGCTGAACATGCCTGGGCTCCAGGCCGTGTTCCACCCCCCGACACAGCACGACAAACTACTCGAGTAGGACACGGCCTAGGACACGCCCGTGTCTCAGGCCATGTTCGTTATTCAACGATCGTCGACTGCAATTTTGTCGACCACACGACTATCGTCTAACCCGAGCATGACACGGCCCTGGGGCAAGCCCGTGTCCCAGGCCGTGTGACCCCTACCAAGTTCCAAACTTTGCTCAAAACGCTACCCATCACTATTTTGAGTTTTGGGGCATTACATCCATCTAGAAGGAGCATAGATCCCCTTCCATTAGTTCCCCCTCCCCAATAGAAGGATGAAATAGGTCGGTGAGGGTTCCTCCCACACGTGGTCCGAACTTTGCCAGTAGATCTACTTGTTCATTGTTTTTCGCGGCATATGTTAGATGGAAACCATTCGGAATGTGTAGATGACTCCCTTCACATTTTCCAGGTACAATTGGAGGGTAGGCTCCCACACCTCGAACTCTCCGTTGATTTGAGAGGATACCACCATGGAGTCCGTTAGTACCTCCACGTCTTGCAGTCCCAGCTCCATGGCTAGCCATAGCCCCACTATCACTGCCTCATACTCTGCTTGGTTATTGGTAATGTGAAAATGTATGACCACCGTCTGCTCAATCATCATCCCTTTTGGACTCTCGAGGATTAATCCTACTCCTAGGTATTGCCTTCTCGAGGCACCGTCCACCATCGCTATTGGGAATATTGCCCTCTATGTTACCTAGATTTGATTTGAAGAGGCATCACTGTTAACACTAAGAGCATAGTTGTATTTGATGTTGTTAGGGCACATCTTGTCCGGGATATTCCTTGGAGCAATTTTAGACAAGTTGTCTAAGTGGTTGTGATAGGTGGTGTATGGTAGAAAGGTGGAGAGACAAAAATCTATCTAAATCCACAGGCATTGAGTGAAGCCAGTTCACTCAATGCCAGATTCCAATGAAGGATGCTGGAAAGACTGAAAATCATCGAAGTCCACAGGCGTCGAGTGAAGCTAGTTTGCTCAATGCCAGATTACAAAAAGTATCGAGTAAAGGATGAAAAGTGAAACCCCAGTAGTTTGCAAGACAGAAATGCGGCTTAGTCCACAGGCGTCGAGTGAACACAGTTCACTCAATTCCATATATTAAGAGGCGTCGAGCACAATACAGTCTGTCAAAGTCTCATAATTTGTAAGATGAAAAATCTACTATGTCCAGAATCGTTCACTGAGGACAGCTCACTCAATGCCTAAGGAAAGAAGCATTGAGTCAAGCGCATGCAGTTGAAGATTCTATCAAGAATTATGGCTAAGTACAAAATCATTGAGTGATGACAGTTCAATCAATGCCAAATAAGAAGGTGTCGATAGAGCAATGATCAGTCAAAGCCTAAAGAGAGATAGAAAAGAAAATCTGTCTAAGTCCAGATGCGTTGAGTGAGGATAGCTCACTCATTGCATGCTCATCAAGAGAATTGCCTATGTATATAAGCGTTGAGTGAAGGAAGTTCACTGAACGCCTCATCAACACGAAACCGGGCAAAGGCAGAAGCATTGAGTGTTGAAGGATCACTCAATACATTCATAAAGAAAGTTGCGGCTAAGTATAGAAGCGTTGAGTGAAGCCAGTTCACTCCAAGCTGAAGAATAAAGGCGGGCAGTCAGTAAAACGACTAAGTCCAGAAGAGTTGAGTGATGAAAGATCACTCAACTCACTCAATGCTTGAGAAGCAGAAAGATTCTCTAAGGACAAAAGCGTTGAGTGAAGGTTATTCACTCAATGTAGTTAATGCCTAGCGGTGTAGAAGAAATTGCCTAAGTCTATATTCATTGAGTAAATCAAGTTCACACAACACACTCAACGCCTGGGATGAAACTGTTTTTTGAAGATCTTTATCCTAGTTGTTGAGAAGAAGTTAGGGCTGGGATTTGCTCAGCTCCAGAAGCAGTAGACTCGGAGAACTTCTCTGGAGTCTAATCAACACCAACCAAAACTCATTCTTCTCTAGGATCTTAACAAATCTGAGTTGTAAGCTTATTTTAAAAAGGCCGAGGTAGGATCCTATGTGGATCTGAGTTGTAGGGCTTTTGTTCCTGAGGTTGGGTTGTTTTCCTGAGGTAGGAGAGTCATTCTCTCTGAGTGTAGGACCTTTGGGTTTGTGGTAGGATCTAGCTTTGGATCTGAGGTAGGGTCTTTGTGCATAAGCTATAGGAGAGTCATTCTCTCTGAGTACGGCTATCCTCCTATTATGAGTGTATGGCATCTTGTGTGTCTAAGGTAGGTGATCTGTTGATAACTAAGTTGTAGGTGCAAGCTTGCTTTGAGGTACGGCTTTGTCCATGAGGTAAGTATTGGAGGATACTGAGAGATCCTGAAGGATCTGTGTTGTAAGCTCGAAGGAGACGATATTTGGAGAATTGCCTTATCTAACACACTGTTAGAGAGGTGAGATGGACAGTGGATGTACCCATTATCTGGGAAACCACTATAAACCTTGTGTGTGATTTTGTGCTCTGTCTTGAAAGCTGATAGTAACTAAATCACAACTCACATATAAAAGGACATCTCAAAAGAGACCAAAACCCTATTCACCCCCCGCTAGGTGTTTAACTGCCCTTGAAAACTAAAGACTTTAAAGTGGCATCAGAGGGAGGTTACTCAAAAATGACATAACAGTCTGAGTGATCTCCAAGGGTAGCTACAAGTACAATACTTATGGGTTAAGGAGAGAACCATAAGGAGCTGAGTTTCATGAAACTTCTTATCTGCATGAAAGAGAGTTTTGGAATCTAGAAGGAGAGGGTCAGACTCTTCATAGAAGCATATAACCCAAGAATTATTATTACTATAAAAGAGGTTCTTTCATCCCTTTGAAGTCTCAGTTCTGGATGCAACAATCTAGACACAAAAAATTATTCAGAGATGATTAAGGATGAGGTCATCTTGACAACCTTGGATAAGAGGACACAGAACATCATTGTCAGTTCCATAGATGATTCAACCTTTCAAAATTTAGTTCACTACAAGCCCTCCAAGGAGATTTGGGACACTTTGGAGGTCTACATGGAGCGAACTGAAGAAGTCAGAGATGGCAGGAAGTCCATGCTCAAGTAGAACTATGAGCCTCTCAAGTAGTCCAAGGGAGAGAGCATAGATGTTTGCTATGAATGATTATTCAGAATAGTAAATGAGCTAAGGACCTATGGGAGGGTCTTCAGCCATTATGAGATGAATGACAAGTTTCTCAGGTCTGTAACTAGAAACTGGGATACAAAGATCTGTGGTATGAAAGAGGTGGCAAAGTTGGCTTATACTCCCCCTTACATTCTTTTTGGAAAGCTACTCTCTTATGAGATGCAATTATCTGCAAGGAAGGAGGAGGAGACCATCTGCAAATCCCATGCCAAGGCAAAGTCTTTGGGCTTTAGAGCGCACAACACCAGGAAGAGCAAGGAGAGGATTACCTCTCCTCCAAGAAGGCATGCTAATTCAGATAGTATAGGGACAAGTTCATCAGACTGTAGCAGCGCTAATGAAGCATTTGCTCCCTTCTCCATACAGTTTAAGAAATTGATGAAGAGGAAGCAGTGGAGGAGCAGACTTTCCTCCTCTCATCATAGGAAGAGCCACTACAAAGAAGACAGGTATGACTCAAAACCTAGTAAACATATTTCCTCCAAAGTTGTCTGCTTTTGTTGCAGTAAGCCAGAGCATGTTATAGTTGACTGCCCAGTGAAGAGAAAAGAGGCTGGTGAGAAAAAGGTCTCCCAGCACAAGGGAAAGAAGGAAAAGTCCTTCATGGCAAAGAAGGAGAAGATCTGGAGTGAGTCTGACTCAGCATCTTCTATGTCTGAAGAAGAAGAAGCCTACATAGGGATGGTTTCTATTGAAGAAGTGGCTGAAGCAGAAGCTGAAGAGTATCCTATTCCAGGGTAGGGATCAGGACCCCTCTATCACACTCAGACAGTGATTTAGATGAGGATGATCTGGATGAAGATGCCTACAACTACTATGGGCTGATGATAATGTCAGATGAAGAACCCAGTCAGGATCGGCCTGGTCTAGTGAAGGTACATTCATTATCTAGTTCTTCTTCTGAGTCTGGCTATAAGACTTGTCCCAGTTTAGATGCTTCTTGTAACACCCCCTATCCGTCACATAGCATATAGCAGTAGGTCCGGCCGGGCCCGACACCATATACCATAGACAGACCGGGTGGTTACTCAATGGAAACCATCCAGCTAAGAATCAACGTCCTACGCAGAGTGCATTCTAAAGGAAGCAATTTAACAGTTACAAATATAGAACCCAGCCAGAATGTCGACTAAAAAACCCAATAGGAATGAACGTACAAATACACAAGTACAATGGCCTTATGACCTTACAATAGTTTGCTCAAATATAAGTGTCTTCCAAACCTCGACACGCAAGCCGGTCATACATGAGAATAAAAAGGAAACACTCAAATTAGGCCTTCGAGGGTCGACTCAGCAACTTGGGCTTTTGCCCGTTATTTACCGCTCGGCTCTACAGCACCTGCAAGCAACAATCCACCGCAACGGTGGTAAACAAAGCAACGGTCAGCTATGCTGACCAAATTATAACGATCCCGCCCACAAAATCGGGGCAGCGATGCTCCTTTCACTGCACTTTGTTAGCATAACCAATGAGTAAAGTGAATAAACACTTCATCACAGGAGTGGGCATGCACGGCCACACACCCCGTGCTCTCAGGGCATATTCTCGGTGAACACGGTCAAAGTCCGCTGACTCACCACCATCCCTTGGACGGCAATATCTCGTGAGCGTTTGGTCTTTCTGGCCACTACCTAAGATCCTCTATCTATGCCAATGACGAGTACCACGTACCTTAGGTCTCTCTAACCGAACTACAAAGAGCGGGTACGGTTCCTCCTAACTCGTTGCTCACACCGCAATGTCAACTTAAGTCGTCTGTATAGGTCAAGTTTCCCCGAGTCCCGATTCGATCACACGCTTCACATAACACGATTATGTGCAAGTTGGCTCCCAGACCACCATGTTGTAAGAATCACGCATCTGCACAGTTTTCCGGGTGCACCTTGGGGTTAGTCCCCAAGGCTCCCTGTTGCAATCTACCGCGTAGAAAACCCAAAAAATAAACAATCGCACAGAGTCTTCTCCCACCATTCATGCAATACAATATCACCGATCCAGACCAACTTGTCCGGGTAGGCTTCACACATCATGCCTATGTCTGATTCTGGATTACGGTCTCTACATGTACACAACGGGTACTATTCATGTCTACCTGAAGGAACGCCTCAAACTCACCGCAAACTCGCGAGAGCGGGCTTCCTATGCAAAGAAAAGAGGACTTCACATGTCCTAGGATGAGAATCATTACCCTAGAATTTTTCCTTAGCGCCATGGAAATGTATGCAGAAGAAAAGCACCGCAGTCTCCTCACCTCCGTAGATCCGAAGTAGTCTTGCGATTTGGAGTTCCGAAGCTTCGCCAGTGACCGGATCTAGGCTCCTTCTTCTTCGTTTCTCTCCCCTCTCTCTAGAACTTTAGAAAGAGATTGCGTAATAGAAATGAGGGCTTTGAAACCCTATTCCTGGGTATAATCCAGCAGGAACAACCCCCAGCCGTTAGATCCCAAAATAAGGAAATGGACGGCCACGAACCGGACTTGAAATCCAAAATCTGGGATGAACACGGCCTGTGACATGCCCGTATCTAGGGCTGTGTTCCCCATTCTCCGTTGAAACCGACGCATCCCGAAAATAACACGGGCACCAGACACGCCCATGTCAAACTTGACACGCCCGTCTCATACAGTACACGGCCGTGTAGTGTGTCGTGTCACTCCATCGACACAGGACCGAAAATGCCTGAAAAGGACACAGGTACCCGACATGCCCGTATCGTATTTTGACACGCCCGTGTCTACCTGACACGGCCCATGTGCTGACCCCGTGAATCACCCCTGCCACGACCCGGCTTCTCCCCATGATGGACACGGACTGGGACATGCCCGTGTCTTAGGCCGTGTTGGCTGCTCGACGATTGTCGACTCCAAAATTCATCGACCACTCGGCCAGATCGTCGAACCGAGCACGACACGCCCTGGGACATGCCCGTGTCTCAAGCCGTGTTCGCTGCTCGACGATTGTCGACTCCAAAATTCGTCGACCTCTCGGCCAGATCGTCGACCCGAGCACGACACGCCCTGGGACACGCTCGTGTCCCAGGCTGTGTAACCCCTACCAAGTTCCAAACTTGGTCCGCAATGCTGCCCGTCACTCTTTTGAGTTTCGGGGCATTACACTTCTTCATCCAGTGGTGAAGATAACTCTGGAACTGAAGAAGATGTCAATCAACTATTGATAGGTATTGTGAACTTCTGGATGCCTTTAAGAAAAGCAAGAAGTTGACTAAGAAGTAAGCTGAGGAGGTAACCTCCCTTCAGCTAGCTGCTTCCTAGCAGGCGAGATAACATCCTTGCTGGATGAGAAGGCTAGGGAAGTCAACCAACTCAGGAACATTACTCTCATCCAGATTGACACCATTAAGTACATGGATAGTCTTATTAAAGATCTTGAAGATAAGCTCTAGAGGGAGAAGGCAATTGTGGTTATTTATTCTAAGCCCAATACAATGTTGCCCTTGAAAGACACCTTCTCCTCTCAGAAGGATAAGAAAGCGGGTTTAAGGGAAACACTAGAGTGGCCCCTTCCAAAGGGAAAAGGAAAGCTCTGATCCAACATGTAGCTTTTAAGCATCCCATCCCTTTTAAGAAGGTGATTTTACCTTCAAACGAGTATGTCCAAGAAAGCATCTATGGTCACTGAATGAATGGTAGATCCACTAGTGTGAACAAAGATGTTCACAGCTATGGTGGAATGTATTGTAGGGGAATGGGTGCCTTTAAGTCTTCCCATGAGGAAATTCAAATGGCCCATCATGGACTATTTGTTTTTGGTACCCCAGCCCCCACTCTGAAGAACAAAGCAGTAGCCTTCACTCAAGCCCCTACAACAAAGGTTTAAACTATGGGTAAGTCTGTTACCATGCCAAATCTTGCTATCTCTGATGCTATAAACAGCATGTCATCTGCAAATAAGACTACTGCAAATGGCAGTCAGAGCCAGCCAAGATAGAGTACTGTAAGGCTCACCTTCAGTCAGATCCTTACTGAAAGGAACTTAAAGAAGGTTGTTGCACCTCTTCCTTCTTTTCAGTCAGTAGTTAACCATACAATAGGACCAGCTCAGAAAAGAAGATAAAATATTTATATGTGTTGGTGTTGTTGGAAAGTGGGGGCATTTTGCCTTAGATTGCTGACACAATCCTACTGTATCGAGAGCTAATGTTAGTCCCCATGTCAGAAAATCATCAGGAAGACATATTTATTTTCAGGCTAATCTGAACCTATGACCCAATAATTATTGGGGTCCTAAGGTAAGATAACCTATGTGTTGCAGGTTAGTCCAAGTGCCCATACAACTATATGGTGCTTGGAGAGTGGTTGTTCCTGGCACATGACAGGAACATGGAGCAATTTAAAGGAGTACACTCCAATGAAGGATGGATCCAAAGTAATTTTTGTTGGTTCAGATAGAGGAGTGACAAGAGGCTATGGTAAAATTACCAATGACATAGACACAATCTCAAAAGTGGATTATGTTTAGGGGTTGCAACGCAACCACATAAGCATAAACTAAATATGTGATCTTGGCTATGTCATTTCCTTCCACAAGGATGAGTGCCAGATTAAGAGGTCAATTGACCAAGAGGTCATCTTGATAGGCACTAGGAGTGAAACTGTTTATTGCTTAAATTTGCTTTGTCTTAATAAAGACTCTCCTATTTGTCTAATTGCAAAATAAGAAAGTCTTATATTGTGTACAATGGCACACGAGACTAACTATTTGAATTATAAGACTATTGACTAGCTATTTAGTAAAGAGCTAGTTAGGAATGGTCCTAAGATGACATGCACCAAGGACGACATTTGTTCAGCTTGCCAAAAGGGCAAGTAGACCAAAGCTTCCTACAAAGACATTGGCACCAAAGATTCCGTAAGGTGCTTATACATCTTGCATATAGACTTGTTTGGTCCTATGCTAGGTCATAGTCTAGGTAAGAAAGTCTACACCCTTGTGGTGGGTGATGACTATTCTAGGTTTTCTTGGGTTTTATTTTTGAAGAAAAAGTCTCAAACCCTTTGTAACACCCCGAAAATTGTATTTGAGTCGATCGCAAAAAAAGGGATTTTTGGTGCCTGTATAGGGGTACACGGCCTAGGACACGGGCGTGTCCAAGGCCGTGTCTGGTTGGTGTTTTTGGTCGTTTTCATCCCGAGAAGGACACGGACAAGAACACGGCTAGATGACACGGGCGTGTCATGTGACACGGGCGTGTGCCTACCCGTGTCATAATAGGTTAGTACTTTTGGAAAGATTTGTAAATCTTTATATGCGTAACATGTTATATTATGTTGTCATCACTTGGGAGTCATATAGAAGAATAAATCATGACCATGAGTATGTTTGATTTATGAATTGAGTTTAGTAGTGCAATACTTAGAGCGTCGTCTCCCTACGGGTAGTATTGTGAAGGGACGTAGGTGCGGTGTTGACCATAACTTGTTTGGTTGAGTTGTGATAAGGTATGGATGGACGGTTGGGCTGTGTCCTCGTGCTTACTTCCGAGGCCCCTTCCTTGTTATGTTGTTGTGGCATTTGCATGCAGTGTGAGTCGAAACGCGGTGTCGTAATCCTGGGTTAAGGATAGTGTGGCAGGTCTACGGGCTCGCTGATGACTACTTTTAGTCATCGTTTTTGGTATAGTTTAGTTTAAGAAATTCCTAAGATTATTGGTATTTTTTCTTACTTTATTCTTGTTATGTATATTTTCATATTTTATTTGTTTTGTTATGAATATAATATTTTTTAGGATGTTTATGTTATGTTCAATTTTATTTTTTATTTTATGTTATGTTATTTTATAATAATTAATGTTTTGATATAAATTATGTGTCTAATTTGTTATATTCTATTTTTTTTTGCAGCCCATACCCGAGCCTTCTTCATTGGTGAAGCCCTCAAGTCATGGTGCAGCCCTCCTTCATTAATCCAAACCATGCAGCCTACATGATGCAGCCCGGCCACTTCAACATGATGCAGCCCTCTTCAATGCATGCAGCCCTCAAATCTTGGTGCAGCCGGCCCTCCTTCATTGAGCCAAACCCGAGCCTATGCATCCCACTTCAAAGTACAGCCCGACCTCCTCCCACTTCAAGATGCTGCCCACAAAGAGCAGCCCGCCCCCTTCAAAGTGAAGCCCACTCTCTCCATTCTTTGGTCTATTTGAGGCCCATGCATGGCTGGTTCCCTCCCCCCCTTTTTTTCATCAACTTATTTCCATTTTTCTCTCCCCATTCATGCATGGCCAGCCACCTCATGCCCTCTCTCCCCCTCCTTATTAATTTCCATATGCATGCACCTTACCACTACACATGGCCGACCACTTTTTTCTCCCCTCTTTATTTCTTATTCATTCCCCTTTTCTATTTTATATTTTCCAAATCATTCCCTTAAAGTCCATGCATTGAACGCACCTCTCTCTCCACCTTATTAAATATCATGCATGTATTCTCTCCACTTCATTTAATGCCACGCATGAACTTCTCTCCCTTTACATGGTCGGCCACCCCCCTTGCCTCCTCCTCTTCATTTCATTCTAGATCCTTCTCCATCTCCTATAAAAGCCACCCCATCCCTCAAGCCAAAGGGAGAAGTTTTTGGGAAGTGAAGTTTTAAGTTGAATGTGAGTGTTGAGTTGGAGAGTGAAGAGTGCTTGTGAGTTGTTATTAGTTTCATTATTGTATTAGTTTTTTTCCATTATTGCAAGTTTTTCTTCCTAATATAGTCTTGTCTTTTTAAAATTTTGTGTACTCTTTCGTTTAGTATCAATAAAAATGAAATTTTCTTCTCTTTACATTGTTATTTCCTTTTCCAATATGCGTAGCTAATCTTCTCTTAGCCTTCGATCGTGAGGATCCATAAAATGAGATGAGGGTTTCTTTTATTTCATAGTTTTATTTTTGCTTAATTTTACTCGATCCTTTTTTGATTTTTATTTTGTCGACTCCGTATTTCCGGTATACGATAATAGGCTCGGGATCTCATATTTGAGTAGCCAAGAGGCTCGTGAATGTGAAAGATCACTCAAAAAAGGAAGGAGTTGAACGTAACCCTAGAGATAAGATGACGTAAATCTTCCAGATTGGAGTCAAATCGAATAGTGCGGGTCACCTCGATAATGCGGCTTTAGGCCTTTTTGACTTGAAAGAGATTTCAGTCAAAACGTCTATACGTCAGGGGATTTAATGCTCTCACGAGATTATTTCCTAATTTCGGATCCGTCACGGTCGAGTATGATTTGAAAATTTAAAACTATACCTTTTCATCCCTCTCATTTCATTTTATGGTGAATCTTCGATCGAATGCTAGCTTTTTATTATAAAGTTTTTTGTCTAAAAAATTATCTTTCGTTTTAGTTTAAAAATTCTCAAAACCCATTTTCTTTCGGTAGGATAATATTTCAAGCGTGACTAGCAGTATTTGACAACCCCGTGTTTAAATAAGACCTTGATACTATAATTCGCCAGGTACACTTGCCTGTTCGGGTTTAGCCCATCAAGTTTTTGGCGCCGTTGCCGGGGATGCTTTTTCGTCAATATTAGGAAAACGCTTTCGCTATTACTTCTGCAAAAAAATAAAAAAAAAATTTCCTTTCTCTATTTTCTTCTCCACGTTTCTATTTCCGGTTTTCTCTTTTTCTTTCCTTCATTCTCCTTCTAATTTTCTTAGTGCATGACCCGCACGAATCCGTCGCTACTTGTTGACTTGGACCCAGAAATCGAACGCTCCTTTCGGCGAAACTTACGATTTAATGGTTCCACTTCTCAAACAGCGGTTGAGGATTCCGACGGTGATTGTAACTTCAACTCCGAAATGGGAGACCCTAACCCAGCGTTTGCCCAGCAAAGGACGATGTTCGATTATGCTCGGCCCAACCTGGAGGGTACAGAAACAAGTATTGTTTGACCTCCAATTACGAACAATAACTTCGAGCTTAAGCCTAGCATCATACAAATGGTGCAACAATATGTACAGTTCGACGGATTACAAGATGAAGATCCGAACTTGCATATTGCCAATTTTCTTGAAATCTGTGACACCTTCAAAATAAATGGTGTCTCAGACGATGCTATAAGGCTAAGACTCTTCCCCTTCTCCTTAAGAACTAAAGCCAAACAGTGGTTGAGTTCTCTTTCAAGAGGATCAATCATTACTTGGAACATTTTAACTGAAAAGTTTCTCTCTCGTTATTCCCCCCCCCCCCCTCCAAAACTGCTAAGCTAAGAAATGATATAACTTCGTACTCTCAAATTGCTTCTGAGACCCTCTATGACACTTGGGAGTGGTTCAAATAACTTTTGAGAAGATGCCCTCATCATGCTCTGCTTGTATGGTTACAGGTCCAGACATTTTACAATGGGCTAAATCAAGAAACTAAGCAAATGATAGATGCCGCTTCCGCTGGTTCTTTGGACCGCAAAACTCTGGAAGCCGCTCTTGAGCTTATAGAGGACATGACGATGAACACTTATCAGTGGAATTCGTCTAGGACTCGCCCATCTAAACCTGCAGGTATCTATGAGGTGGACTCGGTTTCGCAACTGGCGTTGCAAGTGGAAATGCTGAACTAGAAGATTTCGGAGATGACTGCTTCCTCCGCCGCTAAGGTATATGAAAATGTGAATGCTACTGCTGCCGAGCAGGTGGATTATCTGGGGAACATACCCAGGCCTGCTCAAAATAATTCTGCCAATAATTTTTCTGCTTTTTCTAATTTCTCTGCACCTCCTGGTTTTAATTCTTCTTCGAACTCTTATAATCCTGGATGGCGTAACCATCCTAATTTTTCTTGGAGTAACCCTGCTAATGCTACACGCCCACCACATGATTTCACTCCACCACCACCACCACAACAAAACCAAAATCTTCAAAAAACCCTCTCTTTGGAAGAAATTTTATCTAGATATATAAGCTCGAACGATGCTACTATTAGAAACTTAACAGGGTCAATGAAAAGTTTAGAAAATCAGGTCGGGCAACTTACCAAGGCTTTTTCCGAGAGACCATTGATGAATTGTAAATATACCTAATTTTATGTACATTACTTAAGTCGTTTTATTTATTTTTTATCATTTCTACTTGTTTTTATTCAATAAAATGCTCCTATTTTTGTAAATATTACTAACTTGCTTTATTTTATTTGTCAGGAAAAAAAAGTCAAAATCTGCAAAAATGACATGTCACGCCTGTGACATATTGGTCACGCCCGTGACCAGGACGTGACAGCTCAAAATCCCGAAAAGAGGCCAATTTTGAAGAGGAAAGCCCGACACGCCCGTGTTCCATAATCCGACACGCCCGTGTCAATCCGACACGGGGCGTGACCCAGCCGTGTCCATCCCGCTTGATGATTTCAACTCAACTTTCGTCGACCCAAGAGGGCCACGCCCGTGTCTAATGTGCGACACGCCCGTGGCAGCCCGACACGCCCCGTGCCAGCCAGGTCAATGTTTCGCGCTCAACGTTCATCGAACCCAAGAGGGACACGCCCGTGTCCGATGTGCGCCACGCCCGTGTCCGCTCGACAAACTGCCGCCGGCGAATCCCGAAGTCAACATCGCCTTAAAGCGCCGAATGACACGCCCACCGTCACGCCCGTGACTTGGGGCGTGACCGCCGCGTTTTCGGCCGGAAAGTCAAATCGCCGTCAAATCCGTCAGGTCGCCGAATCCCGCGGTAAAATAGTGCTGACACGCCCCCCGACACGCCCGTGTCGGAGGGCGTGTACTTGGAAATTTTTGCCTATAAAAAGGCAGCTGCTGTATGAGTTCAGGGTTCCAAAAATCCGAACCATTTTGATGTATAAGGGCTGCCGTTAGAGCTGCTTTAGTGCTATGTAAGGATTCTCTTTCCCCCTTTTTGAATTTAGTTTATTTAAGCTCCTGTAATCAACTTCTTTTATAAATAAAATAGATATTTTTCTCATCCTCATATGCTCTGAATTTTCTCTAAAGGCCTCCTTTACTTCAATCTTATACACTTTCATATTTTAAAACGCAAATGTTCTCGTTTTCTTTCCAAATATAACAAAACTTATAGCCGTTATTATGGCCGTTTTCATTCTCTAACTCTTTAAATTTGGTTAGACTTAGGATTTTCATGCTTCAAAATGCGCTTTTATGAACTTGTAAAACATTAAAAAAGATAGTTTGCATTCCTCTTAACTTCTTTTACTTTGTTTTAGCTATAAAACTACTGCTTCTTTTTAGCTTACTCTCTCTTTTTAAACCATTTTACAAGGCTATAATAATATATAAATTGTCATTTTTATTTTTCATAAACTTGCATTTTAAGTACTCACAAAAAATATCTTCGCTCAAACAATTTTTATTTTCACTTTTTAAGCATTTCTATCAAAATCTAACGGTAAAAATGTAAACGTTTTAATTTTTCGGGCACTTGCCCTTCTCACTTTAATTTGAAAACTTTTTGCTCAAACAATTTTTATTTTGCCTTTTTATGCATTTCTACTGCATTCCAGCGGTAGAAATGCAGTCATTTTAATTTTTCGATAACTTTGATTTTTGCAATTATTTTAGCACGAGTGTGTGCGTGTATGAGATATTTTTCAGCTCCTAAGTTAAATTATGCAAGTGTGTGTGTGTGTTTATTTATGTCGAGTGCGTGAGTAGTTACTTTCAAGTAGAGTGCGTGTGTTGTTTTTATTTTTCCGCCTACTCACTTTAGTTAATTGGCTGGATTTTATTCAAGTAGAGTGCGTGTGTAGTTTTTATTTTTCCGCCTACTCATTTGAGTTAATTGGCTGGATTTTATTCAAGCAAGTGTTTTCATTTTTTATTTTTCCGCCTACTCACTTGAGTTAAATGGCCGGTCTGTATTTTCAGTCCTACTCGTTTGAGTAGGACTTGTAATTTTCATTCTTTATTTTTCCGCCTACTCACTTGAGTTAAATGGCTGGATTTGATTTTCCGCCTACTCGCTAGGAGTTAAATGGTCGGACTGTATTTTGATGTAAATATTTAAGAAAGCCCTGTAATCGCATTTATTTTCTCCTACTCGTTTGAGTAGGACTCGCTTTCATTTCAGTCCTACTCGTTTGAGTAGGACTTGCACTTTTCAGCTTTTATTTCCCGCCCCCACTCGTTTGAGTGGGACTTGCAAATTTCAATTATGCACTTTTCAGCTTTTATTTCCCGCCCCGACTCGTTTGAGTGGGACCTGCAAATGTCAATTATGCAATTTTCTCTTATGTGTAAATTAGTTTTATTTCTTCCTTTTATATGTTTGAATGAGTGCGGGTGTGTTTATTTGTAACAACTTTTCTAAAATTAGGTTATTTTGCTTTTCTTCTTATTTTCTTTATAACCTTTCAGCGAATAGTTTAGGACGCTCGCATAACCAAACATACAAGCTTTCCCCATTCCGATGAGTGGCTAATTTCTTTTAGCCCTCGGTATCGAAGAGCTTTGGGATCTAAAATGTTTTAAATAACCAAATGTCTAATTTTTCAATTTAATTAAAAACTTAAGGTTTACCCCGGGTTAACGACGCGTAGACCCACATATCGATGTGTGGGCTCTATTTCCGTTATCCATACGCTAGCTAGCCGAGAGGCCGTGCATATGGACAGATCACCCCTGGGTAGATAGAGTTCCGCACTAACCCTCGAGAGAGGAGGCGCGCTAACTCTACCGGATCGGGTTCCCCACCCAATAGCGGGGTTCTTAGCGTACTGCGGGCATTAAGGGGAATCCTTCGTCGGACGAGAGCCCGGTCGAATAGCCTTAATGTCTAGGTGAGCGATATTCCTAGAGATAGGTGAGCTCATTATTTTGAACCTCCACGGCCAAGTTTCCGCATTAATTAAATTGAAACTTTAGATATCTAGTTATTCAAATCTATTTTTAATCCTAACGCAATTCGATACCGGGAGTTATCTCTTCATCGACTACTTTCTTAAAATCTATTTTCGTTCTTATTTTACTTAAAACCCTCAAATTCTATTTCGGTAAAATAATAGTGTTTTCGGAGGAGTAGGGGTAATCAACCCGTTCCCGGGAATAATACGACCTCGGTATTCTCCCGAATATCGAGTACTACTTGCGATAGGTGCACTTGCCTGCCCTAGCAAGCCCGCGGCGATCGACTCACTGAACCAACCACAGTAAGAGTCTGTTCGCGGGCCAATCAAGTTTTTGGCGCCGTTGCCGGGGACTTCTCTTTGTGTTGTTATTCCGAATCCGAACTCTATTACTTTTACTTTTATTTCTAAAAACTAAAAAAAAACTTAAAAAAACTCTTCTTCAAAATCCAAAAAAAAAGTGAGTTAATTTTTCTACTTTTCATTCGGGTGTATGACCCGTGGACAGCCTTCGGAGTCCGAAAATTTGGATTTCGATCCTGAGATCGAACGCTCTCTTGCGCGTATTCGGTCTCAACGCCGAAATCCCTCTTTGGATCCCGCAGAATCCATCGGAGAACCCTCTGCCGTTCCTATGGCCGACCCCAATCCGAACGCGGCCCTCGAGCGTACAATGTCATATTACGCCCGGCCAAATTTGGACGATACTGGGTCCAGTATTGTCCGCCCGACGGTGGCGAACAATAATTTTGAGATCAAATCGAGCGTTATCCAAATGATCCAAAACGCCGTGCAGTTCGATGGACAGCCGGATGAGGACCCGAACGTTCATTTGTCTAGTTTTTTGGAGATTTGCGACACTTTTAAGATTAATGGCGTCACTGATGACGCCATTCGTTTGCGCCTTTTTCCATTCTCCCTCAGATCCAAAGCTAAGGCGTGGTTGAATTCCCTCCCACGAGGATGTATCACCACCTGGGCCGAGCTTGCGGAGCGGTTCTTAACGAAGTATTTTCCGCCCGCCAAAACTGCAAAGTTACGGGCGGACATTTCTTCGTTCGTGCAGAACGATTCTGAGTCTCTTTTTGAGACTTGGGAGCGCTTTAAGGAATTCCTCCGCAAGTGTCCGCACCACGCGCTGCCTGCGTGGTTGCAGGTCCAAATCTTCTACAATGGGCTTAATTATCAGACGCGTCAAATGATTGACGCGGCTGCCGGGGGTACCTTGAATAATAAGACCCCCGAGGCTGCCCAAGCTCTTATTGAAGAGATGGCTATGAACGCCTACCAATGGAACGTCCCTCGGGGACGTCCCAAGCAGGCGGCCGACCTCTTCGAAGTGGATGCCACTGCCCACTTAGCCCTTCAAGTTGAAAGGCTGACAAAGCAGGTGGCGGAGATGTCTGCTGCCTCCACCACTCCTCCTTGGGCGATTCCCCCTAATGCCGGCGTAGCAAATGAATTCGTAGACTACGTGGGAAATCCTGGGCGACCTTCCTTCAACCCCAATAACAACCCTTATAGCAATAACTATAATCCGGGTTGGAGGAACCACCCCAACTTCTCATGGAGCAATCCGAATAATGCGCAGCGCCCCCCCAATTCTTTCGCGCCTGGATTTCTGCCGCCTCCCCCTCTTCCAAAACCCTCCCCGATGGAGGATAATTTTTCTAAATATATAGCATCCAACGAGTCAAATATCCGGAACATCACCGGATCGCTAAAAAACTTAGAACTCCAGGTTGGACAGCTAGCGCGAATGATGTCCGAGCGCGCGCTCGGGGCACTGCCGGGAAACACGGAGCCCAATCCGCGGGAAAATATCAACGCTATAACCCTCCGTAGCGGAAAGGAGGTGATCGATCCAAAACGGACCGATCCTCAGGTACATATTTCACCTCCGACCCCTCTTCCCCCTTCTTTGATTTCGCCGCCTTTACAAATTTTAAATGAAAAAATTATTAAAACGCCCTTGCCGTATCCGCATAAACTTAATAGTGAGCGTAAGGACGCGCAATTTGAAAAATTTATTTTATTATTAAAACAAATTCATATTAATGTTCCCTTCTGCGAGGCACTCTCTCAGATGCCTAAATATGCGAAATACCTAAAACAACTTCTTTCCAATAAACAAAAATTAGAAAATATTTCGCATATTTCTCTTAATGCTGACTGCTCAGCGGCTCTTACTAATAAATTGCCCCTAAAAAGAAATGACCCGGGACGGTTCTCCATCCCGTGCCTTTTTGGCAATATATTAGTAAAATACGCTCTTGCAGATTTAGGCGCGAGCATTAATTTGATGCCGTTCTCGCTCTTTCAAAAATTAGGTTTGGGCACTCCGGCCCCTACTAAAATGCGAATCCAACTAGCGGATCGCTCGGTTAAGTTTCCCGTCGGGGTAGTGGAGGACGTACTTGTCCGAGTTGATAAGTTTATCTTTCCGGTAGACTTCGTCATCTTGGACATCGAGGAGGACACCGATGTACCAATTATACTCGGTCGCCCTTTTCTCGCCACCTCCCGCGCATTAATTGATGTCAGTAACGGTTGTCTCCTCCTTCGGGTAGGAGATGACGAAGTTACTTTCTCTATTAATCCCTCCATAGGAGACTCGTCATCGAGCGATGACTTTTGTTATAATTTAGACACATATCTCGGAGATTGTTCTTCCCCTATTTTTGAGTCTACGTTTTTAAACGACGATCTTTTTGCGCTCGAAAAGTTTAACTGCGATGAGAATACGTCTATAGACTTGCCTTTCGAACCAATTGGTAAGAAAGACATAGGAATTAAAACCTCGTTAGAAGAACCGCCCTACCTTGAACTCAAACCCCTACCCGATTCACTCAAATACGCCTTTTTGGGGAAAGATGATACACTCCCTGTTATCATTTCTTCGCATTTGAGCGAATCGGAGACTTCCGATTTATTGGGAGTTTTGCTTAAACATCGCCACGCAATTGCTTGGCAAATTTCTGATCTCAAAGGGATTAACCCGTCTTTCTGCACCCATAAGATTTTCCTTCTAGATAACTGCCGCAAAACTATTCAGCCGCAGCGACGTCTTAACCCAAACATGAAAGACGTCGTTAAGGCCGAAATTATTAAATTATTAGATGCGGGGATTATTTATCCCATATCAGATAGTACGTGGGTTAGTCCCATTCACGTGGTGCCCAAAAAGGGCGGTCTTACCATAGTGGAGAATGAGCACAATGAACTCGTCCCAACTCGTACTGTTACAGGTTGGCGGGTGTGCATCGATTATAGAAAACTAAATGACGCCACCCGTAAGGATCATTTCCCACTACCATTTTTAGACCAAATTTTAGAGCATTTGTCTGGTCATCCGTATTTTTGTTTTCTCGATGGATTATCGGGGTTTTTCCAAATCCCCATTTCCCCCGATGACCAAGAGAAAACAACTTTTACCTGCCCGTTTGGTACCTTCGCATATCGAAGAATGCCATTTGGCCTTTGCAACGCGCCCGCTACATTCCAAAGATGTATGCTGGCGATCTTTGGCGAGCTGGTAGGAGACATTATGGAAGTCTTTATGGATGACTTCTCTGTTTTCGGAAGCTCTTTCCCGTCCTGTCTTCATAATTTAGACCGTGTCCTTCAGGGATGCGAGGACATGCATCTTGTTTTAAATTGGGAAAAATGTAACTTTATGGTTCGAGAAGGTTTGGTTCACGGCCATATGATTTCGTCTAAGGGGATGGAGGTCGATAAGGCCAAAGTTGAAATTATAGAAAAACTTCCCCCGCCTTCCAACGTTAAATCAATTAGGAGTTTCTTAGGGCACGCGGGCTTTTATAGACGTTTTATTCAAGATTTTTCAAAAATAACAAAGCCGCTAACTCGCCTCTTGGAAAAGGAATCAAATTTTGTCTTTGATAATGAATGCGAGTCTGCATTTAATTTCATAAAACAAAAACTTATCAATTCACCTATTTTAGTGGCGCCCGATTGGACCCTTCTGTTCGAGATTATGTGCGACGCTAGTGATATTGCCGTAGGAGCCGTTCTTGGCCAACGTATAAACAAATATTTTCATCCTATTTACTATGCTAGCAAGACCCTCACTTCCGCACAAGGAAATTATACGACAACGGAAAAGGAACTTTTAGCCGTCGTATTTGCTTTCGATAAGTTTCGCTCGTATCTAACGTTATCCAAAGTTATCGTATTTACCGACCATTCCGCCTTAAAATATTTGTTAGCAAAAACGGACGCCAAACCCCGCCTTCTTCGATGGATCCTCCTCTTGCAGGAGTTCGATTTAGAGATCCGGGATAAGAGGGGCGCGGAAAATTTAGCAGCCGATCACCTCTCCCGCTTAGAAAATCCCACTGCGGAAGCGCTCGTCGAATCTGACATAAATGATAGATTCCCCGAGGAACGCCTCCTAGCCATAACTACTAGTTCTTCTTCCCCGCCTTGGTTCGCAGATTTTGCAAACTATTTAGTTGCGAGGGTACTTCCAAAAGACTTTTCAAGCCAGCAAAAGAAGAAATTCTTTTCTGACTTGAAATATTTCTTTTGGGAGGACCCTTTCCTTTTTCGTCTCTGCGCGGACCAAGCAGTCCGAAGATGTGTCGCGGGTGTGGAGTGCACGGAAATCCTTAGGCACTGCCACGAGGGTCCGGCTGGTGGGCATTATCAAGCTAACTGGACCGCGCGGAAGGCGCTAGAGGCGGGCTTCTTTTGGCCCACTCTATTCAAAGACGCTCACAATTTTGTGCGCGCATGCGATAGCTGTCAGCGGTCGGGTAACATCTCTCGTCGCGATGAGATACCCCAAAACATGTTTTTAGAATGCGAAGTCTTCGATTTATGGGGCATAGATTTTGTTGGCCCCCTACCTCCGTCTTTCAAAAATATGTATATTTTAGTAGCAGTCAACTACGTATCGAGATGGGCGGAAGCGCAAGCTCTCCCCACCAACGATGCGTGAGTCGTCGTTACATATCTTAAAAAGCTATTTTCTCGCTTCGGCACTCCGCGCGCTATTGTAAGTGATCGGGGGACGCATTTCTGCAACACCCAGATGGCTAAGACGTTAGCTAGATACGGCATCACGCACAAACTTGCCACCCCCTACCACCCGCAAACTAGTGGCCAAGTAGAGGTAGTAAATCGGGAGATAAAGCGCATATTAGAGAAAACCGTTTCACTTAATAGGAAAGATTGGTCCATCAAGCTCGACGATGCATTGTGGGCTTATCATACCGCATACAAAACCGCAATTGGTTGTACGCCGTATCGATTAGTGTACGGCAAAGCGTGTCATCTACCCGTCGAATTAGAACATCGCGCACTTTGGGCTTTAAAACTTTTAAATCTCGACGCTAACTTAGCCGCCCAAAATAGAAAACTGCAACTAAACGAGCTCGATGAATGGCGTGCCAACGCATACGAGAGCAATAAGTTCTATAAGGAGCGTTCTAAGTTTTATCACGACCGAAAACTCAAGCCCCCAAAAACTTTTTCTCCGGGCGATCTTGTCCTTCTTTATAACTCACGACTTAGACTTTTCCCCGGGAAACTTAGATCACGTTGGTCCGGCCCCTTCAAAGTTGAAGAGGTTTGGCCTTATGGGACCGTACTCGTCTCCCACCCGGATAAAGGCTCGTTTAAAGTGAACGGTCATCGCTTAAAATTGTACATAGCAGGCGATCCTGTGGACGGTAATTTCGAATCCATAACCCTCCTAGATATATAAACCGCCAACATAGTCAAGCTACGCGACTATAAACAAAGCGCTCCTGGGAGGCACCCCATGTTTATCTTTTTCGCTATCTCTTTACCTTTTTCTTTGCTATTTTTCTTCCTAATGCAGGGTTCCTAAACTGCGCCTCCCCCACCTCCTCTCAGGGAAGCTTCTACCCCCCCCCCATTTCTTTCTTTTCTTTGTATATATTATCTTCCCTGTTTTGTTCTGCATACTTACGTTACAACATTGGGGACAATGTTGGACTTAAGTATGGGGGTGTTTTCTCGCTTTCTTTTTCATATTTCTATTTTCTGCACTGTCTTTCTATTTTCTGCACTATATACATAAAACATATATATGAACAAAAAAAAAACTATAAAACATATGAACAACAAAAAAAAAACTATAAAAATAACAAAAACTTCAAAAAAAAATTTGAAAATGAAAACAAAATCCCAAAAACCTAAGTTTTTTTTTTGTCTTTAAAATGTTTTTGTCTTTTTAAAGCAAAAATCCCCAAAAAAATTGTAAAACACAAAAAAATTCAAAAAAAAAATTATTATAAAACAAAAACTCCAAAAAAATTCATAAAACCAAAAGTCCAAAAACATGTTTAGTTTCATTTTGTAAAAATCTGTGTAAATATTTTTGTAAATAATCTTCTCTCTCCCCCTTCCTTTTCTCTCTCATACCATCTCTTTTTCTCCCACTTTCCGCAAAACCTTAAAAATCTAAAAAAGATAATAAGTTCACTAACCTTCAAAAAAAAAAGAGATAATAAATAAAAAAAAACACAAAAAAAAATGATGAAAAAAAAAATAATAAAAAAACTCTAAAACAACCAAAAAATATTTTGAAACAAATAAATCAAATATACCATCCTTAATTTTCTTGCTATCCAAAACTTTTGCTTTGAGTTTATTTATATGTGAATTTTATTAATTCTTTGTTTGTTATTCGTTTGTTAATTATTGATTGAAAAATTTAAATATTCGGGGTTAGGTTTTAAAGAATTCATTATGCTTTGTTAAAAATAGCGAACTCGTTTTAGGCACTACTTCTAATTTTTCATTAATAGGAGCACGTGTATTATGTTAGAAAATAACGATTATAGGATTCAATTATGTTTACTTTTAGCTTTCTGAAAACTTGGAAATTACAATTTATTAAGGTTGCTCTCAAAATTGTTTTTTAATAAAAAAATCTAGTTTTCTTTTCTCACCGTCCTTATCATGACTGACTTGACATGATAAAATTGTTATCCTTAAAAGATCCTATGTCCATGGGAATAAGATTTCGTTCCGTAAACATAGGCACCCAATAGATTAAAAGATTATATGCTATGGAGTAAGAGGATAAAATTCATTACTCCTACACATATACATTGGGTTAACATTTATTATGAAGTTGAAGAAAAAAATCGATATTAGGAAAATAAGATTTCATTTTCCTAATATTCCAAAAAAAACATAGAGGTTCGAGAAAAGATTACCTCGCCTCAAAAATCAAAACCCTCTTCATAAACCAACATCAACCCCCTTAGCCAATTTCACGATTCTAGATTTAATTCAAAAATCGTTTTGAGAGCATAATTTGTAAATTGCATTATTTCCAGTAAAACTCCTATAGGCTAAAAATTCATATAATTCCAAACTATTCTTGTTAATCTAACCTTTACAATTATTGCTTTCTATTTGATTATATCAAGAAGTCTTTTGGCCAAAACTTTTGCGCTATTTAAATCATCTTCATAAATTTAGGACTTAACTCTTACGCCCCGTTTATTTATTTAGATCTCTCTTATAATTGATTAAGCGATAGCTAAACTTAGAGTTTTTTTTTTATTCCTTATAAGTTCATCTCAAACTTTTGCTCTGGAATAGCAAAAGCTTAAGTATGGTGGTATTTGATGAATTGTAAATATACCTAATTTTATGTACATTACTTAAGTCGTTTTTTTTTTTAATCATTTCTACTTGTTTTTATTCAATAAAATGCTCCTATTTTTGTAAATATTACTAACTTGCTTTATTTTATTTGTCAGGAAAAAAAAGTCAAAATCTGCAAAAATGACATGTCACGCCCGTGACATATTGGTCACGCCCGTGACCAGGACGTGACAGCTCAAAATCCCGAAAAGAGGCCAATTTTGAAGAGGAAAGCCCTACACGCCCGTGTTCCATAATCCGACACGCCCGTGTCAATCCGACACGGGGCGTGACCCAGCCGTGTCCATCCCGCTTGATGATTTCAACTCAACTTTCGTCGACCCAAGAGGGCCACGCCCGTGTCTGATGTGCGACACGCCCGTGGCAGCCCGACACGCCCCGTGCCAGCCAGGTCAATGTTTCGCGCTCAACGTTCGTCGAACCCAAGAGGGACACGCCCGTGTCCGATGTGCGCCACGCCCGTGTCCGCCCGACAAACTGCCGCCGGCGAATCCCGAAGTCAACATCGCCTTAAAGCGCCGAATGACACGCCCACCGTCACGCCCGTGACTTGGGGCGTGACCGCCGCGTTTTCGGCCGGAAAGTCAAATCGCCGTCAAATCCGTCAGGTCGCCGAATCCCGCGGTAAAATAGTGCTGACACGCCCCCCGACACGCCCGTGTCGGAGGGCGTGTACTTGGAAATTTTTGCCTATAAAAAGGCAGCTGCTGTATGAGTTCAGGGTTCCAAAAATCCGAACCATTTTGATGTATAAGGGCTACCGTTAGAGCTGCTTTAGTGCTATGTAAGGATTCTCTTTCCCCCTTTTTGAATTTAGTTTGTTTAAGCTCCTGTAATCGACTTCTTTTATTAATAAAATAGATATTTTTCTCATCCTCATATGCTCTGAATTTTCTCTAAAGGCCTCCTTTACTTCAATCTTATACACTTTCATGTTTTAAAACGCAAATGTTCTCGTTTTCTTTCCAAATATAACAAAACTTATAGCCGTTATTATGGCCGTTTTCATTCTCTAACTCTTTAAATTTGGTTAGACTTAGGATTTTCATGCTTCAAAATGCGCTTTTATGAACTTGTAAAACATTAAAAAAGATAGTTTGCATTCCTCTTAACTTCTTTTACTTTGTTTTAGCTATAAAACTACTGCTTCTTTTTAGCTTACTCTCTCTTTTTAAACCATTTTACAAGGCTATAATAATATATAAATTGTCATTTTTATTTTTCATAAACTTGCATTTTAAGTACTCACAAAAAATATCTTCGCTCAAACAATTTTTATTTTCACTTTTTAAGCATTTCTATCAAAATCTAACGGTAAAAATGTAAACGTTTTAATTTTTCAGGCACTTGCCCTTCTCACTTTAATTTGAAAACTTTTTGCTCAAACAATTTTTATTTTGCCTTTTTATGCATTTCTACTGCATTCCAGCGGTAGAAATGCAGTCATTTTAATTTTTCGATAACTTTGATTTTTGCAATTATTTTAGCACGAGTGTGTGCGTGTATGAGATATTTTTCAGCTCCTAAGTTAAATTATGCAAGTGTGTGTGTGTGTGTGTTTATTTATGTCGAGTGCGTGAGTAGTTACTTTCAAGTAGAGTGCGTGTGTTGTTTTTATTTTTCCGCCTACTCACTTGAGTTAATTGGCTGGATTTTATTCAAGTAGAGTGCGTGTGTAGTTTTTATTTTTCCGCCTACTCATTTGAGTTAATTGGCTGGATTTTATTCAAGCAAGTGTTTTCATTTTTTATTTTTCCGCCTACTCACTTGAGTTAAATGGCCGGTCTGTATTTTCAGTCCTACTCGTTTGAGTAGGACTTGTAATTTTCATTCTTTATTTTTCCGCCTACTCACTTGAGTTAAATGGCTGGATTTGATTTTCCGCCTACTCGCTAGGAGTTAAATGGTCGGACTGTATTTTGATGTAAATATTTAAGAAAGCCCTGTAATCGCATTTATTTTCTCCTACTCGTTTGAGTAGGACTCGCTTTCATTTCAGTCCTACTCGTTTGAGTAGGACTTGCACTTTTCAGCTTTTATTTCCCGCCCCCACTCGTTTGAGTGGGACTTGCAAATTTCAATTATGCACTTTTCAGCTTTTATTTCCCGCCCCCACTCGTTTGAGTGGGACCTGCAAATGTCAATTATGCAATTTTCTCTTATGTGTAAATTAGTTTTATTTCTTCCTTTTATATGTTTGAATGAGTGCGGGTGTATTTATTTGTAACAACTTTTCTAAAATTAGGTTATTTTGCTTTTCTTCTTATTTTCTTTATAACCTTTCAGCGAATAGTTTAGGACGCTCGCATAACCAAACATACAAGCTTTCCCCATTCCGATGAGTGGCTAATTTCTTTTAGCCCTCGGTATCGAAGAGCTTTGGGATCTAAAATGTTTTAAATAACCAAATGTCTAATTTTTCAATTTAATTAAAAACTTAAGGTTTACCCCGGGTTAACGACGCGTAGACCCACATATCGATGTGTGGGCTCTATTTCCGTTATCCATACGCTAGCTAGCCGAGAGGCCGTGCATATGGACAGATCACCCCTGGGTAGATAGAGTTCCGCACTAACCCTCGAGAGAGGAGGCGCGCTAACTCTACCGGATCGGGTTCCCCACCCAATAGCGGGGTTCTTAGCGTACTGCGGGCATTAAGGGGAATCCTTCGTCGGACGAGAGCCCGGTCGAATAGCCTTAATGTCTAGGTGAGCGATATTCCTAGAGATAGGTGAGCTCATTATTTTGAACCTCCACGGCCAAGTTTCCGCATTAATTAAATTGAAACTTTAGATATCTAGTTATTCAAATCTATTTTTAATCCTAACGCAATTCGATACCGGGAGTTATCTCTTCATCGACTACTTTCTTAAAATCTATTTTCGTTCTTATTTTACTTAAAACCCTCAACTTCTATTTCGGTAAAATAATAGTGTTTTCGGAGGAGTAGGGGTAATCAACCCGTTCCCGGGAATAATACGACCTCGGTATTCTCCCGAATATCGAGTACTACTTGCGATAGGTGCACTTGCCTGCCCTAGCAAGCCCGCGGCGATCGACTCACCGAACCAACCACAGTAAGAGTCAGTTCGCGGGCCAATCAACCACCTGGAACTCTTCCCTCGAACACTGAACCTAACCCAAGGGAGCACGCAAATGCGATTTCCCTTCAGAGCGGTAAGGTTATTAACGAGCCCACCACCAGGGAAGAGCCAAAGGTGATTGTCCCTCCTGTTATGGAAATAATTATCCTCACGAAAAATAATAAATCAACTTTTGGAAATGAAAAATCTACTTTAGATAAAGAAAAAAGATATTTCTGTTTTTCTGATTTTGGAAAAGAAAATGATGACGTTCAAAATGATGCTCCGGTTGTTATAAAGGAATTTCTGCCACCTCCTTATCCGGCTCGACTTGGGAAAGAAAACTAGACGATCAGTACCAACGCTTCCTTGAAATGTTCAAACAAATTCATATTAATTTACCATTTCATGAAGCGATTAGTCAAATGCCTAAGTATGCAAAATATCTTAAGAATTTATTAACAAACAAGACGAAATTGGAAAATATATCGCATGTAACCTTAAATGAAGAATGCTCGGCGGTCGTTAAAAACTCTAATCTTCCAAAAAAGATAAACGATCCGGGTAGTTTTTCCATCCCTTGCGTTTTTGGTGATCTGTTTGTTAAACATGCGTTAGCGGATCTAAGAGCGAGCATCAATTTGATGCCCTTTTCTTTATTCAAAAAGCTAGGATTGGGCACTCTTAGCCCTACAAGAATGAGTATCCAGTTAGCCGATAGGTCTATAAAATATCCGTTAGGTACTGTTGAGGACGTGCTAGTAAAGGTCGACAAATTCATCTTCCCGGTGGATTTTGTCATTCTCGATATTGAAGAGGACGTCGAGGTCCCTCTTATCCTTGGTCGACCCTTCCTAACCACCTCTCGAGCGGTCATCGATGTTAGTAACGACAAGTTGTTTTTGCGTGTGGGAGATGATGAGGTCACATTTTCTATCAATCAATTAATGAAAAACTCTTTAAAAAATGATGATTCATGCTTCTTTCTTGATGTTTTAAATGAAGATTCTTGACTTGCTCTTTCTAACGTCTCTTCAAATGAATTTTCCTCTTCTTTTTCTGAAATTTCTTCATATGATTTTGAAAACACGGTTATGTCATTACAAGCAAATTTTGAAAATGATTCTTTCTTTGGTAGAAAAAAGTATGAAAATCTTATTTTTGAAAAAGAAACGAATTTGAAAAACTCTTATGATGAACCGCCCCATCTTGATTTAAAACCCCTCCCTGATCATCTAAAATATGCCTTTCTTGCAAAAAATTCTAAATTGCCCGTTATAATCTCGGCCTATCTTTCTCAATCCGAAAACGATCAGTTGATCGAAGTACTACAAAAGCATCGCCGAGGTATAGCGTGGCAAATTTCCGACATTTCTGGTATAAGCCCTTCTTTTTATACTCATAAAATATTTTTTGAAAATAATCCTAAGGGTGTAGTCCAACCACAACGTCGTCTCAATCCGAATATGAAGGAGGTTATGAAGGAAGAGGTGCTTAAGTTATTAGATGCGGGGATAATTTATCCGATTTCCGATAGTCAGTGGGTAAGTCCGGTACAGGTTGTTCCTAAGAAGTGTGGGATTACGGTAGTAACGAACGAAAATAACGACTTAATTCCAACTAGGACGATAACGGGATGGAGGATGTGCATCGATTACCGTAAGCTAAACGATGACACTCGAAAAGATCACTTCCCCCTCCCCTTTATCGATCAAATTTTAGAACGTTAATCCGGGCACAGTTTTTATTGCTTCCTCGACGGTCTCTCGGGGTATTTTCAAATCCCTATCGCACCCGAGGACCAAGAGAAGACAACATTCACTGGCCCCTTCGGGACTTTTGCTTATCGTAGAATGCCTTTCGGGTTATGCAACGCACCCGCTACCTTTCAGCGGTGTATGCTTGCTATTTTTGATAAATACGTAGAAAATATTATGGAAGTATTTATGGACGATTTTTCTGTTTTTGGCGACTCCTTTGATTTATGTTTAGAAAATTTGGAAAAAGTTTTACAACGCTGCGAAGAAACCAACTTAGTTTTAAATTGGGAGAAGTGCCACTTTATGGTGCGGGAAGGCTCAGTCCTTGGCCATAAGATTTCCGCTAAGGGAATTGAAGTGGACAAGGCAAAAATTGAAGTAATTGAAAAGTTACCGCCGCCTACAAATATTAAAGCAATTAGAAGTTTTTTAGGGCATGCGGGTTTTTATCGACAATTCATTAAAGACTTTTCAAAAATTACTAAGCCTCTCACCCACCTTCTCGAAAAAGAAACTCCTTTCATTTTTGATGAATCTTGTCTCGCTGCGTTTGAATTAATTAAATCCAAGCTTATAAATGCTCCTATTATGATCGCCCCAGTTTGAGATTTACCATTCAAAATAATGTGTGATGCGAGTAGTCATGCGGTAGGTTCGGTTCTAGGACAACGAATTGCTAAGAACTTTCATCCAATTTTTTATGCTAGTAAAACTCTAACTTCTACTCAAGAAAATTACACCACGACGGAGAAAGAACTTTTAGCTGTTATTTTTACTTTTGATAAATTCTGACCGTATGTTACTCTTGCGAAAGTTATTGTTTTCACGGATCATTCCGCTTTGAAGTACCTCCTTTCTAAATCGGATGCCAAGCCCCGTCTTATTCGCTGGATCCTCTTACTTCAAGAATTCGACTTGGAGAATCAGGATAAGAAAGGAGCGGAAAACCTAGCGGCTGATCATCTCTCTCATCTTGAAAATCCCGAACTCGATAGTTTAAATGAAAATTTTATTAATGACTCTTTTCCGGATGAACATCTTTTAAGCATTTCTTCTTCTACCCCCTGGTTTGCCGATTTGGCCAATTATCTTGTGGCTCGGGCCCTTCCAAAAGAATACTCCTCTCACCAAAAGAAGAAATTCTTTTCGGAGTTGAAGTATTATTTTTGGGAGGACCCCTTTCTATTTCGCATTTGTTCGGATCAGGTGGTTAGAAGATGTGTTTCCCGGGAAGAAGGTCAACAAATTTTAAAGCATGTTCATGAAGGTCTGACTGGCGGGCATTTTCAAGCAAACCGCACCGCCCACAAAGTGCTTAGTGCTGGCTTTTACTGGCCAAGAATATTTAAAGATGCGCAACTCTTTGTGAGCGGGTGTGATTGGTGCCAACGCACTGGAAACTTATCTAATAAAAATGAAATGAAACAATATTATTTTCTAGAATGCGAAGTTTTTGATTTATAGGGCATTGACTTTGTAGGCCCTTTTCCCTCAAGTCTAAGAAACAAATGAATTCTAGTCATAGTCGATTATGTTTCTAGGTGGGCGGAGGCCCAAGCTTTACCAAGAAATGATGCTCGCGTCGTAGTTGCCTTTCTTAAAAAATTATTTTCTCGTTTTGGTTTTCCTCGAGCAATCGTTAGTGATAGGGGAAGTCATTTTTGCAACGCTCAACTTGCTAAAGCATTAACTAAATATGGCGTTACGCATAAACTATCAACTGCTTATCACCCCCAAACTAACGGTCAGGTCGAGGTAGTCAATCGAGAGCTTAAAAGAATTTTGGAAAAAACTGTTTCTACTTCCCGTAAGGATTGGTATTTAAAGTTAGACGATGCTCTTTGGGCCTATCAGACAGCGTACAAGACCACTATTGGTTGTACTCATTTCTGACTAGTCTACGAAAATCGTGCCATCTCCCGGTAGAAGTAGAGCACCGTGCGTATTGGGGGTTAAAGTTTTTTAATTTTGATCCGCACTCGGTCGGTGAGCACAGAAAAACCCAACTAAATGAGCTTGACGAGTGGCGAGCATACGCTTATGAAAATAATAAAATTTATAAAGAATGCACGAAACTTTATCACGATAAGAACTTGCGCCATCCTAAAACGTTTAAACCTGGCGATCACGTTCTTCTTTTCAATTCTCGGCTGCATCTTTTTCCTGACAAACTTAAATCTAGATGGTCTGGACCATTTACGGTCAAGGATGTTTATCCTTACGGAACTGTGTTGCTTTCGCATCCCGATAAGGGTGATTTTAAAGTGAATGGGCATAGACTTAAACTTTATTTTTCAAATGATTCTGTGTCTCCTGCAACGGAGGATCTTGTCTTGGACTCTTAAATATTTATCTTATTGTGGAACATTTTTATTTTTGGACTTATTATTATTATTATGAAACTTTTAATTTTATTCGGACTTTAAATTGTTGTAATAAAGAACAATCTTGGGCATCTGCCCACAAACTCTTTTTTTTCTGCTTTTATTTTGCTCTTCCTTCCGGAGGCCAACCAAGCAAGTTCGTGACCGCCGCTCCAATGTTGCTGATATAAAGATGGATCAAGTCCAACCTGCTAACGATCAAGTGCACTAAAAAGCAAGCATGGGGGAGCGACATCCGCCTTCATCCCACAAACCCGGGGAAGTCCTGTTTTTTTATTTCATTTACTTTCTACATTTTTCTCTCCTTCTCAGTCTCCTTCTCGTTTTTCTTTTTGTTTATTTCATTGAGGATAATGAAAAAATCTAAGCTTGGGGGAGGGTTTAGTTAGTTTCTCTTTTTCCTTTTTCTTTCAAAACTCCAAAAAACTCTTTTGCTTTCTTAAAATCAAAATCTAAAAAATTAGTATAGTTTTGTTAAGTTTCTTCAGTATTGCTTTTATTTTAGCCTTATCAAAAATCAAAAAAGAAAAAAAATCTATAAAACAAAAATAAAAAAATTGCTAAAATCTATTTGAAATCTAAAATTATTCTCTATCTTTATTTTTATGTTTCTTCTAGTGATGTGTAGGCCCGTGCGGTTCCTTAGTTCTATTTAGATCTCTTTGAAACAGTTTTCTAAATTTATCAGTTTAACATAGCTTCTTTTTACTAGTTTCTTTTTCTTAAATATAGGCATCCGATTTATACGTTATAAGTTAGCAATTTGTAGTTATGTCTTTTTATTCGGTCAGTTACTTACGAATGGTTGCTAGGTAATGTTATCTCTTTTTCATTTGTGGGGTAATACTTTCTTGGTGTCTAGAACTTGTCCCTAGCTACTCTCGAAGCATGTGCGTTGTTTTTACGTACTTTAGAAATGATTTAGGCCACCCTTTGACTCGTTTGAGCTTTTCTTGCCCATCAAAAAAAGTTTTACCATTGCAAAACAATTTTGCGCCTTTTCCATGTTTCTTTGTTTTTGACTCCACCTTTCATTTCATTATTTCACCAAATCCAAAATCCCTTTCCTATTTTCACACTAAACTTTGAGCTTAAATATTAATTTTATGAATGATTATATCTTTGAAATGAAAAGGAAAATTTATAGCTTATATTTGGAGCTTTCCTTAAAGTTACAAAAAAAAGAGTTATTATCAAAAGTATCATCAAAATGAAATGAAAACAAAAAGAGAGTAGTTTATTTTTGGCCAATATTATGAAAAGAAAAGAAACAAATACATGGCCTTATGTTTAGCTTGAATTGAAGTACTTATCATTCATCTTCATGTGTTTATGTTTATTTTTTTTAAGCTCAACCTTGGTTTAGTGATTAAGCCGTCATGTTTATCCTTGTTTTCATTTCTTAATCATTTACCTAAGCCAAGTTTTAACGCCTACTAGAAGTCCTATTAATCTTTAGAACGTAAATTCGCGTAGTGGAGAAAGTGTGAACGGACAAGCCTATGACCACCATCATTGATGGATTTCTTTGGAGGTTATCTTGAGGTGTCTTAGAGATAATTGTTATTCTAGCAACCTAGTAGTTCGTTAATGCGCCGATTATTTAGAATTTCTACTCTTGTTTCTCTTATTTTCATTAATTTTGGATGCCTTATTTTAAGATTTAGAAATGTGTAAATTTTCTTTATGTTCTAATGATATTTTTAGGTCTCTACTTTCAAGTTTTCTATTGTGCACTTCTCACCCCACTAGTTGTTAGCATAGGAATTAGGATAGTTTAATTTTTCATGTTTTGTTTTTCTTAATTATGAAATCTAAATTTGCTTTGTTTACTTTTTCCATAGTTTCAATTCTATTTGCTTGAGGGCAAGCAAATACTCTAGCATGAGGGAATTTGATAACTACTTTTAGTCATCGTTTTTGGTATAGTTTAGTTTAAGAAATTCCTAAGATTATTGGTATTTTTGCTTACTTTATTCTTGTTATGTTTATTTTCATATTTTATTTGTTTTGTTATGAATATAATATTTTTTAGGATGTTTATGTTATGTTCAATTTTATTTTTTTTATTTTATGTTATGTTATGTTATAATAATTAATGTTTTGATATAAATTGTGTCTAATTTGTTATATTTTATTTTGTTTTGCAGCCCATACCGAAGCCTTCTTCATTGGTATATCCCTCAAGTCATGGTGCAGCCCTCCTTCATTAATCCAAACCATGCATCCTACATGATGTAGCCCGGCCACTTCAACATGATGCAGACCTCTTCAATGCATGCAGCCCTCAAATCATGGTGTAGCCGGCCCTCCTTCATTGAGTCAAACCCGAGCCTATGCAGCCCACTTCAAAGTGCAGCACGGCCTCCTCCCCACTTCAAGATGCTGACCACAAAGAGGAGCCCGCCCCTTCAAAGTGCAGCCCACTCTCTCCATTCTTTGGTCCATTTGAGGCCTATGCATGGCCGGTTCCCTCCCCCCTTTTTTTCATCAACTTATTTCCATTTTTCTCTCCCCATTCATGCATGGCCGGCCACCTCATGCCCTCTCTCCCCCTCATTAATTTCCATATGCATGCACCTTACCACTACACATGGCCGACCACTTTTTTCTCCCCTCTTTATTTCTTATTCATTCCCCTTTTCTATTTTATATTTTCCAAATCATTCCCTTAAGTCCATGCATTAAACCCACCTCTCTCTCTCCACCTCATTAAATATCATGCATGTATTCTCTGCACTTCATTTAATGCCATGCATGAACTTCTCTCCCTTTACATGGCCGGCAACCCCCTTGCCTCCTCCTCTTCATTTTATTCTAGATCCTTCTCCATCTCCTATAAAAGCCACCCCATCCCTCAAGCCAAAGGGAGAAATTTTTGGGAAGTGAAGTTTTAAGTTGAATGTGTGTGTTGAGTTGGAGAGTGGAGAGTGCTTGTGAGTTGTTATTAGTTTCATTATTGTATTAGTTTTTTTTCCATTATTGCAAGTTTTTCTTCCTAATATAGTCTTGTCTTTTTAAAATTTTGTGTACTCTTTCGTTTAGTATCAATAAAAATGAAATTTTCTTCTCTTTACATTGTTATTTCCTTTTCCAATATGCGTAGCTAATCTTCTCTTACCCTTCAATCGTGAGGATCCATAAAATGAGATGAGGGTTTCTTTTATTTCATAGTTTTATTTTTGCTTAATTTTACTCGATCCTTCTTTAATTTTTATTTTGTCGACTCCGTATTTCCGGTATACGGTAGTAGGCTTGAGATCTCATATTTGAGTAGCCGAGAGGCTCGTAAATGTGAAAGATCACTCAAAGAAGGAAAGAGTTGAACGCAACCCTAGAGATAGAATGACGTAAATCTTCCGGATTGGAGTCAAATCCAATAGTGCGGGTCACCTCGATAATGCGGCTTTAGGCCTTTTTGACTTGAAAGAGATTTCGGTCAAAACGTCTATAAGTCAGGGGATTTAATGCTCTAGCGAGATTATTTCCTAATTTCGGATCCGTCACGGTCGAGTATGATTTGCAAATTTAAAACTATGCCTTTTCATCCCTCTCATTTCATTTTATGGTGAATCTTCGATCGAATGCTAGCTTTTTATTATAAAGTTTTTCGTCTAAAAAATTATCTTTCGTTTTAGTTTAAAAATTCTCAAAACCCATTTTCTTTCAGTAGGATAATAGTTCAAGCGTGAGTAGCAGTATTTGACAACCCCGTGTTTAAATACGACCTTGATACTATAATTCGACAGGTACACTTGCCTGTTCGGGTTTAGCCCATCACTCGCCAGTCGTCACACCGACGGGAGTCGACAGTTAGACTTTGGGCGGTTGGGCTGTGTCCTCGGTGTTCACGTCCAGGGGCCCTTTCCGTGCACAGTGAACGGTTGGGTTGTGTCCTCGTGCTTACTTCTGAGGCCCCTTCCGGGTCACGCAAGGCCAGTTCGGGCTGTGTTCTTGGTGCACATCTACCCAAGACCCCGCTGGGCCATAGTACGCATGGGCTCCGCTGTTGTGTTCTTAGCGTTGAGGCATACGGAGGCCTAGGTGAAGTAGTGTGGATACCCGCCTAGTAGTAGAAGTGCCCGTTCTACTGTCACCGCCGGGCCACGACGGCTGATGCCTGAGAGGTTAGCTACCTGCTCGAAAAGTGGGAACTATAGTCTGTGTCGACATAACAATTGCATGGGTGTGATCATGAGTGAGTCATTGCATAGTATTCATAGTATTTCATAACATTACACAACAAGATCCTCATCGTATAAGTTTGTATGTGCACTCTTATACGATGAGTTACCTTATGTAACCCGATCCTTAACTTATAAGTTTGTATGAGCATTCTTAAAAGTTAAGTTACTTTCATGCTGTTTCTAATACCTGCTAGTTTGATATTGCTCTCAAATATTTGCTAGATTATGACACTGTTACTCTTACCTTATTGTCACCTTCTTGTTCCCATTTATGCTTATTATATATTATACTCTTGTTCCTTTTCCCCGCCCAGTGCCGAGGAGTCGCCGGGGGAGCGGATGTGAAACCACTTAGTAGTTTTGACTAACGATTACTACGTCTTCCTTTTTTAGGAGGTCATGCCGCAGGTAGAGCAGCAACAGACTACACAGCAGGACAGCCAGGCCAGGACAACAGGGCCTGAAGTGACGGTGCCATCGATACCGTCAGTTACGGATGTTAGTATTTTGATACTCTGATGTAGCCCGTTTGGGCAATGTTTAGTTGTAATCTGATATATTGTAGAAGCATGTTTTAGCTTCTCCTTTATTGTTGTATTTGAACATTATTACTTAGTGTGGATTTTGACTTCTCTTGCTTATTATATTTGGTTGGGTTGGCATGTTCTATTGATATTGCTGTAGTCGGCGGAATAGGTGTCTTGTGGTACAGGTTAGCCCGTGTGCTAATGCTACCGCAAGGCGGCTGTTCCGGGCATAAGACTCCCCCTTCGTGCCGTGTTTTAGGATCCGGGATGGGGGGGGTCTTACAACAACGGTGATAAACAAAGCAACGGTCAACATTCAGCTGACCAATTTATAACGACCTTACCCATTTCCCGGGTTAGCGGTATTCTTTTGCTGCAGGCATAGTATTTCACAATTAGATATATCACAAGATGTGCACTCACGTACCATCAATATATCACAAATGTCAACCACATGGCACGACGCTCCGTGCACTCATGGCACATTATTAGTGTACCAGAAAACCAGGGTCCCACCACCGTTCTCAGGTCTTAATCCCAACGGTAAAACTTGAGCATTCATGCTCCACGGCCTATGGCCGGAGAATTTAGTCTTGATGGAGAACAACCAAGACTCTCATCATGTGATCATAGTGAAGTCGTTCACTTAGGCACTCAAGTTAGACAACCATCAAGCGAATACAGTTCAGCCCTTGTCCGTTGCTGAAATCACCAGTTCAATGTCAAGACTGACGTAGGTCGGCATCCCCTTGTCCGTTCGGCTCACCGGCCTTTAAGAGTGCATAGCTCACAATAGCCATAATGTCCCCGAAGGACTGGCTTCACAATCACAGGTTAGCTAGGAGCAATCACAAGCGATAACCACTATCGCGAGGTGTTCAAGACAGAACTCTCTTTCTATACCAAGCCCAAACCATATCTGGACCAACTATCCAAAAAACCCTGCCGCCACCTGCAGTGCCAGAAACACTGGACTTTCATAGCATACAACACATGCACTTCGAGGGTATTGTCCTGGAATTCCACTCCAGTACTTCCTGCTACTCCACTTCACAGACACAACCCACCGACCACACAAAACACTCATTTATACGCGGAGTCTTCTCCGTTGCGCAAAATAAAACTTCACCAATGCAGACCAAACTGTCCAGATTCCTATTCCGTACTACACATTGCCAAATATATATGCAAGACTTCTTGGCGATTTAAAGAATCAACCCAACATAAATCCCTCAAAGTTCTACCTTTTGGTTGGGGAAATCCATGCATATGTCAAAATAAGGACTTCACATGTACAAGGAGGAAGATCTTTACCCTTGGAGTTTTCTTCAGAGCCATGACAAAGCTTTTCTACGTGGATGGAAATGATCGTCTCTACTTCCTCTTGGCGATTCTAGCTTCGTCTCTTGATTCCAACCCTAAGATCTCCTCCAGCAACTCAACAAGTCCACTCAAACCCTAGCACCAGCTGAAAGTTCTCTGCTCCAGAACTCGGGAAGTAAGGAAGAGAGAGAGAAAAAGGAAAGAATGATTTCCTGAATCTCATTCCTCTACCGATAAGGCCTCCGGTTTTACCCTAGCCACACGATCTCTTCTCCTCAAAACACAACAATGGCTCAGGTTTAAGCTGAAAAGTCAATCACCGCTCAGTTGCCGCACACCAGCCACCTGACATGAGTCGCTACTTCGACGACATCTGATTTCGACATTTCGTCGAACGGGACCACATTCGTCGAATGCAAATCGTTGAACAGGAGAGAATTCGTCGAACGGAGTCTGAGTTCATCAAGCTGGCCATAATACCAGATAACACTCTTTTCGTCGAGCTCTGCTCGACGTTTCATCGAGCTTAGCTCGATGCTTTTCATCGAGCTCTGCTCGACGCTTTCGTCGAGCTCTACCAAAACAAATGTTACAAACCCGGTCGACTGTTTAGCCTGGTACACCTTATTCCTTTTTAGGGTGTTATAAACCTCCCCTCCTTACAGAAATTTCGTCCCGAAATTTAGTACAGCGTGCAGAAATTAGTCATAAATATGTTATTACATATATTTGCTTTACCAAAACAAATGTTACAACATTTTAGCTAAACAACTCGGGAAATTCAGCATGCATGGTCTTCTCCTACTCCCATGTTAGCACTTCACGACCACAGTTGTCCCACCAGACCTTCACCATCCCGATTGTCTTTTTCCGCAGCTGCTTAACCGCTTTATCCTCAATCCGAATGGGCCTAACCTTCGTCATTAGCCCGGATTCGAGCGGTACACGATCATTCACAACCACTTGAGCTGGATCCTTCACGGCTTTTCGAATCACTTATATGTGGAACACATTATGCAATCCACTCAATTCCAATGATAGACAGCTTCTCTAACTCGCTCCACTACTTCGAATGAACCAAGATACCTCAGACTTAACTTTTTCAAGCGCCGAATCCTAGACACGCACTTGAAAGGTTTGATTTTCAAGTATACCCATTCACCAACTGCAAACTCTACATTTCGGTGCTTGGCGTTATAGTACTTTGCATGCCTATCTTGGGATATCAATAGCCTCTCCCGAATAGAGCGTATTGTCAAATTAGCCTCTTCGACTTCCTTACGATTGTACAACTTCGATTCGCCTATTTTCGCCTAAGCGAACGGTGTACGACACTTCCTACCATACAAAGCTTCAAAAGGCACCATATTTAGACTAACTTGATAGCTATTATTGTAGGCAAACTCCACCATATGGAGATGATCTTCCCATCTCTTCTCGAAATCCAAGGTGCACATTCAGAGCATGTACTCCATCATTCTGTTGGTCCTCTCAGTTTGGCCATCCGTTTGTGGATGAAAGGTCGTACTGAATGTTAACT
This sequence comes from Platanthera guangdongensis, assembly GCA_039583875.1. Lineage (NCBI taxonomy): Eukaryota > Viridiplantae > Streptophyta > Magnoliopsida > Asparagales > Orchidaceae > Platanthera > Platanthera guangdongensis. Next base: position 76,882,354 of record CM077157.1, read on the forward strand.
TTGTCCCCAACAACTGATGGACTAGCCTCCAATCATTCGAAGTGAAGCTCCCATCTCGATCACTTACGATGCTATGGGGAACACCGTGCAACCGTACTATTTGCTCAACATAAAGCTTAGCCAAGAATTCCACTGAATCGTCCCTCTTGTTCGGAATGAAGTGAGACACTTTAGTCAACCGGTCTACGATCACCCAAACTGAATCATTATCACATTGAGATCTCGGCAAACCATGCACGAAATCCATCGAAATACCATCAAACTTCCATTCCGGAATAGGTAGCGACTTCAGGAAACCTCCAGGCTTCTGGCATTCAGCTTTCACTAAGGCACAAGTCTGACATTTAGCCATATAATGTGCTATCTCTTTCTTCAAACCCGGCTATCAGAACAACATTTTCATGTCTTTATACATCTTTGTGCTCTCTGGGTGAATTGAATACTTTGTGAAACGAGCTTCATACATCAATTCATCTATTAGCTTACCCATATTCGGGACGCACAAACGACCATATTTTTGCAAAAGTCGTCATCCCAGGAGAATTGGCCATTTTATCCATCCACTGCATAGCATTGCAAACTTTCATCAAGTTTTGTTACTCGCCGAATCCTGTCCGCAAGATCATACTGATGTAGGGGGGGTCCGGAATCGGAGACCTCCACGAAGCTAACGCTCTATCTACGCACTACATGTCGTAGATCTACCGTACCTACACAACACCTATCGCCCACAATATTTTCTCGTCACAAGAACGCAACATAAATAACAAAGGAAGAATGGTCTACTCGAAAACAACGATCGGAAATTTGAGTCGGAATATTCCCCAAGAAAAACACAAAGGTTGCCACCATTTTTGAGAGCAAGACCAAGGCTATAGGCCAAGATCCACTTAGGCAAATAGGATCCACCTGATCCGGAATTAAAAAGCCTAGCAACAACGATTTCGATCCAAAACTTGCAGCCATTAAATTAATTTTCAGGAGAAAACGAGTGTGAAACCACCATAACTAAAGAAGAGAATCACACAAGGGAGAGGGAAGAGATTACCCAACCAGAAAGCTTTTCACACAAGATAATTGTGGGAGAATCACTCTCTCCATGGATCCACCGGCGTCACACCGAAGGGTTCGCAACCTTCTTCCAAGGAGTCGCTCCGAAGAAAGCCGCGCCAGAGTCGCACCGAACAGATGGAGGCAGCAAGGGGGGGCGGCGGCTTCACACCACAAGCAAGGGGGGCGGCGGCTTGGAGAGATCTCCTCTTGGCCGAAATTCTCAAGGAGAAATTAGGTATAAATCTTGTCTAATTATCTCATAAGGAAGCCTCCTTATATAGGAGTTACAAACAAGACTTAACCATTCATGATGGAGATGTAATCTCATCCATCCGAATGGCTAAATGCACAATAACATTAAAATTATTCAAAATTAAAAATAACAAAACATGCAATGAATATAAAATTATCACGTAAACATAGGATAATTTTATATTCCAAATATAAAATAGAGTTCAGAAAAATGAAATAAATAAGGCTAATGCTTTGCAGTGGCTGTAACACTCCGCGGGCGGAAGTTGTAGCGTAGCCTTCCGTTAGCGTCACCGTGCTGCCTCAAGTCCTTGAGTTGTATTGCCTTATCAACCGGGTCATCATCAGCATCGTCAACATCGTCTTCAAATGGTGGAGGAGGGGGCATGCCATCAATCCTCCCCCGCTCAAATGCACGCATCTCCGCTGCGTGGTCCAAGCAATAGCAGTGAAGGAGAGCGACATCCAAATTTTGCAGCTCCATCTCGAGAACCCAAGAGTCATCCGAAGGGGGATGATCACGCGAACGGATGAGAAAGCGGCGGGTGTCACCATCAGTAGTGGTAACAGGCTCAGCAGCAAGTATCATCTCTGGAGTGGAGAACGTCCGTGGAAACCTGGCGAACATATTAGCAGTAGGCAGGAAGGAAGGCAACTTACCATCCGATGATATACCTGTGGGGACAGAAAGAGAGAGATCATCTGTACTACCACTCCCCAACCCATGAGAATTTAGAGTGAGAGAATAAGACGACAAAGAAATCAACTCTTGTGGTGGTGACACAAACATCGTTAAATCCGAAACGTTAAAAATGGGGGAGATACCCCAATCAGCAGGCAAGTCCAAAACGAAAGCGTTGTCACCTAACTTCTTAAAATTCGAAAAGGGCCGACGCGCTTTGGTGCTAACGTTTTAACGGTGCCAGTTGGCAAGCGTTCGGGAATCAAACAGACTAAAACTAGATCGCCAATTTTGAAGTTTGATACTCTCCTATGTAAATTAGCGTGCGCTTAATAAGAGTCGTATTGCGTAGTCAAGGAGGCCCGTATACGTACGTGTAAATCATGGATGTGCTGGGCAAAGGATTGTGCAAACTGACTTGCCTTGTACGTGGGGGGAAACAGCACCAAGTCAAGCGGCACAGGAGCCTTATACACGTGGACAATCTCATTCGGAGACAGACCCGTAGACCTATTCTTGGAATTATTGTAGGCTAATTGGGCATGGGTAAGGAGAAGATCCCAAGTGCTCTTGTGATCACTCACAAGGCATCGTAACAAATTTCCTAAGCTCCGATTAACCACTTCCGTCTGCCCATCAGTTTGGGGATGTTAGGCAGAGGAAAACAATAATTTTGTTCCCATTAATATCTAAAGAGTTTTCCAAAAATAACTAGTGAATTTTACATCCGTATCCGATACTATGGTCTGTGGCACTCCACGGTGACTAACGACTTCTTTAAAATATAGTTTAGTAACGTGAGACGCAACGTTTGTCCTACTGCACGGGATGAAATAAGCCATCTTTGAAAACCTATCCACAACTACAAAACCTGAGTCGTGGCGGCGTAGGGTAATGGGGAGGCCTAGTACAAAATACATACTAACGTCTACCCAAGGCATGGAGGGTATAGGCAAGGGTGTATATAATCCTACTTTGGTTTTACTACTCTTAGACACCTGACACGTGCGGCAGCTACTCACTACCTGTCCCACCATAACCTTAAGTTTTGGCCAATAGAATTTGTCCTCGACTAACGTAATGGTCTTATCTCTACCGAAGTGGCCACTCAACCCTCCACTATGCAACTCCCATATGATATGTAGTCGTAACGATGACTGCGGAATACATAGCTTCCCGTTCCTAAACAGGTAACCGTCCTTGATGACGTATGCGGATATCGTCGTGGGGGAGCTATCCTGGGCAGATAAATAGAAGTCCTGGAAGTCAGGACACGTGGCGTACTCATCCTTAACCCGCTCAAATCCTACAACATGTACTTCCATAGAGGTGAGTAAAATAGTAAGACGACTAAGGGTGTCCGCGACTCGGTTATCAGCTCCCTTAAGGTGCTTGAGATTAAACATGTAACCTTGTAAGAAATCTACCCACTTAGCGTGTCGTGGGCTGATCTTATGCTGGCCGTTGATGAAACGTAAAGCCTCATGATCAGAGAGGATCACAAACTCCTTGGAGAGGAGATAATGCCTCCAATGGTGTAGACATCGGACTACAACATAAAATTCCCTATCGTAATTTAAATAGTTCAGCTTAGGACCGGACAACTTCTCGCTAATATAACTAACGGGATGGCCCTCCTGGCTCAAGACACCTCCAATCCCTACCCCAGACGCATCACATGTGAGCTCAAAGACTTTAGCAAAGTCAGGTAGACGTAAGACAGGTGCCTCAGTCATAAGCTCCTTTATTCGTTCAAAAGCATAGGTGGCGGACTTCATCCACGTAAACTCTCCCTTCTTCATACAGTCTGTGATAGGCGACATAATACTACTGAAGTCTCGTATGAAACGATGATAAAACGTGGCTAACCCATGTAAACTACGCACCTCACGTAGGGTGGTTGGCACGGGCCAGTCTTTAATGACCTGAACCTTGCCCGGATCAACTCGAATACCCTTAGAGCCGACTATATAGCCTAAGAACTCTACCTCCGAGGCATAGAAAGTGCATTTCTTAAGATTGAGAAATAAAGTCTCCTTCCGCAGGGTGGAAAGGATCACTCTCATGTGGGAGATATGCTCGGTAGTAGAGGTGCTATAAATCAGAATATCATCAAAGTAGACGACAATGAACTTCCCCATGAATGGCTGAAAGACATGTGTCATCATTCGGGAGAAGGTACTAGGGGCATTGGATAACCCAAAGGGCATCACAAGCCATTCGTACAGAGCATCCTTCGACTTAAATGCCGTCTTCCACTCGTCGCCCTCTCGTATCCTTTTCTGGTGATAGCCACTCCGAAGATCTAATTTGGAGAATACGGTGGCTCCAGACAAGACATCCAACAAATCATCTAGGCGTGGAATGGGGAACCTATACTTGATGGTGATTTTGTTGATAGCCCGGCTATCAACGCACATCCTCCATGTACCATCCTTCTTGGGGGCAAGTAGGGCTGGTACAGCACATGGACTCATACTAGTCCTAATAAAACCTTTCTCTAGCAAGCCCTCTATCTGCGACTGTAACTCTAGGTGAGCTGCGGGGTGGAGTCGATAATGGGGCTGATTTGGCAAGGAAGACCCCGGGATGAGATCTATCGCATGCTGGATATTCCTAAGCGGGGGTAACGTGGGCGGCAACTCATCCGGGTACACGTCCCTATACTCCTCCAATAGTACCCGTAACTCACTAGGTAACTCATCGAAAATGCTAAAATTGGGCTTCGCACTTAGGAGGACTAGAGCATACATAATTCCATCAAAGAATGGATCTCTCTCAAACTCTTTCCTACCAACTAGATTCAACGTTTTTCGTTCTACCGGAATAGTGGTGTCCTTAGCCAAGACTACGGGCTCCTTTGGGATGGTCGGCCTCAAAGTGATGGTTTTGCCATTGAATTTGAATTCATAAGTGTTGGCTCTACCAAAATGTGTAACATCACGGTCGTATAGCCAAGGGCGGCCTAACAACACATGACGAGCGTCCATCGGAAGGACATCACACCACACCTCATCAATGTAGGATTTGAAAGAGAGTGGGACCAGGCATCGCTTGGTAATGGGTACAGAGATCTTGTTGATCCAAGCGACCTGATATGGGGTCGGGTGTGGTTCCGTGATCAAGGACATACGTGCAACGGCGTTCCCAGATACGACATTCACGCAGCTACCACTATCAACAATCAGCTTGCAAAGCTTCTCGCCACTCTTAAAAATCAGAGAAAATATGCTCGTCCTCTTCCAATCATCTAATGGACGAGGAGTGGTCAAGATACAACACATCACCATAAGGGGGTGATCGTCCTCTAAGTCACTAGGGACTCCTTCGGGGTCCCTCTCCTCTGCGGCCTCGTATACATAATCGTCGGGGTCGGTAGTTGGCTCTAATAAGGCTAGGGCTTTCGTATTTGTTGGGCATTCGTAGGCATAGTGGCCATGAATGCCGCAAAAGTAACAAGTGGTGTTAGCCTTGCTAACCTTCCCTATAGGGACACGCTCACTCGCAGGGTTCTTGGTGTTCCTAGCGGTGATCACGACTGACTTCGACTCGATGGATTCGAACTTTCCCTTATCAGGGTATGTAGAAGAAGATGCCCCAGTGGTGGACTTGTTCTTCGCATGAGCGTAACAGGAGTGAGCCTTAGAGGCTAGGTGTTTTTTAATGTCCAAGGCGGCATTGAAAGCGGTGTTCAAGTCCGTATGCCCATATCGCAAGAGCTTCCTTTGGATATCGGGGTGAAGCCCCTTTCGAAATCTAGATAAAGTGACTTCGGGGATCTCCCTAAGGTCACATCGCACCATACGGTCCTTAAGTTCACCCATATATTCAGCTACCGAGTTTGAGCCCTGCTGCAGAGTGGCAAGCTCATCGAACATCTGTGTCCGATGGTACGCGGGAACATACTGATCGGTCAACAGGTTTTTCATTACTGGCCAACCTATAAAGGGGGCTCCGTGTCCGGTTCCTAACCTTCGCTCCTCATTCAGCCAAAACGTCTTTGCACGACCTATTAACTTTATCCGGGCAACTTGGACCTTTTGGGGATCCGTCAGGTTGTGCCACTCGAAGTAACACTCCATGTCCACAGTCCAGTTAAGGAAGATTTGGGGATCTCCCATGCTATCGGCATTTATCTTAATGGCCCTAGTAATATCAATGTCTCGCTCGGGGCGGTGTCCTATAGGGGGCACCCGTGGGGAGTCCCCATCAGAATCCGAATCAGAATTATGTTGGTGCCGGTTGGGCCGGTCAACATAAACGGGTGGCGGGGGTGGCCTAGCTTGATTTTGTAGGATCTGTGTTAACATGTCCCTAAGCTCCGTTATTTCGTTATGTAGCCCTGCTATGGCCTCGGTGTTGGGATCCCCACCCTCATTCGCAGCCATCCTAGACGTAGACGGAGTCGAATATTCCGATCCGAGCCTAGTGCGCATTTAGGTTTAGAAAAATCTTGGAAAGATGATTTTTCCTAGGGCTGTAGCTATATTGGAAATAAGATATTTTTATAGATTCCCAACATGAATAACACGTAGATCGTTAAATTTTTTTTTGAAATTTCGCTGAAAAATAAGGATTTTAACCCGCTATTGGCAGACCCAGAAAATATTTTTTTTGATTTTTCTAAAGATCCGATCGACCAACAAGGAACACAGAGAGGATGTTTGCAGCGTGAAAGTTGAAATAACCGCCTCTGATACCAAATTGATGTCGGGGGGGGGGGGGGGGGGGGTCCGGAATCGGAGACCTCCACGAAGCAAACGCTCTATCTACGCACTACACGACGTAGATCTACCACACCTACACAACACCTATCGCCCACAATAGTTTCTCGTCACAAGAACGCAACACAAATAACAAAGGAAGAATTGTCAACTCGAAAACAACGATCGGAAATTTGAGTTGGAATATTCCCCAAGAAAAACACAAAGCTTGCCACCCTTTTTGAGAGCAAGACCAAGGCTATAGGCCAAGATCCGCTCAGGCAAATAGGATCCACCCGATCCGGAATTAAAAAGCGTAGCAACGACGATTTCGATCCAAAAATTGCAGCGATTAAATTAATTTTCCGGAGAAAACGAGTGCGAAACCACCACAACTAAATAAGAGAATCACACATGGGAGAGGGAAGAGATTACCCAACCGGAAAGCTTTTCACACAAGATAACTGTGCGAGAATCACTCTCTCCACGGATCCACCGGCATCACACCGAAGGGTTTGCAACCTTCTTCCAAGGAGTCGCACCGAAGGAAGCCGCGCCGGAGTCGCACCGAACGGATGGAGGGAGCACGGGGGGGCTTCACACCACAAGCAAGGGGGGCGGCGGCTTGGAGAGATCTCCTCTTGGCCGAAATTCTCAAGGAGAAATTAGGTATAAATCTTGTCTAATTATCTCATAAGGAAGCCTCCTTATGTAGGAGTTACAAATAAGCCTTAACCATTCATGATGGAGATGTAATCTCATCCATCCGAATGGCTAAATGCACACCAACATTAAAATTGTTCAAAATTAAAAATAACAAAACATGCAATGAATATAAAATTATCACGTAAACATATGATAATTTTATATTCCAAATAAAAAATAGAGTTCAAGAAAATGAAATAAATAAGGCTAATGCTTTGCAGTGGCTGTAGCACGTCGCGAGCGGAAGTTGTAGTGTAGCATTCCGTTAGCGTTATCGTCCCGCCTCAAGTCCTTGAGTTGTATTGCCTTATCAACCGGATCATCATCAGCATCGTCAACATCGTCTTCAAATGGTGGAGGAGGGGGCATGCCATCACATACTGTACCTCCATCCAGTTCAAGCACACATTTGTTTTGGAATTCTTGTCAACACAAGAAATCTCTAATGCTTCCAACTCCAGGATCAGACACTCATCATGCATCTGCAACAAAGTTTCCCTTGCCAGAGTCCTACGACTCAAGGCACTTGCGACGACATTTCCCTTCCCTGAAGTATATTGAATCTGGAAGGTGTAGTCCCCGAGGAACTTCATCCATCTACGTTATCACAAGTTGAGATCCTTCTGATCCAATAGATATTTTAGGCTCTTATGGTCCGTGAATATATCCACTTTCATGCCATATAAATAATGACGCCACAGTTTAAGTGCAAAAATCACCGCCGCCAACTCCAAGTCATGGACGAGATAGTTCTACTCATGCACTTTCAACTAGCATGAGCCATAAGTGATTACCTTTCCAAACTGAAGAAGAACACAGCCTAAGCCGCTCCCGGATGCATCACTATAGATTTCAAAGCTGTCTGAACCATATGATGACATCAAGTTTGGCACTGTGGTCAAGCGACTCTTCAGCTCTTAAAAAGCTCGTGTGCACTCTGCCGTCCAAACGAACTTCTGATCCTCCTTGTTAGTGTGGTAAGATGCAAAGCGATCCGTGAGAAGTTTTCTACGAAATGTCTGTAGTAGCCTGCCAGTCCAAGGAAACTCCCGACTTCAGCCACAAAAGACAACACTGGCCACTCCCGTATGGATCTTATCTTTGACAGATCCAGCACAATGTCCTCTCCACTCATCACATGGCCAAGAAAAGTCACTGACGACAGCCAAAACTCACACTTTGAGAACTTGGCATAAAGCTTATTCCTCCTCAGGGTATGCAATAACATCCGTAAATGGTTCGCATGATCTTCTTCCGACTGAGAGTACACTAGAATATCATCGATGAAGACGATTACAGACAAGTCCAAGTACTCGCGAAATGTTCAGTGTATTAGGTCCATAAACACCGATGACACATTTGTTAGCCCAAATGGCATTACAGTGAACTCATAATGACCGTAGCGTGTTCCAAACGCTGTCTTAGGAATATCACCTTCCTGAATCCGCAACTGGTAGTAACTCGATTTCAAGTCCAGTTTTGAATAGACGGTTGATCCTACTAGCTGATCAAATAAGTCATCAATTCGAGGTATTAGATACTTGTTCTTCTCCGTCAGCTCATTCAATTCGCGATAGTCGATGCACAACCGCAGACTACCATCTTCATTAGAACAAGTGCGCTCCATGGTGACATACTTGGGCGTATATATCCCTGTTCCAACGACTCTTGTAGTTCAACTTTTAGTTCCGCCATTTCCTTTGGCGCTACACGATATGGTGAGCAGTCCACAAGTTTTGCACATGGCACCAACTCAATAGAGAAGTCAATCTCCCACTGTGGTGGTAACCCCGGAAGCTCCTTCGGAAACACATCATCAAACTCCAAAATAATCAGAACATCACTTACACTGGATTTTGGCTGAACAGTCATAATAAACGTGAAGAATAACTCCGCGCCCTTCCGAACAGCTTCGACGACTTGGAGAGCAGACATCAACAATTTGCTCGATCCTCGTATACCAGCAAATTTCATCTCTAGCTTGGTATTCTGTCCAGTGTGATCTCCTTTGACTTGCAATCAATAAAGGCACACTACTCCGAGAGCAAGTCCATACCAAAGATCACATCAAATTCCGATATCGGCAGCACAGATGCTTCCAATCCAAAATCTTGACTTCCTATCCGTACCTCCACAAAGCAAGTCCTATTCGCATGTATCACACATCCATTCAGTAATAATACCTTCACATTATCTGCCGTCATGCGGATTGACACTCTGATCCGTGACATGAAGTACACAGATAGAAATGAATGTAAAGCATCCGTATCAAATAGTGCTCTCGCCGGATAGTCCCGAATCAGGACAAAACCTAAGATAAACACATTATACACAATCTACACATAAGGTATGAAGTTTCAAAAGCAATAACAAAGTATCTTAACTTGTACCTATGAGGATGTCACTTTGCTTTATGGACTCATGTTGGCTAAGATTATATACTCGGGGCTACGCCTGAGATGCAGAGGACTCCACCACTGCCTTTCCCCTTTCAGTATAGGACGCTCCTGTATTCTTCTCACCCTTAGCGGACCAACCCGACAATCACGGGCTAGATGACCCACCTTACCACATGTATAACAAGCACGAGGGTCTTGCCTAGAAGTTGCTCCAGATGCAACAGAAGTGGGAACTTGTGAAGAAGACTTGGATCTCTTACCCCATTTCCTTCGACAGTTTGATTTTCCCGGGTGCGGCGCTTTGAACTCAGGCTTTGTCACAGCCAAGTCCCTCTTGCCCTGTACCCACTTCATATTTTTCTCCAACGCACGAGCCGTATCAACCAATGCTTGAAACCCCTGGTTCACCGTACTCGAGAGCAGGAATCTCATCTCATCCCGAAACCCTTCGTAGAGCCTATTGGTTTTATGCTCTTTATCAGCAAAGATAGATCCCGCATAGCGTCCCAACCTTGTAAACTCATGTAAGTAGGTATAAACACTACTTTCTCCCTGAGTTAGACGGTGGAATTCATTTATCATGGCGATGCGTTGAGCCGATGTCAAGTGCTTTGCTAAAAACATTCTCGAAAACTCCTCGATCGAGACTTCTGTCAGTTGTCTGTCTGCCAAGTGGTGCAGCTCCATTTCATCCCACCAAAGCCGAGTCTCTCCTTCCAACAGGAAAGTGGCCAAGGTAACTTTCTGTTCCTCCTCATTTCTTATTGCCGTAAAAATCCTCTTGACGCGCACAAGCCAATCCTCTGCTGCGTTGGGGATCCCGCCTCCGTGAAAGTAGGAGGATTGAAGCTCGTAAATTGCTTCAATTGTCGTTCCGCTGCTCGTGGATCTACAATAGCCGCAACAGGCCCGGGTCTCACACCAACCTGTTCTGGAACCACCACAGGCCGCACCTGCCCAGTAGGATATGCTTGGATCATAGCAAAAAATGCCTCAGCAACTAAGCATACAGTCTCCGCAGACAGAGGAGGTGTAGGCATCTCAACTAGTGTCGTACTCTCATCAAAACGCTGGGGCTCATACTGCCCTGCACCATTTCGAGTCACATATACGTGTAAAAGACACACTTTAGAGACTTGGCAAAAACAACAACAGAATAGGAAAACGCAGGTTCCTCAAATAGGTGTATTTACATTCCTTAGTGGACATTCTTGAGTTCAGTTATGTTATAATGGGATGCACTTGCACATGCTCGCCATCCCTTAAAAGAATTCGACAACGAATTCGAAGGAGGAAGACCAAGACAAGATGATACCAAATTATAACATCTCCCTCCTTTACATGACATATAATAGAAGGTCCGGCCGGGTCCCCACACTATATACCACAAATAGATGGCGGGGTTACATGTTAATATCAAAAACTAGTTCACGCATCCTAACTCAGAGCATTCTAGCAGAAGCATTAGAGGTTAACATTGAACTCAACAGCCATGAATGTTTACTATATATATAAACCATCATATTTATATAACTCAAAGGAATGTATACAAATACACGAAATGTTTGGCCTTAAGGCGTTACAGGTTTTCTTCACAAGTCTGGATTACATACATCGGCACGCAGGCCGGCCGCACATGAAAATAACAAAATATTTCTTTAATTGGCCTTCTAGGGCTAGCATAGCAGCAGCAGCAAGGGCTTCATCCCACTATTTTCTGCACGGCTCTCTAGCACCTGCATGGGGATAATCCACCGCAACGGTGACAAACAAAGCAACAGTCAACATTCAGCTAGCTAATTTATAACGACCCTACCCCTTCCCCGGGACAGGGGTATTCTTTCCCTGCAGCCATAGCATTTCATAAGAAGATATATCACAAGATGTGCACTTACACACCAATAATATATCACAAGCGTCGACCACACGACCCGACGCTCCATGCACCCATGGCACATTATCGGTGTACCGGAAAACCAGGGTCCCACCACCGTTCTTAGGTCTTAAACCCAACAGTAAAACTTGAGCATTCATGCTCCACGGCCGATGGCCGGAGACTTTAGTCTTGATGATGAACAACCCAAGACTCTCATGATGTGATCCTAACGAAGCCATTCACTTAGGAACTCAAGTTTGACAACCATCACGCAGATAAAGTTCAGCCCTTGCCCATTGCTCAAATCGCTATTTCAATGTCTAGACTGATGTGGGTCGGCATCCCATTGTCCATTCGGCTCACCAGCCTTTAAGAGCGCATAACTTACAATAGCCACAATGTCCCTGAAGGACTAGTTTCACAATCACAGGTTAGCTTGGAGCTATCGCCAGCGACAACCACAATCGCCCGGCGTTCGTGACAGAACTCTCTTTCTGTACCCAGCCCAAACCATATCTGGACCAACTATCCAGAAAACCCTGCAGCCACTTGCAGTGCCAGAAACACTGGAATTTCATAGCATACAACACATGCACTTAGAGGGTATTTTCCTAGAATTCCACTCCAGTACATCCTGCTACTCCACTTCACGGGCAAAACCCACCGACTCCACAAAATACTCGTTTATACGTGGAGTCTTCTCCGATGTGCAAAATAAAACATCACCAATCCATACCAACATGTCCAGATGCCTATTCCAAACTACACATTTCTGGATCTATATGCAAGATTTCTTAGTGATTTCAAGAATCAACCCAATAGAAATCCCTAAACGTTCCACCATTTAGTGTGGGAAATGCATGCATATGCTAAAATAAGGACTTCACATGTCCAAGGAGGAAGATCGTTACCCTTGAAGTTTTCTTCGAAGCCGTGACAAAGCTTTTCTACGTGGATGGAAATGATCGTCTCACTTTCCTCTTCGCGATTTTAGCTTCGGCTCTTGATTCCAGCCTCAAGATCTCCTCCAACAACTCAACAAGTCCACTCAAACCCTCGCACCAGCCAAAAGTTCTCTGCTCCAGAACTCGGGAAGTAAGGAAGAGAGAGAGAGAGAGAGATAAAGGAAAGAATGATTTCCTGAGTCCCATTCCTCTACCGATAAGACCTCAGGTTTTACCCCAGCCACACAATATCTTCTCATCAAAACACAACAACGGCTTGGGTTTAAGCTGAAAAGTCAATCACCGCTCAGTGGCTGCACACCAGCCTCCTGACACGAGTCACCACTTAGGCGACATCTTATTTCGACATTTTATCGAACGGGAACACATTCGTCGAACACAAATCGTCGAACATGAGATAATTCGTCGAACGGAGTCTGAGTTCGCCGAGCTGGCCATAACACCAGACAACACTCTTTTCATCGAGCTTTGCTCGATGTTTCGTCGAGCCCAGCTCGATGCTTTCGTCGAGCCCAGCGCGACGCTTTCGTCGAGCCCAGCACGACGCTTTCGTCGAGCCCAACTCGACGAATTCCGTCGAGCTCTGCTCGACTGTTTAGACTGGTACCCCTTATTCCTTTTTGGGGTGTTACATGAGTTACTTCATGTTATTTATTCATACTTGTACACTGCTATTGATAGTAGAACTGGTAATAAAAATTATTGTAGTTACTTCTAATATATTGATGATTACTCTGATATAGTTTAGCACCTTACCACTTGTTTTGTACTACTTCTTACACACACACACACAGATATATATATATATATATATATATATATATATATATATATATATATATATATATATATATATATATATATTATACCCACTTTTCTTTCTCAGCCCGATGCCTAAGAGTCGTCGGGGGAGCGGATGTGATAACCACTTAGTGTTTATGACTAACAGTTGCTACGTCTTCATTTTTAGGAGGAAATCCAACAACAGGTCTTACAGGAGGGCAGATAACCTGAGTGACAGGGGCTGATGTGACGACACCATCGTTGTCATCTGTGACTGATGTGAGTTTTTGTGAAACTCAGTTTGTAGCCTTTTGGCATTTCATATGTGCTCTGATATTATAGAAGCCTTGGTTTCTTCTTTTATTTGCTATACTGTTTTGGACTATATACTTATGTGGATTTTGACTTATGCTTATATTCTTATGTTGGGTTGACAATGATGATATTGGTTTTAGCCGGCAGGATAGGCGTCTTATGGTACAGGTCGACCCGTGGGTAGGCGCTACCGCAAGGCGGCTGTCCTGGGCATAACACTCCCCTCGGCCGTGTCTTGTGTTCCGGGAGGGGGGGGGGGTCTTACAATGGCTGGCACTAATTGTTTTATATGTATATATTTTTTAAATTTATTTTTAAAAATTAGATTTTTTTATAAAATAAAAAACTAAAATATATAAATACCCCCTCCCTTATTCTTATCTTTCACTCTCTCTTTCTATTTTTTCTCTCACATACACTCTCCAAATGGCTCCCTCTTCATATACGTTGGCATCCTCCTCCGTGTATGTCGCTCATGAGATAATAGAGCACCACTACAAAACGACAGTATGAGAGAACTTTGATAAAGTGCGGATCAAGGGTGAAATAAAGGCAAAGTGCAAACTTTGCGGGAAGCTAATGGTCTTTGGAAGCAACATAATACTCGTCCGACATATGAAATCTTGTATTTCTAAACATGCCCTAGAGTCTACCCAAGCTCAAATTTCGGCGACCGAACACATTTAGACGTATGACCAAGCTCGGCAACGAGAGCAATAGATAGAGAACATCATCAAAAAAGAACTTTCATTCAATAACTATGATGATGAAGAAATGAAATCTTACATTCACGACGTACTCCAGCATAAATATCACTAGGTAAATCATATTACAACTAGATGCGATGCTTTAGCGGCTTATTCACAATCTAAAGAATATTTAAAAACATTTTTGAAACATTTGACGACCGCGTTAGCTTAACGGGCGACGTTTGGACTAGTGATATAATTGATGGATTTTCTTATTGATGTAGGGATGTCGGATCAGAGATCTCCACGAAGCTAACGCTCTATCTCCGCTCTACACGTTGTAGATCTACCGCACCTACACAGCACCTATCGCCCACAATAGTTCCTCGTCACAAGAACGCAACACAAACAACAAAGGAGGAATGGTCGACTCGAAAACAACGATCGGAAATTTGAGTCGGAATATTCTCCAAGAAAACACAAAGGTTGCCACTCCTTTTTGAGAATAAGACCAAGGCTATAGGCCAAGATCCACACAGGCAAATAGGATCTACCCGATCTGAAAATAAAAAGCCTTACAACGACGATTTCGATTCAAAACTTGCAGCGATTAAATTAACGATCCGGAGAAAACGATTTGCGAAAACCACCATAACTAAAGAGAAGATATCACACAAGGGAGGGGGAAGAGATTACCCAACCGGAAAGCTTTCACACAAGATAACTGTGGGAGAATCACTCTCTCCACGGATCCACCGACGTCACACCGAATGGTTTGCAACCTTCTTCCAAGGAGTCACACCGAAGGAAGCCGCACCGGAGTCGCACTAAACGGATGGAGGGAGCGGGGGGGGGGGATTCACACCACACAAGGGGGCGGCGGCTTGGAGAACACTCCTCTTGGCCGAAATTTCACAAGGAGGAAATTAGGTTTTCAATCTTCTCTAATGATCTCATAAGAAAGCCTCCTTATATAGGAGTTACAAACATGCCTTAACCCTTCATGATGGAGATGTAATCTCATCCATCCGAATGGCTAATTGCACACCAACATTAAAATTGTTCAAAAAAAAATAATAAAACATGCAATGAATATAAAATTATCACATAAACATAGGATAATTTTATATTCCTAATATAAAATAGAGTGCCAGAAAAGGAAATTAATAAGGCTAATTCTTTGTAGTGGCTGCAGCATGCCGCGGGCGGAGGTTGTAGCGTAGCCTTCTGTTAGCGTCGTCGTGCTGCCTCACGTCCTTGAGTTGTATTGCCTTATCAACTGGATCATCATCAGCATCGTCAGCATCGTCTTCAAATGGTGGAGGAGGGGGCACGCCATCAATCCTCCCCCGCTCAAATGCACGCATCTCCGTTGCATGGTCCAACCGATAGCGGTGAAGTAGAGCGGCATCCAAACTCGGCAGTTCCGTCTCGAGTACCCAAGAGTCATCCGAAGGGGGCCGATCACGCCAACGAATGAGAAAGCGGTGGGTGTTGCCATCAGCAGTGGTAACAGGCTCAGCATCAAGTATCATCTTGGGAGTGGAGAATGTCCGTGGAAACCTGGGGAACATATTAGCAGTAGGCAGGAAAGAAGGCAACTTACCATCCGATGATATACCTGTGGGGACCGAAAGAGAGAGATCATCTGTACTACCACTCCCCAACCCGTGAGAATTTAGAGTGGGAGAAGAAGACGACAAAGAAATCAACTCTTGTGGTGGTGACACAAACATCATTAAATCCGAAACATTAAAAATGGGGGATATACCCCAATTAGCAGGCAAGTCCAAAACGAAAGCGTTGTCACCTAACTTCTTAATAATCCGAAAAGGGCCGGCGCGCTTTGGTGCTAACGTTTTAACGGTGCCAGTTGGCAAGCGTTCGGGAACCAAACGGACTAAAACTAGATCGCCAATTTTGAAGTCTGATACTCTCCTATGTAAATTAGCGTGCGCTTGATAAGATTCGTATTGCGTAGTCAAGGTGGCCCATATACGTGCATGTAAATCATGGATGTGCTGGGCGAAGGATTGTGCAAACTGACTTTCCTTGTACGTTGGGGGCAACGACACCAAGTCAAGCGACACAGGATCCTTATACCCGTGGACAATCTTATTTGGAGATAGACCCGTAGAACGATTCTTGGAATTATTGTAGCCTAATTGGGCATGGGGAAGGAGAAGATCCCAAGTGCTCTTGTGATCACTCACAAGGCATCGTAAAAAATTTCGTATGCTTCGATTAACCACTTCGGTCTGCCCATCAGTTTGGGGATGATAGGCGGAGGAAAACAATAATTTTTGTTCCCATTAATATCCAAAGAGTCTTTCAAAAATAACTAGTGAATTTTACGTCCCTATCCGATACTATGGTCTTTGGAACTCCACGGTGACTAACGACTTCTTTAAAATAAAGTTTAGTGACGTGAGACGCATCGTTTGTCCTACTGCACGGGATGAAATAAGCCATCTTTGAAAACCTATCCACAACTACAAAAATTGAGTCGTGACGACGTAGGGTAATGGGGAGGCCTAATACAAAATCCATACTAACGTCTACCCAAGGCATGGAGGGAATAGGCAAGGGTGTATATAATCCTACGTTGGTCTTACTACCCTTAGACACCTGACACGTGCGGCAGCTACTCACTACCTGTCCCACCATAACCTTAAGTTTTGGCCAATAAAATTTGTCCTCGACTAACGTAATGGTCTTATCTCTACCAAAGTGGCCACTCAACCCTCCGCTATGCAACTCCCATATGATATATAGTCGTAACGATGACTGCGGAATACATAGCTTCCCGTTCCTAAACAAGTAACCGTCCTTGATGACGTATGCAAATATCGTCGTGGGGGAGCTATCCTGGGCAGATAGATAGGAGTCCTGGAAGTCAGGACACGTGGCGTACTCATCCTTAATCCACTCAAATCCTACAACATGTACTTCCATAGAGGTGAGTAAAAGAGTAAGATGACTAAGGGCGTCCGCGACTCGGTTATCAGCTCCCTTAAGGTGCTTGAGGTTAAACGTGTAAACTTGTAAGAAAGCGACCCACTTAGCGTGTCGTGGGCCGATCTTATGCTGGCCGTTGATGAAACGTAAAGCTTCATGATCGGAGAGGATCACAAACTCCTTGGAGAGGAGATAGTGCCTCCAATGGTGTAGACATCGGACTACAACATAAAATTTCCTATCGTAATTTGAATAGTTCAGCTTAGGGCCGGACAACTTCTCTCTAAAATAACTAACGGGATGGCCCTCCTGGCTCAAGACACCTCCAATCCCTACCCCAGACGCATCGCATGTGAGCTCAAAGACTTTAGCAAAGTCAGGTAGACGTAAGACAGGTGCCTCAGTCATAAGATCCTTGATTCGTTCAAAAGCATGGGTGGCGGACTTCGTCCACGTAAACTCTCCATTCTTCATACAGTCTGTGATAGGCGCCATAATACTACTGAAGTTTCGTATGAAACGACGATAAAACATGGCTAACCCATGGAAACTACGCACCTCACATAGGGTGGTTGGCATGGGCCAGTCCTTAATGACCTAAACATTGCCCGGATCGACTCGAATACCCTCAGAGCCGACTATATAGCCTAAGAACTCTACCTCCGAGACGTAGAAAGTGCATTTCTTAAGATTGAGAAATAATGTTTCCTTCCGCAGGGTGGAAAGGATCACTCTCATGTGGGAGATGTGCTCGGTAGTATAGGTGCTATAAATCAGAATATCATCAAAGTAGACGACAACGAACTTCCCCATGAATGGCTGAAAGACACGTGTCATCATCCGGGAGAAGGTAATAGGGGCATTGGACAACCCAAAGGGCATCACAAGCCATTCGTACAGACCATCTATCGACTTAAACGCTGTCTTCCACTCATCGCCCTCTCGTATCCTAATCTGGTGATAGCCACTCCGAAGATCTAATTTGGAGAATACGGTGGCTCCAGACAAGACATCCAACAAATCATCTAGACGGGGAATGGGGAACCTATACTTGATGGTGATTTTGTTGATAGCCCGACTATCAACGCACATTCGTCATGTACCATCCTTCTTGGGGGCAAGTAGAGCTGGTACAGCACATGGACTCATACTAGACCTAATAAAACCTTTCGCTAGCAAGCCCTTGATCTGAGACTTCAACTCCAGGTGAGCTGCGGGGTGGAGTCGATAATGGGGCTGATTTGGCAAGGAAGACCCCGGGATGAGATCTATCGCATGCTGGATATTCCTAAGCGGGGGTAACGTGGGCGGCAACTCATCCGGGTACACGTCCCTATACTCCTCCAACAGTACCCGTAACTCACTAGGTTACTCATCCAAAATGCTAGAATCGGGCTACGCACTTAAGAGGACTAGCGCATACATAATCCCATCAAAGAACGGATCTCTCTCAAACTCTTTCCTACCAACTAGATTCAACGTTTTCCGTTCTACCGGAATAGTGGAGTCCTTAGCCAAGACTACAGGCTCCTTTGGGATGGTCGGCCTCAAAGTGATGGTTTTGCCATTGAATTTGAATTCATAAGTGTTGGCTTTACCAAAATGTGTAACATCACGGTCGTATAACCAAGGGCGGCCTAACAACACATGACAAGCGTCCATCGGAAGGACATCACACCACACCTCATCAATGTAGGATTTGATTGAGAGTGGGACCAGGCAGCGCTTGGTAATGGGTACAGAGATCTTGTTGATCCAAGCGACCTGATATGGGGTCGGGTGTGGTTCCGTGATCAAGGACATACGTGCAACAACGTTCTCAGATACGACATTCACGCAGCTACCACTATCAACAATTAGCTTGCAAAGCTTCTCACCACTCTTAAAAATCAGAGAAAATATGCTCGTCCTCTTCCAATCATCTAATGGACGAGGAGTGGTCAAAATACAATGCATCACCATAGGGGGTGATCGTCCTCTAAGTCACTAGGGACTCCTTCGGGGTCACTCTCCTCTGTAGCCTCAAATACATAATCGTCAGGGTCGGTAGTTGGCTCTAATAAGGCTAGAGTTTTCGTCTTTGTTGGGCATTCGTAGGCATAGTGGCCTTGAATGCCGCAAGAGTAACAAGTGGTGTTAGCCTTGCTAACCTTCCCTATAGGGACACGCTCACTCGCAGGGTTCTTGGTGTTCCTAGCGGTGATCACGATTGACTTCGACTCGGTGGATTTGAACTTTCCTTTATTAGGGTATGTGGAAGAAGATGCCCCAGTGGTGGACTTGTTCTTCGCATGAGCGTAATGCGAGTGAGCCTTAGAGGCTAGGTGTTTTTTAATGTCCAAGGCGGCATTGAAAGTCGTGTTCAAGTCCGTATGCCCATATCGCAGGAGCTTCTTTTGGATATCGGGTTGAAGGCCTTTTCGAAATCTAGATAAAGTAACTTCGGGGATCTCCCTAAGGTCACATCACACCAGATGGTCCTTAAGTTCACCCATATATTCAGCTACCGAGTTTGAGCCCTGCCGCAGAGTGCCAAGCTCATCGAACATCTGTGTCCGATGGTACACGAGAACGTACTGATCGGTCAACAGGTTCTTCATTACTGGCCAACCTATAAGGGGGGCACCGTGTTTGGTTCCTAACCTTCGCTCCTCATTCAGCCAAAACGTCTTTGCACGACCTGTTAACTTCATCCGGGCAACTTGGACCTTTTGGGGATCCGTTAGGTTGTGCCACTCGAAGTAACACTCCATGTCCACAGTCCAGTTAAGGAAGATTTGGGGATCTCCCATGCCATCGTAAGTGGGGGCATTTATCTTAATGGCCCTGGTAATATCAAAGTCTCGCTCGGGGTGGTGTCCTCTAGGGGGCACCCGCGGAGAGTCCCCATCAGAATCCGAATCAGAGTTATGTTGGTGCCGGTTGGGCCGGTCAACATTAACGGGTGGCGGGGGTGGCCTAGCTTGGTTTTGAAGGATCTGTCTTAACATGTCTCTAAGTTCCGTTATTTCGTTTCGCAGACCTGCTATGGACTCAGTGTTGGGATTCCCATGCTCGTTCGCAGCCATCCTAGACGTAGAAGGAGTCGAATATTCCGATCCGAGCCTAGTGCGCATTCAGGTTTAGTAAAAGTTTGGAAAGATGATTTTTCCTATGGCTGTAGCTATGTTGAAAATAAGATATTTTTATATATTCCCAATGTGAATAACACGTAGATCATTAAAAATGTTTTTTTTTGAAATTTTGCTAAAAACTAAAGATTTCAGCCCGCTATTGGCAGACCACAGAAAATAATTTTTTTGATTTTCTAGAGATCCGATCAACCAACAAGGAAAGCAGGGAGGATGTTTGCAACATGAAAGTTGAAATGACAGCCTTTGATACCAAATTGATGTAGGGATGTCGGATCGGAGATCTCCACGAAGCTAACGCTCTATCTCCGCTCTACACGTCGTAGATCTACCGCACCTACACAGCACCTTGCGCCCACAATAGTTCCTCGTCAGAAGAACGCAGCACAAACAACAAAGGAGGAATGGTCGACTCGAAAACAACGATCGGAAATTTGTGTCGGAATATTCCCCAAGAAAACACAAAGATTGCCACTCATTTTTGAGAATAAGACCAAGGCTATAGGCCAAGATCCGCTCAGGCAAATAGGATCCACCCGATCCGGAAATAAAAAGCCTTGCAACGGCGATTTCGATTCAAAACATGCAGCGATTAAATTAACGATCCGGAGAAAATGATTTGCGAAAACCACCACAACTAAAGAGAAGAAATCACACAAGGGAGGGGGAAGAGATTACCCAACCGGAAAGCTTTCACACAAGATAACTGTGGGAGAATCACTCTCTCCACGGATCCACCGGCGTCACACCGAATGGTTTGCAACCTTCTTCCAAGGAGTCGCATCGAAGGAAGCCGCGCTGGAGTCACACCGAACGGATGGAGGGAGCATGGGGGGGGGGGGGTGGCGGCTTCACACCACACAAGGGGGAGGCGTCTTGGAGAACACTCCTCTTGGCCGAAATTTCACAAGGAGGAAATTAGGTTTTCAATCTTCTCTAATGATCTCATAAGAAAGCCTCCTTATATAGGAGTTACAAACAAGCCTTAACACTTCATGATGGAGATGTAATCTCATCCATCCGAATGGCTAATTGCACATCAACATTAAAATTGTTCAAAATTAAAAATAATAAAACATGCAATGAATATAAAATTATCACATAAACATAGGATAATTTTATATTCCTAATATAAAATAGAGTGCCAGAAAAGGAAATAAATAAGGCTAATTCTTTGTAGTTGCTACAGCACACCGCGGGCGGAGGTTGTAGCATAGCCTTCCATTAGCGTCATCGTGCCGCCTCACGTCCTTGAGTTGTATTGCCTTATCAACCGGATCATCATCAACATCGTCAGCACCGTCTTCAAATGGTGGAGGAGGGGACACACCATCACTTATATTTGTATTATTTGTCACTGGATCGATCCAAATAGTTGGGAACTAAATAAAAGTATAATTTATTTTGAATGATATGAATATCCGCACCCCGGTAAAGCTATTTATCAGGTTAATATTAAAAATATTAGAAAATTTAAAATAAAAGAAAAAAATAGTATTTCTTTTGATAACGCGTCAAATAATGAGATTGAGTCAAGTATTTGTTATCAGATTTGCAATCATTGTTAGATGATTTTTTTTTCATATGCATTGCGTTTGTTATGTTTTAAATTTAATTGTGCAAGATAGTTTAGTTTTTATAAATGACTACGTTAGTACACTATGTTAAAAATTATTTATAGTTTCAGAAGAAGAAAACAAGATTTCAAAAAATTTATAATTTTCCAAGGTAAAAAGTTTTTAGGACCTGTTGGGTATTGTATCCACAACGTACCTGATTTGAAGAAGCCCCTGAACAAGCTAAAGTAAATAGACAATGTATTTGATGAAATCTTTTAAGTTGTGCTTGCAGTTATTCCACGCTAAGTACACACCAATGTCAGGGTGCAGTAGGTCAATATACACGGGTCTGCGCGACGTAATCCCTCGTTGAGCAGATCAGTGTGTTGGCCTACGTGTACTCTCTCTATTGGAGTGTACTTATTTTCAAGTACAGGGCTGTGATAATGCAAGAGCAGATAAGGAGCAAGGATGGGTCAAAGAGCAGCTCATGGGTGGAAAGACGAAAAATCGTCTGAGTAATAATCGACGAGAATCACCAAGTGATTCTCGCCGATTCGACGAGAATCACTAGTGATTCTCGCCGAATCGTCGAGAATCACTGGCTGATTCTCGTCGTCTCTATCCGGCTAAATCAGAGCGTGCAAATCTGTTGCTAAGTAAAAATCGTCGAGAATCACCAAGAGATTCGGCGAGAATCACTAGTGATTCTCGCCGAATCGTCGAGAATCACCTTCGATTCTCGCCGATTTTTCCTTAGGCAAATTTTCTAGAACCCGCTGGACCGGACTCAACCGCTGGCGCTGTTTTGAACCGGGCTTGTGGTTTCTTGTTGGTGGGGCCCACAACGGTCATCTTGAAGACCTAATGTATAAATACATCTGTATTTTTGAACAGTGAATGAAGCGATTTGAAGAAGAAATTTCAAAAGAAAAATCCGAGCCGCCGACGTGACCTAGATCGCGAAACCTGCTCCTCCGCCGTCACCGCTCGTGCCAGTTGATCGCCGGTTTCTTCCAGATCTCCCAGCGATAGAAGCTCAGCCAAGCACAACATTCCACGCGTCTAACCAGAGATCCTTTGTCTCTTGATTCGTAGATCGGGAAAACCTTCCCCTTCGGAATCGATCGAGACGATCGATCCTAGTGTGACCGTTGGAAGATCTTGCTAGCTTTAATACGAAGATTGAATCTCCAAAGAACATCTGCAGCACGTCGTTGTCGCCGCCGATCCCGAGAACCAAGCCGCCGCCCTTCTTGTCGCCGCTGGTTTCGGGAGAGATTCTCTCTAAGTGAGATTTAGGGTTGTGGACTCTTCGTTGACTTCAAGAACACGTCGTCGAACGAAGAGGGACACCTTATTCTCCATAAGTAGTTTGTATTTCTAATACACTCCAATTTCTATTTTGTTGTAAAGGAACGTTGGTTCCTAGTTGTAAGGGTTGGGTGCAACCCGTGTTGTGGGAGTGGTGACTCCTACGTGTGGAAGGGTTCCTTCCGTTAGTGCAAGGATTGGATTTCAATCATGTTGGTGAAGTGACCGAGTCGTCCCTGGTTGGGAGATAGGTCGAAGGGGGAAAGTGGACGTACCCAAATCGGGGAACCACTATAATTTGTTTGTGTCCTTTTTATGCTGTGTTGTTTTGTTTTCTTGTGCATGTACGACTTTAATTCCGCAAAAACGCTACAAGACACCTATTCCCCCCCATAGGTGAAGGTAGTTGACACTAAGTGGACTTTCAAGTGGTATCAGAACGAGGTTACTCATCAAAAAGGTTCACACCTTGAGTAGAATCCTGCCACCAGTGTCAAAAGCATGGAGCTGGATCATGGGATCTCTCTACTAAGACTTCCCACGTGCACAAAGTAGTATTATCCCATCTGGAAGATGAGAGTGTCCTATCACTTGGAGGCTATCGATCCTCGAGCATCTCTCATCTTGGAAGAGGGTCCATTCATTCCTATGAAGACCTCCGGCTCTGGAAAGGATATTCCCAAGTGTATTACTGAGATGTCGGAGACTGAACTCTCATTATTTAATCTGGACAAGATGACTCGTCAGATCATCATGGATGTCTGGTCTGGACCTTCTCGATCTAGATTGGAATAGTGTGGGATGGCCAACTCTATGTGGGTAACCATCTCAGATCTCATGGAGGGATCAGAGAAAGCATGGATCTGCTGTCAGCAAGAGGATGAAGCCTATGTGGGGGTCCTCGCCTCTGAAGATGAAGGCAAAGATCAATCGGACAGCATCAGGGCTCCGGTGTCCTTGTTAGAGACTGAAGAAGAAATTGAGGAAAGCAGTTCTGATGAAGCTGACACAACGGTCTCTGGCGATAGTAATAGTAACTCTGAAGAGCAGGTAACTTCTTCATTTTGCCCCTTTTCTCTTGAAGATCCTGAAGATAGGAATTGTTACCATTCAGAGAATCCTGATTCCCTGAAGAGAGCCCTTCAGAAAAGCAACCTACTTATTGAGGAGCAAGCTCAGGAGATTGCTTGGCTGAAGATCTTGTTGGTTCTCCAATTGGCATCCAACAAGATTAAGGACTCTAAAATCTCTGATCTAGAGAGTAGTCTAGAGAATGAGAAAAGGATAGTATCCAACTTTTCCAAGGTTGATGCTATCAAGAGAAAGGAAGAAAATGGGTGGATCTCCAGAATTATCAATTCGTGGAGAAATGGGGAAACGGTATTCAGACCCCCCACTCCAGGCAGGAAGGGTACTCATCATGCCTTCAGGTATGATCACAGGAACAACCGTGGTCACTACAAGGGTGATCTGCCCTCATGTGGAGACACCCATAGTGTAAGGGCTGTCATGGACACCCTTGAGAGAATACGTAAGGCTCATTCTGAACCCTTTGTATTCTCGGCCACTGCCCCAACTCGGCATGAATCTGCTGGTATCAGCTCTCAGTGCGCTTCTCACCACCCTAGGACACATGAAAGGGAGGTTAGAAGTCATGTAGTTAGTTCTCATGGGGCCTCTGGAAGGGTGCTGACTGAAAGGAAGGCACCACCTCCCAGGCCTCATGACGCTCGCTACATGTGTCACAACCCGCATTTTCTCAACGATAAAATCGTATCAGAGCAAGAGAAAACACGTGCCGTGATGCCACACCGTGCAGGGGATAACTGCACGCGCTCAGGCAAAACTCCAGATCTTAGTTTTAAGGAAAATCGTTGATTAGTTATGAAAGAAAAGCAGTTATGTTGATTGGCCGTATCCCTCGGCATGGTGGATCAGCTAGTCCACAATTAAAAGTATAAGTATACGCAGCAGAAAATAGTTTGGTTCAATTAAGTTAACACCCTAGTGAGCATAAGTGTCCCCGAGGGACAACTCATGGTATGCACGACTCTAAAGTGAATATAATAGATATAAAAAGGAAATCTTTTTACGCTAAGGAAATATAGTGACTTTGTTTTGTAATTATGCTATGCATGATATACATATAATAATGTTTTTAGGGTTTAAAATATCTAACATGCAACCTAGCAAAAATCCTTTCCCAGAAGCAAGTAAACAACCACTAAAAGGCAGAAACAGCAGTTTTAGTTCATACCCAGCATCGCAAGAAGCCACCAGTGGGCGCCAACAACCTGACACGAACCCACTGGTGAGTATGTATGTCGATACAGAAAAGTAAAGAACTACCTCACCAAAATCGGGATCAGCTGTCTCAGCTACCCAAGAGGCCACAAACCAGCCCCTCCAAAAGGACTAGCCGCAGAACCGGCTACAACCTGGACCTGAGGCATTCAAGAAAAGAACACCTCAGCAAGGAAATAATCAAAAGAGTAAATAAAGCATTAGAGTTAAGAGCAAAAAGAAGGGTTTATCAACCCGACAACAAGCTGCTATAAGCAAAAGAAAGAGCACGACAGTAAGAAAAGAGCACTGTCTAAAGCACAGCAAAGCACACCAAGTGCGAGCAATAAAAGCAACAAGCTCAACGAAGGAGTCTAACATTCCTAATACGTGGGTAAGTGGCAGAGGTCAAAAAAAAACATGGATCTGAATTCATAACCAGAATCAGGTCCAAAAAAAAGGCTAAGGGGTCGCCAGTGGCAGCTTTAGGGTCCCACACCAACCCATACCAGGGCAAACAGGTCGTGGCCACAGCTCTCCACATCAACAGCCGCCCCTCTTAGAGGCCACTAAACATTGCACCACCTGCCACAACCCAAGAGTCGGCAAGCAAAAATTTGCCGAACACCCAATACCACCCCCTAAAGGAAGGGAAAAGTCACACTAACAATCCTAAGGTACACATGAACTCAAGACAGAAATGTCGAGCCCTCTCGACGCAGCGTTGAGTAAACTCCACTCACCTGACGCCTAAAAATACTTAGCCGCAAGTCCTATACTGGGTGACGGCGTTGAGTGAGCTCGGCTCACTCGACGCTGTCAGCGCTTTCCACTTAGGGTAAACGTAAGTCTTGCTAAAAACGTAGCCTAAGCCCTCTCATGCGCGAAAACAGAGAGTTGGAGATTTAATCCCAACCCACCGTTCCGTCCTAACTACTCGGAGCTACCGCAACTAACCCTAAACTGCAACTAACAAAAACCTCACCCTAACTCTATCTACCCACTGGACACTAAATATTCGACAAAAGAGAACATTGTTTTAAAATTCCAGAAAAGGAAATAAAGAGTCAGCACTTGATTAGAAGCTTGATGAAATAACTCAACCTGCTGCCCTAGGGAGGATAAAGGACAAAGAGAACAGAGCTTTACAGAAGAAATAAAAAGATCAAGGGTTAGAAATAAATTTGGCAAGGGCAAGGGGCCACTTGCCTCTACCTCTCCGGAAAAACAAACAACAGCCGCACCACGGCTTGGCTTCGGCGGCAAGATCGGCCACCTAGAAGACCAAAGCTGAAACTTGAGGGAAGAAAGAAATCAGTTAATTATAAGTTCCTGGAATCGAACCCTAAATCAAGAAAAACTTACATGGAAGGGAAGATCTAGCCGAGAGCAAGCCGAATCCGCTAACACACGAGAAAAACAGGCTCTAACCTTCCCGAAATCGCCGGCCAAAACAACCACCGCCTCCTCTCAAAACCCCTCCGCTGGAAGCTTTCCAGACTCGGGAACGATGAAAAAAAAAATGAGGAGGAAAAACAGTTCACGGCAACAAAAGACGATTTCAGGAAAAAAGTACGGAAATGCGTCATCGTAATGACAATCCAAAATCAAACTAAACACAGAAAAACCGGGGGCGTTACAACATGCATTCCTTCCACCCTTCCAAGTGTCACGGTGGAAGAGGCAATTTTGTGAGCAGATCCGGCTCTATCCCATTTAGACCTAGGACCATGACTATCTCAATCACTAGATCAGGTCAGAAACAGAGGTACAATATTCACACGTGTTGGTGCTGTCGCAAGGTGGGACACTTTGCCATAGAATGTTGGCACAACCCCTCTGTGTCAAGGGCAAGGGCTTATCCACCTCTTCTGGGTAGAGGTAGTCTTCCTGACAGGATTTCTGAGGGAAGGCATTCGAGTTTTTATGCTAACAAGAACTAGGACCCAATATATATTGGGTTCCTAAGGTAAGGTAACACTATTTTGTAGGTGTTGGAACACCCTATTACTAATTTGGGTCAGGATCACTATGTCTCTAGGAAATAAATGTTTGACCTCCTGTATAGATCAATAGGTCAATTAGAATTGAGTCTAAGGGTTAGAAGTCTAGGTTTGGAAGCTGCCCTGAAGACCAAGATTTTTTGTTTGGAGACTAAGTCATATCGTCGAGCTCAGCACGACGATTCGTCGAACTCCGATCGACGATCATCTAGCTCAACTTCGACAGATCGTCGAACTCCATTCGACGATCGCTAAGCTCAACTTCATTATATCGTCGAACTCCATTCAACGATCGGTGAGCTCAGTTCGACGATCTTGACTCAGCTTTGGATTTCTATCTCTGAGCTCAGTTCGACGATCTTTGAGCTCAGATCGACGATATTTTGCTGCTGTATATTTCCAGATCGCTGAGCTCAGTTCGACGATAGCAGAGCTCAGTTCGACGTTTTCAGATAACTTCAAGGATGTTTCTAGATTCAAATTCAAATCAGTTAAGGCATTATTCTGCAATTAATTCTGAGGATTTCCTAGCCGTTTTCATTTATTTCTGGACCAAGTTTCAAGGGATTTTCAATAAATATTTCTATGAACTTTCCTCCAGAAGAGATTTTGCAATTGAGGATGCAATTAATGATGGCCAACGACTATTCTTCTCAGAGAATGTTCTTGTTCAGTACCAGAGAATAAAAGTGAAGAAGTTTTTGAATCTCTAAGAGACAGATTACAGATAGACACAGACACACAGACAGACATCAGTAATCCAAAAACAAAATATACTGTCTCAAAGAATTCTCAAGAGAACACTCATCCAAGGAGATCAACTTTTTCAAAAATCTTCAGATCTCTCTAGTTTTCAAGTGTTCAAGGCCAACATATTTCAAGACTCCAGACATTCAACATTTCAGCTATTGCTGAAATCATCTATTGCTGGAGTTCAATCTTTGAAGGCCTATCACCCTCAGCAAAGCTTCTTTTCCTGAAGATCTCAAGGATTCAGGGGGAGCTTTGATATCAACAATCCACATAGTCTTCTCAGTTGTTTGAGAAAGAGAAGACTGCCATCACTCTCTCACCCCCTCTCTGTAAAGGGTTTCTCAAACTCCCTTCAAAAGTTTGAACTTGGTTTTTGAGCACCTTGTCAAAAGCTCATTGGTGGCAAGACACCTGATCAAAAACTCTGATTTGGTTTTTGAGCACCTTATCAAAAGCTCATTGGTGCCTAGGACACCTGATCAACTCATCCTGCAGTGGATTCCTACCTAGGGTGTGTTGGGTACAGTGGTTCAAATGTACCTGATTTGAAGAAGCCTCACCCAACTCAATGATATACATCAAAATGTATTTGATGTGTTTTGAGTTTACTTGTGCAGGCTAAGTATTTACAGGAAAGAAGAAAAAGTTTCTAAGTCCATGTGTCGACACCCAGAGGGAAAGTGTCGACACTTAAGAAGACTTGTGTCGACACCCAGGCAAGCAGTGTCGACACTTGCAGTCATTGTGTCGACACCAGGGATGCTGAGTCGACACCAGACAGAAAGTGTCGACACAAGGAGCTGTGTCGACACTCAATGAAGAAGAATGCAGTGAAGCTGTGTCGACACTTAGCAGTTGTGTCGACACCCAGTGAAACTGTGTCTACACCAGAAAGTGTCGACACTTGAAGGCTGTGTCGACACTCAGCAAAAGTCTGCAGAGACTAAGTACAAGTGTCGACACCCAGAACAATGTGTCGACACTCAACAGAAGAGTCAACACTTGAAGTAAGTGTCGACACCCAGAACAATGTGTCGACACTTAGCTGAAGACTCAACACTTGAAGAAAGTGTCGACACAAGGAGCTGTGTCGACACTTAGCAAAGATCAGCAAAGTTCAACAAAATATTATAAGTACAAGTGTCGACACTAAGGGAATGTGCCGACACTCAGCCAGAGTCTCGACAGAAGAAGAAAGTGTCGACACCCAGAGCAATGTGTCGACACTCAACAAGTATCAACACTGAAGACATGTGTCGACACCAAGAAGCAGTGTCGACACTTAACAGATTCAACACATGAAGATGTGTCGACACAAAGGTGTTGTGTCGACACTTCGAAGAATTCAGCAGGATACTGAAGTACAAGTACTTGTGTCGACACTCAATTTCAGTGTCGACACATGAAGAAGAAGTAGTGTCGAGATACAAAATCTAGAACACAAGGAGTTGTGTCGACACCTTGTAGACTAGTGTCGACACTTAGACAACTTGTGTCGACACTTGGTCTATAAGTGTCGACACTTAAAGACAGAAAGTCTCGACACTTAAAGACAGTTACAGAATTTTCAAGAACTGACTGGATGACTTGACAGCTGCCATTCCAGCCGGTCTACAGCACCTGTCAGAGTTGTCAGAATTCAGTTATGAACCGGACCAGCCGGTTACCATGAAGAAGGACTATAAATAGGCTTATACTGTCTACAGAAGAAGTTGATAAAAAAAGGGGTTGTTCAAATTATTGATGAAGTATTTAACAAAGAAGATCTAGCTATTCCTTGAAGAATCAAGTGCAGATCTAAGAAGTTGGAGAGAGAGAGCTCCATCCAAGAAATCAGCTATTGGAACCCAGCTGAGAAGAAGGATTCAGATTGGTCTGAATCTTAAGAAGCATAGATCAAGGATCAACTGCAGAGGAATCAGTCTTATTGTGTTCTACTTTCAAGAAGCTTTGAAGAAAGCCAAGTCAGATTGATTTCAGCTGAGTTCTTCCAAAAACTCATCAAGAATCTCACAACTTATCTCTCTTTCATCTAAGTTGTTGAGTTTATACATTTTGTATTCATTATAACTTGTAGGATCCTTAGGGATCTGAGATTGTAAGCCTGCAATTATAAAGGCTGAGGGTAGGAGAGTTAAATCTCTGAGTGTAGGCCTTGGTGACTGAGTGTAGGCCTTGGTGGCTGAGTGTAGGCCTTTGTGGCTGAGTGTAGGCCTTTGTGGTTGAGTGTAGGCTTTGTGGAAAAGCTGAGTTGTAGGGCCTTGGGCCTGAGGTGTAGGAGTCTGTTTTGGGTTCTGAGATAGTGGAGAAGTTTGGCCGAATCTAGTACACTGCTAGATAGGCGAAGGGGGAAAGTGGATGTACCCAAAGCTTGAGGAACCACTATAAAACTCTGTGTCTACTGTGTGTTTGTCGATTGCTGAGATTGCTGAATGTGTGCTGTGATAAATTAGATATAATTCTGTGATATTATCTGTTTGCTGTCTAAAAAGTTAAAAAGATTCAAGTCACCTATTCACCCCCCCCCCCTCTAGGTGTTTAGGTACTGTATCTTTCAAGTGGTATCAAAGCGAGGTTACTCAAAAAGAGACATAACTGTCTGAGGAGATCCTGTTGGTAGATTCAGTCTAAGGCAATTACAGAATCAAGAAAATCAAGAACCATGGGTTCCACTGAAAATCACAAGGAATTGGGATCCATGAAGCTACCCATATGTAAGAAGGAAATTTTTGGCATATGGAAGTAAAGGGTGAGGCTGTTTATGGAAGCCTCAGACCCTAGGATTTACATCACAGTAAAAGAAGGGCCATATGTGCCCATGAAGGTGTCAGTCCTAGATGCTAATCAGAGAACACCAAAGGATTTCTCTGAAATGACAAAGGATGAAATAGTTCTAGCCACTATGGATAAGAGGGCTCAAAACATTATAGTGAGTGTCATAGATGATGCAACTTTTCAGAATCCAATACACTGTAAGACAGCCAAAGAGATGTGGGATACTCTTATTGTGTATATGGAGGGTTCTGAAGAAGTAAGGCAAGACAGAAAATCCTTGCTAAATCAAGAGTATGAAAGTTTTAGACAAGGAAAGGGTGATAGCATAACTGAGTGCTACAAGAAGTTCTACAGGATAGTGAATGAACTCATGTCCTATGTCAGAGAGTTCAGTAATTATGAACTCAATGATAAGTTTCTAAGGTCCCTAACTAAAGATTGGGACACCAAGATCTGTGCCATCAGGGAAATGGCAAAGCTGGGAGAAATTCCTCCACCAACACTGTTTGGCAAACTGCTGTCCTATGAAATGCAGTTAATGGTGAGGAAAGAAGAGGAGAAATCCACAAGAAATGAACACAAGAAAAGAACAGTGGCCTTTAAATTAGAAGCCCTCAGAAAGTATAGAGGTGAGTCACCTACTCCACCTCCAAAGGTTGCTGAATCTGAGTCAGATGAGTCAGTCAGCACAAAGTCTGAAAGCAGTGAAAGTGATGAGGACTTTGCTGCCTTCACAAGACATTTTTAGAAATTCTTAAAGAAAAAACAGTGGAGGACAAGACCTTCTACTTCACAGGGAAAAGAAGACTTTTATCAGAATAAAAAGGCTTCAAAGAAGGACAGGAAAAGGACTAAGTCTAGCAAGACAACTCTTTCAAAAATAGTTTGTTATTGCTGTAATAGACAATGTCATGTTGTTGCTGATTGTCCAGAAAAAAGAAAGGAGTCTAGTGACAAGAAGAAGACTCATTTCAAAGGCAAGAAAGAAAAGTCATTTGTTGCCAAAAAGGAGAAGACTCTGTCAGATATTTCTTCATCAGAAACTGAGTCAGATGCTGAGGAATATATAGGGCTGTTTGCTGAAGAAGAAGAATAAGAGTTCATGCAGATTATGGATTCTATATATGAATAAAAAGACAGTCAGTGCCAAGGGCTAATGACATTGAATGAAAGTGACAAAATCCTGGAGCAGCCAGGACCCAGTAAGGTACAAAGTTCAACTTTAAGTTCAGTTTCTTGTGCCAGTACAGAATCAGATTCAACATCATCAAATGATGAGAGTGCATCTGAGTCTGAAGAAGATATTCATCAGTTAATAGATGAATATAAAGTACTGTTGCAAGCTTACAAGAAGAGCAAGTCCCTAGCCAAAAGTCAGGCAAAGGAAATTGCAAATCTCAAAGCTGCAGCAACAGATTCTGAGAAGTTATTTGAGCAAAAGCTTAATGAGATAGCCAGACTGAAGCACATAACTGTGATTCAGATGGGAACTATATCATTTAAGAATGATCAAATCAAGAGTCTGGAGATTAATCTTCAGAAGGAGAAAGATCTAGTTGCTAGGTTTTCTAAACCTAAGTCAGTTCTACCTTTAATTGATGAATTTGTTCATCACAAAGGCAAGACTGCACTGGGTTTTATTAAACCTGCAAGGACTGTTCAGTCCAAGTCCAAGTCCGAGGGCAAAGCCCCAAAATTCAACAAGTCTGCTGTAGATAAAACAACAAAGACAGTACCTAAGCAAAGGTACAATAAGTTTGAGTGTTGGTGCTGTGGCAAGATAGGCCACTTTGCAATGGATTGTTGGCACAATGCTAGTGCCAAAGTGAGTAGCAGTCTGCCTGTAGGAAAGCCTGCAGGTAGCTTTGTCAGGATGCAAACTAACAAGTACCAAGGACCCAAGAATTCTTTGGGTTCTAAGGTTCACTAATCTGTTTTGCAGGTGAGTCCAAGTTGTCATGCCCCAATATGGTACTTAGACAGTGGATGTTCCAGACATATGACTGGAACAAGGGGTTTACTAAAGGACTACATACCCATCAAGGATGGTCCAAAAGTTACCTTTGGTGGTTCTGAAAAAGGAATCATCAAAGGGTTTGGTAACATTTCTAGTAACTTAGTTACCATTACTCAAGTGGCTTATGTTAAAGGGTTGAAACACAACCTAATAAGTATAAGTCAATTAAGTGATGTAGGGTATGACATCTCATTTGTTAAGAATGGTTGTCATATCAGGAGGTCAAATGATCAAGAGGTCATTTTGACTGGCTATAGAAAGAGGAATGTCTACTGCTTAGACATTATGTGTGAGACCAATGGTTCTCAAGTGTGTCTTGTAGCTGATGAGACAGTCTCTCATTGTGTCAAATGGCACAAGAGGCTAGCCCATCTAAACTACAAGACAATTGACAAACTCTTTAGCAAAGAGTTAGTGAGGAATGATCCTCAAGTTAAGTGTGTTAAAGATGGTATTTGCTCAGCTTGTCAGAAGGGCAAGCAGACTAGATCCACCTTTAGAAGCATTGAGAACAAAGATGCTGTGAGGTGCTTATACCTCTTGCATATGGATCTCTTTGGTCCAATGCCAGTTCACAGCTTAGGTAGGAAGGTCTATACCTTTGTAGTTGTAGATGACTACTCAAGGTTTTCCTGGGTGTTCTTTCTTAGACAGAAGTCTGAAACACCCAATGTCTTCTATAGCTTTGTTAGACAAATTCAGAATGAACTAAATAGTACAGTGGTCAAAATAAGAAGTGACCATGGTACTGAGTTTCAGTCTGATAGCATGACAAAACTATGTGAAGACTTTGGGATATTTCAAGAGTTTTCTTCACCAAGAACAACTCAGCAAAATGGCATTACTGAGAGGAAGAATAGAACCTTGATTGAGGCTGGTAGAACCCTATTAAGTGATACATCACTAGCAGAATATTTCTGGGCTGAAGCAGTTAATACTGCATGCCATGTTATTAATAGGGCTACCATTACTAAAGGCCTCAACAAGACCCCCTATGAGGTTGTGAAAGGCAGGAAACCAAACCTATCCTACTTCAGGATCTTTGGTTGTAAGTGCTTCAAACTTAACAATGGAAAGTCTTACTTGACTAAGTTTGCTGCCAAGTCCCAAGAGGGAATTTTTGTTGGGTACAGCAACAATAATAAGGCTTATAGAGTCTACAACTTGTCTACTCAAGTTGTAGAAGAATCTGTACATGTAGTATTTGATGAGACTAAACTTATTAACAATGAGTTGTCTAGTAGTGTATGCAGCTCCACAGGTATAACAAAGAAGTTAGACAAGCTTACTATAGAAGAAGAACCTGCTGCAAGACAGCAAGTAGAAGATAATGGCTGTTGTCCAGGGGGAGTACTACATGTACCTAGTGCAGAAGAAGTACAAGAAGTGCAGCAAGTTGAAGGAACTGAAGAGGTTCAACCAGAAGTCAGGATGCCTCCAGCCAATAGGTATCTTAGAGATCATCCAGTAGAGCAGATTATTGGAGATCCAAGACAAGGGGTACAAATAAGGAGCAGAAATCTGAATACAACAATCTACTCTAGTTTTCTATCTCAAGTTGAACCAAAGAAGTTTGAAGAAGCCATTCTAGATCCACAATAGACTGAAGCAATGCAAGAAGAGCCGAATCAGTTCAAGAGGTGCAAGGTCTGGGAGCTTGTTCCTAAACCTAAAGACCACAATATAATTGGAACCAAGTGGATCTATAGGAACAAGATGGATGAGCAAGGAGTCATCATTAAGAACAAAGCAAGATTGGTTGCTAAAGGATATAAGCAGGAAGAAGGTATTGATTTTGATCAAACCTTTGCTCCAGTAGCCAGACTGGAAGCCATAAGAATGTTCCTGACCTATACAACCTTTCAAGGATTCAAATTTTACCAAATGGATGTCAAGTCAGCATTTCTAAATGGTAATCTTAAACAAGACGTCTATGTGGAACAACCATCAGGTTTTGTTGATTCAACTCTACCTAATCATGTCTATAGACTTATGAAAGCTTTATATGGGTTAAAGCAAGCCCCTAGGGCTTGGTATGAAACCCTGTCTAGTTTCCTCATTAAGAATAAGTTCACAAGGGGGAAAATAGACAAGACTCTATTCCTTATGGAATCTAGAGGCAAAGTAATACTAGTCCAAATATATGTAGATGACATTATATTTGGGTCTACTGAAAGTAGCCTTTGCAAAAAGTTTGCAAAGCTAATGCAATGTCAATTTGAGATGAGTAGTATGGGAGAGCTAAAGTTCTTCTTGGGTCTCCAAGTAAGACAGACTGAGAGTGGTTTATCCATATGCCAGTCCAAGTTCACCCTAGAACTCATAAGGAAGTATGATATGGATTCATCCAACACCATGAAGACTCCTATGGGGTCAAGTATGTCTCTTAGCAAGGATGATGCAGGGAAGCCTGTAGATGAAACCTTGTATAGAGGGATAGTTGGCTCCCTATTATACTTGACTGCAAGTAGACCAGATATCATGTATGCTACATGTGTCTGTGCAAGGTATCAAGCCTGCCCTAAAGAGTCTCATTTGACTGCTGTCAAAAGGATATTGAGATATCTAAATGACACTACTTATCTAGGCCTCTGGTACCCTAGGAATGGGGATTTTGAGCTAACAGGTTATTCAGATGCAGACTTTCCAGGATGCAAAGAAGACAGAAAAAGCACTACTGGAACCTGTCAATTCCTAGGAGGAAGACTGATTTCTTGGAGTAGCAAAAAGCAAACAAGTGTGGCTATCTCCACTGCAGAGTCAGAATATGTGGCTGCAGGAAGTTGGTGTGCTCAACTTCTGTGGATACAACATCAGCTTGAGGACTATGGATTTCAGGTAAGTAGAACTCCACTCTTCTGTGATTCTACAAGTGCTATTTCAATTGCACATAACCCTGTTTGACATAGTAGAACTAAACATATTGAGATAAAATATCATTTTCTTAGGGAGCATGTAGAGAAAGAGGATATTTTACTAGAATATGTTAAAACAGATAATCAATTAGCTGATATGTATACTAAGACCCTAGAAGAAACTAAGTTCAATAGGTTTAAAATTGAACTAGGAATGATAAACTTAGAGTAAGTTTATAAATTAGAAATGGCTAAGTCAAAATGTGTCGACACACAGGGATCTCTGTGTCGACACAGAAAGTTGGTGTCGACACTTCAGGGAAAAGGTGTCGACACATCTAGAAAGTTAGTGTCGACACTTCAGAATATTAGTGTCGACACATGACAAGTTGGTGTCGACACAACCAAGGTGGTGTCGACACATAGTGTTTACTCAGAATTATCTAAGTAAAGTCTCGCCTAAATGTCGAGTTAAGTGGTATCGACACATAAACAAGTGTCGACACATATAATCTGTTGACTAAACTTGTGTCGACACGTATGTGTCGAGACATTATAAGTCAGTGTCGACACTTATCGCCAGTAGCGACACAATTTAAGTTGGCTGCCGGCCTTTTCATCTTCAAACAAAGAAAGGTATAAATAGGGTTTTGCCTTAGTCTGTCGACACGCTTTCAAAAGTTTCGAGACCAAAACTTGTGTGTCGACACCTCTCTTCTCTCCAGTCAAATTCATCAAACGCTAATGGCGCCAAAGCTTGAGGAGAACGTCAACGAAGGCTACGAGCTGGTGCGCAATGCTTTTGATGATGCCGACAAAGAAATCAAGACTGTAGTAACCTTAGTAGCCGACTCAGGGTTAGAATATCGTGTTTCAGAGCCAACAAAAATCTGGAAGAAAGAGGTACTGGAATTCCTCAATGGAGCTGAAGTGGACGAATCTGGATTGAAGATCAAATCTAGGGTTCATGGTGAGAAGGTGAAGGTTTCACCTAAAAGTCTGAGGAAAGTACTCCAGCTCCCAAGAACTAAAGAAGAAGATGAAGTTACAGCTTCAAAGACCAGAGAAGCTCTAACTTGGTGTGGACTAGATTCAAAACTGAAAATTGGATCTATTTTTAATAGAAAGGGCATGAACAGCCAAGGGAAATTTCTGTCTGAGATTGTTGGCAAAGTAATTCTCAGTAAGCCAGGAGGGCATGATAGGGTATCTGCCTCTATGTTCAGTATTATGACAAGGATCATCTTCACTTTGCAAACAGATTGGTCCGTGATAGTTCTTGAGAAGATAAAGGAAAGCTTGAAGAAGCCCAACTTGGGCAGGATTATAAGTCTATACCTTACTGGAAGTATTCCAGAGGTTATGCACCAAGCTGCTGGTACAAAAATCAATCATATGAGGAAGATGGATTTAAGAATATTTTCCAGATGGGACAGGGTGTTGACTAAGGAGATGCCAACCCCTGAAAAGATAATTTATGAAAAAGTATCACCTCCAAAGAAGAAGAGGAAAGCTGCTCCAGTGGCTCAGGTTCCAACTAGCAGCTCTAAAAGTGAAGAGCAAGTGGTTTTTACACCAGATGAGAATGAGGAAGGAACTGCTGTAAAGTCTCCTGCTCCTCAAGATGTTGCTGAGATCCAGGGGAAGCTAGCTCAAGCTAGCCCCATACACAAGGATCACATCCAGGGGGAGTCTCTAGTTGTAGAAGAACCAACTACACTAGAAAGTGAACAAGCAACTAACACAATACTAGAGATAATCACTGAACTAAATGCTTTAGATTTTCCTATAGAGGATACTGATTTGACTGATGTTCATCAGCAAACTCAGCTGGATAGCCAAGTCCCATATGCTGTCATGGAAGACACATCTGTTGAAGTTGTAGTTACTGATCCAGTGGTTGAAGAGCCAAGACTTTCTCCAGCTCATTCTCCACAAGAGTTTACTATGGAAGATTTATTTCTAAATCTGGATCAAGAAGATTTTGATAAGGAAACTGCTGCTGAAAAGGAGAATGCTCCACTTGAGGGGGAGCAAGTGCCAATTAATGAAGAACCTGCAATGGAAGAGACTGAGAAGGCACCAGAAGTACAGAAGGAGCTACCTAAGGAGAGGGTAGAGATAGCAAGTACATCTAGATCTGAAGATGAGGAAGCTTTAAGGGCTAAGAAAAGAAAGTTTCAGGTCTTTAGAAGAAGGAGCTAGAGTTATAAGAAGGCTCTCCAAACTGTTGCTCCACAGTCTGCATTACAGCCAGCCCCAGCTTTTGATTATAGTGCACTGATGGTTGCTATGCAGATCAAGCTGGATGAGCATAGAAAAGCAATAGAGACTTATGTGGATGAAGGGCAGAAAACATTACAGTTTGATTTGGCCCAGGATATTAAGTCAATA
Organism: Platanthera guangdongensis; assembly: GCA_039583875.1. NCBI lineage: Eukaryota > Viridiplantae > Streptophyta > Magnoliopsida > Asparagales > Orchidaceae > Platanthera > Platanthera guangdongensis. The sequence goes on from CM077157.1 coordinate 76,920,818, forward strand.
AGATTTGAAATGAATCTTAACAAGAAGGAGATGACAGACTGCTTCTACAAAGGGGGGAATGCAGTAGTGTACTTAGCTACACACCAAGAAAAGATTAAGACTCAAGTAGATGACATAGACCTGAAGCAAGGATATGTACTTGAAAATCAACTCAGAATGAATGACAATTTGACACAATCTCACAATGCCATAGTCACAGAGTTGAAGAATCTAGCTGCAGGGCAGACTCCAGCTACAGTTAAAGCAGAATTTGACAAAGCATTTCAAGAAGAAATAACTGCTGTTAAGACTGCCATCCAAGACTCACAAAAGATTATAACTGACAAACTTCAAAGGTTAAAACCTTTCTTTAAAGATGAAGTCAATTATTTGGATAATCAAGTGAGATTTCAGAAAGATGATGTCAGAGATCATATAGAAAGAGAAGTCATAAAGGGGGAGAGGGTTTTAGTCAAAGCTAGCTCTGATCATGCCAAGTGGATATCTAATTCCATCAGAGCTACACTGGGTTATCCTCCTCTTTGTGATGATGACAATGTTGCTGAATCTGGAATTCATCCTGCATATTTAGGAGGGGAGCAACTAGAAGTGGCTCAAGTTATCTACCCTCCTCCAGATTTTGACATGATTCATGCTGACATACAGTCCATGTATATCCCACCTGGGGGCAAGGACAATGTAATTATTGAGAAAGTTGTTCAGCCAATTTCTGAAGCCATGCAAGAGGCACTGCAGAAAGAAGAAGAGACTAGATTGTCTAAGAAGAGGTTTAGGGAACAAGCTGAACAAAGACCAGACTTTGAGCAGTGGAGCCCTACCTTAAGATATATTATTTTGACTGCCTGTAAAGCTGCCAAAGATAATGTGCATGACAGGAACAAATGGTTTTCTGAGGCTGAATGGAGAAAACATGAGTCCAAGCAAGAAGCAATAATCCAATATAGAAGAAAGGCCAAGATGGGAAAGCTACCTCCTACTGCCCAGGAGCCTAAAAAGTACTTTCCCAAGCCTTATCACTACTTTGAGAGGCAAAAGATTAAGGCTGAGGAACTCAAGAAGAAGGAGCTGAAAGGTAAGAAGCCTGCTGAAACAGAAGATGCTGAAGCCCCTGTACAAGCAAGGATAAAATCTGGAAAAGGGATAGTGATCAAAGATGCTGATCAAGAATAGATTTAGAATTTTCTTAAAGTTTACTATGTAATCTTTTTGATGATAAACATTCTGTAAACTTTTGAAAATGAATATGACAAAGTATTGGAATAATATGTTGTGTGATAAATTAGCTATGTGTTAAATTTATTTCATAATTGTTCTGAGATGTTATTTGATTATGCATGTTTGTTTAATACATGTGATGTACTTTCCTGTTTACATAATCCTGGTTTACATCATTTTGTAATTTTATTATGAATGGTGTATATCATTGACTAAGGGTTATGACTTCTCCAAATAGGTGGAGATTTTTGGGTACAGTGGTTCAAATGTACCTGATTTGAAGAAGCCTCACCCAACTCAATGATATACATCAAAATGTATTTGATGTGTTTTGAGTTTACTTGTACAGGCTAAGTATTTACAGGAAAGAAGAAAAAGTTTCTAAGTCCATGTGCCGACACCCAGAGGGAAAGTGTCGACACTTAAGAAGACTTGTGTCGACACCCAGGCAAATAGTATCGACACTTGGAGTCATTGTGTCGACACCAGGGATGCCGAGTTGCCACCAGACAGAAAGTGTCGACACAAGGAGCTGTGTCGACACTCAATGAAAAAGAATGCAGTGAAGCTGTGTCGACACTTAGCAGTTGTGTCGACACCCAGTGAAACTGTGTCTACACCAGAAAGTGTCGATACTTGAAGGCTGTGTCGACACTCAGCAAAAGTCTGCAGAGACTAAGTACAAGTGTCGACACCCAAAACAATGTGTCGACACTCAACAGAAGAGTCAACACTTGAAGTAAGTGTCGACACCCAGAACAATGTGTCGACACTTAGCTGAAGACTCAACACTTGAAGAAAGTGTCGACACAAGGAGCTGTGTCGACACTTAGCAAAGATCAGCAAAGTTCAACAAAATATTATAAGTACAAGTGTCGACACTAAGGGAATGTGTCGACACTCAGCCAGAGTCTCGACAGAAGAAGAAAGTGTCGACACCCAGAGCAATGTGTCGACACTCAACAAGTATCAACACTGAAGACATGTGTCGACACCAAGAAGCAGTGTCGACACTTAACAGATTCAACACATGAAGATGTGTCGACACAAAGGTGTTGTGTCGACACTTAGAAGAATTCAGCAGGATACTGAAGTACAAGTACTTGTGTCGACACTCAATTTCAGTGTCGACACATGAAGAAGAAGTAGTGTCGAGATACAAAATCTACAACACAAGGAGTTGTGTCGACACCTTGTAGACTAGTGTCGACACTTAGACAACTTGTGTCGACACTTGGTCTATAAGTGTCGACACTTAAAGACAGAAAGTCTCGACACTTAAAGACAGTTACAGAATTTTCAAGAACTGACTGGATGACTTGACAGCTGTCATTCCAGCCGGTCTACAGCACCTGTCAGAGTTGTCAGAATTCAGTTATGAACCGGACCAGCCGGTTACCATGAAGAAGGCCTATAAATAGGCTTATACTGTCTACAGAAGAAGTTGATAAAAAAAGGGGTTGTTCAAATTATTGATGAAGTATTTAACAAAGAAGATCTAGCTATTCCTTGAAGAATCAAGTACAGATCTAAGAAGTTGGAGAGAGAGAGCTCCATCCAAGAAATCAGCTGTTGGAACCCAGCTGAAAAGAAGGATTTAGATTGGTCTGAATCTTAAGAAGCAGAGATCAAGGATCAAATGCAAAGGAATCAGTCTTATTGTGTTCTACTTTCAAGAAGCTTTGAAGAAAGCCAAGTCAGATTGATTTCAGCTGAGTTCTTCCAAGAACTCATCAAGAATCTCACAACTTATCTCTCTTTCATCTAAGTTGTTGAGTTTATACATTTTGTATTCATTATAACTTGTAGGATCCTTAGGGATCTGAGATTGTAAGCCTGCAATTATAAAGGCTGAGGGTAGGAGAGTTAAATCTCTGAGTGTAGGCCTTGGTGGCTGAGTGTAGGCCTTGGTGGCTGAGTGTAGGCCTTTGTGGCTGAGTGTAGGCCTTTGTGGCTGAGTGTAGGCTTTGTGGAAAAGCTGAGTTGTAGGGCCTTGGGCCTGAGGTGTAGGAGCCTATTTTGGGTTCTGAGATAGTGGAAAAGTTTGGTCGAATCTAGTACACTGCTAGATAGGCGAAGGGGGAAAGTGGATGTACCCAAAGCTTGGGGAACCACTATAAAACTCTGTGTCTACTGTGTGTTTGTGGATTGCTGAGATTGTTGAATGTGTGCTGTGATAAATTAGATATAATTCTGTGATATTATCTGTTTGCTGCCTAAAAAGTTAAAAAGATTCAAGTCACCTATTCACCCCTCCTCTAGGTGTTTAGGTACTATATCTTTCAGGGTGGTAGAAGAGTGGATGTACCCAAGTTTAGGGGAACCACTATATTTCCTTGTGTCTTCTGGTTTTGCTTGTCTTTATTTTTGTTTCTGGCCTTGATTATTCTGTGATTAGCTTTTGATTAGTTTAGTTCTGTGATTAGATTTTTAATTGCTTCCCTGCTCACTCTTATTACAACAATTGTTGTAAAAAGTTTCAAAGCACCATATACTTTATTCACCCCCCTCTAGAGTATATCAGATCTAGCTGCACTTTCAGTAGGGTAGTCTAGGTTCCCGTAAATATGATGGGAACTAGACAGAAGATATTTCAAGAATGAATTGGAACAAGTATCTGGAATAACAGAAGTACTATCTACAATGATTCGAGAATGAACCTCTACAGGCATATTCATGGGATATAGTACCCACAGTCGGGCATATAAGGTCTTCAATAAGAAAACCCTAGTGGTAGACGAATCAATTAATGTTGTATTTGATGAAGGAAACTTGCTTAACAACAATTCTTCCAGCGGTATTCTTGAAGATGCAGGTGCACGACTTGAACAGCTGAGTCTCGATGAGACCGCTAAAGATGAAACTCCTAAGTACGTCAAAGATTCCACCTCAACGTCAACTGGGAATGTTGAAGATCAAAATGGAGAAAATCTCTTAGAAGAAGGAGAAGCCCAAGAAGTAGTCGAAGCTCCAGACGCCAGACTTCTAGAGCTCCGGCACGTGAGGGATCATCCTAGAGAGCAGATCATCGGAGATCCTCGTGACGGTGTCAGAACTCGAAGAGGTACTATTAACGAGATTTTGCATCTTAGCTTCCTGTCACAGGTTGAGCCAAAGAAGTTCGACGAGGCGAACAAAGATGCGGCATGGATTTTGGCCATGCAAGATGAACTGCATCAATTCGAACGATGCAACGTTTGGACGCTGGTTCCCAGACCACAAAAGCAGAATGTTATTGGCACCAAGTGGATCTTCAGAAACAAACTGGATGAACATGGTGTCATCATAAAGAACAAGGCCAGGCTGGTGGATCAAGGTTACAGACAGGAGGAGGGGATTGAATTCGACCAAACTTTTGCACCAATGGCAAGGCTCGAGGCAATCAGATTGTTCCTGGCGTATGCTTCACACAAAGGATTCACAGTCTATCAAATGGATGTGAAATCAGCATTCTTGAACGGAGACCTGAAAGAGGAAGTATACGTCGCTCAACCCCCAGGTTTTGTCAATCCTACTTATCCCAATCATGTATATTTTCTTAATAAAGCTCTATATGGTTTAAAACAAGCTCCACGAGCTTGGTATGAGACTTTATCTAGTTTTCTTCTTGAGAACAAGTTCTCTAGAGGTAAAATAGATAAGACATTGTTTCTCAGGGAAGTCAAAGGCAAGATTTTGCTGGTGCAAATCTATGTCGATGACATTATATTCGGCTCAACGGACAACAATCTTTGCAAAAAGTTTTCTAAACTTATACAAGGAAAGTTTGAAATGAGCAGTATGGGAGAGCTAAAGTATTTCTTGGGACTTCAAGTGAAACAGTCTGAGGATGGAATCTTCATCTCTCAGACAAAGTTCACAAATGACCTCCTCAAGAAATTCGGTATGCAGAATGCAATCTCTATGAGGACTCAAATGGGATCCACTATGTCTCTGGATAAGGATGAGAAAGGTAAACCTTTCGATGAAACAAAATACAGAAGCATCATTGGATCCCTGCTCTACCTTACTACCAGTAGACCGAATATCATGTTCTCTACATGTGTCTGTGCCAGATATCAGGTGAACACAAAGAAATCTCACTATGTCGCTGCAAAGCGAATTCTAAGATACCTTAAAGGTACTCCCAATCTTGGCTTGTGGTACCCGAGAAACAATGATGTAGAGCTAATAAGTTTTTCAGATGCTGATTTTGCAGGGACTAGGGATGACAAGAAAAGCACTTCCGAGACGTGTCAATTCCTCGAAAGAAGGCTTATCTCATGGAACAGCAAGAAGCAGAATTGTGTAGCAACCTCCATAACAGAGTCTGAGTACATCTCGGCAGGCAGCTATTGCGCACAACTTCTATGGATCAGAAACCAGTTAGCCGACTACGACCTTCAGTTCAAGGAAGTACCAATGTACTGCGACTCCTCCAGTGTAATTGCAATTGCCAATAATCCGGTATCGCATAGTAGAACGAAGCATATTGAAGTGCGCTACCACTTCATTCGGGAGCACGTGGAGAACAAGGACATCTCTCTCTGTTATGTCCCCACGGACAAGCAGATTGCAGATATTTTCACAAAGCCCTTAGACGAAGCGAAGTTCAGTCTTTTCAAAACTGAATTGGGGATGCTAAAGTATGAGGAATGAATACTACAGAAGCTCCAGGCTCGTGCATCTATGGGGAGCCTCTGCTAGGAACTCAAGTGTGAGCACAGGTGCAAGAACTGAGGGGGAGCAAGGGGTCAAATGCAACAGACCCAGATTTGCAGAAGTCGAAAAGGGGGAGATTACCCTCTCGTCTAAGGCTAAGGTGGCTCCAAGTTTAAGTTTGCTCTCAAGAAATTGGTATTGGTAATGAATATCTCTCTCAACTCAATTTTAAGTTTATGATTTTCATTCCCATACGCTCTATTCACCTTAGCTTGTAGGGTTTAGGCTTCTTCAAATAGGGGGAGATTGTTGGGTATTGTATCCACAACGTACCTGATTTGAAGAAGCCCCTGAACAAGCTAAGGTAAATAGACAATGTATTTGATGAAATCTTTTAAGTTGTGCTTGCAGTTATTCCACGCTAAGTACACACCAATGTCAGGGTGCAGTAGGTCAATATACACGGGTCTGAGCGACATAATCCCTCGTTGAGCAGATCAGTGTGTTGGCCTACGTGTACTCTCTCTATTAGAGTGTACTTATTTTCAAGTATAGGGCTGTGATAATGCAAGAGCAGACAAGGAGCAAGGATGGGTCAAAGAGCAGCTCATGGGTGGAAAGACGAAAAATCGTCTGAGTAATAATTGACGAGAATCACCAAGTGATTCTCGCTGAATCGTCGAGAATCACTGGCTGATTCTCGCCGTCTCTATCCGGCTAAATCAGAGAGTGCAAATCTGTCGCTAACTCAAAATCGTCGAGAATCACCAAGTGATTCGGCGAGAATCACTAGTGATTCTCCCCGAATCGTCGAGAATCACCTTCGATTCTCGCCGATTTTGCCTTAGGCGAATTTTCTGGAACCCGCTGGACCGGACTCAGCCGCTAGCGCTGTTTTGAACCGGGCTTGGGGTTTCTTGTTGGTGGGGCCCACAACGGTCATCTTAAAGACCTAATGTATAAATACATCTGTATTTTTGAACAGTGAATGAAGCAATTTGAAGAAGAAATTTCAAAGGAAAATTCCGAGCCGCCGACGTGACTTCGATCGCGAAACCTGCTCCGCCGCCGTCGCCGCTCGTGCCAGTTGATCGCCGGTTTCTTCCAGATCTCCCGGCGACAGAAGCTCAGCCAAGCACAGCGTCTCACGCGTCTAACCAGAGATCCTTTGTCTCTTGATTCGTAGATCGGGAAAACCTTCCCCTTCGGAATCGATCGAGGCGATCGATCCTAGTGTGACCGTTGGAAGATCTTGCTAGCTTTTCTACGAAGATTGAATCTCCAAAGAACATCCGCAGCACGCCGTTGTCGCCGCCGATCCCGAGAACCAAGTCGTCGCCCTTCTTGTCGCCGCCGGTTTCGGGAGAGATTCTCTCTAAGTGAGATTTAGGGTTGTGTACTCTTCGTTGACTTCAAGAACACGTCGTCGAACGAAGAGGGACACCTTATTCTAAATAAGTAGTTTGTATTTCTAATACACTCCAATTTCTATTTTGTTGTAAAGGAACGTTGGTTCCTAGTTGTAAGGGTTGGGTGCAACCTGTATTGTGGGAGTGGTGACTCCTACATGTGGAAGGGTTCCTTCCATTAGTGCAAGGATTGGATTTCAATCCTGTTGGTGAAGTGACCGAGTCGTCCCTGGTTGGGAGATAAGTCGAAGGGGGAAAGTGGACGTACCCAAATCGGGGAACCACTATAATTTGCTTGTGTCCTTTCTGTGCTGTGTTGTTTTGTTTTCTTGTGCAGGTACGACTTTAATTCCGCAAAAATGCTGCAAGACACCTATTCCCCCCCCCCCCATAGGTGAAGGTAGTTGGTACTAAGTGGACTTTCAGGACCATCTTATGATATGCCTATATGATGGAACTCGACTTATAAAATGCTGAAACGAGCTTTGTCACAAAAAACATTACTAATAAAATTCTATAATAGTGTAGAAGCACATGATTTAGGTGCGTCGGACTGGGTCGTGCTCAAAGATTATGTAAATTTATTAGAATGTTTTAATCGAGCAATAACTATGTTATCTGAAGTTTATTATCTTACTAGCTCATTAGTTATTCAAAATTTTTTTATTAATTTTTGAAACATTTAGAAATTATAAAACGAACGAAATATGACGTTTGTTAATATTAGTATTGGTGGAATTTTTTTTTAAAATATTACAAAGATAAGCCTACTATGTTTTCTTGCACCGTGGCTTTGAATCTTTTAATGAGCGTAGAAGGGGTAGAAAGTTTTTTAGAAGAAATTAATAGGAATTTAAATTTAGACGAATCCTCTAGTGCTTTTGTTAATATTAGTGTTTCAAAATTTATTTCTGATTTTACACACCTTTATAATTATTATGATCAGATATATGGATCGGCTCGTGAAGAATTTACCCAACCTAAAACAAAAGATATTTTTAAAAAATAAACTTTTAGAATTAGCTTCTAAGAAAAAAATAAAGAACTTCGAGTACTTTAAACGAATTATATTTTTATAGTAAAATACAATTTCAAGGTTATATGACCGCAAGCAAAATAGAAAATTTTGATATTTTAAATTGGTGGAAATCTAAAACTAATGTGTTTTCTATTTTGGCTTTAATGGTCCGTGATTTATTAATAATCCAAACTAGTACGGTAGCTTCAGAGTCTGCGTTTTATTGGAGTGACAGGTAACCGAAAAATCTTTGGAGATTTGTATTTGCTATAAGGATCATTTTGATGATTTGAGGAGGAGACAATATGTCGTGTCAATTGAAGATATCGAGTCTGAAATTAAAGAAGAACTGAATAACTTAAATCTGGGCAGCGCAGAATAAACTAGCAAAATATATTTAACCTTCATTTAATTTCATTGTGAAATAAAAAAAAAATGTAATTTTCATTTTATTTCATTTTAAAATTTAAATGTAATGTTAGTTAATTTTTCTAAAATGTTTTGTAAATTTTATTTCATTTTGAGTTATTTATTTTCATTTTGAAATATGAAGTTTTAATTTTTTTTAAAAAATTAAAAACTATTAAAAAATAAGTAATTAAGTATTAAATATAATAAAAAATATATATTTTTAAATTTTTTTTAAAAACACTCGGTTGGGGACTGGTTGGGCCGGTTCTCCGGTGCCAGCCGGTCCTCATCAGGAGGAGGAAACCGGTCCCGAATTAGGGTTGGTTTGAGCAGGACCGGTCCGGGACAAGTAGGCAAAAGGACCGGTCTTTTTAAAGACCGACAGTCCTTATGTGCACGACTATTATATAGTTATATAGTTATATAGTTATATAGTTTTATATATATATATATATATATATATATATATATATATATATATATATATATATATATATATATATATATATATATATATATATATATATATATATATATATTTATATATTGTTATATACAGTGACGTATCCTGAAAATTAATTATGTGGGCGCACAAATTTTTTGCATGCGTCACTGAGTTCTAAAATTTTTAACATTGAGGCCAGACATCAACATCAAAAAAAAATTGGAATGTTTTCATCTTATTAAAGCTGCTTCTCCCTCATCTGGCCACCATTTTTTGAAGTATAAGTAGTAAAAAATCCTTGTCTCGAGGAGAAAAATCCAAATACACTAACCATTTTGAAACATAATGGGGGACTAATGTCCCTCGGGCCCCCCTCTGGATCCGCCCCTGGTTATATACTTATATATATAGTTTTATAGTTATATAGCTATATACTTATTTGTATAATATACTTATTTATATTATATACTACACAATTTCATCACTTATGCATGCGTCGACTTAATTAAAAATTTAAAACATAATTTTGATAACAGATTTGATAACCTATTTATATGTGAAAAATACTAATATTGGGATTTTAGATTAAAGCAAAATATATTACTATTTATAGAATATATTTTATGTAATTTTAATTATGTCTATTCATGACGTATTTATTAAAAAATATAAACTATGTTAAAATATAATATATAATTTTAACATTTATTATTGTTGTGGTCAACTCAACCCTCCTGATAAAATGGAGTAAATTGAACCGCCTTAGCTTGGGAGCGGTCGAGCTCGCAAACTGTCATGGAAAATAAAAAGCTGAAAAGATAATTTTTTAAATGTGGAAAAACCCGTCGATTGGGTGAAAAACCACGTAGTCGGATCTATGTCGACCAAACTTCCACTATTTTGTTGTCGTGTTACAAGACTTTTGAGAGAAACGAGGGCAACATACGCCTATTCGCTACAATTATGAGAGGGAAAGAGTATTGGGCTCGGAGAGTGCCAAGTCACCTCTCACAGAACTAATTTTTTTCCTGCTATAATATGGAGCTTCACACACTAGATGCTTTGGATATTGAGTACTTTAGAGTCCTTGACTGTCTCTTGGAGGCAGGAGTAGCTTATTTGACTTGTCCTGATTTTCGGCGACTTGGAAGCTTAGGCAGCGCATTCTGTGCATCTTATCTTTTGTTGTTTGTCTCTATTGTGTTTGAAAGAGTCTAGAGTGTTGGTCTCGTCAGCTACTGGTATGTTTGCTCCTGAGTTGAGAGTATTGAGCGCTTATGACAATCCTGAGAGCGGTGTGGACAGTGGCATACTTGGAGAGGGCTTGAGTGCGGAGCGCACGGTGACACACTTAGAACGGTTTTGAGATCAGAGTGTGTGTCGACGCACTGGGAACGTGCGCAGGGGGAACACGCGCAAGGCGGAGAGTGCATACGAAGGGACGTGCGCACCTTGGAGGAAAGACACATACAAAGGCGGAACGTGCATAAGGAGGAACGTGCTCACGGAGGTATGTGCACACTTAGGAGGAGAGACATCACACACACATGGGAATGTCTGCACGAAGGGATATGCACACTTCGAAGGAGAGGCACGCATAAGAAGTAGAGCACAAGGAGAAGCGTGTGCACAAAGAGACGTGCGCACGTTAGAGGAGGAGAGAATGAGAAATCGTAGGAAAAATGGGTCGGAGAGAAAATCCGTAGGAGGAGTGGGAGAGGAGAGAGAAAATTCATATGAGGAGTGGGAGAGGAGAGAGAAAATTCGTAGGAAAAATTCCAGGGGGAGAAAAACTTTCAATGAAGGAGGGTGCGGGGCTCTATTTATAGGGCCCAGAGGTCATGCGAGCAAAGCATTTTCACACAGTTTTCCACCATATGATCGTAAATCATGCGGGTATAATTAATCCTTCCTCGCGAGCAATCGTGATTCATGGTCGGACTCACACACTCCTACAAAAATTTGCATTTCAATTGGTCCTGTTGGTGTCTAGGATCCACCTGTTAACCCAGAAATCGGCGATCCTTTCCAAGGTAGCTAGCTCGCTAGTCGCGGCTTGCTCTGGGTTCTCCCTGGAGGTCGCGATGTCAAAGAATGGGACGACAGGCTTCTCTGTCCGATCAGGCCGCACAGCTAGGGCGGTCTTAGCGGTCTAATAGCCCAGGTCGTGCAGTGTTCCCTTGTTCGGCAAGGGCCGAGGACTGCTTCCTCAGTCCGCCCCTGCAGGCCGCGCACTTTGATCAGCTAACCGCCCCAAGCTCTCCATCCCGACAGGTGATGACCAACATTGGCGGACTAAGATACCTATCCGCCCAGAACGGAAATAAGTCGTCTAGTTTGCAGGAGTTAGTCTCCTTCAGCCCGCTCCTGCAGTTCGCACATCAAGCAGACCAGACCGCCACATCGTCAAAAAGTCTACCTCCAGGCCGCATACCATCTGCAGCGCCGACAACCCTCTAGCTCGCCGAATAGCAAGAATGGTGACCTACCCCCAGGCCGCTAGCCAGCAACACCTGGTTCCACTTCGTCAGCATGCACGACCTGCCAGTTCGCCAAGCCTAGGCCACCCAGCAGGGGCGGTAAGCTGTTCCATTCAACAGGCGACAAACTTCAGCAGAAGGGGCGACCTGCTTAGCTGGTCCGCCAGGTCGCCCATGTCAGCTCATCTGCTCGCAAGTTCGCGGGCTCAATCTCAGTTCGCCCAAGAGCCTGGACTTGCTCCAGCTCTCCGCACAACATTCTGAAAGTCCACCTAGTGTCAGCTATGTGCACCTATGGGGGGGGGGGGAATAGGTGACGAGTAGCGCTTTTGCGGAATTTACGAACGTACCTGCACAATAAACATAGAAAGCACAGCACACAGAATACACAGGCAAGTTATAGTGGTTCCCTGACTTGGGTACATCCACTTTCCCCCTTCGACCTATCTCCCCAACAAGGGATGACTCGGTCACTTCTCCAATGGGATTGAAATCCAATCCTTGCACTAACGGAAGGAACCCTTCCACACGTGAGAGTCAACACTCCCACAAAACGGGTTGCACACAACCCTTACAACACGGAACAAAAGTTACTTTACAACAAAAGTAAATATAGAATGTATACGAGATACAAACTTCTTTCGGAGACTACGGTGTTCCTCTTCGTTCGACGATGTGTTCGTGAAGTCAACGAAGAGTCTACAACCTTGGTCTCTCTTGGAGAGGATCTCCCCGGAACCGGCGGCGGCAACACGAGCGGCGGCTAGCTTCGGGATCGGCGGCTGTGATGATGAGCGGCTGCTGAACTTGGAGATCCAAACTTCGTAGCGAAGCTAGCTTGTTCTTCCAACGGTCACACGAGGATCGGTCGTCTCGATCGATTCGGACGGGGGAGTTTTTCCCGGTCAACAAATCGAGAGACAAGAGATCTCTGGATAGACACGTGAGACTCAAGCTTTGCTAAGCTTCTGTCGCCGGAGATCACGGAGGATTCCCGATTGTTGACGGCGACCTACGTTCCCGAGCGCGACGGCGGCGGCGGAGAGGAATCGCGATATTAGGGTTTCGTCGTGGCTCGGTTTCTTTCTCTTTTCTCCATCCTTTTACTGTTCAAAATACTGGAATATATATACTGTAGATAACTCCAATATGACCGTTTGTGGGACCCACACTAGAAATCCCTAAGTCCGGTTCAAACTAGTCCAGAGGCAGAATCCGGTCCAGCAGCATCCTGAGAAAACGCTAAGTGAAAATCGGCGAGAATCGCAGGCGATTCTCAACGAATCGGCGAGAATCACCAAGTGATTCTCGACGATTCGTCGAGAATCGTTAGTGATTCTCGCCGAATCACTTATTGATTCTCAACGAATTTCACTTTGTATACATGAGCTGCTTGGCCACCGGTTCGGCGAGAATCACTAGTTATTCTCGCCGAATCTTACTTGGTATCGTTTGGAGGTAGCCAGAAGGAGTCGGCGAGAATCACTAATGATTCTCGTCGATTCGGCGAGAATCACTAGTGATTCTCGTCGAATCGGCGAGAATCACTTGGTGATTCTCGTCGAATTTTCCTTGGACGAATTTTCGTCTTCCACCCTAGAGCTGCTCCTTGACCCATCCATGCTCCTTGTCTTCTCTTGCATATGAACGGCCCTGTACTTGAAAGTACGTGCACTCCAATAGAGAGAGTACACGTAGGCCAACACACTGATCTGCTCAATGAGGGATTACGTCTTGCAGACCCGTGTATATTGACCTACTGCACCGTGACATTGGTGTGCACTTAGCGTGGAGGAGCTGCAAGTACAACTTAAGATGTTTCATCAAATACATTGTGAATTCATCTTAGCTTGACAGGTGGCTTCCTCAAATCTAGGTAATCGTGGATACAATACCCAACAATGTCCCCCTATTTGACGAAGCCAAAACCCTACTAGCTAAGATGAATAACACATATCAAATAATAAACATAGCATTCAGAAATTAAACATGCAGCACAAGAGAATATATGCAATCAGATCAGGACTTGAGTCATTCACAAATTCAAATATATATACCAATATAAATATATACACATATAATCCAGAATTGTTTCTATGACAACAATAATCATTAAATGTTCTTAAGACAAAGTGACAAGCTATAAGTTTTTGACTATTTTTCCTTAGCTAAGTCACCCTTAGGATTTTGAGCCAAGTACTTCTTGCTTTGCCTCTCCATGTATTCTTTGGGCTTCGGGTAATACCTAGGAGGAGCAACTTTATCCAGAATTGTTTCTATGACAATAATAATCATTAAATGTTCTTAAGACAAAGTGACAAGCTATAAGTTTTTGACTATTTTTCCTTAGCTAAGTCACCCTTAGGATTTTGAGCCAAGTACTTCTTGCTTTGCCTCTCCATGTATTCTTTGGGCTTCAGGTAATACCTAGGAGGAGCAACTTTATCTGCATACTTGTTGTTTCTGAAAAAGATGTTGCGTTTCGCTTCAAACGTTTTGTGCGTTTCCCACTCATACTGGCTATATACTTCGTTTCGATTGATCTCTCCTCTTTCTTGCAGCCAGAAGGTGTCTAAGATGATGTTCCTTGAAACTGGACTCCACCTTTCGTTTCGTACATCCTCCTCACTCATTCGAGTTCTCTTTGCAGCCTGTGTCTCCTTAGAGGTCCCTTCTTGAACTTTTCTCTTTCCCCTGGCTTTTGCTAAGGCCTCTTGGTCAAACATGCTCCTCAGTTTAGCTTTGGAGAGAGCCCTAGCATCAGCGTCATTTGTGGGAATATCTGCAGCACTTGCACTTATATCCTCAGCAACACTTACTTCCTCAGCGGCCTTAGATGTCTCAGGGACATTAATACCGGCAGGATTGTCAGGCAAAACGACGCCTAACGTACCTAGCGCCTGTTGGAGCATCCACCAGCAGCTCTCATAGACATATTTGCTTGATTGTGCAAAGTGTGTGCTCATGCTTTCTTGAAGCTCGGCCAACTTAGCTATATACTCTTTCTCCTCCTTTTTGGCATCGACAGCTATGCAGTTGGCATATGAGTGCAGGGAGTCATCAATATGCTTCGTGGTCTTGGAGAATTCAGTGATCAGGGCCTGCTGATTGGCATTTAAAGTGACCATATTACCATCAAACTTCGAAATGTTGTTGGCTACAACGTGTGCGTTCTTATTTACGACATCCAGAGTATCAGTATTCTTTTTCAAGCCGGCCATTAGGAGTGTGACAGCTTCGCCGGCCGCGGTATACTTCTCTTCAAATTTCTTCTCCATCACGTCCAGCTTATGGTTGATTTCCACCATATTCTTGAGCATCAGATTTTCCGAAGTCTTAATCCTGTTCAGCAGTTTATTCTGGGCTTCATCAAATGAGGCTTTAAGTTCATTCACAATGCCCTGAATGATGTTGACAGTGTGAGAGGCGAGCTCATCACGTAATGGAATAGCCGGAGGCACTTGTGGACCTTGCATTTCAGCAGACGCATCGGTAGAGCTGGATACAATCACCGGCTCTAAAGGAGGAATGTTGGCGGCCTCTGTAGATTTATCTAACTCCCCCTCCACTGGTGCAGACTTGTCAGATGGAGGTTCAACATGATCCGGAGTCTCAAATGCTTCATGTCCCTCATTCTCATCTTCCTCTCTGTCCTCATCCAAGAATTCATCTATATCAGCAGCCTCTTCCAATTCTCGGTCAGCAGTCTCCAGCACAGTGTCACTTTCTTCTAGAATTTCAGCCACAGCATCCCTGGCCACCTGGGCAATTTCAGAAACTACATCTGTATGAGGGCGTAGAGTCTCCCCCTCGATTCCTGTAGTCAGGGTATCAGGAATTTCATGGGGGGTGACTGCTGGAGATACTTCCTGTCGCTCTTCCACGGCAGGCTGCCCGATCCGCCTCTCCCATCGATCAAACACACTTGCATCCATCTTCTTCAAGTAGTGGAGAGGGACACCTTTGCTCATGTTGAACTTGTCTCTGTTTAGCTGGTTTAGATATAGACTTATGATGCGGCCGAAACTAGGAGTGCCCAGGGTGTCCTTGATCTTCTCGAACAGTAACTCCCCCCAGTTGAACCTCTTGCGGCAGACAACAACTATGAGGATCTTGAACATATCTCCTGAGATATGGTCATGCGAGCCCGGCTTGCAGATGAGCACTTTTCCAATAATGTCAGATAGGAGCTTCCCTTCTTCATTCATCTCCTTTCTCTTTATTGATCGAGTTCCTCGTGGAAGACCGCAGAACAAGAGAGTTCTGGTTTTGTCCTCGTCCTCCAAATAGTCCTCCTGCTCCGAACTAGAAAGCTGCAGGTAGCGAGTCAGCTTGCTGGCAGACATCTTTACTTTTGCCCCCTCCACCTTGCTCTTGATTATGGAGTCTCCATCTCGGAGTCTTGCGGTAGCGAAGAACTCCAGCACCTCTTTGTCCAGGATTTTGCAAGGGTGCTCCAAGACGAAGGTTAGCCCAGCCTCTTCCAGCATTAGAATGATGTTGCGGAATTCGTCCGAGGCGTGAGAAAACCCAGTTCGAACCAGCTCGCAGCCAGAGACCAACCCTGCAGTTGTCCTTGGAGCCATTGTAGATCTAAAGATAGAAGCCCTACTCTAAGCATTAATGAACATTCAAAAAGAAAGCATCACTAGTGAGCGCGTCCAAGTACGGGTGATGAAGAGGTTACCTAAGGGCATATACGGTGAGTTAGTTCGAGTGGAGAAAAATCGAGACTAGAAGAGTTCGACGGTGAAGGCTTCGGCGGGAAGCTTGCGGGAAACTTTTGATGGAGACGGATTAGAAGAGCTTTCCAGCAGGAGTCGGCGTGGTGTCCTTCCGGTAAGAGTCCCTTGCGGCGATTAGAGGCCCCTCGGCGAGTGTCCAGCGGAGGAGAGTCGGCGAGGTTTGGCGTAGACGGTGCGACGAGCTTGTTGCGGGTCGTCGGGAGATCTCTTGTGGGTTTCGACAAGGCTGCGGAAGAACTCGGGAGAGCTCTTGCGGGTCGTCGGGAGAGCTCTTGCGGGATTCGAGAAGAAGGCGAGGGGTCGGCGGGTATTTGACTATTTCGGTGAGATTTGTCTAATTCGGCGGGATTCGTGAAGAATGTGAAGGGTCGGCGGGATTTGTCTGACAGGAGATTTATTTAATTCGGTTTCTGATACCATTTGTCTAATTCGAAATTGAGAGGTCTCTTGACTAGAAATTTTCACGTTGAGAAGCTTGCAACATTTTTGAAATTTTCCGATGTCAAGTCAATATAAAGATGATAAACACATGTATATTTTAAAGTCAATCTATTTGGATTTGAACGAGGCGTTTCCAAAAACTTCTTGATGTCAATTGTGAGTTGTCGAGAATCACGATGACATATCTTCGTTAACCCTTTATTGATGTGTAAAGGTTTGCATGCATCGAGTTAACCTATCCTTAGACATGCATACATACACTAATATACAAAGAAGTATCTGTATATAATGATATATATATATATGTAATTGTCAATTGAAAACGACTCAAGTCTTGAAACTGATCATGAGTACCTGGGATTTTGAGAGTCATCGTTTTAGTCCCTCAGGTAGAACATATCAGAAGCTCAATGTGAGTATGCTCAAATTGATATCACATCAGTTATTGCAGACAATTGTTCCAATTTAGTCTTGAGCCACCTACTGTCTAGTTCCCATCATATTCACGGGAACCTAGACTACCCTGCAAGAAAGAATTACTTTACCTTAGGAACCCAAATCATATTGGGTCCTAGGTTCCTGTTAGCATGAGCACGCCACTGCCTTCCTTCAGAAAACCTGTCTGGAAGACTACCTCTGTCCCGAGAATGTGGATAAGCCCTTGCCGTGGGCACAGAGGGGTTGTGCCAACAATCGATGGCAAAGTGTCCCACTTTGCCACAGCACCAACATGGGTGAATGTTGTATCGCCGTTTCCGACCAGATCTCATGACTGATGTAGTCATGGTCCTAGGTCTAAACGGGATAGGGCATGATCTTGTCACAAAAATTCCTCTTCCATCGTGACACGTGGAAGGGTGGAAAGAATGCATGTTGTGAGCGTTATGAGGCCGGGAAGGTGGTGCCATTCTTTCAGTCATCTCCCTTACAGGGGCCCCATGGAACCTGACATCATGACTTCTATCCTCTCTATCCCGTGTCCTCGTGTGGTGAGAAGTCTTCTGTGAGCTGGGACATGCAGATCCACACTGTATTGGGGCAGTGGCAGTGAATACAAAGTGCTCAGAATGAGCCTTAGGTATTCTCTCGTGGGTGGCCATGCCGGCCCTTGCACTCCGGGTGTCGCCACATGGGGACAGATCACCCTTGCAGTGACCACGATTATTCCTGTGGTCATACCTGAAGGCATGATGAGTTGCCTTCCTGCTTGGAGTGGGGGGTCGGAATACCGTTTCCCCATTTCTCCATGCCTTGATAATCCGGGAGATCCACCCGGTTTCTTGCTTTCTCTTTATAGCATCAACTTGGGAAAAGTTTGATACTATACGTTTCTCATTCTCTAGACTACTCTCTAGAGCTGAGATCTTAGACTCCTTGACCTTGTTGGACGCCAATTGGAGAACCAACAAGATCTTCAGTCGAGCAATCTCTCGAGCTTGCTCCTTAGCAAGTAGGTTGCTTTCCTGAAGGGCTCTCTTTAGGGACTCAGCATTTTCTGAAGGAGGGCAGTTCCTATCTTCAGAAATTTCAAGAGATACGGGGCAGGATGAAGAAGTTACCTGCACCTCTGGGTTGTTGTCATTAGATCAAGTGACTATTGTTTCATCCACATCAGAGCTGCTTTCCTCACTGTCCTCTTCAGTCTCTGACACGGACACTGGAGCTCTGATGCAGTCCGAGGGATCCTTGCCTTCATCTTCAGAAGTGAGGACCCCCACATATGCTTCATCCTCTGATTGACAGCATATTCCAGCTTTCTCTGACCCCCCCCATCAGCTCAGAGATCATCATCCACAGAGATTTAGCCGTTCTACATTTTTCCAATCTAGAGCGAGAGGCTCCAGACCAGATATCCATGATAATTTGACGAATCCTCTCGTCCAAGTGAAATAGTGATAGTTCCGTCTCTGACATCTCAGCAATGCCCATAGGCACTTGGATCCCAGAGTCGGAGGTCTTCATGGGAATAAACGGACCCTCTTCCAGGATGAAGGATGCTCGAGGATCGATAGCATCAAGGTGAAATGACACTCTCATTCTCCAGATGGGATAATAATCCTTTGTGCATGCGGGGAGTTTGAGTGGCGGTATCTCATAATCCAGATCCATGCTTCTGACACTGGTGGCAGGATTCTACTCAAGGTGTTAACCTTTGAAGAGCAACCTCGCTCTGATACCACTTGAAAGTCCACCTAGTGTCAGCTATGTGCACCTATGGGGGGGGGAATAGGTGACGAGTAGCGCTTTTGCGGAATTTACGAACGTACCTGCATAATAAACATAGAAAGCACAGCACACAAAATACACAGGCAAATTATAGTGGTTCCCCGACTTGGGTACATCCACTTTCCCCCTTCGACCTATCTCCCCAACAAGGGACGACTCGGTCACTTCTCCAACGGGATTGAAATCCAATCCCTGCACTAACGGAAGGAACCCTTCCAACGTGAGAGTCAACACTCCCACAAAACGGGTTGCACCCAACCCTTACAACACGGAACAAAAGTTCCTTTACAACAAAAGTAAAGATAGAATGTATACGAGATACAAACTTCTTTCGGAGACTACGGTGTTCCTCTTCGTTTGACGACGTGTTCGTGAAGTCAACGAAGAGTCTACAACCTTGGTCTCTCTTGGAGAGGATCTCCCCGGAACCGGCGGCGGCAACACGAGCGGTGGCTAGCTTCGGGATCGGCGGCTGTGATGATGAGCGGCTGCTGAACTTGGAGATCCAAACTTCGTAGCGAAGCTAGCTTGGTCTTCCAACGGTCACACGAGGATCGGTCGTCTCGATCGATTCGGACGGGGGAGTTTTTCCCGGTTAACAAATCGAGAGACAAGAGATCTCTGGATAGACACGTGAGACTCAAGCTTTGCTAAGCTTCTGTCGTCGGAGATCACGGAGGATTCCCAATTGTTGACGGCGACCTACGTTCCCGAGCGCGACGGCGGCGGCGGAGAGGAATCGCGATTTTGGGTTTCGTCGTGGCTCGGTTTCTTTCTCTTTTCTCCGTCCTTTTACTGTTCAAAATACTGGAATATATATACTGTAGATAACTCCAATATGACCGTTTGTGGGACCCACACTAGAAATCCCTAAGTCCGGTTCAAACTAGTCCAGAGGCAGAATCCGGTCCAGCAGCATCCTGAGAAAACGCTAAGTGAAAATCGGCGAGAATCGCAGGCGATTCTCGACGAATCGGCGAGAATCACCAAGTGATTCTCGACGATTCATCGAGAATCGTTAGTGATTCTCGCCGAATCACTTATTGATTCTCAACGAATTTCACTTTGTATACATGAGCTGCTTGGCCACCGGTTCGGCGAGAATCACTAGTGATTCTCGCCGAATCTTACTTGGTATCGTTTTGAGGTAGCCAGAAGGAGTCGGCGAGAATCACTAATGATTCTCGTCGATTCGGCGAGAATCACTAGTGATTCTCGTCGAATCGGCGAGAATCACTTGGTGATTCTCGTCGAATTTTCCTTGGACGAATTTTCGTCTTCCACCCTGGAGCTGCTCCTTGACCCATCCATGCTCCTTGTCTTCTCTTGCATATGAACGGCCCTGTTCTTGAAAGTAAGTGCACTCCAATAGAGAGAGTACACGTAGGCCAACACACTGATCTGCTCAACGAGGGATTACGTCTTGCAGACCCGTATATATTGACCTACTGCACCCTGACATTGGTGTGCACTTAGCGTGGACGAGCTGCAAGTACAACTTAAGATGTTTCATCAAATACATTGTGAATTCATCTTAGCTTGACAGGTGGCTTCCTCAAATCTAGGTAATCGTGGATACAATACCCAACACATTCAGTACTGTCCGTTCGCCGCAGACTGGGCGGACTCGTCGTGCAGTCCAACCTTCCAGTCCACCTACATTGATGAAACCCTACTATAGCTTTTCAACAGTAGGCGCCACGCTCCTATTCCAGCAGCATAGGCAGACTCATTGCGCAGTCCTCCACTCAGCTTCCAGCACCCGCTTCTTCCCAATAGCAAGGGCGGACTCCTCCCAGTCCACCAACAGCAGGACCAGCTCCAGAAGCAAGTCCCAGACCGCGCGGCCTGACGTGGACTCGGTGGATGCCACTCTCTACACGAACAAGTTACCGACTCACCTGGGGTAACGTTACCGAAAGCCGTTACCTCCTCGGGCCTATAAATAGTTCCCCGTACCTCTCATTCAAAAAGGGCTCTCATGCTCGAGGGCACCCGACGACAAGCTCAAGTATTCAGCCCCTGCGGACTCCATTTCTCAGGCCGCGCCAGCCTCTTTTAACCCTTGATGTCTGACCGCGCAGTCCGCTCGGCTTGCTCCAGTGAACTGCGGGATCGCCTAACCGTGCGGTCTGCCGGGCTCCTAGCTTAGTCCATGTGGCCTCCTCTAGCACTTCCTTTTCTTAGCAGCCAACTTCCCCCAATGTACCCTTCATTTGCTTTCCATATAAAGGTGTAACTCAATTTGTAATACTCAACATTAGTAAAAAGAAAGCCTGTCGCAAGAGTGACATTTAAGCCGTGGTGGGCGAAGTCTGTTGTTGCCGCTGCTAGCGGCCCCTCTCTTTTTCTCAGCTCAACTCTCTCGGCGTCAATCTGCAAGCACAACCGTCAAAGTAACTATCTTCTCGACAGCTCCTGATCAACCTTCCCTACCATCTCTGCACTCGGATCAACACCCTTCTCTCCTCTATCCCCGCAACCCTTGTACATGCATTTACTCCACTCGCGAGCACTCAGAAGCTTTCTCCTCACCTCTCCGTTATCCACGCAACCATCAATATCTTCACCTCATCACCTTGCTTGTGAGACCAAACACGCCCCTTTAGCTGTTGGTGCCCGCGACAACTCTCTATCATCCACCCTCATCCATTTTCGCGCATTAATAGTTCACACATGACCTTCAAATCCGAACAGACGATGAACACTGATAGTTAGCCATGTTAGATCGTCGTTCAGCCGAGAACCTTGCTCAATCAAGTCCTAGTGATGATCCTCTCTGGGAGGCCTTGGAGCAATCACGCCATGAATCTACTCAACAATTTCAGGCAATCAACCAAATTCTTGATACAATCACGCTCCAATTATAGATGCAATCTGCAGTAGCTCTAGTTGCTCCAGCTGCTCCAGTCAATCCAATACCAACATTGGAGAATCAACAAGCTTATCCTCCAGCTTACCCACCAGTATATCCTCCTCCTTACACACAAACCTTTCCACAAGGGCCTGCATCACCTTTGTGACCTCAGAATGATGAGTTTGTAGCTCGTCAAAACTTCTTCCAGGAAGCAGCCCGGGAAAGTCCAGCAAGATTTCTGAACTTTCAGGGAAGTCATCCTTACCCATCAGCTCCTGCCTTTGCTCCTCCTATAACAGTTTTTCCTTTCTATGCTCCTCCTGCTTCTTTTGCGGCTGCAACTTATGCTCCCTTCTATCCTAATGCTGTAGGAGAACAGGAAGAGTCGTCGCCGTTTTCAGAGAATGTTCGTCATGAACCAACTCCAGTTAATTTCAGAGAGTTATGTTTAACAATCTACAGTGGAGATACTGATCCCATGAAGCATCTTCAAGCCTTTGATTCAGCCGTTGCTCTCAGAAGTCTCTCAGATGCTACCAAGTGCAAGATCCTTGTGACAACGTTTGATGGACAAGTGAGGGATTGGTTCTATGGCTTGCGCCCTCAGTCCATCACTTCCTTTGCTGATCTAGGAAGGGAGTTCTTGCTCAGATTCTCTACTTCAACAAAGAGAAAGGGCGGACCAGAAGCCCTCTTTGAGATCAGGCAACGTCAGAATGAGACTTGGTCTTAGTTTGTAGATCGATTCCAGAGAGAAATCTTGGACATTGAGATCATAGATCAAGAAATATACCGAGTGGCTCTTATCCACGGTCTTCGTGAAGGGCCGCTCAAGTTTGAAGCTAATGTCCGAGCACCAAGAACATACCAAGAGTTGATTGGCCTAGCTAACTCATACATCTGAGGTGAAAAGAGCAACCCAGGCTTCATCTCTAGGCTCATAGCAAAGAAAGATCCTCCTTCTCATAAGAAACCTCCGAGGTCACCTAACAAAGATTTCTCATCTCACTCAAGGAAGGGAAGAATATTTCAACGCCATCGACACTCCTTCCCGGACCATGATCATACTCGAGATCAATTGCTGTTATTACCAGCTCCATCTTCGCAATCAACTGCAGTTCATCAACAGCAGGATGAATACTTACAAGAGCGTGAACTAGACGTGGCCATATAAGAAGTAAGCCAAATCATGAAGGATAGGGATAATTACAAAAGGCCTTATCGACCAGCTGATCAAAGATTGAAAGAATCAGATCCATACTGCGAATTCCATAAAGAGCCAGGCCACCTAACTGAAAACTGCTGAGCACTTCGCCCACTAGTGCAAAGGATGCTGCGACAGGGTAATATGCGTGACCTGCACCCTAAAGATGATCACCATGATCCAACAATCTCAAAGGGTAAAGAAGTTGCAGACACTCCTTGCTGCTCAAAGGGAGTGAGTCAAATCAACAATCACCCCAACCTCAATATTATTGAATGCTTTGATGCTGATGACGAGGGCAAGCTTGGAAGACTGTTCTGAGGTGAAAAAGGACATCACAGCTCCTCAAAGCTTCTCACATTCATTATTGGTTACTCTTAGTCTACTTTACGTGTTTCAAACATTTTCTTTCCAACGCACTTCTAAGTGTTCGCTCATGCATTTCAATAAAGTTTACATCAGGGATCCCGTACTGACACATTTCCCTTTTTGTAATGCTTCTTCCTCAATTTTCACTTTGCCAAAGAGATCACTGAACCACTGGGATATCGCCGAGTCTTGTTGTTCACTCCATAGATTGTTCTCTGGCGTAAGGCTGCGATGACCACATACTATAAGGAGTGTTCACGTATATGCAGTGGGTGTTGTTCAATCTACGATGGTGGACTTCAGACTTCGGATCCTAGTCGGTATCTAACACAAAGTGTGCATCAAGGGAGGTCCCATGTGTTAGCTCTGCTGTTCTTCGTTAAGGATACATTACAGTTACGATGATCTTTACTTGACAAGCAATGAAGATCAAGTGTAGCCTTGCCCTTCGATCATCTCACAACTGTGATGGCCGAACACTCTATGGTACTCTCAATTCGTGCTTTCGCGGGACCCATAAATGCGCTGATCTTTCCACAGACAAGCAATGTTATAGGCCACTTGGCGCAACTAGTCTCATTGATCAATGATGTTGTACCCGAGGCAAGAGAGCAGTGCATGTGCCGTTTACTTAGGATTTTGTGCATGTCTACCTTTTGTGCTCTATCAAGGGAATATAGCTAGTCCGGTCTAAGTAAGACTATACTCCTGATGACCTTTTTTCAGGCAAGCGATGCATAAGGCCCACGGGTGATCTCATGTGGCAGCATGCAGTCTTTCTTGGTCATCTTCGAGTATAGACCTCTTTTTATCAACTGTCTCTTTCACAGGTGAACAGGTTAAATCCGACCTATCAAAAGGATTTGTAACAATCATTTTGCTTACTCTCATCTTATATGCATTGCTTGCTCAAAGCTCTATCAGATGATGATATACAAAGCTCTTCATTACTCTTATCAAATGTTAATGACATCAATTATTAATCAAAGAATCCATCTCTCCTTGATTAACAAGCCATGCTATTGGAGTCTAATTAAGATGATTTCTTCTTATTGATCTGGACTTTATATTAAAGATGGCATCTCTAATATAGCAACATCACTATTCTGGTTTGATCTTCATTCAATTATCATCAGAGTTTGTCAGACATTTCCTCTGCTATATGATCATATCCATCTTATCTCATCAACAGTTAGCATGCGCAAGTCCCGCTCAGGTACTTACAGCTTAGTTCATTATATCATGTCTGCTGCTCACTCTTCTCTTTGCAGTGATTAGTAGATACCTGCAAGTCTCATCAAGGTACTTGCAGCTTAGTCTGTTCATCACATCTGCTTCTAACTCTTTTCTTGCAGAGATCAGCAGATACTTGCAAGTTTCATCGCAGGTACTTGCAACCTACTTTCACATATCACATCTGCTTCTAACTCTTTTCTTTCAGAGATCAGCAGATACTTGCAAGTTTCTTTGCAGGTACTTGCAACCTACTTTCATATATCACATCTGCTTCTAACTCTTTTCTTGTAGAGATCAACAGATACCAGCAAGTTTCCATTCAGGTACTTGCAACCTACTTTCATATATCACATCTACTTCTAACTCTATTCTTGCAGAGATCAGCAGATACCAGCAAGTTTCCTTTCAGGTACTTGCAACCTTTCATTTATCACATCTGCTTCTAACTCTTTTATTGCAGAGATCAGCAGATACCAGCAAGTTTCCTTTCAGGTACTTACAGCCTATTTTTATATACCATGTGTAACGCCCCCGATTTTTTTCGATGATTTTATTTGTTTGGGCAACGTCAGATTTATGACGTCGTGGCGTTACCTTTAACGTCGAGTTGACGGCACAATGCCGTTAAGGCATTTTCGCGTCTGTGCGGTCGAGTAGGCCGAATTCTTGTTATAATGGGAAGATTTTGCATTCGAAATTTAAGTTAAGTAATTTTGGACTTGCTCGTCAAGTTTCGTCGCAATCCGAGCATTTTTGGAGTCTCGGCGCGCGACTGAAGTTTTGAATTTGTTTATGTTTGCCGTATACTTCGAAGATTAATATCTTGGGAATGGCTCATCGGATTCTGGTTTTGAGTTCGCCGTTGTGTTCGTAGCGTCAGTGTTTGCCTACGGTGCGAGTTTCGTTTAATTCGGTGCCCGCTTGGGCCTCCGTTTTGATCTCGTAATTTCCTTATTCAAAATATATAAAATATGAATATTTTAATATTAAAGTATTATTCAAAAATGAAAAACACTATTCATTCATATAGTTTGATTTCTTGGGTATATGTGTAAAGAATTTTCAGATTTTGCAATTTCTGATTTCTACCTACTCGAGTGAATTTGATTCTCACTCGACTGATCTTCTGATTATACACGAGTGATTTTGTCCTACTTGAGTGAAACTTTTCTTATACACGAGTGACTTCTGTGCATACTCGAGTAAACTTTTTTCACCTACTCGAGTAATTCTGTTTCGCCTACTCGAGTAAATTTGGTTCTTACTCGAGTGATGTTCTAGATCTACACGAGTACTTTTCCTTCTAACTCGTGTAAAATTTCTGACCTACTCGAGTGTTTTCCTAGTTACCCGAGTACTCATTTTGAACTATTCGGGTAGCCTTTTTGAACTACTCGAGTAGTCATTTTGAACTACTCGAGTAGCCGTTCTACCTCTCGAGTACCCATAAGCTTGTTCTCGTGTAGGCCACTGCAGGTTTCATTCGGGAGCCTTTTTAAGGGTCAAAACGATGTCGTTTGGAAAAATGATTAACATGAAATGTGTTTGTCTCGACGAGATCCACAACTTTCATGTTGGGCACTTTTCGATTTGAAGCCATCCTAAACCCCTATATTCGTCTTCCGCGGACCCGCGCATATATAGCTCGTTTTTAGGCAGAATTTTTTATAAACATATGTATTTATAAATATATTTATATATCTTTATATATATCTATACTATCTTAAAAAGATATACTGAGGTCTGCAAATAACTTGAGTTCAAAAATAGCCTAATAACATAGACCGTTGGATTTGACTATCTTATTTCTAAGCCGCTGGATCCTGGCCTGCAAATATCCAAAGAGGTCTGCGTATAAAAAAAACAGAAAAAACCTACTGTTTCTCTCTCCTATACCCCGATACCGAATCCGCTCCCCCCCCCCATTTCCACGGTCTTCGCCTCCGCCGGCGGCGGAGCCGGCGGCGGCCTGACCGGCGACCCCCGGCAGGTTTGCCGGGAGCAGGCGAACCTGCTAGCGGTGGTCCGGTGGCGCTCCGGCCGGGCCACTGCCGGCAGGTTCGCCTGCTCCCGGCGAACCTGCTGGGGGTCGCCGGTCAGGCCGCCGGCGGAGGCGGAGCCCGTGGAAATGGCGTGGGGGGGAGCGGATTTATTTTTATTTATAAAAAATAAAATATTAATATATAAAATATATTAAAATTATAAAAATATATAAAATATATTTTGTATTAATATATAAAATATTTCTAAAATGTAAATTATAATTAATATAAAAATTTAAATTATAAAAAAATTCTCACGTCGTCACAAGGGGCGGGCGGAGCCCACCGGGGGGCGGGGTGCGGGCGGAGCCCGCTGGGGGGGGGGGGTGCGGGCGGAGCCCGCCGGGGGTGGTGGGGCGGGCGTAGCCCGCCGTCGGCGGCCAGGTACTATGGCGCGTAGCCATCGTGCCGGAGGCCCGTGCCTGCGACTCGTATATGTATATATATATATACATATTTATACTTAGGTTATTAGAAAGAAAAGAAAATTCCTTCTTCTTCTCCAATTCTTGTCTCCCGAACCAGAGCGACGTGAGCTTGAGAGTAAATATTTCGTGAACCTTCCGGTGGCCGCCGACGGTGCTTCGGTGCTCGAAATCTTTATCCGAGCATAGATCCGGAAAGCTCTCGCCGAGAGCTACGCCCTCGTGGTAATTTCTTTCCCGTTTCTTGAGATTTCTCGTTAGGGTTTTTCGGCCCTAACCTCTATTTTGGTCATTTTTGTCTAGATTTCAACTTGTCCCGCATCCTTTTGCCCCGATCTAAGACGTGGAGTGATTCAGCGGAGTTTTCTGGTAAAACCAAGGCAAGTGGTGGTTTCCCTCGTTTCTCCATGTCCGATTCGATGGTAACGAGTGAGTTTTGTTCCTTGATTTTCTTTCCAAGTTATAGCTATGTCTAATTTTTTTCGATCACTTAAAAACTTCTAATTCTGGTTTCGCTAACTGAATCTGGTAACTTCATATTGGTTCGATAGAATGTTTTTAGTGTTGGCGTTAATTGGCTTATTTATCGTTATCGAACGTATTATAGTTTATCTAATATTGTAAATCGTCCATAAGGGTTGATCAACCGCGTCTCGAATCTAGTAATGTCAAATAGAATCTGTCGAGCCAAATCTCGAGATATTTGTGTTGTGGTTTTTTTGTGTTTCTTGAATGCGGGAGTTAGTGGACGATTCCACCTCCGCAGTGTTTGTTACCTTCATTAGTGCCCTGTGGAAGTCTACCTGGTTTTTGGATGTCTGCGGTGTATGGTGGAGAGTATGAGACTCCCTCGCAGTTAGACGGATTGTATATCCGTTTTGTTTTGGTTGGTGTGTCCAAGAGTGACCACCTCGCCCGTTGTTGTTTTTGTGTAGACTCGACCACATGTGCCTAATGAAGGTTTTGTATTTTTTTCCTTCAATGAAGGTTTTGTATTTTCTTTTCGGAGAAATATGTATGTAGTCACCTTATAGCCTTGTGTGTCTGGTGCACCCTTGTGGAACGTGACAAGTCACGTAGGAGTTCTTTTTCTATTGATGCCATGTTTTCTTTTGTACGTTACTTCAGTACTTTTGGTCTTGGGTTGGTACCCTAGTTGACCCTTTGACTGTTTTGTTTTATTACTTTTCCTGCCTCTACTTGTACCTTCTTGCTGAGGTATTCTGTTTTTGGAATGCCTCAGGTTCAGAGCAGTAGCAGTTAGCAGTGCTGGTGTTGGATTTCTGGCGGCAGCGTTGGTCGTGGTTGTTGCCTCGTCATAGCGAGGTAGTTTGTTGTTGGTTTTGTTTTACTAGTTCAGACATACTTTTGTTTGTGGGTTCATGTCAGCTTGTTGGCGCCCACTGATTTGTTAGTTGTTGATACTTGCTAGCTGCTCATTTATTTAAAAGTGGATGTGGTTTACTTGCTCTCTGGGGGGATTTATGCTAGAAATGCATGTTAGGTATTTTCAACTATAAAATCTAATACTATTACTTTATACACTGCATAATTTGAAGCTCTAACCTGTTTTTTTTAGTGACAGTAAAAGCTATCTTTACTACTATAGTAAATTTAGAGTTCTGCATAACATGAGTTATACTTTGGGGACATTTATACTCATGTAGTATGTTTGGGTTAATCTAATCAAGTATTTTTCCGCAGCGTATAATATATTTTAAATTCGTGGACTAGATAAGCCACTAAGTCGAGGGATACGGCTAACTTCTACACATAACTGATTTTCCTTAAAATAACTTTAAAAGAACCTTTCTTCATGTTTAGTTGGTGTCTGCCTGAGCGTCCGCAGTTATCCCCTGCTGATGTGGCATCATGATGCGCATTTTCCCTTACTCTGATAAGCTTTATTTATGGTGAAAATGTGGGCTGTGATAGTTGGTATTAGAGGGAAGTTGCTTGACAATTTGTCGGGCAACCTTTCCTTGTTGGTATTAGGTGTTTAGCATCATATCATACACGTACCGATATATCATCAGCACGTCTTGGCTGAAGCACGAACACTACACTCATAGCATAACATGAAGTATACGAGGCATATTATGTAGTATGGGATGCATAATATATGTCTGTATATGGATCCACCATAGGGGCAACATGTGAGGGTTATGTAGTATGGGATGCATAACCTCACCACATGAATGCGACTAGCACGTTTCTTTTTCGTTGCATGAGAATGTTATGTAGTATGGGATGCATAACATTTTCATGCGTACGCCTCCCATGACATGCATTAAGGCCTTTTTAGAATGCATAGCACAATCATGCATAACATAATATTGCATAAGCACAACGTGCCAAGCTAAAGATGTGCGGGATGACATATATACACACATGATTTTAAATCAAAAAAAATAAAGAATACATGCATTCATGTCATAGGGACAAGAGTCAATAGGATGAGAGGATATCATCCTAAGTAGGACATATCATCATTATAAAATCCCAGAGCAAGTTGCAGCGTAAGCAAGTGCCTTTTAAGTATGGTTTGAATTAATTCTGTGGCTTTGTCGTAAGCTAGGAGTTTGATGAGTTGTTCGTTTGCTTTTTAGAATGCCGCCAAAGCGTCCTGCGACGAGGTCGATTCCCCAGTCGGAGGGTAAGTCATCAGGTGCGCAAAGTGACGCAATTATCGAAAGTCTGCGTCAGAGCAATGAGGCTCTGTCAAGACAATTGGTTGCGATGCAATCACAGATTGAGTCTTTGTTGTCTGCCGCTCCCGTACAGCAACCTTCAGCGCAAGAGCCCGCCTCAGGCCAAGCCTTGCCCAATACCCCTGCTCCTCTGGTACCCCCAATGGATATACCACCAGAAATGAATTTCATATCGCACTCCCACCTTCGACGGGAGTGTTGACTTTGTGGTTATAGATGACTGGATCATCTCCATCGAGGAGATGTTTTTGTATTCTGGAATTCTAGAAGCCCAGAAGGTGATGATTGCAGCCCATCTGTTGAAAGGTCTGGCAAAGAGTTGGTGGATTCGGGAAAGAGAGAGCCTGAAGGAAGGCTATACTTGGGAATCTTTTAAGAAGATGCTGCTGAAGAAGTTTCTACCCTCGGTCGAGCAAGACCGCCTGATGAATAACTTCCTACATCTGAAGCAGATACAGTTCACTGTGAGCGAGTACGAGATCGAGTTTAGCAAGTTGAGCAGATTTTCCCCCGATTTGGTAGCTTTGGAGGACGGTAGAGTGAAGCATTTCTTGGGAGGACTAAGAAGAGATGTCCAGCAGTTGGTATGCGCTTACCAAGCTGAAAGTTATGCTGAAGCAGTGGAAGCCGCTTTAAAATTGGAGGCGATTGAAAACGCCAAGAACCGCGGTGCTGCGGCAAGGAAGGAGAAAAGAAAAGGCGTTGAGGATGGTAGCTCCAGGGCATCTGGCCCTTCTTCGAAGAAGAAAAGTAAGGAAGTGTGTAGCTTCTGCGGTCGTCCTGGCCACCCCTATGAAAGGTGCTTCAAGAGGACTGCCACCCTGAAGCAGCAGCAGGTGCATGCCATCCAAGGTGCACCTAAGGGAGAGCTTGTATGCTCGTTCTGTGCAAGGAAGGGTCATAATGTGACTCGCTGCTGGAAGAAAGAAAGGATTTTCTTCCAGTGTGGGCAGAAGGGACACCAAAAGTCTTCGTGCCCCTAGGCTCATTCCCCGCTGCAGCCTGCCCCACTTCGAGTTCTGCCACCGCCACCAAGCCTGGATAAAGGAAAAGGAAAGCTGAACGTGATGACCAACGAGGAAGCCCAAACCTCTACGCATGTGGTATCAGGTTAGCCTTAGTTTAATTTTTATCCTTGTTAATTATCTTCGTTGCCCTAGTTGTCGTTCGTTTAGTTATGTATGTTACGGTTTTAGGGGAGTTTAAGGTACGGAATAGGTGGGCGCGCGTTCTTTTATATTCGGGTGCCACCCATTCCTTTGTGGCCCGGAGATTTGTCGATAAGCACCGTCTGAGTGTGGACCAATTAGGAGGCTCCTTCAATGTCAAGCTCCCTTCCGGTGATTCGGTGATATCTAACCAAGGAGTTCTGAGATACCCTATTTATCTTGGGAATTTTCTGGCTTATGTGGATCTGATGATTTTGCATCTGTCTGATTTTGACGTGATTCTGGGCATGGACTGGCTGTCCAAATATGATGCAGTCATCCAGTGCAAGGCAAAGTGATTGGATTTCAGAATGGATGACGGACAACCTATGAGCGTCTATGGATTTCAGGACAGAGTTTCTCCTGTCATTTCTGCGGTACGTGCTTATCGTGCTATAGAGTCTGGTTGCGAGGCATTTTTGGTTTCTATTTTTGCTCTAGAAACAGCTTTTGTTACGCCACGTCTTGAGGATGTCTCGGTGGTGCGAGAGTTTCCAGATGTCTTTCCTGATAGTCTTCCAGGTCTTCCTCCTGATAGGGAGATAGAGTTTGTGATAGACCTAGAACCAGGTACTCATCCCATTGCTAAAGCACCGTACCGTATGGCTCCACGTGAGTTGGATGAGTTGCGTACTCAGCTCGATGAGTTGCTCAGGTGTGGTTTTATTAGGCCAAGTACTTCTCCATGGGGTGCTCCTGTTTTGTTCGTCAAGAAGAAAGATGGATCGATGCGACTTTGCATCGATTATAGGGAATTGAACAAGGTAACAATTAAGAATAGATATCCCCTTGCCAGGATTGATGATTTGTTCGACCAATTGCGTGGTAGCTCGGTATTTTCAAAGATCGATCTACGCTCAGGCTACCACCAGTTGAGGATTCGAGAGGCAGATATTCCCCGAACCGCTTTCCGTTCTCGGCATGGACATTATGAGTTTTTGGTGATGTCTTTTGGTTTAACCAATGCACCCTCTGCTTTCATGGATTTGATGAATCAGGTGTTTAAGGATTTCTTGGACCGATTTGTTATTATGTTCATAGATGATGTCTTGGTGTATTCTCGCAATGTTGAGGAGCATACTCAGCATTTGCGTCTGGTTTTGTCGACCCTGAGGGGGCATAAGTTATACGTGAAGTTGAGCAAGTGTGAGTTTTGGTTACCTCAGGTGTCATTTATGGGTCATGTGGTAAGCAAGGATGGTATTTCTGTGGACCCAACTAAGATTTCTGCGGTAATGGAGTGGGAGAGACCTTCTACGCTGAAGGAGATTAGGAGTTTCTTAGGCCTAGCTGGCTATTATAGAAGATTCGTGGAAGGATTTTTGGTGTTGTCTGCTCCTCTAACTAGACTTACTCAAAAAAATACTGCTTTCATTTGGAGTGATAAATGTGAGGAGGCTTTCCAAGAGCTGAAGAAGAGATTATGTACTGCTCCGATTTTAACCTTACCTACTGAAGGAGTTGTGTATGTTGTGTATGTCGATGCATCACACATCAGACTTGGTTGTGTTTTAATGCAAGATGGCAAGGTGATCGCGTATGGATCGAGGCAACTAAAGATCCACGAGAGAAACTATCCGACGCATGATTTGGATTTTGCTGTCGTAATTTATGCACTGAAGCTTTGGAGACACTTATTATATGGCACGATGTGCAAGATCTTTACAGACCATAAGAGTTTGAAGTACGTCTTCACTCAGAAAGAACTAAATCTTCGCCAGCATCGGTGGTTAGAATATGTGGCGGATTATGAAGTGGAAATTCTTTATCATCCAGGAAAGGATAATATAGTAGCCGATGCTGTTGGGTACATTGGAAAATATGTACCTGATTTGAAGAAGCCTCACCCTACTCAATGATATACATCAAAATGTATTTGATGTGTTTTGAGTTTAGTTGTGCAGGTTAAGTATTTGCAGGGAAAGCTGAAAAGATTCTAAGTCCATGTGTCGACACCTAGAAGAAAAGTGTCTACACTTAAGAATACTTGTGTCGACACCTAGAGAAGCAGTGTCGACACTTGGAGTAATTGTGTCGACACCAGGGATGCAGAGTCGACACCAGAAAGAAAGTGTCGACACCTACAGGATGTGTCGACACACAATGAGGAAATGTCCAGAGAAGCTGTGTTGACACTTAGAAGCAGTGTCGACACCCAGAGGAACTTTGTCGACATCAAAAGTGTCGACACTAGGAGGCTGTGTCGACACTCAACAAAAGTTCAACAAAGCTCAAGTATAAGTGTCGACACTAGAAGGCTGTGTCGACACTCAGCAAAATGTCAACAGAGTCTAAGTACAAGTGTCGACATAATGAAGAATGTGTCGACACACAGCAAAAGTCTCAACACATGAAGAAAGTGTCGACACTAGGAGGCTGTGTCGACACTCAGCGAATTTCAATGAAGTCTAAGTACAAGTGTCGACACAAAGGAGTTGTGTCGACACTCAGCAAATGAATCAACACAGAAGGCATGTGTCGACACCAAGAAGATGTGTCGACACTGAACAAGTTCAACACAAGAAGATGTGTCGACACTTACAAGAAATCAACTAAGTATCAAAGAAGAAGGACTTGTGTCGACACACAGGATCAGTGTCAACACATGTTGAAGAAGCAGTGTCGAGAAGCAAATTCTACAACACAAGGAGTTTTGTCGACACCATGAAGGCTAGTGTCGACACTTTGTCAACTTGTGTCGACACTAAGTCTATTAGTGTCGACACTTAAAGACTGACTATCTCGACACTTTCAGACAGTTACAGAAAATTCAAGAAGTGACTGGATGACTTGACAGCTGCTATTCCAGCCGGTCTACTACAACTGTCAGAGCTGTCAAAAAGCTGTTAGAAACCGGATCAGCCGGTCACCATGAAGAAGGCCTATATAAAGGCTTATTCTGTCAACAGAAGATGATGATTAACAACAATCAACTGAAGTGATTAGAAGATCTAAGAAGTTGGAGAAAGAGAGCTCCTTCCAAGAAGATAGCTGTTGAACCAGGCTGTGAAGAAAAGTTTCAGATTGAGATCTGATTCTTAAGTTAGCAGTGATTGAAGATCAGCTGCAAAGAGACTCAACCCTATTGTGTTCTAAATTCAAGAAGCTTTGAAGAAAGCCAAGGGAGGTTGATCTCAGCAAAGTTCTTCCAAGAACTCATCAAGAAACCTGTCAACTCTTCTCTCTTATTCTGAGTTGTGGGTATATACATTGTATTTTTAATTTCTTGTAGGATCCTTAGGGATCTGAGTTGTAAGCCTGAAATTATAAAGGCTGAGTGGTAGGGCCTGTGTGCCTGAGTGTAGGAGATCCATTTCTCTGATGTAGGCCTTGTTGAGGGCTGAGTGTAGGCCTTGTTGAAGGCTGAGTGTAGGTCTTAGTTAAGACTGAGTGGTAGGGCTTTGAGCCTGAGTTGTAGGAACCTGTTTGGGGTTCTGAGTGTAAGATCTGAGGATCTGAGGAATAGTGGAGGAGTTTGACCGAATCTAGTACACTACTAGATAGGCGAAGGGGGAAAGTGGATGTACCCAGACCTTGGGGAACCACTATAAAACTGTGTGTACTCTGTGTGTGCTTGATTCTGTGATTGCTGTGTTGTATTGCTGTGAAGAATTATTTAAAATTCTGTGATTCTTCCTAAAAGTTTAAAAAGATTATAGTCACTTATTCACCCCCCCTCTAGGTGATTATGTACAATTTCTTTCAAGTGGTATCAGAGCGAGTTTACTCAAAAAGAACATAACCGTCTGAGTAAAAGATCCTGTAGGCAGACTCAGCATAATCAAGAAAATCAAGAAAATGGGTTCAACAGAGAATCACAAAGAACTTGGATCCATGAAGTTGCCAATCTGTAGAAAAGAGATTTTTGGCATCTGGAAATAAAGGGTTAGACTATTTATGGAAGCCTCTGACCCCAAAATCTATATTACTGTTAAAGAAGGGTCATATGTGACAATGAAGGTATCTGTGTTGGATGCAAATCAGAGAACTCCAAAAGACTCTTCTGAAATGACCAAGGATGAGATTATTCTGGCCACTATGGACAAGAGGGCCCAGAATATTATTGTGAGTGTAATAGATGATGCCACATTCTAGAATTTGATTCACTGTAAAACATCAAAGGAAATGTGGGACACACTGATAGTGTACATGGAGGGCTATGAAGAAGTTAGACAGGACAGAAAGTCTTTACTAAATCAGGAGTATGAAAGTTTCAGACAAGACAGGTCTGATAGTATAACAGAATGCTACAAGAAATTCTATATCATTGTCAATGAGTTGATGTCTTATGGAAGAGAATTCAGCAACTATGAGCTGAATGATAAGTTCTTGAGATCCCTAACTAAAGACTGGGATACTAAGATTTGTGTCATAAGGGAAATGGCCAAATTTGCAAACATTCCTCCTCCAACATTGTTTGGAAAACTGTTATCCTATGAGATGCAGTTGATGTTAAGGAAGGAGGAGGAGAAGACTACAAGATTTGAGCACAAAGAAAGAGATGTGGCTTTCAAGACAGAAGCCACCAGGAAATATAAAAGTAAGTCTCCATCTCCACCTCCAAAAGTTGCTGAGACTGAAACAGATGAGTCAGAAAGTAAGAATTCTGAAAGTAGTGAGAGTGATGAGGACTTTGCAGCTTTCACAAGACATTTTCAGAAGTTTCTAAAGAAGAAACAGTGGAGATCTAAGCTATCCACTTCACAGAAGTCATCAAAGAATGATAGAAGAAAGCCCAAGTCAAGTAGAACTACATCTTCTAAGATAGTTTGTTATTATTGTAACAGACAAAGACATGTTGTTGCTGACTGTCCAGAGAAAAGGAAAGAGTCAACTGATAAGAAGAAGACTCAGATCAAGGGCAAAAAGGAAAGGTCCTTTGTTGCTAAAAAAGACAAAAGTCTGTCAGATATGTCATCTTCAGAAACTGATTCAGAAGCTGAAGCTTATATTGGACTGTTTGCTGAAGAAGAGGAAGATGAGTTCATCCAGTTAATGAACTCTATATATGAGCACGAGGACAATCAGTGTCAGGGACTGATGGCCTTGTCAAAAGGAGATAAAATCCAGGAGTAGCCTGGACCAAGTCAGGTATAAAACTGTTCTGATAGTTCAATTTCTAGTACTGAGTCAGATTCAGATACATCAGCATCAAGTGATGTTAGTGAATCTAAATCTGAAGGAGACATTCATCAGTTGATTGATGAATATAGAGTAGTGTTGCAAGCTTTGAAGAAAAGAAAATCCTTGGCCAAGAGTCAGGCTAAGGAGATTGCTAATCTTAAATTGGCTGCAACAGATTTTGATAAGTTGATTGATCAAAAACTAAATGAAATAGCCAGGCTGAAGAATATTACTGTTATTCAGATGGGGACTATTACATTCAAGAATGATCAAATCTGAAATCTGGAGATTAGTCTTCAGAAGGAGAGAGATATAGTAGCAAGGTTTTCTAAACCAAAGTCTGTTCTACCTTTGATAGATGAGTTCATTTCTCAAAAGGGTAAAACTAGATTGGGGTTTACTAAACCTGTCAGGACTGTTCAGTCCAAGTCTAAGGGCAAAGCCCCAGTACTCAACAAGAAACCTGCTGTAGATAAAACAGCCAGGGTTGTACCTAAGCAAAGGTACAACAGATTTGAGTGCTGGTGTTGTGGCAAGGTAGGCCACTTTGCCATAGACTGTTTTCACAATTCTAGTGCTAAGGTGAGTAGCAATCTGCCTGCTAGAAAAAATACAGGTAGTTTTGTTAAGAGGCAAACTAACCAGCACCAAGGACCCAAGAATTCTTTGGGTTCTAAGGTTAACTAATCTATTTTGTAGGTGAGTCCAAGTGACCATGCCCCAATATGGCACTTGGACAGTGGATGTTCCAGGCACATGACTGGAACTAGGGGATTGCTAAAGGACTACACACCAATCAAGGATGGTCCTAAAGTCACCTTAGGTGGTTCTGAAAAAAGAATCATCAAAGGTTTTGGTAACATTTCTAGCAACCTTTTAACAATTACTCAAGCGGCTTATGTTAAAGGTTTGAAACACAACCTCATTAGTATAAGTCAGCTGAGTGATTTAGTATATGACATCTCATTTGTCAAAGATGGTTGTCATATCAGGAGATCAAATGATCAAGAGATCATTCTGACTGGTTATAGGAAGAGAAATGTCTATTGTCTAGACATTATGTGTGAGAACAATGTTTCTCCTGTGTGTCTTGTAGCTGATGAGAAAGTCTCTCATTGTGTCAAATGGCACAAGAGGCTAGCCCATCTTAACTACAAGACAATTGGCCAACTCTATAGCAAAGAGTTAGTGAGGAATGGTCCTCAGGTTAAGTGTATTAAAGATGAGATATCCTCAGCTTGTCAAAAGGGCAAGCAGACTAGATCCACCTTTAATAGCATTGAAAACAAAGATGATGTGAGGTGCTTATACCTCTTGCATATGGATCTTTTTGGTCCTATGCCAGTTCACAGCCTAGGTAGGAAGTTCTACACATTTGTAGTTGTAGATGACTACTCAAGGTTTTCCTGGGTGTTCTTCCTTAGACAGAAATCTGAAACTCCTAGTATCTTTTATAATTTTGTCAAACAAATTCAGAATGAGTTAGACAGTACAGTGGTCAAAATAAGAAGTGACCATGGTACTGAATTCCAGTCTGACAGTATGACAAAGCTATGTGAAGAATTTGGGATATTTCAGGAATTTTCTTCACCAAGAACACCTCAGCAAAATGGCATTGCTGAAAGGAAAAATAGAACCTTGATAGAGGCTGGTAGAACCCTATTAAGTGACACATCTCTCCCAGAATATTTCTGGGCTGAGGCAGTAAACACTGCATGCCATGTAATTAATAGGGCTACTATCACCAAAAGTCACAATAAGACCCCCTATGAGATTGTGAAAGGCAGAAAACCAAATCTATCCTATTTCAGGATCTTTGGTGGTAAATGCTATATACTTAACAATGGAAAGTCTTACTTAATAAGTTTGCTGCCAAATCCCAAGAGGGGATCTTTGTTTGGTACAACAACAATAGTAAGTCTTATAGGGTCTACAACTTGATTACTCAAGTTGTAGACGAGTCAGTACATGTAGTATTTGATGAAGCTAGACTCATTAACAATGAATTTTCTAGAAGTATTTGCAGCTCCACAGGTGTGACTAAGAAGATGGACAAGCTTACTATTGAAGAAGGATCTACTGCAAGTCAGCTGTGGATGATAGTGGCTGTTGTCCAGGGGGAGTACTAGATGCACCTGATGCAGAAGAAGACCAAGGGGTGTAGCAAGTTGAAGAAGCTGAAGGAGTACAACCTGAAGACAGGCTGCCTCCAACTATTAGACATCTAAAAGATCATCCAGCCAATGAAATTATTGGTGATCTAAGTCAAGGGGTACAAACAAGGAGCAGAAATTTAAGTTCAGTACTCTACTCCAGCTTTCTATCCCTAGTTGAGCCAAAGAAATTTGAAGAAGCCATCCTAGACCCTTATTGGATTGAGGCAATGCAAGAGGAGCTGAACCAGTTCAAAAGATGCAAAGTCTGAGAGCTTGTTCCTAAACCAAAAGACCACAACATAATTAGAACTAAGTGGATCTTCAGGAACAAGATGGATGAACATGGAGTGATTATAAAGAACAAAGCTACACTGGTTGCTAAGGGATATAGGCAGGAAGAAGGTATTGACTTTGATCAAACCTTTGCTCCAGTAGCCAGACTGGAGGTAATAAGGATGTTCTTGGCCTATGCAACCTATCAAGGGTTTAAAGTATACCAAATGGATGTTAAGTCAGCTTTTCTGAATGGAAATCTGAAAGAAGAAGTCTATGTGGAACAGCCATCAGGTTTTGTTGATTATATCAAACCTAATTATGTCTATAGACTTAGGAAGGCTTTGTATGGGTTAAAACAAGCCCCTAGGGCTTGGTATGAAACCCTGTCTAGTTTCCTCATTGAAAATAAATTCACAAGGGGGAAAATAGACAAGACTCTATTCCTTAGGGAATCTAGAGGCAAGATCATTCTAGTCCAAATATATGTAGATAACATCATATTTGGGTCTACTGAAAGTGGTCTTTGCAGAAAGTTTACAAAACTTATGCAAGGACAATTTGAAATGAGCAGTATGGGGGAACTTAAGTTCTTCTTGGGTCTCCAAGTTAGACAGACTGAGAATGGTTTATCCATATGCCAGTCTAAGTTCACCCTAGAATTGATAAGGAATTCTGGTATGCAATCATCCAGTACCATGAAAACTCCTATGGGGTCAAGTATGTCTCTTAGCAAAGATGATGCAGGGAAACCTGTAGATGAGACTTTGTATAGAGGAATAGTTGGCTCCTTATTGTACTTGACTGCAAGTAGACCAGATATCATGTATGCTACATGTGTCTGTGCTAGGTACCAAGCTTGCCCTAAAGAATCTCATTTGACAGCAGTCAAAAGAATTCTGAGATATCTTAAGGGCACACCTTATCTATGCCTTTGGTACCCTAGGAATGGAGACTTTGAATTGACAGGTTATTCAGATGCAGATTTTGCAGGCTGTAAGGAAGATAGGAAAAGTACAACAGGTACCTGTCAATTCCTAGGTGGAAGACTGATATCATGGAGTATCAAGAAACAAACAAGTGTGGCTATCTCCACAGCAGAATCAGAGTATATTGCTGCAGGAAGTTGCTGTGCACAACTTCTATGGATACAACATCAGCTAGAAGATTATGGTATACAAGTAAGTAGAACACCTCTATTTTGTGATTCTACTAGTGTTATTTCTATTGCAAACAATCCTGTCTCCCATAGTAGGACTAAGCACATAGAAATAAAATACCATTTTCTAAGAGAACATGTGGAAAAAGGAGATATTTCACTAGAGTATATTAATACAGATAATCAACTAGCTGACATATATACTAAGCCTTTAGATGAAACCAAATTCAATAAATTTAAAATTGAATTAGGTACGATAAACTTAGAATAGCTTACAAAAAATTGGCTAAGTAAAATGGTGTCGACACACAGAGTTGTCTGTGTCGACACATAGAAGTGGTGTCGACATTTCAGAGAAATGGTGTCGACACATCTAGGTAGTAGGTGTCGACACTTCAGAGAATTTGTGTCGACACAAGTAATGTAGGTGTCGACACATCCAAGGTGGTGTCGACACTTAGACTTTACTTAAAATTAGTTTAGTAAAGTCTCGACTAAGTGTCGAGCTAAGTGGTGTCGACACATAAACAAGTGTCGACACATATATTCTGTTGACTATTCTTGTGTCGACACATAGTTGTCGAGACATTATAAGTAAGTGTCGACACTTTTCAACAGTGTCGACACAATTTAAGTATTTTGACGCGCCCTTTCATCTTCGATTCTAGAAAGGTATAAATAGGTTTTCGCCATTGTCTGTCGACACACTCACCAAAGATTCGAGACCAAACTTGTGTGTCGACATCTCTCTTCTCTAAGTTCAAATTTCTTCAAACCCTAATGGCGCCCAAGCTAGAAGAGAATGTGAATGAAGGATATGAACTCGTGCGACACGCATTTGAGGACGCGGAACCCGAGATCAAAGGCGTGATAACCCTAATCGTAGAGACTGGGTTAGAATTTCTTGTTTCAGAACCAATTAAGATCTGGAAGAAGGAGGTCCTGGAGTTTCTGAATGCAGCAAAACTAGATGAATCAGGACTCAAGATTAAGTCAAGAGTTCATGGGGAAAAGGTGAAGGTCTCTCCTAAGAGTCTGAGAAAGGTACTACACCTACCAAGGACAAGGAAGAAGAAGATGTTTCTGCTTCTAAGACTAGAGAAGCATTGACATGGTGTGGACTGGACTCCAAAATGAAAATAGGATCTGTGTTCAATAGAAAGGGAATGAACATTCAAGGCAAATTTTTATCTGAAATTGTTGGCAAGGTTATCCTGAGCAAACCTGGAGGACATGATAGAATATCTGCTCATATGTTTAGTCTAATGACAAGAATTATCTTCAAACTAGAAACTGATTGGTCTGCAGTTGTGTTTGGGAAGATAAAGGAGAGTATGAAGAAGCCCAATTTGGGTAGAATACTATGTCTTTACCTAGCTGGCAGTATACCAGAGGTGATGAGTCAAGCAGCTGGATCTAAAATTAACCACATGAGGAGAATGGATTTGAGAATCTTCTCTAGGTGGGATAGAGTACTGACCAAAGAAATGCCAACTCCTGAGAAGGAAACACCCCAAAAGAAGAAGAAGAAGACAGCCCCTGTGGCTCAAGAATCATCAAGCAGCTCTGATGAGCATGTAGTGTTCACTCCAGATAAGGAAGAAACTGGAAATGCTGGACAATCTCCAGCTAGACCAGTAGATGCAGAGAGGTAGGGGGAGCTACCACAAGCAAGCCCAATTCACCAGAATTCCATCCAGGGGGAGCCCTTACTTGTGGAAGAACCAACTCCACTTGAGAGTGAACAAGCTACCCACACAATACTTGAGGTAATCACTGAAATTAATGAATTAGATTTCCCTATTGAGGATGATGTTTTGTCTGATTCATTACCTAATGTTAATCGGCAAACACAGACACATAGCCAACCCCAGGATGTTGTCATGGAGGACACATCTGTTGCTGATCAAGTAGTTGATGAGATTAGAGATTCTCCAACCCATCATCAACAGGAATTTACCTTAGAAGAGCTATTCCCTGATCTTCTCCAAATAGATTTTGAGAAAGAGAAAGCTGCTGCTGAGGGGGAGAAGGTCAATGTTGAGGGGGAGCATGTGGATATTGTTGAGGAAACTGCAAGGAAGGAGACTGAGGTGCCAAAAGATGCTGAAGGGCTATAAAGGACTGATAAGGAGTTACCTCCAAGCCCTAAGGACAGGGTTGATATTGCCAGCACATCTGCCTCAGAGGAGGAAGAGGCTGCAAGAGCCAAGAAAAGAAAGTTTCAAGTCTTTAAGAGAAGGAGCCAGAATTATAATAAAGCTTTACAAACAATAGCACCACAACCTGCACCACCGCCAGCCCCATCTACAGATTTCAGTTCACTGATGGTGGCTTTACAAATAAAGATGGATGAGCAAAGGCAAGCAATAGAAAAATATATAGATGAAGGCCATAAGTCATTGCAATTTGATTTGGCCCAAGACATCAAGTCCATCAGATTTGAAATGAATCTGAACAAGAAAGAGATGACTGACTGCTTTCATAAGGGAGGAAATACAGTAGTCTATCTAGCCACTCATCAGGAAAAGATAAAAACTCAAGTGGATGATATTGCAGTGAAGCAAGGCTATGTCCTGGAGAACCAGCTGAGAATGAATGATAATCTCACTACTTCACACAATGCAATAGTAACAGAAATGAAGAATATAGCAACTGC
The DNA here is from genome assembly GCA_039583875.1 of Platanthera guangdongensis. NCBI lineage: Eukaryota > Viridiplantae > Streptophyta > Magnoliopsida > Asparagales > Orchidaceae > Platanthera > Platanthera guangdongensis. The sequence continues at coordinate 76,963,272 of CM077157.1, forward strand.
CCAGAATGCAGCCCTGACCACTGCCAAAGAAGAATTTGACAAACAACTGCAAGAGAGCTTTACTGCTGTTAAAACTGCTATTGAAGACTCTCAAAAGGCTATAACTGACAAGCTCCACAGGTTGAAACCTTTCTACAAAGATGGAGTAAATTATCTGAATGCACAGATAAGATTTCAAAAAGATGATCTGAGGGATCACATTGAAAGAGAAGTCATAAAGGGGGAGAGGGTGTTAGTCAAAGCAGTCTCTGATCATGCAAAGTGGATTTCAAATTCCATCAGAGCCACCCTTGGATATCCTCCATTATGTGATGATGACAATGTTGCAGAGTCTGGAATTAATCCTGCATATCTTGGAGGGGAGCAAGCTGAAGTGGCTCAAGTAATATACCCTCCACCAGACTTTGATATGATACATCAAGAGATACAGTCAATGTATAGTCCTCCTGAAGGAAATCAAAATGTCATCATAGAGAAAGTGGTTCAGCCAGTGCCAGAGGCTATACTGAAAGAACAAGAAGCTTTGCTAAAAGAACAAGAGACTCAATTGTCTAAGAAGAGATTCAGAGAGCAAGCTGAACTTAGGCCTGACTTTGAACAATGGAGCCCCACCTCCAGGAATATCATTTTGACTGCATGGAAGGCTGCCAAGGACAATATCCAGGATAGAAATAAGTGGTATTCTGAACTGGAGTGGAGGAAGCATGAGAGTAGGCAAGAGGCCATTGTGCAATATAGAAGAAAGGCTAAGATGGGAAAGCTACCTCCTACTGCCCAGGAGCCTAGCAAGTACTTTCCAAAGCCTTATCATTACTTTGAAAGATAGAAGATCAAAGCTGAAGATTTGAAAAAGAGGGATCTTAAAGGAAAGAAGCCTGCTGCTGCTGAAGACACTGAAGCCCCAGTCCAAGCAAAGATACAATCAGGAAAGGGCATTGTGATCAAGGAGCCTGAGCAGCAATAGGATAGAAATTTTCTTTAGTTTACAGTTGTAATCATTTGATTTTAAACTCTCTATAAACTTTTGAATAATGAATAAGTTGAAGTTGTTAGAACAATGTGATATATGTTAAATCTATTACATTAATGTTCTGAGAAATTTGTGTATACATGTTTTGTTTATACATGTTTATGTACTTAACCTGTCATGTAATATTATTTTACATCATACTATGAATTTGTTATGTATGGTGTATATCATTGACTAAGGGTTATGAGTTCTCCAAATAGGGGGAGATTGTTGGGTACATTGAAAAATATGTACATGATTTGAAGAAGCCTCACCCTACTCAATGATATACATCAAAATGTTTTTGATGTGTTTTGAGTTTAGTTGTGCAGGTTAAGTATTTGCAGGGAAAGCTGAAAAGCTTCTAAGTCCATGTGTCGACACTTAAGAAGACTTGTGTCGACAACCAGAGAAGCAGTGTCGACACTTGGAGTAATTGTGTCGACACCAGGGATGCATAGTCGACACCAGAAAGAAAGTGTCGACACATACAGGATGTGTCGACACATAATGAAGAAATGTCCAGAGAAGCTGTGTCGACACTTAGAAGCAGTGTCGACACCCAGAGGAACTTTGTCGACATCAAAAGTGTCGACACTAGGAGGCTGTGTCGACACTCTGCAAAAGTTCAACAAAGCTCAAGTATAAGTGTCGACACTAGGAGGCTGTGTCGACACTCAGCAAAATGTCAATAGAGTCTAAGTACAAGTGTCGACATAATGAAGAATGTGTCGACACACAGCAAAAGTCTCAACACATGAAGAAAGTGTCGACACTAGGAGGCTGTGTCAACACTCAGCGAATTTCAATGAAGTCTAAGTACAAGTATCGACACAAAGGATATGTGTCGACACTCAGCAAAAGAATCAACACAGAAGGCATGTGTCGACACAAAGAAGATGTGTCGACACTAAACAAGTTCAACACAAGAAGATGTGTCGACACAAAGGAGTTGTGTCGACACTTACAAGAAATCAACTAAGTATCAAAGAAGAAGGACTTGTGTCGACACACAAGATCAGTGTCGACACATGTTGAAGAAGCAGTGTCGAGAAGCAAATTCTACAACACAAGGAGTTGTGTCGACACCATGAAGGCTAGTGTCGACACTTAGTCAACTTGTGTCGACACTTAGTCTATTAGTGTCGACACTTAAAGACTGACTGTCTCGACACTTTCAGACAGTTACAGAAAATTCAAGAAGTGACTGGATGACTTGACAGCTGCCATTCCAGCCGGTCTACTACAACTGTCAGAGCTGTCAGAAAGCTGTTAGAAACCAGATTAGCCGGTCACCATGTGAAAGGGGAAACTAGATCTGATATACTCTAAAGGGGGGGTGAATAGAGTATATGGTGCTTTTTAAAACACAAAGAAAACTTTTGCAAAGCTTTACAATAATTGTTGTAATGAGTGTAAGCAGGGAAGCAGAAATAAAACTAATCACACAACTAAGCTATGCAGAAACTAAGCACAAGAAAATCTAGGCCAGAAACAAAAAGAAAACATGCAGAACCAGATGACACAAGGAAATATAGTGGTTCCCCAACTTGGGTACATCCACTCTTCTACCACCCTAGGTAGGAATCCACTGCAGGATGAGTTGATCAGGTGTCCTGGGCACCAATGAGCTTTTGATAAGGTGCTCAAAAACCAAAACAGATTTTTTGATCAGGTGTCTTGCCACCAATGAGCTTTTGACAAGGTGCTCAAAAACCAGATTCAAACTTTTGAAGGGAGTTTGAAAAACCCTTTACAGAATGGGGGTGAGAGAGTGATGGCAGTCTTCTCTTTCTCAAGCAACTGAGAAGACTATATGGATTCAGTGATGTTGTCAAAGCTCCCCCTGAGTACTTGAAATCTTCAGGAAGATGAGCTTTGCTGAGGGTGATAGGCCTTCAAAGATAGATCTCCAGCAAAAGATGATTTCAGCAAGCTGAAATGTTGAGTGTCTGGAGTCTTGAAATGATGTTGGCCTTGAACACTTTAAAGCTGAAGAGATCTGAAGATTTTTGAAAGCTTGATCTCTCTGATGAGTGTTCTTCTGAATTCTTGTTGACAGAATATTTTTCAGAGTCTCTGTATATTGAGAGGTGTCCTCTGTTCTTGTCAATCTCTATTCTCTTTTTTCTTGTCTATGCTCTGTCTGATTCAAAAACATTCTGTCTTTTATTCTCTGAGTCTGAATAGAAAATTGCTCTGTCAAAAATAGCCGTTGGTCTGAATTAATTATAGCCTTAATTGCATAATATGTTCTGAAGGAAAGTCCACTGAATTGTTCCTAGAAAAATCCCTTGAAACTTGCTCCAGAATTAAATGAAAACGGCTGGCAGATCTTCTGAATTAAATGCAGAATAACTTCTATCTGATTTGAATTTGAATTCTGAAAGATAACTGAAATCGTCGAACTGAGCTCTGCTATCGTCGAGCTGAGCTCAGCGAATTGGAAAATGCAAGCAGCAAAGAAATCGTCGATCTGAGCTCAAAGATCGTCGAACTGAGCTCAGAGATAAGGATCCAGTGCGGAGCCAAAATCGTCGACCTGAGCTCAGCGATCGTCGAACTGAGTTCGACGATATTGAGAAGTTGAGCTCAGTGATCGTCGACCAGAGCTCGACGATATTATGAGGCTGAGCTCAGCGATCGTCGAATGGAGCTCGACGATCTGCCAAAGTTGAGCTAGACGATCGTCGACCGGAGTTCGACGAAACGTCGTGCTGAGCTCGACGATTTGGACTTAATCTCCAGAAAAACTTGGGTCTTCAGAGCAGCTTCCAATCCTAGACTACTGACCCTTAGACTCAATTCTAATTGACCTATTAAGCTATACAGAAGGTCAAAACACAGATTCCTAGGGACATAGTGATCCTGACCCAAATTAGTAATAGGGTGTTCCAACAATCTCCCCCTATTTGGGTTAGGAAAACTATTTACAGACATAGGAAAAACAAACAACATCATACAGTCACAGAAACATAAAAACAATAGCAGCTATACATCACAGAACCATCACAGAGATATATAAAAGCATGATATCCAGAGGGCAGTCAGAAAAACCAAGAGTTATCACCTTACAGAGTTATTCCTTTTCTTTGCCTTTTACCATTTTAATTTCTCTGTTAGGATCTAAAGCTTGTTGTTTGGATCTGGTATCATCAGCTGCACCCAAATAAATTTGCTTTGATGTCCTGGGAACCACTGCAGCTGGATGCAACTCCATGTACCTGTCTGCATCAAAAAATTTGCTTGAAGCATATCTCTCTAATTCCTTCTGCCTTTGCTCTGACATGATAGAGATATTGGAAGTGTCTATCCCTTGATCTTTTGCTTTCTTTATTTGATCTAAGGCAGCCAGCTCTTTCATTCTTGCAGTCCAAGCCATAGGATTTTTCTCAGGGTCCTCAAATGGAACAGGTGGCTCATACCTGTTGGAAGAAGTATCTTGAGGAGTCCTGGCAGTCACAGTATCTTTGAGCTTGTAGGGGAAAGGACCAGAAGATGTATCAGCAGAAACATGTCCTCCCCTAGAGTAAGGATGCTGCCTGGAGTGTCCTTTGGAGTAAACCTGAGTTTCTCTTTGGTTTCCCCTATATCCTCCCCTTTTAGAGTAAAACCCCCTAGACTGGCTTTCCCTTTGATATGTTCTTGCATGAGGTTGGTAGGGAGCCTGGCTTCTAGCAGGGCCTGAACTTGCAGAGCTGCCACCTGCACCTGCATCAGGTGGAGGTGGTGGAGGAGGATGAGGGTGCTTGAACTGAGAGGAACCTTTCTCATATTTCCTCTTCTTCTTCATAGCCTTTAACTGGTTCTTGGAGAATTGCATCCAATGCTCAGAGATTGGGCAGTTGTGCAGAATATAGTAGGGAACATCATTATCATCTCTAACCTTGGCAGGAGGAACCCTCTTCAAAGCCTTACTTCTTGCCTTTCTTTTCTTTGCAATTGTGGCAGATGAGTCATCAGAAGCAGTGTTATAATCCTCAGATTCAGAACTTTGTGCATCATACAAGGCATCAATCTTCTTCAACAAATCCGCTTTTAATTTAACAGCAGCTGATGGGGCAGAAGCAGAAGGGGCAGCAACAGGAGCAGCAGCAGATGTAACTATAGGTACTGGAGCAGCAGAAGAAACAACAGTGATTACTTCAGGCATGAGGGAGCAGCAGCTTCAGAAACAACAACTTCTACAGCAGGCTCAAAAGCAACAGCCTCTGTCATCAGAAAATCCTGTGAAATGGGCTCAACAGCAGCAGTTGGAACATTGTCTTCAGCAGCAGCAGCAGTAGTAACATCATCAGAAGCAGCAGTCACTGACAGAATAAAATCAGAAATGATTCTGGGGTCACAGCAAGAGAAGGGCACTAGAGCCTTGGACAGATCTTCAGAGAGCTGGCCAGCATTGGGCTCTGGGAGGCAGCAGAAGTAAGCAGTATCAAAAGTAGATAGCAAAGACCTTAGGTCTATTGCTAGTACTGGTGTAGCAGCAACAGTAGAAGCAGACACAGAACCAGCAGCAGTAGCAGAAGCAGAAACAGTAGGAGGAGCAGCAGCAGCAACAGCAGCATGAAGGCTGGCTTCATAGGGCATCTCCCCCTGCCTGGATGCAGATACCTGTGCATCAAGGCACACTGCTGGGGGTGCTGCTAGAGGAGTAAGGAAAGAGGAAAGCCTGGCAGAGAGAGCTGCCACTGATTGTTGTAGAGGAGCTAAAGAGGCCTCCATGAGAAGAGAGAGCCTAGGTGCAAGGAGCTCATACAACTGATCAGCAAGGGCTGGGAGATCTACATGCTCAATGAGAGGAGCAGAGGTAGAGGGTACAGGGATGGCTGATGGAGCTGGAGGAGGAGGGCTGAAGGGTGGAATGAATGGTTCAGGAGAGGGGATGGTAGAGATGGAGGATAGAGGGATGGATATGGAGGGAGTGAAGGTGGGTTGATCAATAATTTGGTTGAGAAGGTCTTGGAAAGTTGTGGAGGAGGATGGCAATTCTGGAGGAGAGGAGGGGGAATCATCCATGGAGGATTCATCCAGGAGACTGAAGGATGGAAGGGATGGGGATGAGGTGACATCTGGTGGGGGATAGGAGAAAAGGGGGTGGAAGTGGTCTGCTGGTGGAGAGGAAATTGTTGGAGATGGAATAGAGGTTGGAGATGGGCTTGAGATTGTAATGGTGGAGGTAGCTGGAGTGGTGGATGGAATTGGTAGGGTTGGGCTTGGAGGAGGAGAAGCAGCAGCACTAGCAGCAGGCAGGTCTTCTGCAGGGGCAGAGACCTGTGGGGGAGTGACTCTTAGAGTCCTGGTGCCTGAACGGGCAGATGGAGAGGGCCTGCTGGGGTTGATGATTTGCCTGTCCCATTTCCCAAAAAGGGCACAGGTGAGTCTCTTGGAGGCATTGATGTGCACTCCAGAGGAGACTAGCAGAGAAGGGCACTTGGCCTGGAGGAAGACTCCCAGTATTCTTCCAAAGTTCACAAATGTTTTGTTTATCTTTTTCTTCAGCAGATCAAAAAATACTTCTCCCCAGTTCAAGCTTTTTCTGTCCACCAGAGCTCCCATGAGGCAGAGCTGATATCTGGAGATGGTGTCATGAGCAGAATGTTTGGCCAAGAGAACCTTGCCTACTACATCAGCCAGAAACCTGTATTCCACTGACAGGTTCCTCTTAAACAACTTGCTAGGGTTCCCCTCAGGATGACCCATCCTGGCAAGTACATCTGAGAATTCTTCTCCAGAAAGGTCAGCAGAGTCTTCACCATTCCTTAAACCAAAAACCTCTGTCAATACTGTTGGGGTCAGAGGTACCTGGGTGCCACCAATAGAACCAACTATGGTATTGTTGTCAAGGTTGTGGGCAGTGTATACCCATTCTTTGATTTCATCAGATGCAAGTTTGATTCTGGTTGTCATAAGGGCAGATAAGTGCTGATCTTTGAACAAACTGAGAATGTCCTGGAAGACTTGATCGGTTGTGTTGAAGGAGTCGAGATCGATGTCAAAGCCGGCATCAAATTTCATTGCAGCGAGTACAGCAACTGAAACGTCCATGGTACCTACAAAAAACTTAACAAACAAAACGACCAAGGTAGAACTGTTTGGAGGGAAGAAAAAGTTTGCAGAGAAATTGAAAGCGCAAAAGAGAACGACGGCAAAAAATGAGTTTTATATTAGGGTTCGACGCAGAAAAGGAAAGATCGTTGAACTCAGTTCGACGATTGAGGCTTCTAAAGGAATCTGAAGAGACTCCAAAATCGTCGATCTCCGTTCGACGATCTGGAAAGGCGTCGAGCTCCGTTCGACGATCGTTCAGTGAACAGAATCGTCGAGCGCCATTCGACGATCGTTGACTAGAAGAGATAGTTCATACTATCTGAGGAGCGCTGAACTCAGTTCGACGATCCTGGAAATCGTCGACCTCCATTCGACGATCTTTGGGGAAATCGTCGAGCGCAGTTCAGAGATCAGAGAAATTTTAGATACTAAGGAAAATCAGAAATTTTGCCTAGTCTTGGTCAATTTTTAGCTTTCAAAATCTTGAGTATTATTTGAGACTTCCTCCATCTAACATTCCTAACTGATTTAGGAAGAAAATATGTTTCTTTTCATCCAAAGGCTTGGTGAAAATATCTCCCCTTTGTAAATCAGTTGGGATATACTGCAATTCAATTTTGTTCTTTTCAACATTATCCCTTAAGAAATGATGCCTAATCTCTATATGTTTTGTCCTACTATGGAGGACTGGATTTTGAGCTATGGAGATAGCACTTGTATTGTCACAAAAGATTTTTGACTTCACTAAGTTGTAACCATAGTCTAGGAGTTGATTTTGAATCCACAGTATTTGTGAACAACAACTGCCTGCAGCCATATATTCAGCTTCAGCAGTTGAAGTTGACACAGAAGTTTGTTTCTTGCAAAACCAAGAGACAAGTCTATCACCAAGGAACTGACAAGTTCCACTGGTGCTTTTCCTATCAATTCTGCATCTAGCATAATCAGCATCAGAGAATCCAGTTAACTCAAATGCTGAATCTTTTGGATACCAGAGACCTAGATTTGGACAACTTTTAACATACCTAAGAATCCTCTTTACTAATGTGAGGTATGACTCTCTAGGGCTAACTTGGAATCTAGCACATATGCATGTAGCAAACATTATATTTGGTCTACTAGCTGTAAGATACAGTAAAGAGCCAATCATTGCTCTATATGTTGTCTGATCAACAGGTTTCCCATGTTCATCAGCATCCAATACAGCATTGGTAGGCATGGGTGTTTTCATACAAGATGCCTCAGACATGCCAAATTTCTTAACCACTCATTAGCATATTTGGTTTGAGAAATAAAGATGCCCTCAGCATGTTGTTTGACTTGCAATCCTAGGAAGAAGGATAGCTCACCCATGCTACTCATCTCAAATTTAGAATGCATTAGGTTGGAAAACCTTCTGCACAATTTTGAGTCAGTAGAGCCAAAAATGATATCATCTACATAGATTTGTACTAGTAGGGTATGGGACTTATGGGTTCTAATGAAAAAAGTTTGGTCTACTCTACCCCTTATAAAACCATTTTCCAAAAGAAAGCATGCTAGGGTCTCATACCATGCTCTAGGAGCTTGCTTGAGACCATATAATGCTTTATTTAATCTAAAAACAAAATCAGGATGAGTTGGAGAGATAAAACCTGGAGGTTGTCTGACATAGACTTCCTCTTTGATGTCTCCATTTAAGAAGGCACTCTTGACATCCATCTGATAAACCTTGAAGCCTTTGTAAGCTGCATAAGCTAAGAATATCCTGATGGCTTCTAATCTTGCAACATGTGCAAAGGTCTGGTCGTAGTCGATTCCTTCTTCTTGAGAATATCCTTGGGCAACTAGCCTTGCCTTATTTATTATTATTACTCCTTGATCATCCAGTTTATTTCTGAAGACCCATTTTGTTCCAACAATGGAATGATCCTTAGGCTTGGGCACTAGTTCCCATACTTTGTTCCTCTCAAATTGATGCAACTCCTCTTGCATGGCAATGATCCAGTGTGGATCTTGCTCTGCATCTTGAATGGACTGAGGTTCAATTTGAGAAAGGAAGCAGGTGTGCAACAGGTTTTGATTGACCTGATTTCTGGTTTGCACACCAGCTGAGATTTCTCCAATTATTTGGGTAATTGGATGGTCTCTTTATGTTACTAAATCAACAAGGGGTGTTGATTGTTCACCAACCTGTGTTGTTGTTTCCTCTTGTGGTACAACAACTGGCTCTTCAGGTTGTGCTTCAATATGTTGAGCATTGCTTTCATCTTCACTGCTTTCATCTTCTTGAGCAACCTGTAGCTTGTTCATATCTTCAACTAGAGAGTGTTCCTGCACAGGTTCTATGGTAGAAGAAATCTTCTCCTTGAAAGACATGTTAGTTTCATCAAAAGAAACATGAACAGATTCCTCAATTTTCAATGATGATTTATTATATACCCTATAGGCCTTGCTGATCATGGAGTATCCCAGAAACACTCCTTCATCAGCTTTGGCTTGAAATTTTGCTAAATGTTTCTTATCATTATTGTGAATATAGCAAATGCAACCAAAAATTTTGAAATAGTCAACTTTAGGTTTCTTCCCTTTGAGTAATTCATAGGGAGTCTTTCCCTTCAGTTTATGTATTAGACTTCTGTTCAGCACATAGTTGGAGGTGTTCACTGCCTCTGCCCAGAAGGATAGAGGTAGATGAGCATCTGACAACAATGTAGTGGCAGATTCAATAAGGGTTCTATTTTTCCTTTCAGCTACCCCATTTTGTTGAGGAGTTCTAGGAGCTGAGAAAGTATGCCTGATCCCTTCACTCTGACAGAACAATTGCATAAGAAGAGAATCAAACTCTGTCCCATGATCACTTCTGATCAGGGCAATGTGAGTATTGAACTCAATCTTTATACATTTGAGAAACTCTGTCAGACACTTAAAGTTATCAGACTTCTTCCTTAGAAAGAACACCCAAGTGAATCTAGAGAAGTCATCTACAATCACTAAAGTGTAGGATTTCCCTCCTAGGCTTTGTACTGTGATGGGTCCAAATAGATCCATGTGTAACAGATACAATATCCTAGGTGAATCACTCTTATTAAGTGACTTAAAACTATTCTTAGTTTGCTTGCCTAATTGACAAGCCTTGTAGAGTCCTTCCTTCTTGTAGGGGCCAGAAGGTAGTCCTCTAACAAGGTTGTCCTTGGAGAGCCTAGCAATAGTTCTAAGGTTTAGGTGTCCTAATCTCTTATGTCATAAAACATTTGGTCTACAAACTGAATTGAATAAACAGATATCTATAGTAGTTGAAAGAAAATCTACTAGGTAGATGTTACCTTTCCTTTTACCTGTCAACATAGTAGTGTTGTCCTCTGACTTGATTTTGCATAAGGTTTTGCTGAAGGCCACCTGGTAGCCTTCATCACATAGCTGACTGATGCTGATCAAGTTGTGCTTCAGTCCTTCCACATATGCTACTTTCTTGAAGGTTACAGAACCAATCTGGACTGCTCCATATCCTTTAGTTTGTCCAAAGTTGGAGTCACCAAAGATGACTTTGGGTCCAAGCTTGGCTCTAAAGGAATTGAGGTTGTCCTTGTTCCCTGTCATGTGCTTAGATCACCCACTATCCAAATACCATTGCTGGTTAGATGTTGGATAGGTCTTCACCTGCACATTAAGCAATTCACTTGTTTTTGACCCAGTTTACCTTGGGCCTAGGTTGATAACCTTTAAATTCAGAAATGAAAGACATCCCTGGCTGACTCTTATATCCTTCAGGATGATATCTCCTTGGAGGTATAATCCATTCAGTATAAGGGTTAAAGGTTTGGGATGAAGAACCCTTAGGATTCAATTTTGACTTGCCTTTGAAAAAATTTCCAGAGCTCTGACCTCTGTTCGACGATCGTGGAGCTGCGTTCGACGATCGTGGGTCCGATCGTCGAGCTCCGTTCGACGGTCGACTATGGCTGAGGTCAGGTATATGGGATCGTCGAGCAGCGTTCGACGATATTTCCTGAGATTGTCGAGCTGCGTTCGGCGATCGTCGATCTCCATTCGGCGATCGTCGATCTCCGTTCGACGATTTGTACTGGACTTTGGTTTTCTGAGGCAGATCAGAATTTTTCCTGGCAACCTCTACAACTCCCTTTCCCTTGCTAGAAATGAACTTGATGGGAGTTGTTAGGACTATAGGTTGGCTGGATGAAGCACCCAAGCCCAGTGTGCTGTTAAGTCTAGAGATCACTGTGCTTGTGATGCCCATTAGCTTGATGATTCTCCCATTAAGGGATTCTTCAAGCTTCTTGGCCTCAGAGAGCTCACTTTTCAGTGTATCTATCTGTTCTCTATAGTTCTCCAACTCCTGAGAGAGTTTGAGGTTTTCTGACTTTAAGCCATTGTGTTCAGACAATTGATTTCTGAGAGAGATAATCTCTTTCTCAGACTTTAACAGATCTAAACACAATGCTTTAAATTCAGATTTAAAATCTTCTGAAGTAAAATCAAAAGAACTGATTACCTGATCTTCTTCAGGTTGAGTCTCTGAGTCTGACTCTGACTCCTCTTCCTCTGAGTTGTGTTGTGAGGCATTAATTGCCATCATGCAGAACTCCTTTTCCTCTGCATCATCCTCATCATCACTTGAGCTAGAAGAGGCTTCTGACTCCTCTTCAGTCTCACTCCAGGATTCAGCAACAAATCCTTTACTTGTGTGCTTATTTCTGCTGGAGGAAGGTTTGCTATTTCCATTCCTTTTGGAGTCCTTCTCCTTTCTTCTTTCTTTTCTGTCCCTTCTGTCCTTGTTCTTGTTTTCTGGACAGTCAGGAACCATATGCCCTGGTTTCCTGCAACCAAAGCAAATAATGTCTTTGTTATTGCCAATGGACTTGTCATACCTTGGCTTATCCTGCTCCTTGTATGATCTTCTTCTGAAGTCCTTTCTGACCATTTTATAGAATCTTTTGGCCAACAAGCTGAGAAGGTCATCATTTGCTGTTCCTTTTTCTTCAGGCAGATCCTCAGTTGCCTTGAATGCTATAGTCTTCTCCTTTCTTATGGCTGGTGAAGCAGCCTTCTGTTCTTCTTCTCTGTTCTTGATGAGTAGCTCATAAGATTTGAGCTTACCCAACAAGGCTTCAGTGGTGATCTCATTCAGGCTTCTGGCATCTTTAATTGGCCAGATTCTTGAATACCAAGTGCTGGGGAAGCACATTAGGATCTTGTCATTAAGTTCTGTCAGTGAGATCTCTTTGTCTAATGTCTTCAGTTCACTGACAATTAGACTCAGTCTGTTGTACATGTCTCCCACTGACTCAGTTTCTCCCTTCTTGAAGTTCTCATATTGGGAGATGAGATGGGATCTTCTGTCCTTTCTCTCATCAGCTGATCCTGAAACTATTTCTGAGAGCTTGTCCCAGATCTCCTTGGCTGAATTACATTCAGCTACCTTCTGAAAAATATCATCTGACATTGTCTGAGCTATAATGTTCATTGCCTTGGCATCAGCTACTTTCCACTTTTTGATGTCAGCATCTGTTCCTGATGGAGGTGGAACAGCATTTGTGCTTGTGCTCTCTGGAGGTCTTGGACACACTATCAACACAGAATTAAAAATATCTTCGTCAATAGAATTCATGTAGAGTCTAATCCTTGCTTTCCAAAGTGCAAACTTTGATAGATTGCACACTGGAGGTCTGGTGCTAGCATAATCTTTGTTTTGGGCCATGATTTGTGCAAGCTAAATCTAATACTAGAAAACAAAAGAAGGATCTAGTTTGGGATCTTTGGGGTTCAGGTGTTAGCCTGTACAACCAAACAGATATGGTATGTTTAACCAACCTGGCTCTGATACCAATTGAAAGGGGAAACTAGATCTGATATACTCTAAAGGGGGGGGGGGGGTGAATAGAGTATATGGTGCTTTTTAAAACACAAAGAAAACTTTTGCAAAGCTTTACAACAATTGTTGTAATGAGTGTAAGCAGGGAAGCAGAAATAAAACTAATCACACAACTAAGCTATGCAGAAACTAAGCACAAGAAAATCTAGGCCAGAAACAAAAAGAAAACATGCAGAACCAGATGACACAAGGAAATATAGTGGTTCCCCAACTTGGGTACATCCACTCTTCTACCACCCTAGGTAGGAATCCACTGCAGGATGAGTTGATCAGGTGTCCTGGGCACCAATGAGCTTTTGATAAGGTGCTCAAAAACCAAAGCAGATTTTTTGATCAGGTGTCTTGCCACCAATGAGCTTTTGACAAGGTGATCAAAAACCAGATTCAAACTTTTGAAGGGAGTTTGAAAAACCCTTTACAGAATGGGGGTGAGAGAGTGATGACAGTCTTCTCTTTCTCAAGCAACTGAGAAGACTATATGGATTCAGTGATGTTGTCAAAGCTCCCCCTGAGTCCTTGAAATCTTCAGGAAGATGAGCTTTGCTGAGGGTGATAGGCCTTCAAAGATAGATCTCCAGCAAAAGATGATTTCAGCAAGCTGAAATGTTGAGTGTCTGGAGTCTTGAAATGATGTTGGCCTTGAACACTTTAAAGCTGAAGAGATCTGAAGATTTTTGAAAGCTTGATCTCTCTAATGAGTGTTCTTCTGAATTCTTGTTGACAGAATATTTTTCAGAGTCTCTGTATATTGAGATGTGTCCTCTGTTCTTGTCAATCTCTATTCTCTTTTTTCTTGTCTATGCTCTGTCTGATTCAAAAACATTCTGTCTTTTATTCTCTGAGTCTGAATAGAAAATTGCTCTGTCAAAAATAGCCGTTGGTCTGAATTAATTATAGCCTTAATTGCATAATATGTTCTGAAGGAAAGTCCACTGAATTGTTCCTAGAAAAATCCCTTGAAACTTGCTCCAGAAGTAAATGAAAACGGCTGGCAGATCTTCTGAATTAAATGCAGAATAACTTCTATCTGATTTGAATTTGAATTATGAAAGATAACTGAAATCGTCGAACTGAGCTCTGCTATCGTCGAGCTGAGCTCAGCGAATTGGAAAATGCAAGCAGCAAAGAAATCGTCGATCTGAGCTCAAAGATCGTCGAACTGAGCTCAAAGATAAGGATCCAGTGCGGAGCCAAAATCGTGGACCTGAGCTCAGCGATCGTCGAACTGAGTTCGATGATATTGAGAAGTTGAGCTCAGTGATCGTCGACCAGAGCTCGACGATATTATGAGGCTGAGCTCAGCGATCGTCGAATGGAGCTCGACGATCTGCCAAAGTTGAGCTAGACGATCGTCGACCGGAGTTCGACGAAACGTCGTGCTGAGCTCGACGATTTGGACTTAGTCTCCAGAAAAACTTGGGTCTTCAGAGCAGCTTCCAATCCTAGACTACTGACCCTTAGACTCAATTCTAATTGACCTATTAAGCTATACAAAAGGTCAAAACACAGATTCCTAGGGACATAGTGATCCTGACCCAAATTAGTAATAGGGTGTTCCAACACCATGAAGAAGGCCTATATAAAGGCTTATTCTGTCAACAGAAGATGATGATTAACAACAATCAACTGAAGTGATCAGAAGATCTAAGAAGTTGGAGAGAGAGAGCTCCTTCCAAGATGACAGCTGTTGAACCAGGCTGTGAAGAAAAGTTTCAGATTGAGATCTGATTCTTAAGTTAGCAGTGATTGAAGATCAGCTGCAAAGAGACTCAACCCTATTGTGTTCTAAATTCAAGAAGCTTTGAAGAAAGCCAAGGGAGGTTGATCTCAGCAAAGTTCTTCCAAGAACTCATCAAGAAACCTGTTAACTCCTCTCTCTTATTCTGAGCTGTGGGTATATACATTGTATTTTTAATTTCTTGTAGGATGCTTAGGGATCTGAGTTGTAAGCCTGAAATTATAAAGGCTGAGTGGTAGGGCCTGTGTGCCTGAGTGTAGGAGATCCATTTCTCTGAGTGTAGGCCTTGTTGAGGGCTGAGTGTGGGCCTTGTTGAAGGCTGAGTGTAGGTCTTGGTGAAGACTGCGTGGTAGGGCTTTGAGCCTGAGTTGTATGAACCTGTTTGGAGTTCTGAGTGTAAGATCTGAGGATCTGAGGAATAGTGGAGGAGTTTGGCCGAATCTAGTACACTACTAGATAGGCGAAGGGGGAAAGTGGATGTACCCAGACCTTGGGGAACCACTATAAAACTGTGTGTACTCTGTGTGTGCTTGATTCTGTGATTGCTGTGCTGTATTGCTGTGAAGAATTATTTAAAATTCTGTGATTCTGCCTAAAAGTTTAAAAAGATTATAGTCACCTATTCACCCCTCTCTAGGTGATTATGTACAATTTCTTTCAGATGCCTTGAGTAGGAAGGCCGCCAAAATTTTTAATCTCTTAGTACAGTCCATGGTAGAAGAATTTTTGTTGATGGATATTGAAGTTGGAAATTGTACTGTGCCTGCAAGTCTAGAAGCAGAAGAACCCTCTTGGATTTCCCTTACTCGAGCACATTAGAAGGATGATCCAGATTTGTTACATCTCCGAAATAGAACGGTGAAGGGAGAGCTACCTGATTTCTTTGTGGACGAGTTGGACACCTTGAAGTATCGGGGTAGATTTTGCGTCCTCGCCTATGGCGATATTCGAGCTAAGATCTGTGCTGAAGCTCATGGTTCCAGTGTAGCCTACCACCCTAGCTCCACTAAGATGTATAAAGATCTAAAGCAAATTGTTTGGTGGTTAGGGATGAAGAATGACATCGCTAGGTTTGTATCGGAATGTTTTACTTGTCACGTGTTAAAGCTTATCACAGAAGGCCTGGTGGTAAATTGACACCGCTTGACGTTCCAAGTTGGAAACGAGAAAGTATTTCAATGGATTTTATCACCGGTCTCCCAAAATCTCCCCGTGGGCACGACTCTGTTTGGGTAATAGTCAACAGATTGACAAAGTGTGCTCACTTTGTTCCATTTAAGATTGGGTACTCGATGAAGAAGATAGCTGAGCTATATCTTGAAGAGGTCATCAGGTTGCATGGTGTGCCTATTAGCATCGTATCAGATCGGGACTCTAGATTTTGTTGGAGTTACCATTGCGATCTGGAAGTGATCAAACATATAATCTCACTGCCAAAGCGATATGAGCCTGTAGGGTCGCACATAAGAGATGTGGAGAAGTTGGATGATTGACTGTGTTGGTAAAGGTTACCAATCACCGACCTGAATGGGGTTGTGGGCAAAGTGTTGCCTTAAAGGAGAGTCGGGTTGGGCAAAGTGTTGCCTTAAAGGAGAGTCGGGTTGGGCAAAGTGTTGCCTTGGTGGATTGGTGCTCGGATTCTCGCCGATCGACGAGAATCATCAAGTAGTGTACTCTGATTCTCGCCGATCGACGAGAATCGTCGAACCTGTTCGACGTGTATCGTCAGTGATTCTCGACGATCGATGAGAATCGTCAACCTACGATTTGACGTGAATCATCGGGCATTCTCGCCGATCGATTCTCTCTGAATCTGCTGGTGATTCTCGCCGACCGATTCTCGCTGACTGGTTCTCGCCGATCCTAGCCGATACTCGCCGATCCTTAGTGATTCTCGACGATCGATTCTCACCGATCGGCTGGTGATTCTCGCCGATTCTGGTACCCTTATTTTTGGGAGATCTGCGGATAGCGACACTCCTAAGTCTATTTTATACTTTAGGTACAAATAGAATACTTAGGGTTTTCGGGGTTCAGTTCCGTTCCTTGCGTGCTGATCGAAACCCGCGACGGAAGAGTTCCGTCCCGCGATCGTTCCGCCGATCCCGAATCCCGCCGCCGACGGAAGTGTTCCGCCGCCGCCGTGTTCGCTCCGTCAACCTCCTTCTCTCCGACGATCGTCGCTGGTGTTGCTCTTCCTGGCGCGGACCTAGCAGTCCGTGGAGAAGCAAGGTGCGGTCTTCATCCTTCCCGATTTTTCGTGCGACGGAAAGATCGGTGTTCTCCCGCTCGTGTGGTCTTCTGCAGAAACGTGGACATTATTCCACATACAACTCGCCACCAGCAAGAATACAAAGTTTGGAGCATCTCCGTTGAGTTGTGACTCAACGCCACCGAGGTAATTTTTGCCTAGTTGTATGCTAACTTCTTGATTCAATTATCATGGCCCGATCCCATCTTTTTGGGTTTTTCTTGATGTTTTATTCTTCCGCTGCGTGCACAAGTGTTGTGCCATCCTCATAGAGAAACCCAACAGTGGTATCAGAGCGAGGTTGCGGCCATGATTGTTGTATTGGAAGTTTTTGTTATTCCAGTGCGTGTAAACCTAGGGATTTAGAAGTGTTCTAAATGTCTAGATTTAGTCTTGGTTCCCCGCCAAGAACGTCTGGAATTTCGTGGTAATTTCTAATTGTTAGAAATTGCTGTCTCCTTAGCAGTAACTATCCCGCGAGTATGTTTTGGATTTTGAATCCAACATAGAGAGATGAGCTTGTCTACTGCTTTAAGTTGAGTTGTCTTTGCTTTTGCCCAATGCATGTAAATCTGAGGATTTGGAAATTTCCGGATGTTCAGATTTAGCCCTTCCTTCTATTAATTGTTGATGGTGTCAGGTTGTGCACATAAGGGATGCATGTGGTTTTAGAAAAATTGTTTTTCTTTGAATGTGCACATTGATCAAATGTTGATCATGGTTAACTGTTAACCTATAATCAAAATCCCTTCATCAAATATTAAGTGTTCGGATGCCTTCCGATGGATGACACTCTTCCTACCTCGATCGATGAAGTGTGGGCTTGCCAAAGCAAGGTGCATTAATCTATCTTGGTAAGGGTGCGAGCGGATAATTGTGATATCCCACTGTCGACATTGGGTCCATCTTAACTAGGTGACCTCAAAGGTTGAGTGCCTAGAGGCATAGGGTTGGCATGCACCATATGATGGATGCGAGTAAGGAGTTATTCACCAACCATACAAGAATTGTATGAGGATGCAATTGGCAAGCGTTGTCTACCTAAATAACCGCATCGTGAGAGGAAAGCCAAAGCTGAATCGTTGTGTTGGTGAAATACGGATCTTGTCCACTAAGAGAGTAGCTCGCATGAACTCTCCGAATTGTTAGTGAGGGCTATCATTTCGAATAAAATAATGGGAGTATTTTAATTGAAGTCCAAATTAAAACAAATTGTATTTGAAATTTTGGTACTGATTTTATTCTGCATAAATTCTTGTAGAATTCCATGGCAAGTGTTTCACACTCCACTTTGTCTCTAAGAGCCATCCTTGAGAAGGATAAGCTCAGTGGGACAAATTACATGGACTGGTATAGGAACCTGAGAATTGTTCTCAGGCAAGAGCGAAAGCTCTATGTCTTGGAAGAAGAAGCCCCCGAGGTGCCGACCGGGAACTCTTCCCGTGCTGAGAAGGATACTTATAAGAAGTATACTGATGATGCTTTAGACGTCGAATGCCTTATGCTTGCCACTATGAACTCTGAGCTTTAGAAGCAACATGATAACATGGGGTGCAAGGAGATTGACGAGCATCTCAAGAAAATGTTTCAAGGGCAAGCTCGTCAAGAGAGGTTCGACATCACCAAAGCATTGTTTCAGTGCAAGATGGGAGTTCGAGACTCAGTAGGGACTCACGTACTCATGATGATTGGGTATATAGAGAACCTTGAAAGGTTGGGTTTTCCTCTTGGTCAAGAGTTGGCCACGGATCTGATCCTGCAATCGTTGCCGGACAGTTATGAGCAGTTCGTCTTGAACTACAACATGAATGAAATAGATAAGACACTGCCCGAACTCCTAGGCATGTTGAGAACTGCTGAAATCAATATGAAGAAGGCCAAGCCTGCCAGCCCCATACTGATGGTGTATAAGGGCAAGGGCAAGGCCAAGGGCTCTAAGAAGACGAAGGTGGGACCTAAGTCATATCTTGAGCCCAAGTCTTCTGCACTGATGAAAAGGAAAAGCACGGTGAAGGAAGGGAAATGCCACCACTGTGGCAAGGCTGGTCATTGGCGGAGGAACTGTCCTTCGTACATTGAGGGTCTGCAGAAATTGAAGGGAGGTATGACTTCCGCTTCTAATGTTTACGTTATAGAGATAAACCTTTCTGCTCCTTCATCTTGGGTATTGGATACCGGATGTGGTTCTCACATTTGTACAAATGTGCAGGAACTGGGAAGGAGAAGATTGCTGAGTAAAGGGGAGGTGGACCTCCGCATCGGCAATGGAGCAAGAGTTGCTGCTGTAGCCGTAGGGGTTTACCGTCTTTCTTTGCCCAGTGGGCTTGTAATAGAACTAGATAACTATTATTTTGTTCCGGCCATAACTAGAAACATTATATCTATTTCATGTTTGAACATGATTGGATTTTCTTTTATAATTAAGAACAACTGTTGTTCTATATTTAAGAATGATGTTTGTTATGTTGTAGCCCAATTGTTTAATGGTCTTTATGTTTTGAACTTGGAACATCTGATCTGTAATGTAGAAAATAATAAAAGACTAAGAACAAATGACTCGAACCCTACTTTTCTCTGGCATTGTCGTTTGGGCCATATCAACGAGAAGCGCATATCCAAGATCCATAGAGATGGACTTTTGGACTCATTTGATTATGAATCATTTGAGCGATGCGAATCTTGTTTGTTAGGCAAGATGACTGAAGCTCCTTTCACTGGTTATACTGAGAGGGCTGAGGATCTCCTGGGTGTTGTACATAGTGATGTATGCGGACCAATGAGTTCCATGGCTAGAGGTGGGTATTTCTTCTTTGTTACATTTACTGATGATTTCAGTAGATACGGATATGTGTATCTTATGAAGTGCAAATCCGAGACCTTTGAAAAGTTCAAAGAGTTCAAGAATGAAGTAGAAAACCAATTGGGTAAAAGGTTTAAAGCACTCCGATCTGATCGAGGTGGCGAATACCTGAGTCATGAGTTCCGTGATCATCTGAAAGAGTGTGGTATTGTATCACAGCTCACTCCACCTAGAACACCACAACATAATGGTGTGTCTGAGAGGAGAAATCGTACTCTGTTAGACATGGTACGTTCGATGATGAGTCATGCAGACTTGCCTGTTTCCTTTTGGGGTTTTGCTTTAGAGATTGCTGCAATGACATTGAATCGCGCTCCAACGAAAACGGTTCTGAAGACACCATATGAGATATGGACTGGGAAGCGTCCTAGTATGTCGTTCATTAAAAGTTGGGGCTGTGAGGCATACGTGAGACGTCAAATGCCTGACAAGCTGGAACCCAAATCAGATAAATGTTATCTGGTGGGATATCCTAAGGAAACGAAAGGGTATTACTTTTACATACCGTCTGAGGGCAAAGTGTTTGTCGCAAGGACTGGTGTCTTCTTGGAGAAAGAGTTCTTATCAAGAAAGACTGAAAAGGTAGAGCTTGAAGAATTTCAAGAACCACATGTAGTGAATGAACCGGAATTGGATTCTGAGACAGGACTACAAGATGTTGTAGCTAGAGAACCTGCTCAGGGAACACAAGTCCTACGTAGATCTGGTAGACCGAGGTTTGAGCCTGAGAGATATGGATTTCTCATGTCTCAAATAGGTAATGTGTTGCTTATGGATCATGATGATGAACCAGCAACCTACCAAGAGGCTATGAATGGATCGGACTCCGACAAATGGCTTGAGGCTATGAAATCCGAAATGGACTCCATGTATGCAAACCAAGTTTGGAACTTGGTGGAACCACCTGAAGGGGTACGACCCATAGGGTGCAAGTGGGTCTTCAAGAAGAAGACCGACATGTATGGGAATGTACAGACATTCAAAGGGTGACTGGTGGCTAAGGGTTTCAAACAAATTCATGGTATTGACTATGATGAGACCTTTTCCCCTGTTGCTATGGTAAAGTCCATAATGATATTGCTTGCTATTGCTGCGTATTATGACTACGAGATCTGACAGATGGATGTCAAAACGGCTTTCCTTAATGGAAAGCTCCTTGAGGAAGTGTATATGACACAACCCGAGGGTTTTGTATCCCCAGATGAAGCCACTAAAATATGCAAGCTGAATAAGTCCATTTATGGACTGAAACAGGCCTCTCGAAGTTGGAATCTTCGTTTTAATCAGAAAATCAAAGAGTTTGGTTTCATCAAGAATGAAGATGAGCCTTGTGTTTACAAGCGAATCAGTGGGAGCATTGTTATCTTCCTGATATTGTATGTAGATGACATACTATTGATTGGGAATGACAATCCTACCCTGAAAGTTGTTAAGAACAACCTAGGGAACTGCTTTTCAATGAAGGATTTGGGTGAAACAACTTACATACTCGGTATTAAGATCTATAGAGATAGATCGAAGAAGTTGCTGGGTTTGACCCAGAGTACGTACATCGAAAAGGTGTTGAAGCGGTTCAACATGCTGGAGTCCAAGAAAGGATTTTTGCCCATGTCTCATGGTGTGAATCTCTCTAAGGACCAGTGTCTAAAGTCTTGTTAAGATAAGGACCGCATGAAGTTGATTCCATATGCTTCGGCAATTGGATCAATCATGTACGCGATGTTATGTACTCGACCCGATGTCTCCTTTGCTTTGAGCATGACTAGCAGGTATCAGTCAGACCCCGGTGAGTGTCACTGGATTGTAGTTAAGAATGTCCTGAAGTACTTGAGAAGGACTAAGGATGTATTCTTGGTGTATGGTGGAGAGGAAGAGCTCGTTGTAAGTGGTTACACTGATGCTAGCTTCCAAACTGATAGAGACGACTCCAAGTCTCAGTCAGGTTTTGTGTTTTGCCTGAATGGAGGAGCTGTGAGCTGGAAGAGTTCCAAGCAAGAGACAGTTGCTGATTCTACAACAGAGGCCGAGTATATCGCAGCAGCTAATACGGCGAAGGAGGCTGTATGGATTAGGAATATCATCGGCGAGCTTGATGTAGTTCCTAGCGTTGTTGGTCCCGTAGTTCTCTACTGTGATAACAATGGTGCAATTGCACAATCTAAGGAACCTAGATCTCATCAGCGCTCCAAGCATATACTTCGGCTGTTTCATCTTATTCGTGAGATTGTGGAACGAGGAGATGTAAACATTTGCAGAGTGCCGACTGAGGAGAATATTGCGGACCCACTGACAAAGCCTCTCGCGCAGAGAAAGCATGTTGGTCATACTAGATCGATGGGTATACGATACCTAAATGATCAACTCTAGTGAGAATCTTGTGGATTGCATGTAAACTTGTATTTTGTTGGCTATTTGTTCATATGATGAACATTGTACCTTGTTTTTCTCTTACAATTAATGACAAGTTCTTTTATTATGAATTTTTCTATATAATAGTTAAATGTTAACATAATAGATACCCTTAGAATGTTCGCTTCCATGGGACATCAAGTACGTGACTTGAATGTGAGAGCCTATGATTTATTGAAGCTTCATTCTTAAAAGGTTCCTGGTCGAGTATCATCATAGAAGCTAAGGGTGATGATGGTACTTGGAGACTAGCACGTGCATTGACTGATGACCGGTTCTCACAGGTCATGATATTGTGATATCAAGTCATCACGTGGGTACTTGTTAGTGAACAAGTTGTACTGGACAGACCCAACCTGAGACTACTCTGTGGATTGTCATCCAATCGTGTCACGAGTAGGTCTCAATTGACAATGGTGTTGTGCTCCTTTGACCTGAAGTCACAGCATTCATCAAGTGAGGAAGAGCGTACTTTGATGCCATCTAAAGTCTTCCTTGAGAAAGGTTGATGATAAGGGTGGTTGTTGGGCATGTTACGAATCATTTGGGTGTTTGTGTGTGAGCAGATATGGGATTTGTCCTCCTGTATGACAGGAGTTGCATCCATGGGCCCCTTGATGGAACTGGACTGAGAAATGCATGGCCATGATTGGTTGAGTCAATATGTGATATTGGACTCACCATTCTCTGGAAGTCCGTCCTGGATCAAGAAACTTGGATTGAGCTATTACGAGGGTGACACGGTCCATGCCTCTAGTTCTTTCCGGATGTAAGGGACAAAGGGACAAAGATAACGCTGATACATTGGTCATGAAGGCTTATGAGTTATAAACTCTTATTGCTTAGGGAGCAATGATGCATTGCTAGATGCCACTCATTATTTGTGAGGTTTTTGCTTTGATATTTTCGAGATCAAGTGGGAGTCTGTTGGAGTTACCATTGTGATCTGGAAGTGATCAAACATGTAATCTCACAGCCAACGCGATATGAGCCTGCAGGGTCGCACATAAGAGATGTGGAGAAGTTGGATGATTGACTGTGTTGGTAAAGGTTACCAATCACCGACCTGAATGGGGTTGTGGGCAAAGTGTTGCCTTAAAGGAGAGTCGGGTTGGGCAAAGTGTTGCCTTGGTGGATTGGTGCTCGGATTCTCGCCGATCGACGAGAATCATCAAGTAGTGTACTCTGATTCTCGCCGATCGACGAGAATCGTCGACCCTGTTCGACGTGTATCGTCAGTGATTCTCGACGATCGACGAGAATCGTCAACCTACGATTCGACGTGAATCATCGGGCATTCTCGCCGATCGATTCTCGCCGAATCTACTGGTGATTCTCGCCGACCGATTCTCGCTGACTGGTTCTCGCCGATCCTAGCCGATACTCGCCGATCCTTAGTGATTCTCGACGATCGATTCTCACCGATCGGCTGGTGATTCTCGCCGATTCTGGAACCCTTATTTTTGGGTGGTCTGCGGATAGCGACACTCCTAAGTCTATTTTATACTTTAGGTATAAATAGAATACTTAGGGTTTTCGGGGTTCAGTTCCGTTCCTTGCGTGTTGATCGAAACCCGCGACGGAAGAGTTCCGTCCCGCGATCGTTCCGCCGATCCCGAATCCCGCCGCCGACGGAAGTGTTCCGCCGCCGCCGTGTTCGCTCCGTCGACCTCCTTCTCTCCGGCGATCGTCGCTGGTGTTGCTCTTCCTTGCGCGGACCTAGCAGTCCGTGGAGAAGCAAGGTGCGGTCTTCATCCTTCCTGATTTTCCGTGCGACGGAAAGATCGGTGTTCTCCCGCTCGTGTGGACTTCTGCAGAAACGTGGACATTATTCCACGTACAACTCGCCACCAGCAAGAATACAAAGTTTGGAGCATCTCCGTTGAATTGTGACTCAATGCCACCGAGGTAATTTTTGCCTAGTTGTATGCTAACTTCTTGATTCAATTATCATGACCTGATCCCATCTTTTTGGGTTTTTCTTGATGTTTTATTCTTCCGCTGCGTGCACAAGTGTTGTGCCATCCTCATAGAGAAACCCAACAGATTTACGTCTCATTTTTGGAAAAGTTTACAGGATGGGTTGGGTACCGATTTAAGGTATTCCACCGCCTATCATCCGCAGACTAATGGTCAGACGGAAAGAGTAAATCAAATCGTAGAAGATATGATCAGGTGTTATATTTTGGATCATGGCGGTGCTTGGGATGAGCGTCTCAGACTCATGGAGTTTGTTTACAATAACAGTTATCAAGAGAGTCTGCAGATGGCTCCGTTTGAGGCCTTGTATGGGAGGCGTTGTAGAACTCCATTGTTTTGGGCTGAAGTTGGTGAGAGACCGTTGTTAGGTCTGGAAGCCCTTGAAGAGATGAATTGTGATGTGACCCACATTCGGGAAAAGCTTCGTGTGGCTCAAGAGCGCTATGAGAAGTATGCTAACCTACGAAGTGTCGATCTGGAGTTTGCGGTTGGAGACTTGGTTTTTCTGAAGGGTTCTCCGATGTCTGGTGTTAAAAGGTTTGGAAGGAATCACAAGTTAGACCCCCTGTATATGGGACCTTTCCAGATTCTTGAGCGCATCATAGAGTCGGCTTATAGGTTGGAATTGCCTGCGACCTTCCCTATTGTCCATGATGTGTTCCACGTGAGCCAGTTGCGGAAGTGTGTTCGTAGTGATCGTCAAGTTCTCGGCTCGATACCCTAGATTCAGCACAACCTTACTTATATGGAAGAACCTGTTAGTGTTCTGGATTTTCAAGAGCGGGTGTTGCGAGAAAGACCATCCATATGGTCAAGATTCTTTGGAGAAATCAAGACGTCGAGAGTGCGACGTGGGAATTGGAATCTCCCACGAGAGAATCTCTTCCGTTCCTCTTCTCTTAGTTTCGGGTATGTTGCTATGTTTTCAGTTATGCATAGTTTTATCGATTTTGGTTTGGTTTTGGTTTTGTGTTAAGTTTCAGGACAAAACTTCTTTGAGGGGGAGTGACTGTAACGCCCCAGATGTTTTTCGATTATTTTATTTGTTTGGGCAACGTCATATTTATGACGTCGTGACATTAACTTTAACGTCGAGTTGACGACACAATGTCGTTAAGACATTTTCGCGTCCGTGCGGTCGAGTAGGCCGAATTCTTGTTATAATGAGAAGATTTTGCATTTGGAATTTAAGTTAAGTAATTTTGGACTTGCTCGTCAAGTTTCGTCGTAATCTGAGCATTTTTGGAGTCTCAGCGCGCGACTGAAGTTTTGGATTTGATTATATTCGCCGTATACTTCGAAGATTAATATCTCGGGAATGGCTCGTTGGATTCTGGTTTTGACTTCGCCGTTGTGTTCGTAGCGTCAGTGTTTGCCTACGGTGCGAGTTTCGTTTAATTCGGTGCGCGTTTGGATCTCCGTTTTGATCTCGTAGTTTCCTTATTCAAAATATATAAAATATGAATATTTTAATATTAAAGTACTATTCAAAAATGAAAAACACTATTAATTCAAATAGTTTGATTTCTTGGGTATGTGTAAAGAATTTTCAGATTTGGCAATTTCTGATTTCTACCTAATCGAGTGAATTTGATTCTTACTCGAGTGATCTTCTGATTATACACGAGTGATTTTGTCCTACTCGAGTGAAACTTTTCTTATACACGAGTGACTTCTGTGCATACTCGAGTAAACTTTTTTCACCTATTCGAGTAATTCTGTTTCGCCTACTCGAGTAAATTTGGTTTTTACTCGAGTGCTGTTCTAGATCTACACGAGTACTTTTCCTTCTAACTCGTGTAAAATTTCTGACCTACTCGAGTGTTTCTCTAGTTACCCGAGTACTCATTTTGAACTACTCGAGTAGCCTTTCTGAACTACTCGAGTAGTCATTTTGAACTACTCGAGTAGTCATTCTACCTCTCGAGTACCCATAAACTTGTTCTCGTGTAGGCCACTGCAGTTTTCATTCGGGAGCATTTTTAAGTGTCAAAACGAGGTCGTTTGGAAAAATGGTTAAAATGAAATTTGTTCGTCTCGACGAGATCCACAACGTTTATGTTGGGCACGTTTCGATTTGAAGCCATCCTAAATCCCTATTTTCGTCTTCCGCGGACCCGCGCATATATAGCTCGTTTTTAGACAGAATTTTTTATAAACATATATATTTATAAATATATATATATATATATATATATATATATATATATATATATATATATATATATATATATATATGTATATATATACATATTTATACTTAGGTTATTAGAAAAAAAAAGAAAATTCCTTCTTCTTCTCCAATTCTTGTCTCCCGAACCAGAGTGGCGGGAGCATGAGAGTAAATATTTCGTGAACCTTCCGGTGGCCGTCGACGGTGCTCCGATGCTCGAAATCTTCATCCGAGCATAGATCCGGAAAGCTCTCACCGAGAGCTACGCCCTCGTGGTAATTGTTTTCCCGTTTCTTGAGATTTCTCGTTAGGGTTTTTCGACCCTAACCTCTATTTTGGCCATTTTGTCTAGATTTCAACTTCTCCCGCATCCTTTTGCCCCGATCTAAGACGTGGAGTAATTCAGCGGACTTTTCCGGTAAAACCAAGGCAAGTGGTGGTTTCCCTCGTTTCTCCCTGTCCGATTCGATGGTAACGAGTGGGTTTTGTTCCTTGATTTTCTTTCCAAGTTATAGCTATGTCTAATTTTTTTTCGATCACTTGAAAACTTCTAATTATGGTTTCGCTAACTGAATCTAGTAACTTCATATTGGTTTGATAGAATGTTTTTAGTGTTGTCATTAATTGACGTATTTATCGTTATCGAACGTATTACAGTTTATCTAAGATTGTAAATCGCCCGTAAGGGTTGATCAACCGCGTCTCGAACCTAGTAATGTCAAATAGAATCTGTCGAGCCAAATCTCGAGATATTTGTGTTGTTGTTTCTTTGGGTTTCTTGAATGCGGGAGTTAGTGGACGATTCCACCTCCGTAGTGTTTGTTACCTTCATTAGTGCCCTGTGGAAGTCTACCTGGTTTTTGGATGTTTGCGGTGTATGGTGGAGAGTATGAGACTCTCTCGCAGTTAGACGGATTGTATATCCGTTTTATTTTGGGTGGTGTGTCCAAGAGTGACCACCTCTCCCGTTGTTGTTTTTGGGTAGACTCGACCACATGTGCCTAATGAAGGTTTTGTATTTTTTTCCTTCAATGAAGGTTTTGTATTTTCTTTTTGGAGAAATATGTATGTAGTCACCTTATAGCCTTGTGCGTCTGGTGCACCCTTGTGGAACGTGACAAGTCACGTAGGAGTTCTTTTCCTGTTAATGCTCTGTTTTCTTTTGTACGTTACTTCAGTACTTTTGGTCTTGGGTTGGTACCCCGGTTGACCCTTTGACTGTTTTGTTTTATTATTTTTCCTGCCTCTACTTGTACCTTCTTGCTGAGCTATTTTATTTTTGGAATGCCTCAGGTTCAGAGCAGTAGTAGTTAGGAGTGCTGGTGTTGGATTTCTGGCGGCAGCGTTGGCCGTGGTTGTTGCCTCGTCATAGCGAGGTAGTTTGTTGTTTGTTTTGTTTTACTAGTTCAGACATATTTTTGTTCGTGGGTTCGTGTCAGCTTGTTGGCGCCCAATGATTTGTTAGTTGTTGATACTTGCTAGCTGCTCATTTATTTAAAAGTGGATGTGGTTTACTTGCTCTCTGGGAGGATTTATGCTAGGAATGCATGTTAGGTATTTTCAACTATAAAATCTACTACTATTACTTCATACATTGCATAATTTGAAGCTCTAACTTGTCTTTTTTAGCGACCGTAAAAGCTATCTTTCCTACCATAATAAATTTAGAGTTCTGCATAGCATAAATTGTCCTTTGGGGATGTTTATACTCATGTAGGATGTTTGGGTTAATCTAATCAAGTATTTTTCCGCAGCGTATAATATATTTTAAATTCGTGGACTAGATGAGCCACTAAGCCGAGGGATATGGCTAAATTCTGCACGTAACTGATTTTCCTTAAAATAACTTTAAAAGAACCTTTCTTCATGTTTAGTTGGTGTCTGCCCGAGCGTCCGCAGTTATCCCCTGCTGACGTGGCATCATGACGCGCATTTTCCCTTACTCTGATAAGCTTTATTTGCGGTGAAAATGCGGGTTGTGACATCATATCTGCTTCTAACTCCTTTTTTGCAGAGAATAACAGATACCTGCAAGTTCCCTTCAGGTATTTGCGGCTTACTTTCATATCTGCCTCTAACTTCTCTTTTGCAGACACCAATAAACGCTTGTAAGTCCCATTTAGTACTTGCAACTTATTTTTCCCTTCATGCACACTGCTTACTCTTCCTTTTGCAGAGGATAACAGGTGCTTGCAAGCCTCCATCAGGTACTTTCAAGTTATTATTCTTCTATTCTTTCCTCTCATCTTCGTTTTGCAGAACTCAGTGGAAGACATGTCTCCTTCATTTTTGCAAAGGCAGACTCAGGTACACACAAGATGTACCTTCCATACTGCCTACACTAACTTTCCCTTTACAGGAATAAGATAGGCATTAGCAAACTCCTAAGGAGAGACATCAGGTTCTATCTCTGCTTACCTCCTTTTTATTTGGGGTGAATCATGATTTTCGTGGGACTCCAACTTTTTCGAAGTTCCCTTCGGAACTTCAAAAAGTGCGGGGATTATGTTAACCCAAAAATCAGTGATCCTTCCCAAGGTAGCCAGCTCGCTAGTCGTGGCCTGCTCCGGGTTCTCCCTAGAGGTCGCGACGTCAAAGGATGGGCGGACAGACTTCTCTGTCCGCTTAGGCCGCACGGCTTGGGCGGTCTCAGGGGTCTAACCGCCCAGGTCGCGCAGCGTTCCCTTGTTCGGCAGGGGCCGCAGACTGCTTCCTTAGTCCGCCCATGTAGGCCACGCACTTTGATCAGCTAACCGCCCCAAGCTCTCCATCCTGAAAGGTGACGACCAACGTTGGCGGACTCGGACACCTATCCGCCCAGACCGACAATAAGCCATGTACTTTGCAGGAGTTAGTCTCCTTCAGCCTGCTCCTGCAGGTCGCACATCAAGCAGACCAGACCGCCACATCGTCAAAAGGTCTGCCTCCATGCCGCTCACCATCAGCAGCGCCGACAATCCTCTAGCTCGTCGAATAGCAAGAATGGCAACTTGACCAGCCAGCAACACCTGGTTCCACTTCTCCAGCATGCGCAACCTGCCAGGTCGCCAAGCCCAGGACTCCTAGCAGGGGCGGCAAGCCGTTCCACTCAATAGGCGGCGAACTTCAGCATAAGGGGCGACATGCTTAGCCGGTCCGCCAGGTCGCCCATGTCAGCTCATCCGCTCGCAAGTTTCGCGGGCTCCATATCAGTCTGCCCAATAGCCTGGACTTGCTCCAGCCTCCGCATAGCATTCAACGCTGTCCGTCTGCCACGGACTGGGTAGACTTGTCGTGCAGTCCAACCTTCCAGTCCGCATACATTGATGAAACCCTACTCCAGCTTTTCAGCAATAGGCGTCCGCTCCTATTCAAGCAATATAGGCACACTCATTTCGCAGTCCGCCAATCAGCTTCTAGCACCCGCTTCTTCCCAACAACAGGGGCAGACTCCTCCTAGTCTGCCAACAACAGGACCAGCTCCGGAAGCAAGTCCTAGACCGCGCGTCCTGGCGCAGACTCGGCGGACGCCATTCTCTACTCGCACAAGTTACCGACTCACCGGGGGCAACATTACCGAAAGCCGTTACCTCCTTGGGCCTATAAATAGCGCCCCGTACCTCTCATTCAAAAAGGGCTCTCACGATCGAGGGCACCCGACGAAAAGCTCAAGTCTTCAGCCCCTGCAGACTCCCTTTCTCAGTCCGCGCCAGCCTCTTTAACCCCTGCTGCCTGACCACGCAGTCCTCTCGGCTTGCTCCAGCGAACTGCAGGATCGCCTAACCGCGCGGTCTGCCGGCCTCTTAGCTCAGTCTGCGCGGCCTCCTCTGGCACTTCCTTTTCTTACCCGCCAGCTTCCCCAAATGTACCCTTTATTTGCTTTCCATGTAAAGGTGTAACTCAATATGTAATACTCAACATTAATCAAAGGAAAGCTCGTCGCAAGAGTGACATTTAAGCCGCAGTGGGCGAAATCTGTTGTTGCCGCTACTAGCGGCCCCTCTCTTCTTCTCAGCTCAACTCTCTCGGCATCAATCTGTAAGCACAACCGTCAAAGTAACTGCCTACTCGACAGCTCCTGATCAACCTTCCCAACCATCTCTGCACTCGGATCAACACTCTTCTCTCCTCTATCCTCGCAACCCTTGAACAAGCGTTTGCTCCACTCTCGAGCACTCAAAAGCTTTCTCCTCAACTCTCCGTTATCCCCGCAACCATCAACCTCTTCACCTCATCACCTTGCCCGTGAGACCGAACACACCCCGTTAGCTGCTGATGCCCGCGACAACTCACTGTCCTACACCCTCATCCGTTTTCGCGCATCTACACCACCCGTATAGAAAAATTAGCTTTAATGTGGGATTATTCATTTCGCACGTTTTGTCACATGAAGAGTGATTAATTACCTTCTAATTTGAATTGAATCTTATTCTTCATATCTACACCATAAATATAATTGCATTTATTTTTCAACAATTAATAAGATAACAATAATAATAATTACTGAAATGATTCAAAATATAAATTATATAGGTTCAATCTGTCTCATAAATAATCATGTAAATACGGCTCTGTTTGGCACTGTGGTGGCGGTCATGATCATGAGGGTTAAATTATCATTCGTTAACACCCACCTAAAGAACTTCATCCACTTTTATGTTCAAACCGATGATGTTTGTTTGGTGATTCTTAATAAATGACGGTTTAATACATTTGTTTATGACCGCCAACACCGTACCAAATAGAGCCATATATCTGGTGTTATCACTATGGTTCAAGTTGGCACGGCGGTGACGATCATGAACGTGGTAGTTATGAGCTGTCATTCGTAAACACCAAACCTAACCCAAGAAACTTCATTCATTGTGTAATGTTTTAAACTAATTTTCTTTTCTTGGTTCTGATCACAACCGTTGTCTTGTCAAATATGCATTCTATGATAATTGTTTTTTATCGTCCAAATAATGCCTTAGACTCCGTTTGGCACGGAGGTGACGGTCGTAAATGCATGAGTTAAACCGTTATTCATTAAGGATCACGTAACAAACATCATCCACCACCGTGCCAAACGGAGCCTTTTGCTCCATTTGTGGGGACTTATTTTCACCGGTCAAGCATTTACAACCGCATGAACCGAATCTTAATTAAGGTTTGATTCATGCGGTCGTAACCGCTTGACCGGTGAAAATAAGTCCCTCAAACGGAGTCTTAGGCTCCGTTTGGCGCAACGTTTGAAGCTCTATGTTTGGGACAAACGTTGTCGCACAACGGGTAACCAAATGGCCAGCGACGACGTTCGCACTGTTTGCACCCGCCGTGCCATGGGAAATGGAGGAAAACAAAGAGATTCCAACCGCGCACTCCCCCCTCTGATTCCAAAAGTTCTTATTCTCCTCCCACCGCTGGAGCAAAACGACAAACCAAACGAAGCCATAATGTAAATATTTTAACGTGCATGCTAATATGCCGCCATGCACGCAACCTCCGTCAAATGTGAAGATCAACAACATGACATTTGAGAACATAAGGGGTGTTGAAACCGAGAACCGGCTTCTCTAGAGTTCGGACCCTTAAAAAGTGGTTACCGCACACTTACTTCTCCTAGCAAGCTTGACTGACCAAAGACTTAGAACTCAAAACTGACCCAAGGCTCCAGCACGAAGGTCCCACTACACATCCGGAAGATCTTAGAGTGCTTCCCCTCCTTAGCCAGTGCTGAGCTAAGTTCACCTCATAAAGCGCTAGAAGATCAGTGAATAGAAAAGCTTGCCTTCTGCGGTACCCCCTTGGGTCTATTTATAGATTCCTGAGCCTGCCATGCAAATATCGTAACTCCGCTATTCTAAACAGATATACGCAACCCAAAGCAGGTCTGCCAACAACGAAACTCCGCTGTTTGATATGGCTATGGGCAGAACAAATGATATTAAATACATGTTATCAGCAACCCACTTATGGGGGAGGATCGGGACTAGCTCGCCACTCTCATGGGTGGATGCGGCCCGGCTCCCGCAACTCGCCTCTTTTTTTAGGTGAGTGCGAGCCGGGTAGGCTCCTGCGGCTCGCCTGCCCCTTACATGGAGGCGGGACAGTTGTCTTGGTTTTGCGGCTACTTCAGCGAATGCGGGTCAGAGAGACAGCTCGCTCGCCTTTTGGGGAAGCACAGATTGGCCCGCTCGTTTGTTAGGTGGGCGTGTACTGGCTATCCTGGCCCGCTCGCCTATTTAGGCGGGTGCGGGTCGGGCCACACCGAGGGCCCCATTTTGCCTTATTGGATCCACTCAGCGAACACGAGGTTGTAATAATCCTTGCTCTTTATGAGCTTTATCAAAGCTCGGAAAGAATCATCCATGTTGGCTACATTGGAAACAATGTACTTAATTTGAAGAAGCCCTTTCAACACAATGATATACATAAGTATGTATTTGATGTATGTTTCAGTTCATGCATGCAGGTTGCTTATGTCATAGTTATTGACAGTGGTCCAAGTTATATTGACAGGTGGACTCAAAAGAAGCTGGATGGAAATGCTGAAAATTGCCTAAGTCCAAAATCATCGAGTGAAGTAAGTTCACTCAATGCCATATAGCTAAATGTGTTGATTGAAGTCAACACCAAACAAGTTGCAGTGCAGAGAAATGGATAAGTCCAAAAGTGTCGACAAACTTCAACTATGTCGACACCTTTTCAGGAGTAGTGTCAAGACAAGTTAGTTTACTCGACACATTGAAGATCAAGTCAGCTATGTCGAGACAAGTTAGCTAACTCGACACTTTGAAGAGGAAGACAACTATGTCGAGACAACTTTAATATCTCGACACCTTCAAGTTTAAAGACAGAAGTGTCGAGACAATACAACTGTCTCAACACAATGAAGACTGAATTACAGACTTAAAGTGTCGACACCCGACAGACAGAAGTGTCGAGACAATTTAACTGTCTCGACACAGTGAAGATTTAAAGCAAGTATAAAAGTGTCAACACTCAACAGACAGTAGTGTCAAGACAATTCAACTGTCTCGACACAATGAAGATTTAAAGCAAGGATAAAAGTGTCGACACCTAACAGACAGTTATGTCAAGACAATTCAACTATCTCGACACAGTGCAGATTTAAAGATGGCGACATAGATGACAGTTGTGTCGAGACAAGTCAACTG
Organism: Platanthera guangdongensis; assembly: GCA_039583875.1. Lineage (NCBI taxonomy): Eukaryota > Viridiplantae > Streptophyta > Magnoliopsida > Asparagales > Orchidaceae > Platanthera > Platanthera guangdongensis. Next base: position 76,996,751 of record CM077157.1, read on the forward strand.
TCTCGACACTTTCAAGTTCAGACAAAATTCTACTAAGTAGCATAATGTCGAGACAATTTGGAATTCTCGACACTTTTGAAGGATGGTAAACGCTTTACCACCTAAGGGGATAGATCTATTTAACTCTAGAGGGGGGGGGGGTGAATATAGTATTTTAAAAACTTAATTGTTTTTTTTGCGAAATTAAAAATAGTAATATATATATCTTAAGAAAGTTCATGAATGAAAAGCTAAATAATACATCACACAGCATACAGCAGTAAGAAAACAGCAAGCAACCAGGCGACGCAAGAAATTTTTAATGGTTCCCCTAAACTTGGGTACATCCACTCTTCTACCACCCTGGTAGGAATCCACTACAGGTTTTTGATTAGGTGTCCTGTCACCAACAGGTTTTTGCTCAGATGCCCTGTCACCACAAGATCTATTTGAAAAGAGATCTCACAACCCTTTAGGCTTTTGTTCAGGTGCCCAAAAACCAAGCTAAGTCTTTTTGTTAAGGAGACTTAAGAAAAAGGTGGTTAAATTTTGAAGGGAGTTAAAACCTTGTGTACAGTGGGGTTAAAAACGTGATATTGTCTTCTCTTCCTCAAACAGCTGAGAAGACTTTAGTGATTGCTTGATGTTGTCAAAGCTCCCTTAGAGATGATTATTGTTCAGGAATTTGCTGGAAGCTTTGCAGGGTGTAGGTCTTCTTTGATGAACTTCAGAAGCTTTTAAACTGATTGTGTTTTGATGTCTCTTGAAAGCTTGGTGAAGAGTTGTAGATGATGAAGACTGCATGAGTATGCAAACTGAATATCTTTCTTCTCTGTCTGCCTGTGACCCTTGGTCAATTCTTTTTTTCCTTACTCATTTTAAAAACTCATTTATATTTCCTGCAGAAATTCTATCTCTGAATTTGAATTCTACTCCATGATTGACTGCTGAAATCGTGGAACTCGGACAAACGACTAGAAGGGCAATAAATTGATACCTTTACTATCCCATTTATTAAGCCGAATACTGACTCTGTTAAATCCAGTAATTAATGTTGCCAATGAACGACTATATTTATAAGAATATATGCAATTAATTACTCAGGGCAATATGTGCAATAATATATTATATAAACCTTGGTCAATCCAGAAATTAACTGCAGAGAATAGAAATAATGAACTGACAGATTTCGTCAATCAGAGATCCAAGATCGTCGAACTCAATCCTCTTTTGTCGAGCTGAGCCCCACGAACTTTGAACTGAGTTAATGCTGTCCATTCTGGGCTCAAAGTTCGTCGAACTGTGATAGTTGTCCGTCAAACTCAACAACTGTTAGGAGATCAGAGTTTTTGGAACTCAGTTAAACTTTCATCGATCTCAACTTTAGAGAAGAAACTTTGAGATTGTCAAACTGAGAACGAAGATCGTTGAACTCCATTCAGATTTCGTCGAACGACTTCTTCAACATAGAAAAATTTGTCTTGTTCTGAAATCTTCAGTCTTCTAAGTCTTCTGAGAGATTGATCCAAACAAACTGACTTGTTGAACTACCCTAAGATCCAATAAAGACCTATGACCATAGACTATACATTATGGGTCAATCTATGCAATCCTAATAGTGAACCTAGCCCAAATCGACCCTAAAACAGGCAGGGTTCCAACAATGTCCCCCTATTTGGGTGAGGTCACTATGTACAATGCATTAAAATAATAAAATAAAATCACAAAACATAACAACAAATATCTGGCAGAAAGTAAAAGTCTAGCAGATATATATATACATCAAGTGCTTTGTGACAAATTAACAAAAACAAATAGTTCAGAGGGAAAATAAGCTAATCAAAAAACTATTTAGATTTCTTAGACTTGTCTTTCTCTGATGGTTGCCTGAAAATGATTTGCCTGTTGGGATTTTCTGCTTCTCTTTTAGACATAGTCATGCGAGCTACTCCAATGATATTGCCTGAAGTTGCTCTTGGAACAACTGCCTCTGGATGTAAGCTCATATAAGTATCAACATTGAAGAAATGTTTAGCTTTGTCATACCTTTTCAATTCTTCTCTTCTGTAAGAAGACATTGTAGTATATTGCGAGACATCTTTGCCCTATTCTTTAGCTTTATTTATCTGAGAAAGTCCAACCAGCTCTTGAAATCTAGCCATTTTAGAAATGTTTTCCTGTTCTGAATCAACAAAAGGAACTGGTGGAGAGTAAGGTCTTTCCTTATATTCAGATTTAGAAGAGTGCTGCCATCCACTGCTGCTGTGGCTGCTTCTGTAGACACTCTTGGTAGATTTGTCATATTTCTGATAAGAAGATTGCCTTGAGTGCTGAGAAGATGTGGTTCTTAAGGCTAGATTTCCTGAAGCACCTGCAGCTGGTGGAGGAGGAGGTGGATCCTTTATGAATTTCTTAGTGGGAGCAAATCCAAACTTCTTCTTATTCTTTTGTGCTTACATCCGATTCTTTGAAAGCTTCATCCAATAGGGAGTAGTTGGAGTTAGAGGAATATTATACAAGAGATAATATGGAATGTCATTCTTGGGATTAGGTGGTTGCCCTGTTGTTGCCTGAGAAACTGCCATCTTTTTCTGAAACTTTCTCTTCTAAGACTTAGTATCCTATAAATCATCTGAATCATCTGAATCATCTTCACTGGATTCACTTACAAGATTGTCATACAAAGCATCAATCCTCTTCAGTTGATCTGCAGACAAGATCTCTTTTAGAGACACACTCTGAACTGGAACTTCCTATGAAACTTGAACTTCAGCTTCTGGCATTGGGAGAACTTCTGCCTCTGTAATCATATCTTCCTCAAAAAGATGATCCATATTTGGAAGAGGAGATTCTGCCCAACCAAAAGTTGGAGGAGAGAAAGACTTTGTCTCATCCTCTAGTCCTGAAGGGGAAACTGAAAGTTCTGCAAAACTGCATCTAACTTGATCTATAATCTCTGAGCTGATAGGGGCAGTAAAATATACTATAGCCTTAGAGAAAATTTGCTCAGGAATAGGAAGGGAATGATAAAGAATATCAAAATCTTTTAACAAATTAACTAAGTCCATAAAAGGGGCTAGGAAAAAGAATGGTGCAGCTGGAGGCTCTACAATCTCAATATCAAACTCCGAAAGATCTATCTCAAGAAAAGCTAACAACTCTATATCTGTATTTACAAGCTCTATAACTGTTGTATCCATATATACTACTACTGCTGCTCCTTCACAAACTGCTGCTGCTGGAGAGGGGACCTCATCATAGAACATCTACCCTTGTCTGGTATCAGAAATTCCTGAGGCCAGGCTCCTGAATGAGGAGGGACTAGTAGAGGTAGCAAGTTGCGAAGAGAGAGCATTGATGGAAGAAATTAGAGGTGCAATGATAGCCTCTATAAGAGATTTGATGGTGGGAGTTAGTAGAGAAATGATGGTGGATGTGGGATCAGATGATGATGATGGAAAAGATGTGGTTGTGTTACCACAAGAAGTGCATATGTTGAAGGTGGTAGATGGAGTTGGAGGTATAGATTGTGGTAAGAAAGGTGTGATGATGACTGGAGGGATGTTAATTGGAATGTCATCATGATGTGGAGATGGTGGTGGAGTGTGGGTTGGAGATGGAGACTGTGTAGGTGTTGGGATAAGAGTGAAAGAAGGTGATATCTGGGTGGAAACAGATGTTATGGATGGAATTTCAGGAGAAGGAGGGACTGGACTGGTGGCGACGACGACCCCCAAGTTGACGACGACCCCCAAGTTGACGACGGCCCCCAAGTTGATGACGGCCCCCAAGCTGTTGATGACGGCACGCTAACGGAAGACCCTCCTTCGTCTCCAACAAAGGACTCGCGTCGCCGTGGTGTTCGTATGGAGCGGCGCTACAATTTCCTCCCTCGGCGCAAGACAAATATCTAGTTGAATTTATCTTATTATTAGTATGCTATTTTATTTGGGATATGTTATTAAGGGCTGCATGTAGCCATTTAGTGTGTTATTTTTATTTTTATTTTGGGCTACATATAGCCAAGACTTATTGTTAAGCCTATATATAGGCATGTATGCTTTGTTTAACTGAAGTTGAATGAGAAAAACCCTAGACTTTCCTTTCTTGCTAAACCTTCTCTCTCTCTCTCTACATCTCCTAGCCGCCACCCTCCTCTCCCCCCTCTCTCTAAAATTTCGGCCAGCCCTCTTTCATTCCACTCTTCCAAAACTGCCACCCTCCTCTCCCTTTCTCCCTCTAAAGATTTCGGCCAGCCCTTCATCTCCCTCATCCAAGCCACCACCTCCTCTCACCCTCTCCAACCCGACCACAACCCACCATAGCCGGCCGGCCACCTACCTCCTCCACCCGAGCAGCCACTTTGACGAGAACCCGACAGCCCCTCTTCATGTGAAGCGGCCAAGGCGGACGATCTATCTCTCCATCCGGCGCGACTCCGGCGGAACTGTGGAAGAGCGACCCTTCAATGGTAGTCGGAATCATCTATTCTGACTTGGGTAACGATCCTCTCCTCTCACGTGTGATTCCCTCTTGATATTCTAGTGGACGGAAAGATTTTCGCATTGGATTTGAATCGTTAGATTCTTCGTGGCTTTCCTTTTGACTTGCATCTATCTTAATCGCGTTATTTTCGAAAGGGTTTGGCAAAACCGCGGTGTTCGTATGGAGCGGCGCTACAATTTCCTCCCTCGGCGCAAGACAAATATCTAGTTGAATTTATCTTATTATTAGTATGTTATTTTATTTGGGATATGTTATTAAGGGCTACATGTAGCCATTTAGTGTGTTATTTTTATTTTTTTTCGTGCTACATATAGCCAAGACTTATTGTTAAGCCTATATATAGGCATGTATGCTTTGTTTAACTGAAGTTGAATGAGAAAAAACCTAGACTTTCCTTTCTTGCTAAACCTTCTCTCTCTCTCTCTCTACATCTCCTAGCCGCCACCCTCCTCTCCCCCCTCTCTCTCTAAAATTTCGGCCAGCCCTCTTTCATTCCCCTCTTCCAAAACCGCCACCCTCCTCTTCCTCTCTCCCTCTAAAGATTTCGGCCAGCCCTTCATCTACCTCATCCAAGCCACCACCTCCTCTCACCCTCTCCAACCCGACCACCACCCACCATAGCCGGCCGGACAACTACCTCCTCCACCCGAGCAGCCCCTTTGACGAGAACCCGACAGCCCCTATTCACGTGAAGCTTTATCCGGAAAGGTCTCCTTCTACGGAGAGGAATCTGGAATAGGTACGGTCATGCCCTGCAGGCCAGTAGTGGGCCACCATATAAGAGCCAGGCCACTGCATCAAAAAAAGTGCAATTTTTTTGATGCAGTGGCAAGGCTCTTATACGGTGGCCCACTACCGGCCTGCAGGCCATGCACCCCACCCATGATCGCACCTATTCTCAGTGTGGCGGGATGTTGAGGCGGGGTCTCGAACCCTCGCCCCCTTGATAAAGAGCTTTCCTAACAACTCTCATCACCAACTAAGCTGCAGCTTAGTTGGTGATGAGAGCTGTGCCAGGCCACTGCATCAAAAAAAGTGCACTTTTTTTGATGCAGTGACCTGACTCTTATATGGTGGCCCACTACCGGCCTGCAGGCCATGCACTCCACCCATGACTGCACCTATTCTCAGTGCGGCGGGATTTTGAGGCGGGGTCTCGAACCCTCGCCCCCTTGATAAAGAGCTTTCCTAACAGCTCTCATCACCAACTGAGCTGCAACTCAGTTGGTGATGAGAGCTGTGCCAGTCCACTGCATCAAAAAAAAGTGCACTTTTTTTTATGTGCACCTTTTTTGATGCAGTGGCTTGGCTCTTATATGGTGGCCCACTACCGCACCTATTCTCAGTGCGGCGGGATGTTGAGGCGGGGTCTCGAACCCTCGCCCCCTTGATAAAGAGCTTTCCTAACAGCTCTCATCACCAACTGAGGCGGGGTCTCGAACCTAACAGCTCTCGAACCTTTACGGTTGCAGCTCAGTTGGTGATGAGAGCTGTTAGGAAAGCTCTTTATCAAGGGGGCAAGGGTTCGAGAACCCGCCTCAACATCCCGCCGCACTGAGAATAGGTGCGGTCATGGGTGGGGTGCATGGCCTGCAGGCCGGTAGTGGGCCACCGTATAAGAGCCAGGCCACTGCATCATGGAGCCTCTATAACAGGTTGGGGAGTGACTAGTTTAGTCCTCGTGTCCTCAGAAGTCCTGGAGGAAGAGGAGGCCCTCTAAGACTTGACAATGGTCCTCTCGCATTTGCCAAAGAGGGCTGTTGTTAACCTCTTTGAAGCATTACTAAAAATGGTCTGGGAGACCAGCAGTTGAGGGCACTTTTCCTGGAGGAAAACTCTAGTACCCGTCCAAAACTAACTTCTCTTTTTGTATTCTTCTTCTTTATCAAATCAAACAACAAAATACTCCAGTTGACTGATTTTCTATTCACCAACGCACTCATCACAAGAAACTGATGCCTTGTGATATAGTCATGTGCAGTGTGATTGCCCAGCAAAACTTTACCAACAATATCAACAAGGAACTTTTATTGAACAGATAAGTCCTTGTTCAAATAGCTGAGAAGATAATGGTCCTCTCGTATATTGGAAAATTTATCACTGTTCATCACTATATCATCTTCTCCATTAATAAAACCAAAAATTTCAGACAAAATTTCAGGAGTGAGAGTGACCTATTGTCCTATAATGGTGCCGATGAGGGTTTGGGCATCAGGAGATGAGGACGAATAAACCCATTCCTTAATCTTGAGCACTCGATGTTTGATTCGTGTTGTCATGAACTTCTGTAAATGCGACACCTCAAATAATTTCAGTATATCCTGGAAGACTTGATCAGTGTGACTGAATGATTCCAAATCGATGTCAAAGCCCGCATCAAATTTCATTGCGGAGAGAACGGCCGTCGGAATCGCCATGGAGGTTTTCCTGCAAAGAAAGAAACAATGATCAAGTGCAAAGAGAACTGAAAGCGTGGGGTAGATTTCGTCAAAAAACCTAGTAATAAGGTTTTAGAAGATGAAAAGACGATCTCAGTCCAACGAAAAAAAAATCTTTGATCTGAGTTCGATGAAATATTTTATTAATAAATGAGTTTGTCGATCACAGTCTGAAGAACGAGAATAAATCGTCGATCGCCGTTCGACGAGGTACTCACTGAAGCAGGGATCGTCGATCTCCATTTGACGAAATCTGTTTCACTAAGAAGTGTCCGTCGATCTCTATTTGACGAACTCTTCACGAAGAGTTCACAGATCATGGATCTCCATTCAACGAGCTGTTCTAAATCGTCGACCATAGACAAAAATTAAGTTGAATCTTCCCCATTTATCATACCTAGCTGATTTAAGAAGAATAAATTTTTCTTCTCATCCAATGGCTTGGTGAAGATGTATGTTCTTTGTAAATCAGTAGAGATAAAGACAAGATTAATTTCTTTTTGTCTCCACAATCTCTAATGAAATGATGTCTAAATTCTATATGCTTGGTCCTACTATGATGCACCGAATTTTGTGCAATAGATATTGCACTTGTACTATCACAAAACATAGTTGAATTATCTAAGTTGAGACCATAATCCAGCAATTAATTTTGTATCCACAAAATCTGTGAACAGCAGCTACCTGCAGCTATGTATTCAGCTTCAGCAGTTGATGTGGACACAAAGGTTTGCTTCTTTCAAAACCAAGACACAAGCCTATCACCAAGAAACTGGCAAGTTCCTGATGTGCTCTTCCTGTCCACCCTACATCCAGCATAGTCAACATCAGAAAATTCAGTTAGATCAAATTCTAACTCTTATGGATATATGAGTCCTAGATTTGGACAACTCTTTATAGATCTCAAAATCCTTTTTAATAAAATATTGTGAGATTCTTTAGGGTTCACTTGGAACCTAGCATAAATATATGTGACAAACATTATGTCAGACCTACTTGCTGTGAGAAATAATAGAGACCCAACAATAGCCCTATAAGTTTTCTGATCAACAGGCTTGCCATGTTCATCAGAATCAATCATAGCATTAACAGCCATAGTTGTTTTCATTGCTGAGGCATTACACATCCCAAACTTTTTAATAAGCTCCTTAGCATACTTGGATTGGGAAATGAAGATACCATCAGGTGATTGCTTCACTTGGAGACCAAGGAAGTATGAAAGTTCACCCATGCTACTCATCTCAAACTTTGAATGCATTATATCAAAAAATCTTTTGCCTAGTGTGGGATCAGTAGAGCCAAAAATAGTATCATCTACATATATTTGAGCTAACAAAAATTTATTTTTATGATGCCTAATAAAAAGAGTCCTATCTACTATGCCCCTAGAAAATTTATGCTCTAAAAGAAAAGTAGCTATGGTCTCATACCAAGCTCTTGGAGCTTGATTTAAACCATATAGAGCTTTATGCAATCTAAAGACATAAGAAGGATGAGTTGGAGAGATAAAACCTGGGTGGTTGCTCCACATACACTTCATCTTTTAATTCTCCATTTAGGAAATCACTCTTTACATCCATCTGGTAGACTTTGAATCTTTTATAGGCTGCAAAGGCTAAGAAAATCATTATAGCCTCAAGCCTTGCCACTGGAGCAAAGATCTGATCATAGTCTATTCCTTCCTCCTATGAATAGCCTTGAGCTACTAGCCTTGCTTTGTTCCTTATAATATTTCCTTCAGCATCCACTTTGTTTCTGAAGACCTATTTGGTTCCAAGGACTAGATAGTCTTTGGGTCTAGGAACCAAATCCCAAACTCTGCACCTCTCAAACTGATTGAGCTCCTCTTGCATTGTAATGATGTAGTGGGGATCTTGCTCTACATCTTTGATGGAGTGAGGCTCAAGTTGAGAAATGAAACAAGTATACATCACATTATTGTTGAGTTGATGCCTTATTTGCACACCAAATGAAATGTCCCCAATCACTTGAGATATAGGGTGATCTCTAAGTGTGACAAGATCAGTGGGAGGAGTTGGTTGAACAATAGCTTGTGGAATTAATTCCACTTGTGGAATTATATTAGCTGTTGGAGGAAGTTCAGCCACTTCCAAACTTTCTTCTTCATCTTGTGGAGAAGGATGTGATAGAACCTCTTGGGTGAGGTTTAGATCATCCAATCTCTCACGCAAGTGAGGTACCTGCAAAATGTTATTGGTAGAAACTTCTTTCTCCTTACAAAACATGTTAGCCTCATCAAATGTAACATGAAAAGATTCCCCAATTTTTAAAGTGGATTTGTTAAATATCCTATAAGCTTTGCTGATTTGGGAATATCGTAGAAAAATTCCCTCTACAGCTTTTGTTTCAAACTTTCTAGTGTATTTCTTGTCATTATTGAGAATATAACATATGCAATCAAATACTTTAAATGGATGATTTTAGGTTTCTTTCCTTTAAGTAACTCGTAAGGAGACTTATTCTTAAGCTTGTGTATCAGACTTCTATTCAGTATATAGTTTGCTGTGCTCACAGCCTCTACCCAAAAAGATAGGGGCATGTAAGAATTTGTAAGTAACGTACATGCAGATTCAATTAGGGTTGTATTTTTCCTTTCAGCAACCCCATTTTGTTGAGGTGTTCTAGGAGCTAAGAAGCAGTGTCTGATACCTTCCTTCTCACAAAACTCTTATATAAGAAGAGACTCAAACTCAGTACCATGATCACTTCTGATCAATGCAACTGGAGTAGAGTACTCAATCTGTATGTTCTTGAGAAAATCTGTAAGAACCTTGAAGTTATCTAACTTAGATCTCAGAAAGAACACCCAAGTGAATCTTGAGAAGTCATCTACAATAACTAAAGTATAAGATTTCCCTCCTAGACATTGTACAACAATAGGGACAAAAGGTCCATATGTAGCAAGTACAATATCCTAGGTGAGTCACTTTTATTTACATATTTAAAGTTATTTTTAGTTTTCTTGCCTAACTGATAATCCCTGGAGAGGCCTTCCTTCTTGTAGGGGCCAGAAGGCAATCCTCTAACAAGGTTGTCCCTAGATAACTTATCAATATTTTTAAGATTTACATGTTCTAATCTCTTATGCCAAAGTTTATTTTGATTGCTAACCTGATTAAATAAAAAAAGTTCTGAACTAGCTGATTGAAAATTTACTACATATATGTTGCCTTGTCTAATTCCAATTAAAACAGGTTTGTTTTCTTTCCAAGAAATAATACAGGAAGATGATTTAAATGATACTTGTTAACCTTCACCGCATAATTGACTTATGGATATTAGGTTATGCTTTAAGCCACTCACATAGACAACTTTCCTGAAGGTGACTGCTCCAACTTTAACATCTCCACAGCCTTTAGTTTGGCCATTGTTGGAGTCACCAAAGATCACCTTTGGACCTAGCTTGAACTTGTAGTTTGTTAGATTGTCCTTACAGCTAGTCATATGCTTTGAGCATCCACTATCCAGATACCATTGTTGATAAAAGACTGGACAGTCCTTCACCTACATAGAAAGGAATTTGGTGTTCTTGACCCAAGTTACCTTGGGTCCTTATTTCTTTTGATAAGAGAAACAGGAAATAACAGAAAATTATGGTTGATTTTTATATCCTAAGGGATGATATCTTCTAGGTGGTATTTCCCATTGAGTAAAAGGATTAGTAGATTCTCTGAATTGATTGAAGTTTCTATCAGAGTTATAGTTTTTATTAAACCTGACTGGGTTCGACGAATTATTATAAGTTCGTCGATCTGCATTCGACGAATAGGGATGAGTTCGTCGAACACTGCATCGAGAATGAACATAATTATTTTCTGTGCCCCAAGTTCATCGATCGCTGCTCGAATAACCATATACAGTTCATGGATCGCAGTAAGATGAATTATTATAGTTATAATTTGCGTTCATAGATCGTCGATCTGGGTTCGACGAACTATACACATTTCGTCAATCTGAGTTCGACGAACTTTGTTGAACATAGTTTTTATTCAGATTCTTATTCTTTTTCTTCTTATTTACAGATTTCTGAGAGACATTTGGTTGAGTAGTCTCTCCCATTTTCTCTTTGCCTTTTTCAGAGATAAATTTAATTAGTGTTGAAAGAATATTTTTCTTTAATATGGGGGGTAAGCTTGATGAAGGACCTAAGCCCAGCTTGCCATTTAATCTAGCATTGACTGTGCTTGTGATGTCCATCAACTTAAGGCTTCTCCCATTGAGAGATTCTTCAAGTTGTTTTGCCTTACATTGCCGCCCATCGATCCCTTCCTTAACTAGATCAACCCACCCTAGTGGTGTAACAGGCCGGGTTTATCACGAGCTCCCCAGGCGTGCTACCAATTGATCATCTCATAACCAGGAGCTTCACCAAAGCCTCCTCACAAGCAGTACATCCATACATGCATCACAATAAAATCCATTTTGCACATCATCAAAGTCACGGAGTCTTCTCCGGTTTACCCATGAACATCACCAATCCAGACTACCGGTCCAGATGGGCTTCACACAGCATGCCTACGCCGTACTTCATAATTCCGGCTCTAGATGCAGACGTAACAAAGGAATCTCTTCCGCGATCCACCTCTTGGTGGAGGATTCCAAGCACATGTATAGAGAAAGGACTTCGATGTCCAAGAAGGAGATCGTTACCCTTGAAGATCGCTTCGGCGCCATGAAGTAGCCGGATGGAACTCACCGCCTCGGCTCTGCCTTCACGAATCCGCTCTCGGATCTTCGATCCGCACTCCGCAGCTCCTACAGCAGCTGGAAGACTCCTCCCTTATCTCTCCCTTAGGCCTTTCCCCTTTCTCCCTTGGAATGAAAATGAAGAAGAAGAAGAAGAAGAGAAGATAAGGGATTTATCTTCAAATCTCGGCCTCCAAGACACCTGGACAAAGCCCAGCCACTGGATCCAGGAAGAGGGAAACAAACGGCTCAGATCTGGCCAGAAAACCCAAAACACGGCCTGACACGCCCTGTGACACGCCCGTGTCACAGGCCGTGTCCCCCTAAGCGGCAGACAACCGACTCAATCCAACCAGTACACGCCCGTGTGACACGCCCGTGTCACGGCCGTGTACCCGACACGCCCTCAGACACGCCCGTGTCTGAGGCCGTGTGCCTCAAGGAAAATAATCCCAAATCCAACCCGAGACGTCACACGGCCTGGCACACGGCTTGGCACACGCCCGTGTTCATGGCCGTGTGCACCCGGACACGCCCGTGTTCCTCAAACACGCCCCAACCCGAGACATCGAGCTGAGTTCGACGCCCACTGACACGCCCTGTGACACGCCCGTGTCACAGGCCGTGTCCTCACGGGAAACCCGATACTCGACGATCGTCGAGAATACTCGCCGAACAAACGACACGGCATCCGACACAGCCGTGTCCTGGGCCGTATGCCCCATTCTCGACGATGTCACGCAAAACTCGTCGACACCGAGGCCCGATCGTCGACACAACCCGACACGCCCTGCGACACGCCCGTGTCGCAGGCCGTGTCAACTAACACGCCCTGGGACACGCCCGTGTCCCAGGCCGTGTCACCCAAGCCTGAACCCAATTTTGCTCAAAATGACCCTCTTGACTTCAGGGTGTTACAATCCTCCCCCCTTCAAATAATTTCGTCCTCGAAATTTGACTTCAAATTGCCAATTAGGCACAATCATCACCAAAGCGTACACCGCAATTCTCCGCACACACTACCAAACAGACAACACAACAAACATCCCTAACTTCCACTTGTGCACATGCAGCCACATACAACCTCAAAACAAAATAACCGAATTGATGGCTTCCAGCACAAGCACAAGAGCTCGACAACTATAGATATCAAAACATTATTAAAGTGATACATCAACATCATGTCCATCAACCAGCCAGTTCAACCAAAAGTGAAGCACATCAGCTATTAGTCATCACACTTGCTAGCAACACATAGTTACATACACAACTTAACATTGAAATCATTCACATCACCGCTCACTTCTGCTCAGCCTCGCGATTTTGAAATTCACGATTTAACGATAAATGAACCGCTCGAGGCCAAATGTCACCAACTGAACTTTGCGGCTCCTGTACTTCCATCGCATGCAATCTAGGTTGCGTCCGGGGTGCAGATGACTCGGCCACTGCTTTCCCTTTTTCTTCATATGACGCACCTGTCTTTTTCTCACTCCCTGGAGGGGCATTCCAACAAAATTTCGCGATATGTCCTGGCTGCCCACACTTATAGCATATACGTGTATCCACACGTCCTGGCCCATACGTCGCCCCCGACGAAACAGTCGACGGAGCTACGTCCACCGGCCTAAATCTTTTCTTTTCTTGTCGTCGAAACGCCGATTGATCCACTTGCGACATTTTAACGTCGGACTTTTCCCTTGCCAGTCTCTTATTCTCTCGTACTCGCTTCATATCCTTCTCCAAGGCACGAGCTGTATCGACCAACGCCTGAAAGCCTTGGCTCACGGAACTCGGAAGTGCCAACCTCAATTCATCCCGCAATCCTCCATAAAACCGATTTGTCTTTCGCACTTCCTCCGCAAAGGTCGATCCCGCATATCTTCCCAATCTTGTAAACTCGTGCAGGTAGGTATCAACATCTTGCTCACCCTGCACCAAGCTGAGAAACTCATTTTCCATTGCAATTCTCTGCGACACTGGCACATACTTGGCTAAAAAGATCTGGGAGAATTCCTCCATTGAAATCTCCATTAAACCTCGACCTGCCAAGTGGTGCACTTCAATTTCATCCCACCATAATCTCGCCTCTCCTTCCAACAGAAAAGTGGCCATCATCACTTTCTGTTCTTCGACCGTCCTGATTGCGGTTAGGATTCGTTTTACTCTTGCCAACCAATCTTCTGTCTGCGTTGGTGAAAGCGCTCCACCAAACGTAGGTGGGTGAAAGTGCATAAAACGTGACAATGTGTCGTCACTTGCTTGCGCTTCCACCACCTCGGCAGCATGCTCTTGCCTTCCACCCGGTCTTGCCTGTCCAGCAGGTTGTGCTTGTAACACTGCAAGCACTGTCTCCGCCACCACCCGTATGGCCTCTGCCGAGGGAGGCATCGGCGCTTCCACGGGTGCTGCACTCTCATCCGACCGCTGAGGCTCAGACGGCCCAGCTCCATCCCTCGCCACCTATCAATGTACAAAACACCATTAAAGTCGTCCAAATCATAACGGTACTGGTACATTGACTACACACGCACGCACATCATGTGCATGACATACATTCCTAGTGGACATTCATGAGTTCAATTATGTTCTCTCCTCCCAAACAATCTCAACCTGGCTCTGATACCACTTTGTAACACCCCCACCTATCACATGACATATAACGGTGGGTCCGGCCGGGGCCCCACGCCATATAGCACAGACAAGCAAGGGAGTCACGTGTGGTAATCAAACTCTACTCGTGTCCTTAACTCATTCCATTCTAGGGCAGCAATTTTTCTTGTTAGCATGAACTCAAACCAGAATGTCCACCCATATATAAATACCACATTTATATAAAAACACTAGGAATGTATACAACTCACACACCCTGGCCTTATGGCCTTACAAGTTTCTCTTTATAAAACAACAATTTCGTACATCGGCACGCAGGCCGGTCACACATGAAATCCAACCACGATTCTTCATATAGCCTTCAAGGGCCTATATCAGCAAGCTCGCTATTTCCTTTATTCTTTCCAAACCGCAGCACCTGCAAGTTATCATCCAAGCCAACACAGAAAACAAAGTAACGGTCAGCATTGCTGACCCATTATAACGACCCTACCCCCTACCCGGGGTAGTGGTTCCTTCCCTGTATACAGTGCTTCCTTTCTCATCAAGCATCAGCAAATATCACCAAATCACATAGCTAGATCATTCACTTTATTCCACTAACTAACAAACACATCACATCACAAACGCTGGAATCCACCAACGCTCCGTGCACTCAGGGCACCTTCTTGGCGTACCAGAATCCACCGTCATACACCGCTGTCTCTCGAGGTGTTAACTTGTTGGTTGACCGGCCCTAGTCCACCAGCTCGCAGGCTGGCGACATCCCGCCCAAGCCACTCAGAGGTCCATCCTCACAGCATCACAACCAGAGCAGACCGACCCACACTCCGTGGTGTAGCAAGCCGGGTTTATCTAAGCTCCCCAGGCAATGTCTACCCATCGGTCCCCCTCCTAATCCGATCGACCCACACCATGTGGTGCAGCAACCCGGGTTTAACTCGGCTCCCCTAGCATTGCCGCCCATCGATCCCTTCCTTAACTAGATCAACCCACCCTAGTGGTGTAACAGGCCGGGTTTATCACGAGCTCCCCAGGCGTGCTACCAATTGATCATCTCATAACCAGGAGCTTCACCAAAGCCTCCTCACAAGCAGTACATCCATACATGCATCACAATAAAATCCATTTTGCACATCATCAAAGTCACGGAGTCTTCTCCGGTTTACCCATGAACATCACCAATCCAGACTACCGGTCCAGATGGGCTTCACACAGCATGCCTACGCCGTACTTCATAATTCCGGCTCTAGATGCAGACGTAACAAAGGAATCTCTTCCGCGATCCACCTCTTGGTGGAGGATTCCAAGCACATGTATAGAGAAAGGACTTCGATGTCCAAGAAGGAGATCGTTACCCTTGAAGATCGCTTCGGCGCCATGAAGTAGCCGGATGGAACTCACCGCCTCGGCTCTGCCTTCACGAATCCGCTCTCGGATCTTCGATCCGCACTCCGCAGCTCCTACAGCAGCTGGAAGACTCCTCCCTTATCTCTCCCTTAGGCCTTTCCCCTTTCTCCCTTGGAATGAAAATGAAGAAGAAGAAGAAGAAGAGAAGATAAGGGATTTATCTTCAAATCTCGGCCTCCAAGACACCTGGACAAAGCCCAGCCACTGGATCCAGGAAGAGGGAAACAAACGGCTCAGATCTGGCCAGAAAACCCAAAACACGGCCTGACACGCCCTGTGACACGCCCGTGTCACAGGCCGTGTCCCCCTAAGCGGCAGACAACCGACTCAATCCAACCAGTACACGCCCGTGTGACACGCCCGTGTCACGGCCGTGTACCCGACACGCCCTCAGACACGCCCGTGTCTGAGGCCGTGTGCCTCAAGGAAAATAATCCCAAATCCAACCCGAGACGTCACACGGCCTGGCACACGGCTTGGCACACGCCCGTGTTCATGGCCGTGTGCACCCGGACACGCCCGTGTTCCTCAAACACGCCCCAACCCGAGACATCGAGCTGAGTTCGACGCCCACTGACACGCCCTGTGACACGCCCGTGTCACAGGTCGTGTCCTCACGGGAAACCCGATACTCGACGATCGTCGAGAATACTCGCCGAACAAACGACACGGCATCCGACACGGCCGTGTCCTGGGCCGTATGCCCCATTCTCGACGATGTCACGCAAAACTCATCGACACCGAGGCCCGATCGTCGACACAACCCGACACGCCCTGCGACACGCCCGTGTCGCAGGCCGTGTCAACTGACACGCCCTGGGACACGCCCGTGTCCCAGGCCGTGTCACCCAAGCCTGAACCCAATTTTGCTCAAAATGACCCTCTTGACTTCAGGGTGTTACAGGAGTCTTATCATATCTTGGCTTGTCATCATTCTTTGATGACCTTCTTCTAAAGTCTTTCTTGGCCATTTTATAGAATCTTTTAGCCAACAAGCTCAGTAGTTCTTCATTAGCTGGAAGAGCTTCTG
This sequence comes from Platanthera guangdongensis, assembly GCA_039583875.1. Lineage (NCBI taxonomy): Eukaryota > Viridiplantae > Streptophyta > Magnoliopsida > Asparagales > Orchidaceae > Platanthera > Platanthera guangdongensis. The sequence goes on from CM077157.1 coordinate 77,013,434, forward strand.
ATTCTTCTGTTGCTTTGAAAGCAATGTTGTGCTCCTTCCTTGAAGATGTAAAAGCCTTCTGTTCAGCAACCTCCCTTGTCTTAATCAACTGCTCATAAGACTTGAGCTTGCCAAGGAGAGATTCTGTAGAAATCTCATTTAAACTCATGTACTCATTAATTAGCCATATCCTGGAATGCCAAGTGCTGGGGAATCACATTAGGATTTTGTCATTTATATCAGTTAATGAGATGTCCTTGTCCAGGGTTCTCAGTTCATTTATGATGACACTGAGTCTGTTATACATCTCAACAACAGTCTCTGATTCCTCATTGAAATTCTCATACTGTGATATGAGGAGGGATTTCTTGTCTTTTCTTTCATCTGATGAGCCAACAACTATTTGGTTCAGTGAGTCACAAATGACCTTTGCAGAGGTGCACTCAGTCACCTTCTAAAAGATGTGATCTGACATTATCTGTGCTAGAATATTCATTGCTTTAGCATCAACCAACTTGGCTTTCTTTTGTGCATCAATCCACTCAGGTGGTGGAACTTCATGTGTATTGGTAGTTGTAGTAACAGCTATAGGTTGAGTTGGACCTGTCAAAATAAAGTTGAAAATGTCCTCATCAATAGAGTTCATTTAGAGTTTGATTGTTGCCTTCCGGAGTGCAAATTTATTCAAGTTGCACACATGACGTCTTGCGCTAGAATATTCCTTATTCTGTGTCATGCTGTAAATAAGATGCTAGGGAGAAAAAGATCTATCAAAGGATCTTAGTTCAGATGTAAGTCTGTGAAACCAAAGCAACCTCGATCTAATACCAATTGAAGGATGGTAAAAGCTTTACCACCTGAGGGAATAGATCTATTTAACTCTAGAGGGGGGGGGGGTGAATAGAGTATTTTTAAAAACTTAATTGGTTTTATAGTGAAATTAAAAATAGTAATATATATCTTAAGAATGTTCAGGAATGAAAAGCTAACTAATACAACACACAACATACAACAATAAGAAAACAACAAGCAACCAGACGACACAAGAAATTTATACTTGTTCCCCTAAACTTGGGTACATCCACTCTTCTACCATCATGGTAGGAATCCACTATAGTTTTTGATTAGGTGCCCTGTCACCAATAAGTTTTTGCTCAGGTGCCCTGTCACCACAAGATCTATTTGAAGGGAGATCTCACAACCCTTTAGAATTTTGATCAGGTTCCCAAAAACCAAGCTAAGTATTTTATTAAGGAGACTTAAGAAAAAGGTGGTTAAGTTTTGAAGGGAGTTAAAACTCTGTGTACAGTGGGGTGAAAAATGTGATATTGTCTTCTCTTCCTCAAGCAGCTGAGAAGACTTTAGTGGATTGCTTGGTATTGTCAAGGCTCCCCCTGAGATGATTATTGTTCAGGAATTTGCTGGAAGCTTTGTAGGGTGTAGGTCTTCTTTGATGAACTCCAGAAGCTTTTAGACTGATTGTGTTTTGATGTCTCTTGAAAGCTTGGTGAAGAGTTGCAGATGATGAAGACTATATGAGTATGCAGACTGAATATCTTTCTTCGCTGTCTGCCTGTGACCCTTGGTCAATTTTTTTTCCTTACTCCTTTTAAAAACTCCTTTATATTTCCTAAAAAAATTCTGTCTCTGAATTTGAATTTTACTCCACGATTGACTGCTGAAATCTTGGAACTTGGACAAACAGCTAGAAGGGCAATAAATTGATTCCTTAATTGTCCCAGTTATTAAGTCGAATATTGACTCTGTGAAATCCAGTAATTAATGATGCCAATGAACGTCTATATTCATAAGAATATATGCAATTAATTACTCAGGGCAATATAGGCAATAATATATTATATAAACCTTGGTCAATCCGGAAATTAACTGCAAGGAATAGAAATAATGAACTGACAGATTTCATCGATCAGAGATCGAAGATCGTCGAACTCAACCCTCTCTTTCGTCGAGCTGAGCCCCAAGAACTTTGAACTTAGTTAATGCTGTCCATTCTGGGCTCCAAGTTTGTCGAACTGTGATAGTTGTCCGTCAAACTCATCAACTGATAGGAGATCAGAGTTTGTCGAACTCAGTTTAACTTTCATCGATCTCAACTTCAGAAAAGAAACTTTGAGATTGTCGAACCGAGAACGAAGATCGTTGAAGTCCATTCAAATTTCGTCGAATGACTTCTTTAATATAGAAAAATCCGTCTTGTTCTGAAATCTTCAGTCTTTTAAGTCTTCTGAGAGATTGGTCCAAACAAACTGACTTGTTGACCTACCCTAAGATCCAATAAAGACCTATGACCCTAGACTATACATTGTGGGTCAATCTATGCAATCCTAATAGTGAACCTAGCCCAAATAAACCCTAAAACAGGTGGGGTTCAAATAACATTTGATTCTGAAGTTGAACAGAGTCAACACAGAAGTGTCAAGACAAGTCAAAAATGTCACATCAGCTACAGTAATGTGATATCTCAACAGAAATAGTTTAAAGGTGAATTTGAAGTATGATGTCACATGATGATGTCATCCATCAAAAACCAGAATCCATGAAGGCTATATATAGAGGGTTTGTCTTCACAGAATGGATCGAAAAATCAAACAAATCAGAAATTCTCTCATTCTAATTTCTTCCAAGTCAGGGAGAATAAGGAAGATGAAGGTATTCAAGAAAATCTTCAGATCCTTTCATAAAGTTGATCAGAAGATTAAAGCAGATATGTTCTACAAATTCTTTAAGGAAATCAAGTCGATCATCAATAAGATTACAGATCCAGAGTAGTAGCTATTCAGTCAGTTTATTTATCAAGAACTTATTCTTTACTGCTGAATTGAAGAATCAGAATTCTCAGACAAGTCAGATTACAGGATTGATGATTTCTGAGAATATTTTTCTTATTTACCTCTTGATTTTGTAAGATCTCTTTGAGATTTGAGTGGGTAGGAGATTTAATCTCTAAGTTGTAAACGTAATTTATAAAGGCCGAGGTAGGGTTCTTGAGGGATCTTTGTAACGCCTCCACTCGTCCCATGGAATATAACGGTGGGTCCGGCCGGGTCCCCACGCCATATTTCACAGACAAACGACGGAATTAAGTGTGAATATCAAATCTTATTCTACTCGTTTCCTAACTCAGAGCATTCTAGCGCAGCATTTTATGTTATAAGAACTCAACATATCGAATGTCCACGACTAGATATAAATGCCACATTTATACATAACCTAGGAATGTATACAACACACACGCACTCACGGCCGTAAGGCCTTACAGGTTGCTCTTTACAAATATATACAATTTCATACATCGGCACGCATGCCGGCCACACATGAAATCCAAGAGTTCTTCGCACAACCTTCGCGGGCCTTAAGCAGCATGGCTTCAGTCTACTCAATTCAATTCAATCCAACAGCACCTGCAAATATACATCCACCGCAAGAGCGGAAAACAATAAGTGCTCTTAGGCACAACAATGTCACAAATGACGGGATCCACCAGACGCTCCGTGCACTCAGGGCACCTTCTAGAAAACATGAGCATTACCACAGCAGATCGACCCACCCTAGTGGTGTGGCAAGCCAGGTTTATCTGCGCACCTCAGGCATTGCCACCAATCGACCTCCCAACCTAATTCAAATCTACCTACCCTAGTGGTGTAGCAAGCCGGGCTTATCTCGCGATCCCAAGGCATTGCCACTAATCGGCATCCCAACCTCATTCAGATCGACCCACCCTAGTGGTGTAGCAAGCTAATTTTATCTCGCACTCACCAGGCATTGCCACCAATTGACCTCTCAAACAATCAGGGGCAGGTCAGCCTTTCCCATGCTCAAATCGTCAGTAGCGCACCACTCGACGTGGGTCGGCCTTCCCTCCTGATTAGCTGCAGCTTTCTGCTCTCCCAGAGCAACTAGCACTCACACCACAAGGAGCTTATGCAAAGCATCCAAGATCAGCATCCATACACCCATACAACAGAGCCTACACTTACAAATCATATGCATTCATAAAATACATGGAGTCTTCTACGGTTTACCCATAAGCATCACCAATCCAGAGTAACCATCCAGATGGGCTTCACACAGCATGCCTATGCCGTACTCCACACTTCCGGCTCTAGATGCATAATTAATTGGGAATCACTCGAGCTTTGCACCTCTTGGTGGAGGATTCCATGCCATGCATAAAGAAAGGACTTTGATTGTCCAAGAAGGAGATTGTTACCCTTGACGATCGCTTTGGAGCCATGAACTAGCCGGATGGAAATCACCGCCACACCCTTGCCTCCACGAATCCCATCTAGGATCTTGATTCCGCACACTGCAGCTCTTCCAGCAGCTGGCTTCCTCCTCCCTTTCCTTCCTCCCTTGCTCTCCCTCTCTCTATCTTTGAGAATAAGAAGAAACGGCTCATGAATGAGCTTACCTCTCATTCTCGGCCATTTATCAACAGGGAAGGGCCTGGACCTTGGATCCAGGATAAGGGAAAAGAACGGCCTTGATTTGCCCAGAAAAAGGCTGAACACGGCCTGACACGCCCTGTGACACGCCCGTGTCACAGGCCGTGTCCCTTAAGCGGCACACAACCGACTCAAACCCAAACAGTACATGGTCGTGTGACATGCCCGTGTCATATCCTACACGCCCATGTCATGGCCGACAGACCCTTGTCTAGAAGTCGTGTACCACACACAGCACAACATCAACTTAACTCGAGCGGGATACAGCATGGGACACGCCCGTGTCTCAGGCCGTGTACCCCAAGACACACTCGTGTCCACCAACACACGCATTCCCTGGGCTGATCCCGAGAACGACATGGCCAGTGACATGCCCGTGTCACTGGCCGTGTACCCTTACACGGCTGCAGACACGCCCCGCCATGTGTTCGTCGAGTGGAGTTCGAAGACCCCTAGGAGGACACGCCCCCTGACACGCCCGTGTCGCCGGGCGTGTTCCCTCTTCTTGAGTGCTTCTCGAGTACATTTCGTCAAGCACTCGAGAGGCCACTCAACCCGAGTATGACACGCCATGGGACACGCCATTTTCCTAGGCCGTGTCACCCAATCTGAACCCAAAATGGGATTTTGGGGTGTTACAACCCTCCACTCCTTCAAAAAATTTCATCCCGAAATTTAGCTCAACTATATACATTCACCTGAGCACTCCTCGTTGCACCATAAGCAACCGATCACCCGAAGAATGCGAGCCGGGTTAGAGCTCAGAGGCTTCAGCTTGTCTCGCCCCACGACATCGCACAAAACAAACATAACATATCCTAACATACACACATACATATCTCTAACATATGTACACCCAGTATATGTCCATCCACAAATTCATATAGGTATATATCCAAACATCATATACATCCACCTTGATTGATCGATCACCGAAATAAACGAAGGTGTGCACAAACAGTTCATTGTCTGATACGACATACAAGCTAGATTTACATCAAAATAAATCACATAGCTCATTCATTTCCGCTCATCAGCATCATCTTTCATCAGTCGTTTAAAAGCCTCTCGAAGTTCCAAATTAAACACGCGAGGTTGAACTTCACCGATTGAGCTTTGCGGCTCTTGCACTTCATGATTATGTAGTCGAGGTTGCGTCCGGGATGCAGATGACTCGGCCACTGCTTCACCCTTTTCTTCATAAGACGGACATATCTTTTTCTCACCCCTTGGAGGGCCATTCCAACAATAGTGGGCTATATGTCCCTGCTTCCCGCAGTTAAAACATGTGCATGTCTCAACACGTTCTTGCCCATAGGTTGCCCCCGAAGAGACAGTCGACGGAGTTGATTCAGCAGGCCTGAACCTTTTCTTATCTCATCTTCGAATCTCCGATGGTTTCGACTGCGGAACTTTAAATTCCGGCTTCGCCACCTCCAGGCTCTTCTTATCTTGCACCCATTTCACATCTTTCTCCAGCGCACGGACCGTATCTACTAACGCTTGGAAGCCTTTGTTCACCGAACTCTGGAGTGCCAACCACAACTCATCACGCAGTCCTTCATAAAATCGATTGGTCTTCCGAGCTTGTTCAGCGAAAGTAGACCCCGCATAGCGCCCAGTATGGTAAACTCATGCAGGTACGTATCAATATCAGTCTCACCCTGCACCAGATGTTGAAATTCATTTTCCATCGCAATCCATTGCGACACTGGAAAATACTTGGCTAGAAATAATCCGGAGAATTCTTCTATCAAGATCTCCTCTAATCCTCGACCAGCCAAGTGATGCAGTATCACGTCATCCCACCAAAGTCTCGCATCTCCTTCCAGCAGAAAAGTGGCTAAGGTCACTTTCTGCTCCTCTCAGTCCTGATTGCAGTCAGGATCCTCTTTACTCCTGCAAGCCAATCTTCCGCCTGCGTTGGGGAACCTGTCCCACCAAATGTAGGTGGATGAAATTCCATAAACCTTTTTAACTGCTCATCCACTGCTTGCTCATCCACCACAACTTCAACGTGCTCTTGCCTTGCACTAGGCCGTACTGGCATCCCTGCAGGCCATGCCTGCCCCATAGGCTGTGCTTGTAACACCTCAAGCACCGTCTCAGTCACCACAGGTATGGTCTCCGCCGAGGGAGGTGTAGGCGCTTCAATCGGTGCCGCACTATCATCAGACCGTTGGGGATCAGACTGTCCAGCACCATTCCTCGTCACCTAGCAATGTACAAAACACCATTAATCATCCATTTCATAATGCCAAATATACAGTGACTTCACATCCACACTCCTCATATGCATGTATAACATTTCTAGTGGACATTCGTGAGTTCAATTATGTTCTCCCTCCCATAAATCTCAAACCTGGCTCTGATACCACTTTGTAACGCCTCCACTCATCCCATGGAATATAATGGTAGGTCCTGCCGGGGACCCACGCCATATTTCACAGACAAATGGCAGAATTACGTGTGAATATCAAATCTTGTTCTACTCGCTTCCTAACTCAGGGCATTCTAGCACAGCATTTTATGTTATAAGAACTCAACATACCGAATATCCATGACGATATATAAATGCCACATTTATACATAACCCAAGAATCTATACAACACACACACGCTCACGGCCTTAAGGCCTTACAGGTTGCTCTTTACAAATATATACAATTTCATACATCGGCACGCAGGCCGGCCACACATGAAATCCAAGCATTCTTCGCACGACCTTCACGGGCCTTAAGCAGCACGACTTCAGTCCGCTCAATTCAATTCAATCCACCAGCACCTGCAAATATACATCCACCCCAAGAGCGGCAAACAAAGCAACGGTCAACATTAGCTGACCAATTATAATGACCCTACCCCTTGCCCGGGGTAGTGGTTCCTTCCCTGCATGTATTGCCATCATAATATATATCAATCACAACAAGTGATCTCAGGCATAACAATATCACAAACACCGTGATCCACCAGACGCTCCGTGCACTCAGGGCACCTTGTACCAAACATGAGCATTACCACAGCAAATCGACCCACCCTAGTTGTGTGGCAAACCGGGTTTATCTGTACTCCCCAAGAATTGCCACAAATCGACCTCCCAACCTAATTTAGATCGACCCACCCTAGTGGTGTAGCAAGCCTGGTTTATCTCGCGCTCCTCAGGCATTACCACCAATCGACCTACCAACCTCATTCAGATCGACCCACCCTAGTGGTGTAGCAAGTCGGGTTTATCTTGCGTTCCCCAAGCATTGCCACCAATCAACCTCTCAAACTGTTGGGTCCGGCGTTCCTTCACTTGACCCGTGGCGCTCTTCTACTTATTTAAGAAATTAAGTAGCACCCTTTCCAATAGTCCGGGCTTTTGGAACAGTTGGTTATGCGCTTGATCCTTCAATTGGTATCAAAGCAGGTCACGGGTTCAAGACCGGGGAGAGCGATTAAATCCTGATTTTTCCCTTCTACCTGTGTGGGTCCGGCGGGTCAGGCAACCCTGGACATGTGGTAACCCCACCTCTGAGCCGTGCAACCGTGGACATGTGGTAACCCCACCTCTGAGCTGTGTGGGCCATGTGGTAACCCCACCTCTGAGCCATGTGGGCCATGTGGTAACTCCACCTCTGAGGCGACGGGTTATGCTGGACGCCGGGAGGGGATTGTTGGGTACGGCGTTCCTTCACTTGACCCATGACGCTCTTCTACTTATTTAAGAAATTAAGTAGCACCCTTTCCAACAGTCCGGGCTTTTGGAATAGTTGGTTATGCGCTTGATCCTTCACAAACAATTAGGGGCAGGTTAGCCTTTCCCGTGCTCAAATCATCAGTAGCGCACCACTCGGCGTGGGTCGGCCTTCCATGCTGATTAGCCGCAGCTTTCTGCTCTCCCAGAGCAACTAGCGCTCACACCACAAGGAGCTTACACAAAGCATCCAAGATCAGCATCCATACACCCATACAACAGAGTCTACACTCACAAATCATATGCATCCATAAAATACACGGAGTCTTCTCCAGTTTACCCATAAGCATCACCAATCCAGACTAACCATCCAGATGGGCTTCACACAGCATGCCTATGCCGTACTCCACACTTCCGGCTCTAGATGCTGAGTCAACTGGGAATCACTTGCACTTTCCATCTCTTGGTGGAGGATTCCATGTCATGCATAAAGAAAGGACTTCGATTGTCCAAGAAGGAGATCAATACCCTTGACGATCGCTTTGGATCCATGAACTAGCCTGATGGAAATCACCGCCATGGCCTTGCCTCCATGAATCCGATCTCGGATCTTGATTCCGCACTCTGTAGCTCCTCCAGCAGCTAGCTTCCTCATCCCTTTCCTTCCTCCCTTGCTCTCCCTCTCTCTATCTCTCTTTGAGAAGAAGAAGAAATGGCTCATGAATGAGCTTACCTCTCATTCTCGGACATTTATCAATAGGGAATGGCCTGGACCCTTAAATCCAGGATAAGGGAAAAGAACGACATTGATTTGCCCTGAAAAAATGCTGAACACGGCCTGACACGCCCGTGTCACAGGACGTGTCTCTTAAGCGACACACAACCAACTCAAACCAAAACAGTACACGGCCGTGTGACATGCCCGTATCATATCCTACACGCCCGTGTCATGGTCTGGACGCCCGTATCTAGGAGTCGTGTACCGCACACAGCATAACATCAACTTAACCCAAACGGGACACGGCCTGGGACACCCCCGTGTCCTAGGCCGTGTACCCCAAGACACACTCGTGTCCACCAGCACACGCATTCCCCGGGCTGATCCCGAGAACGACACAGCCAGTGACATGCCCGTGTCACTGGTCGTGTACCCTTACACAACTGCATACACGCCCTGTCGTGTATTCGTTGAGTGGAGTTCGACGACCCCGACGAGGAAACGCCCCCTGACACGCCCGTGTCTCTGGGTGTGTTCCCTCTTCTTGAGTACTTCTCGAGTATATTTCATCGAGCACTCGAGAGGCCACTCAACCCGAGCACGACACGCCCTGGGACACGCCCGTGTCCCAGGTCATGTCTCCCAATCTGAACCCAAATTGTGATTTGGGGGTGTTACATTCTAAGGTAGCTGATTTGAGTGGGATTACTGAGGTGTAAGCCTGTGTTATAAAGAATGAGGTAAGGTTCTTGAGGGACTTGAGGTTGGAGATTGGGTGAATCTCTGAGGTAGGACCTGTTGGTCTGAGTGTAGGTTTTTAATAGAAACTGAGCCTGTAAGATTTTTTGATCTGAGTTGAAGAGGAGGAGATATAACCTTATCTATCACATTACTAGTGAGGAAGAAGGGAGAAAGTAGATGTACCCTAGATAGGGGAACCACTACAAATTATTTGTGTATTGTGGATTGATTGTGCTGTGTTATTGTGAAGTTTATTTTTCAAGTATTTGTTGAACATTTAATCTAAGTGACAAAGAATTGTAAAAGACACAAATTCACCGCCTCTAGGTGATTAACTACCCGTAGGTTTATCTTTCAAGTGGTATTAGAGGGAGGTTAATCAAAGAAAGACCTAACAGTCAGAAAAAGATCCAAAGGGTAGTTGAAAGCATATTAGATCTAATGGCTTCTGTATCTCACAGAGAACTCAACTATATGAAACTTCATATATGTACTAAGGATAACTTTGTTATTTGGAAGCAGAGAGTGAGATTGTTCATGGATGCTTCAGATCCAAGAATCTTTGTCGTTGTACAAGAAGGACCATATATTCCAATGAAGATATTTGTCTTATATGCAAATGTTCAAACCCTTAAGAAACTGTCTGAGATGACAAAGAATGAGGTGGTTCTTGCCACCATGGTTAAAAGAGCACAAAACATAATTGTCAGTGCAATAAATGATTCAACCTTTCTGAATTTAGTGCACTGTAAGACATCCAATGAGATGTGAGATACTCTCATAGTCTATATGGAAAGTGATGGTTAAAACTCCAAAATTATTTACGGTCACGCGGCGACCCGACGGTTTTATTTGAGAAAAAGGCGGAATGATTTTATTTAGAAAACGGGGCGCGCGTATTTATTTATTTGGATATAAAACGGGTTAGATCGAGTTTTAACGAAAGGAGGCAAGTGCACCTATCGTGAGTAGTACAGGATATTCCGGGTGGAATATCGAGGTCGTATTGTTCTCAGGGTTGGTTCGATTATTTCTACTCTTCCCTGGAGGGGACTATTATTTTATCGATAATACTTGTCGGGTATTTATATATAATAAAAGACAGGCAGAAAACATAAAAAGAAAGCATAAAAAGAAAGCTTGAAGGTGGTGCCGATGAAGAGCTTAGCTCGATGGCACCGAAAAAACAATTGAACTAAAATAAACTTTAAATAAAAAGAGCTCCTAAATTTCTAATTAATTAAGGCGGAGATTTCGCCGTGGAGGTTCCACTAAAATGAGCTCACCTAGCTATAGGGCTATCGCTCACCTGAACGCTAAGACTATTCGACCGAACGTTAGTCCGACGAAGGATTCCTTTTAACGCCCGCATTACGCTAAGAACCCCGCTATTGGGTGGGGAACCCAATCTGGTATAGTTGGCGCGCCTCCTCTCTCGAGGGTTAGTGCGGAACTCTCTTTGCCAAGGGGTGATCGGTCCATATGCACGGCCTCTCGGCTAGCTAGCATATGGACTACGGAAATAGGGCCCACACATCGATATGTGGTCCTACGCGTCGTTAACCCCGGGCAAACCTTAAGTACAGTTAATTAATTAGAAAGATTAGACCTTTAATTATTTTAAGCTATTTTATCTGTCCCAATGCTCTTCGATGCCGAGGGCTAAGAACAGTTAGCCAATCATCAGAATGGGGACGGCTTGCGGGAAAAAGCAGTAAATAAAGCGATAAAATGAAAGCAGTAATATAAAGCAGAAAATTACAAGTCCTACTCAAACGAGTAGAACTGAAGAAAGCTGTAAATTGCGAGTCCCGGAGCAAATGCGTGGGCGGGAGAAAGAAAGCGGTTCCTACTCAAACTAGTAGGACTAAATAAATGCAACACACGCACACACTCGACATAAAGTAAAACTCACGCACACGCTCTCTTGACATAAATGAAACACACACACACAAATTCTACTCAAATGAGTAGGGAAAATAAAGACCTGCCATTTAACTCGAATGAGTAGGCGGAAATAAAGAAAATTACAAACTCACGCACTCTACAGAATTGAAAATAAGCAAGCGCCATTTAACTCTTAACGAGTAGGCGGAAATAAATGCGCACACACACATGAGTGAAAAAAATTAAGAAAAACTAAGTTACCGAAAAATTAAAACAACTGCATTTCTACCGCTCAAATGCGGTAGAAATGCATAAAAAGTAAAAATAAAAATAAACCGGGCAAAAAGGTTTGCAAATAAACGCAAAATGAAAATGATCGAAAAATAAAAACGAATACATTTCTACCGCTAGAATGCGGTAGAAATGCATAAAAAGAGAACGAAAAAATTAAAAGAGGAAAAAGTTTTAAATAAAAATGCAAGTGCACGAAAAATTAAAACGACTATATTATCATTCCTATAACTCCGTAAAAACGATTAAAAAGTGAAAATAAAGCGAAAAGAACGAAAACGTTTTACAATCAAAACACGAAAATCTAAGTTAGAAAAAATTAAAATCACTTTGAAAACCTTTTTTACGGATCTATAGGAATGCGAATAAAGCTATAACAATTCTAAGTTAACAAAACTAAGAACATAAAATTATAGAGTTATACTCATACACACACGCACACGTATAAAGAAGAACGAAAAACTAAGTTAAAACAAAAGGGAAATAAGATTGCTTAAGAGAGTGTTGCTTAGACTCATTCCAATCACCATATAAAAAGACGAAAATAACACAATTTATTAAGTAAAAATACAGTTACAAAGGAACGAAAACAAAAACTAAGGAGAGGGGGAGAAATATCCCTTACATAGACCTTGGAAGCAATCCAGCAGCATTTCCCCTATACAAAATGGTTCAAAAAGGGAACAAAAATCCTAAGCAGAAGCTCTGAATTTATAGAAAAAATTTACATGGGTCACGCCCTTGGTCACGGGCGTGACAGGGGGCGTGACAGTACTATTTGAGAAGGCGACCGGCGATTTGACGGGAAAGTTGACTTCGGCTGGACACGTGGTGGTCTCGCAGTGGTCATGCCCCAGGTCACGGGCGTGACGGGGGGCGTGACAGGCAGGTGGATCTGGGCGCGGGTTGCGCCGAAAGTCTTCGGGCAGGTCTTGTCGGGCTAGCTGGAAAGGTCACGCCCCAGGTCACGGGCGTGACTCTAGGCGTGTCGGCTGGTGTCAACACTCGACGAATGTCGAGCGGAAAGTGTCGAGTTGAAAATCGTCGAGCGGAAATTGAGTCACGCCCCCGGTCATGGGCGTGACGCTGGGCGTGACTGTTGGTGTCGACACTCGACGATTGTCGAGATGAATTCGTCAAGTGGAGGGAACACGGGCTTGGGTCACGCCCCGTGTCGGGTGACACGGGCGTGACAGGGGGCGTGTCAATCTTTGCTCTTCAAAATTTGCTGATTGACTGGAATTTGACGTGTCACGCCCTGGTCACGGGCGTGACCAATTTGTCACGGGCGTGACATGTCAACTTTTGGCAGATTTTGATTTTTTCTGAAAAATAAAAATAAAGCAAGTCAGCAAAATTATTTACAAAAAAGGAGCAATTTATTAACCAAAAATATATAAAAAAGACGAAAAGAAATGAAAATGACTAAATTAATGTACAGAAAAATATGTATATTTACAATTCATCAAATACCCCCATACTTAAGCTTTTGCTATTCCAGAGCAAAAGTTGGAGATGAACTTATAAGGAATAAAAGAAATCCTAAGTTTAGCTACCGCTTGAATTAATTAAAAGTAAGATCAAAATAAATATCCGGGGTTAAAGAATTAAATCCTAATTTATGAAATGTTATAAATAGAGGAAGAGTTTCAAAAAGACTTTTAGATAAAATAAAATAGAAAGCAAAAATTCATTTTTGTTAGTTTAACAAAAATGGATTGGATTTATACAAAAAACCTTAGCTTAAAAGAAGTTAAAGGAAATAATGTAATTTAAAAATTATGCTCTCAAAAAAATTTTAAATTAAGTCTAGAATCATTGATATATGCTAAGTGTTTTGGTGGTTTATGAAGAAGGCTTGAATATTGAGGCGAGGTAATTTTTTCTCGAACCTCCAATTTTTTTCTTTTTGGATAGTTAGGAAAATGAAATCTTATTTTCCTAACACAAATTTTTTTTTCTTTCTTCATAATAAATAATTAACCCAATGTATATGTGTAGGAGTAATGAATTTTATCCTCTTACTCCGTATATATAATCTTTTTAAATATTGGGTGCCTATGTTTACGGAATGAAATCTTATTCCCATTGACATAAGATCTTTTAAAGGATAGGGGTAAACATGTCAAGTAAGACATGAAAAAAGGAAGTGGGTTTATTATTATTATTTTTTTCAAAAAGAAAACTAGATTTTAATAAAAATGTTTTGAGAGCAACCTTTTTAAAATGAACGTTCCAATGTTTCTAAAAGCAAAGAGTAGAAATAATTGAAATCCATGGATGTTATTTTCTAACATAAAAACGAGCTTCTATTTATAAAATTAGAAGTGGTGGTGAAAAACAAGTTCCCTATTATAAGGCAAAGACATAAAAAAAATTCTTTAAATCTTAACCCCAGACACTTTAAATCTATCGAACTTTAATTAATAAACGAATAGTAAGCAAAGAATAACTAAAATTCGCATATAAATTAACTCGAAACTAGATTTTTGGAAAGCATAAAGGGTTAAGATATGGTATATTCGAATTATTTTGTTACATAATTTAACAAAACATTTTTTTGGAATTTTTAGAGTTTTTATCATTTTTTTTTTGTTTTAATTATTATCTTTTTAATATTTTTAGAGTTATTATCTTTTTTTGGTATTTTCGGTTTTTCTAATTTTTTTTGATTTTTAGTGTATTTTGATAAGTTATTTACAAGAAAGAGGAGAGAAAGAAGTGTTATTAAAAGAAGATAGGGGGGAAAGAGAGATTTTTACAAAAAATGTACAAAGTAAAAACTCGAATGCAGCCCGCGAACAGACTCTTATTTGAATGGTTGGTTCGATGAGTCGAACGTCGCGGGCAGGCAGAATGCAAGCTTTTACAAATAAGAAGATGGGGGGAAATTTTTTTTTTTTTTGAAGTTTTATGAAAATAAAAACAAGGGAAAATTTTTTTAGGTTTTAAGTTTTGCAAATTTTTTTGTATTTTTGATGAGTACAGAATAAAAATGCAGTATAGGAAAACACCCCCATACTTAAACCCAACATTGTCCCCAATGTTGCAATCTAAGTATGCGGAACAGATAAGATACAAAATATAATAAGTACAAAAAGAAAAAGGGAGGGTAGGAGCTTCCCTTAGACGAGTCCGGGAGGCCAAGGTCGAAACCCTGCATTATTATTAGAAGAGGAAAAAAAAAGCAAAACAATAATAAAAAAAAACCAAAAACAAAAAATTCGGCTAAAGGGTTACAGGCGGTAGGGGGGCAAGTGCGTGGGGGAGTCGAAGGTAGCTAAGGCCTTAGCGACCACTGCGTGATAAATAGTGATCCCATAGCGCGCACAATATGTTTTTTTATTTATATATTATCATTATTTTTTTTGTTAAGTTTTTCATTTTTTCGAATTTTTTAGTTTTGTTTGTTTTATAGTTTTTTTTTCATAAAAATAATGAAAATAAAAAGTTGTGTTGTTAAGTTTTCTTTTTGTTTGTTTTTTTAAGTTTTTTAAGTTTTTTTTTTCATTTTGTGGGTTTTTAGTTTTTTTTTTAGGTTTTTTTTTTAATTTTATAGTTTTTTTTTCAAATATTAATTTTTTAAGGTTTTTCAAAATTTTTTGTAGTTTTATAAGTTTTTCAATATTTTTTTTTGTTTTGTTTTAGAATTTTGTAATATTTTTTATAGTTTTTATTATTATTATGATTTTTATATTTTTGTTGGCCATTTTTAATTTTTGTTATATATAGATATATGTAAAATTAATAGATTTCCAGGGTTTAAAATAACGACACCAAAAATTCCCCGGCAACGGCGCCAAAAACTTGATGGTTAAAACTCCAAAATTATTTACGGTCACGCGGCGACCCGGCGGTTTTATTTGAGAAAAAGGCGGAATGATTTTATTTAGAAAACGGGGCGCGCGTATTTATTTATTTGGATATAAAATGGGTTAGATCGAGTTTTAACGAAAGGAGGCAAGTGCACCTATCGTGAGTAGTACAGGATATTCCTGGTGGAATATCGAGGTCGTATTGTTCTCGGGGTTGGTTCGATTATTTCTACTCTTCCCTAGAGGGGACTATTATTTTACCGATAATACTTGTCGGGTATTTATATATAATAAAAGACAGGCAGAAAACATAAAAAGAAAGCATAAAAAGAAAGCTTGAAGGTGGTGCCGATGAAGAGCTTAGCTCGATGGCACCGAAAAAACAATTGAACTAAAATAAACTTTAAATAAAAAGAGCTCCTAAATTTCTAATTAATTAAGGCGGAGACTTGGCCGTGGAGGTTCCACTAAAATGAGCTCACCTAGCTATAGGGCTATCGCTCACCTGAACGCTAAGACTATTCGACCGAACGTTAGTCCGACGAAGGATTCCTCTTAACGCCCGCATTACGCTAAGAACCCCGTTATTGGGTGGGGAACCCAATCCGGTAGAGTTGGCGCGCCTCCTCTCTCGTGGGTTAGTGCGGAACTCTTTTTGCCAAGGGGTGATCGGTCCATATGCACGGCCTCTCGGCTAGCTAGCATATGGACTACGGAAATAGGGCCCACACATCGATATATGGTCCTACGCGTCGTTAACCCCGGGCAAACCTTAAGTACTGTTAATTAATTAAAAAGATTAGACCTTTAATTATTTTAAGCTATTTTATCTGTCCCAATGCTCTTCGATGCCGAGGGCTAAGAATAGTTAGCCACTCATCGGAATGAGGACGGCTTGCGGGAAAAAGCAGTAAATAAAGCGATAAAATGAAAGCAGTAAAATAAAGCAGAAAATTACAAGTCCTACTCAAACGAGTAGGACTAAAGAAAGCTGTAAATTGCGAGTCCCGGCGCAAATGCGTGGGCGGGAGAAAGAAAGCGGGTCCTACTCAAATGAGTAGGACTAAATAAATGCAACACACGCACACACTCGACATAAAGTAAAACTCACGCACACGCTCTCTCGACATAAATGAAACACACACACACAAATTCTACTCAAATGAGTAGGGAAAATAAAGACCTGCCATTTAACTCGAATGAGTAGACGGAAATAAAGAAAATTACAAACTCACGCACTCTACAGAATTGAAAATAAGCAAGCGCCATTTAACTCTTAACGAGTAGGCGGAAATAAATGCGCACACACACATGAGCGAAAAAATTAAGAAAAACTAAGTTACCGAAAAATTAAAACAACTGCATTTCTACCGCTCAAATGCGGTAAAAATGCATAAAAAGTAAAAATAAAAATAAACCGGGCAAAAAGGTTTGCAAATAAACGCAAAATGAAAATGATCGAAAAATAAAAACGAATACATTTCTACCGCTAAAATGCGGTAGAAATGCATAAAAAGAGAACGAAAAAATTAAAAGAGGAAAAAGTTTTAAATAAAAATGCAAGTGCACGAAAAATTAAAACGACTATATTATCATTCCTATAACTCCGTAAAAACGATTAAAAAGTGAAAATAAAGCGAAAAGAACGAAAAAGTTTTACAATCAAAACACGAAAATCTAAGTTAGAAAAAATTAAAATCACTTTGAAAACCTTTTTTACGGATCTATAGGAATGCGAATAAAGCTATAACAATTCTAAGTTAACAAAACTAAGAACATAAAATTATAGAGTTATACTCATACACACACGCACACGTATAAAGAAGAACGAAAAACTAAGTTAAAATAAAAGAGAAATAAGATTGCTTAAGAGAGTGTTGCTTAGACTCATTCCAATCACCATATAAAGAGACGAAAATAACACATTTTATTAAGTAAAAATACAGTTACAAAGGAACAAAAACAAAAACTAAGGAGAGGGGGAGAAATATCCCTTACATAGACCTTGGAACCAATCCAGCAGCATTTCCCCTATACAAAATGGTTCAAAAAGGGAACAGAAATCCTAAGCAGAAGCTCTGAATTTATAGAAAATATTTACATGGGTCACGCCCTTGGTCACGGGCGTGACAGGGGGCGTGACAGTACTATTTGAGAAGGCAGCCGGCGATTTGACGGGAAAGTTGACTTCGGCTGGACACGTGGTGGTTTCGCAGTGGTCACGCCCCAGGTCACGGGCGTGATGGGGGGCGTGACAGGTAGGTGGATCTGGGCGCGGGTTGCGCCGAAAGTCTTCGGGCAGGTCTTGTCGGGCTAGCTGGAAAGGTCACGCCCCAGGTCACGGGCGTGACTCTGGGCGTGTCGGCTGGTGTTGACACTCGATGAATGTCGAGCGGAAAGTGTCGAGTTGAAAATCGTCGAGCGGAAATTGAGTCATGCCCCCGGTCACGGGCGTGACGCTGGGCGTGACTGTTGGTGTCGACACTCGACAATCGTCGAGATGAATTCGTCGAGTGGAGGGAACACGGGCTGGGGTCACGCCCTGTGTCGGGTGACACAGGCGTGACAGGGGGCGTGTCAAGCTTTGCTCTTCAAAATTTGCTGATTGACTGGAATTTGATGTGTCACGCCCTGGTCACGGGCGTGACCAATTTGTCACGGGCGTGACATGTCAATTTTTGCCAGATTTTGATTTTTTCTGAAAAATAAAAATAAAGCAAGTCAGCAAAATTATTTAAAAAAAGGAGCAATTTATTAACCAAAAATATATAAAAAAGACGAAAAGAAATGAAAATGACTAAATTAATGTACAGAAAAATAGGTATATTTACAATTCATCAGAAAGCAAAGAAGAAGTAAAATATGATAGAAAGTCTCTACTCAACCAGTATTATGAGGCATTCAGACAAGGAAAGACTGATTCTATAGAACTATGTTATGAAAAGTTTTTTAGAATAGTTAATGACTTAAAAATTATGATAGAGAATTATCAAATTATTAGATTAATGACAAATTTCTGAGATCCCTAAATAAAGAATGGGAGATAATGATTTGTACTGTAAGAGAAATGGGGAATCTGAGAAACATGTTACCCCAAGATTTATATGGGAAGCTGTTATTACATGAGTTCCAGTTAAATTCTAGAAAAGCTCAAGCTGAATTTGATAGAAATTCAAATCAGAGTAGATCTGTGGCCTTCAAAGTAGACACATCAAAGAAGGCTAGAAGATAAATTCCATCGTCACCAAGAAGGGATGAAGATACAGCTAGCACTGGAACCAGTTCTTCTTCAAAAGAATTATCAAATGATGAATTGACACTGTTCACCAGACAGTTCAAGAAAATGATGAGAAGAAGGAAGCAGTGGAATAAGAAGAAATCATCTGGATCAAGTTCTAGCAAAAGCAAAGACAAACACAGAGACAAATCTGTGGTCAGGTATGATTCACATAAGAATAAACAAATTAAGACAAACATTATCTACTATTGTTGAAACTGGCCTGGTCATGTCATTGCTGACTGTCCAGTAAAAAGAAAGGAGAATAAATAGTCAAAGGAAAAGAAGTTCTATAAAAATAAGAAATCAAAAAAGGGTCTGATGATAAATAAGCCAAAGACCTTATCTGATACTGATACTAATTCAACTAAATTAGAAGAAGAACATGCTCATATTGGACTATTCTCCTATGAAGAGGAATTCATCAGAGAGGCCATATAGAAGGGAAATAACTCCACAACTTCATCACACTATGGTGAATCTGAAGAAAATATGGAGATTAACTTGATGGCACTATCTGATAATCCAGAAATAGAAAATGCTGAATGCCAAGATACTCAGGCAATCTTTGATAATTCATATTGTTCTACAAATTATGTTCATGAAAATGTGGATAAGCTAGACTCATGTGACTCAAAGTTTGATTCACATAAGTACAACCCTAAGACTGAACTGCAGTAGCTCACAGGTAAATTTGGAAAAATACTAGAAGCTCTTGTAAAGAGTAAGAAGTTTGTCAAAGAACAAGCTATAGAGATTACACCTCTAAAAGGTCTTGAGAACCATTATAAGATGGCTACTCAGAAGATTGGTCTTCAAAGCTCAAACTTGGCTAAGGTAACTATGATCATTGATGATCAAATTATGTTGCTAAGTTAAAAGGATGAAACCATTCAGGAGTTAAAACACAAACTCCTGAATGAGAAAAGACTGGTACAACTGTTTTCTAAAACTAAAACTATGCTGCCTATAATAGATACCTTCTTAGGAACTCCTGGAAGTGGACTTGGGTATATTAAACCCAAGAGACGAAGAGGCAAAAAGCTGACGGGACAAAAGGGCCTATTCATTCCACAACCTGTATTTCAGACTAAAGGAAAAGAAACCCAGAAGTCTGAACCAGTTGGACCAAACCCATATGTGAATAAGAAAGCTATTCCTAATGTTCTTGCTCCAAGGAGGAATATCATTATGCTCCCAGTCAAAATACAATTGTCAAGTTTGTTGATTCCTGTCCTAAAGAATGTTAGCATAAAGCTCCTCCTGTTCCTCCAAAGAGGAGGTACAATAGATATGGTGTTGGTTCAATCACACTGTGTCTCATGGGAAGAAAATGTACCTAGTTAAGAAGTTCACAGGTGGTCTCAATGGATCCACAACTAACAAGCACCAAGGACCCAAGAAATTTTGGGTTCCTAAGGAAAAATAAATTTTATTTTGCAGGTATGTCCAAGCACCAGAGATAGACCAATCTGGTACTTGGATAGTTGATATTCCAGAAACATGACTGGAATAAAGAGCAATTTGAGGGAGTATATTCCTGTAAAGACTGGACCAAAGGTGATCTTTGGTAGAGCTGACAAAGGGATTACTAGAGGTTATGGTAAGATCTCAAATGACAATTCACCAAAGTAGCTTATGTGAAAGGGTTACAACACAACCATATAAGCATAAGCCAACTTTATGATCTTGGCTATAATATTTCATTCCACAAGGATGAGTGTCACATAAAGAGGTCAAGTGACCAAGAGGACATCTTGGCAAGCACTAGGTGTGGGAATGTGTATTGCTTAAAGTTTTTTGTTTAAAGTTAGTCTCACTCATATGCCTAGTTGCAAATGAGAAAGTCTCACACTCTGTCAAATGGCCCAAGAGGCTAGCTTATTTGAACTATAAGGCCATAGGTAAGCTTTTCAGTAAAGAGCTAGTTAGGAATGGTCCTAACATTAAGTGCTCTAAGGAGATCATTTGCTCTGCATGCTAAAAAGGCAAGCAGACCAAAGCTTTATTCAAAAGCATTGAAACCAAAGACTCTATGAGGTGTCTATACCTCTTGTATATGGACTTATTTGGTCCTATGCCATTTCATAGCCTAGTAAGGAAACTCTACACCTTTGTGATTGTTGATGGCTATTCCAGATTTACTTGGGTTTCTTCTTAAGGAAAAAGTCTAAAACTCCTGATGTCTTCAAGACATTTGTCAAACAAATACAGAATGAATTAAACAGTTCTGTGGTCAGAATCAGAAGTGATCATGGAACTGAGTTTCAATCTGAATGTATGATAAAGTTTTGTGAAGAATTTGGGATTCAGCAAGAGTTTTCCTCTCCAAGAACACCCCAGTAAAACAGAATTGCTGAGAGAAAGAATAGGACTCTCATTGAAGCTGGAAGAACCATGCTGAGTGATTCTTTTCTTCCAGAATATTTCTGGGCTGAAACTATTAACACAGCAGGTCATGTTCTTAATAGAGCTTCAATCAACAAAATGCTGAATAAGACTCCTTATGAACGGATGAAGAGTAGAAAACCAAATTTGGCCTATTTCAGAATCTTTGGATGTAGGTGTTTTGTCCTAAATAATGGGAAAGCATACATAACCAAAATTTCCTGAGAAGTCCTATGAAGGCATATTTGTTGGTTACAGTAACCATAGTAAGGCCTATAGGGTCTACAACTTGAAGGATCAAGTTGTAGAGGAGTCTGTTCATGTTGTATTTGATGAAAATTCTATGTTTTATAATGATAAGTCAGGTACATCAAGCATAATAGGAGAAGAATTGAAGCTAAAGGAGCTGTCAATAGAAGACTCAGTTCCAGCAAGCCAAAGTATACAAGATGGAGTCAATAATGTTGAGGAAGAGCATGCTCAGGAACAACTAGAAGAAGAGACTCAACAACAAGATGAAGTTGTTCAAAGAGAAGAGGACACATTACCAGTTGCTATCATACATCTAAAAGATCATCCAAGGGAATTGATCATTAGAAATGCAGCTCATGTAGTGACCATAAAGAGTAGACAACACAACACTGTGATGTACTCAAGTTTTCTATCATAAATAGAACCAAAGAAGTTTGAAGAAGACAATATAGACCAATTTTGGATAGGGGCTATGCATGAAGAATTAAACCAGTTCAAGAGATGTAAAGCCTGGAAGCTGGTTCCCAGACCAAATGACTGTAACATCATAGGAACTAAGTGGATCTACAGGAACAAACTAGATGAGAATGGTGTTATAGTCAGAAACAAGGCTAGACTGGTTGCAAAGGGATATAGACAAGAAGAGGCTATAGACTTTGATCAAACCTTTGCACCAGTGTCTAGGTTGGAAGCCATAAGACACTTCCTGGAATATGCAACCTATAAAGGATTCAAGGTATACCAAATGGATGTGAAGTCAGCCTTCATTAATGGTAACCTTAAAGAAAGGGTTTATGTTAAGCAACCATCAGGTTTTGTTGACTCTACTCACTTACACATGTTTATATTTTATTAAGAGCTCTTTATGGATTGAAATAAGCCCCAAGGTTTTGGTATGAGACTCTGTCTAAATTCCTTGTAGAGAATAAATTCTCAATGGGGAAAATAAAATAAACAATATTCCTAAGGGAAGTCAAAGCCAAGACCATTTTAGTACAAATATATGTTGATGACATTATATTTGGTTCTACTGATGAGTCACTTTGCACTAAGTTTACCAAACTTATGCAAGGTAAGTTTGACATGAGTAGCATGGGTGAACTCAAGTTTATCTTAGGTCTCCAAGTTAAACAAACTATAGATGGACTTTTCATTAGTCAGTCTATGTTCACAAAGGATTTAATTAAGAAGTATGACATGAAAATAACCACTTCTATGAGAACTCCTTTGGGGTCTAGTATGTCTTTAGACAAGGATGGTGTTGGCAAGCCACTTCATATCACCTTGTATAGGGGCATAGTTGGATCACTGCACTTTCTAACAGCTAGTAGACGAGACATAATGTACGTTACCTGTGTCTGTGCTAGGTATCAATCTTGTCCTAAAGAGTCTCACTATACAGCAGTCAAAAGAAGATTGAGATATCTAAAGGGCACACCTAATCTTGGTCTTTGGTATCACTAGAATAGTGATTTTGAACTAATAGGCTTTTCAGGTACAGATTATACAGGTTGTAAAGAAGAC
The DNA here is from genome assembly GCA_039583875.1 of Platanthera guangdongensis. Lineage (NCBI taxonomy): Eukaryota > Viridiplantae > Streptophyta > Magnoliopsida > Asparagales > Orchidaceae > Platanthera > Platanthera guangdongensis. The sequence goes on from CM077157.1 coordinate 77,036,451, forward strand.
AGGAAAAACACATCAGGTTCATGTCAATTCCTTGGAAGAAGGCTGGTATCATGGAGCAGCAAAAAGTAAACAAGTGTAGCAATATCCATAGCTGAATCTGAGTATATTTCTGCTGGAAGTTGTTGTGCACAATCACTTTGGATTCAACATCAATTACAAGATTACAACATACAGCTAATTAAAATTCCATTATTTTGTGATTATACTAGTGCTATTTCTATTGCAAACAACCCCGTGTCACATAGTAGAACAAAATATATCAAAATTAGATATCACTTTATTGGGGAGCATGTAGAAAATGGAGATATTTTTCTAGAATTTGTTCCAACAAATAAACAAATTACTGACATTTTCACTAAGCCCCTAGATGAAGAAATGTTTAATTTCTTTAAGTTTGAACTTGACATGTTGAATCTTGAGTAATTTATGCCTACATAAAAACTGATATAAAATAAGAATAAAATATGTTAGTTAGTAATTAAGTTTACTTACCTAAACATGAAGAATAAACCTCAAAAATATCAAGTATCTATAACTTATAAAACAAAATTTTGACTAAGGCAAAAATTGTTTTGAGACACCAGAGAATGTATCGAGACATCAAAAAAAGTGTCGAGACATGAGAAAATGTGTCGACACTATATACTATAATGTGTCGAGCACCAAAAAGTGTCTCGACACAGCATACTGCAATGTGTCGAGACACCAAAGTAAGTGTTGAGACATCTAGGGTGTCAAGACCCTAAGGAATGTGTCGAGAGACATTATCCTTGTGTTGACTTGTGTCGACACATCTTGACAGATAATTATTCCCTGTGTCGACACTAGGTATTTACATAAAAAATTTGGAACAGTCTAAATACAGCACGCCCTTTCGTCTTCACGAAAGATTAGACTATAAATAAGGTGTGAGTGTAGAAGTCGACTACGCTTTCTTGATTTGCTGATTCTCGAGTGTCTAGACCTAAAACCCTGATTAGTCGACACTCATCAACAATTTCTCTCCAATCTTATTGCTCCCAAGTATGACGACAACATCTTTGAAGGATATGAACTTGTTCATAATGGATTCAACTCGACGTTAGAGGAAATTAGGAATGCCATTGCCCTAATCAATGAAGCAGGATTGGAATTTCTGCTTTTAGAACCGTCAAATATCTGGAAACGAGAAGTTTTAGAATTCTTCTCAAATGCTCATCTAGATTCAAACATTGATAAGATAAAGTCCAAAGTAAATGGATCAAAGGTTAAAATAACAACCAAGAGGCTGGCCAGGAATTTCACTTACCAAGATTTGATCAAGAAGATGAATTAGACTCGACCAAGACTATAGAAGCATTGAAATGGTATAGATTAGTCCCAACCACTAAGAATAGAAGCACACTAAATAAGAAGGGTATGAATCCACAAGACAAATTCTTGTCTGAAATAATATGGAACGTGTTGCTGCGTAAAACAAGAGTACATGACAGGATTTCAGCATATATGTTTGGGCTGATGACAAGAATAATCTTTAAAGTCAAGACTAACTGTAGTAAAATAGTCTTTGACAAGTTTGCAGAGAGCATCAAGAATCCCAATATGGCTAGAATTATAAGTCTTTACTTGGTTCATGCCATTTTTGACAGCCTCGACCTCAAGATTGGATCTAAGATCAATCACATGAGGAGAATGGACATGAGGATACTAGCAAGGTGGGATAGAGTCCTATCCAAGGAAACACCTATAGTCGAGAAGGAGAAGGAGAAAAAGAAGAAAGATGTGGTTGTGGAAGAAGATTCTTCCAGTAAATCTGAAGATCAAGGAAGTTCCAGTTCAGAGAAACAAGATGATGTACCACCTGCAAAATCTCCAATACCCTATCATGGTACTAGTGATCAAATACAGGGGGAGACAATACCAGATAAGGATCCAAGTGAGGGGGGGAACCTCAATAGTAAATACAATAGTAATGGAAGTAGTACCAGAGCTAGATACTGCTATGGAATAAGTAAAAGACCCTGAACATGAAATATATGATAAAGAGAATGAAGAGGTAGTCTCTAAGAAGACATAAGAAGAAATCCTTCTAAATAAAGATTTAGATATCCAGGGGGAGATTACTGCTCTTTAAGAGGATCCAGTTCATGATGACATACATATTGATGAAGAAGGTGCAAGAGTTGAGGGGAGTTAGCTGATTTGGCGCCAAGTACCGAAGGAGCTGAAGAGCAAAAACTGTTGAAGTAGTTAGTTCTTCAGAATCTGAGGAGGATGAAGCCTCTCAGATAAAGAAAAGAAAATTAACTGAACTCAAAAAGAGAAGTAGAGGTTATAAGAAAAAAATTCAGTCTGGAAAAACACCTGCTCAGAAATTTATTGGTGCTATTGTGAATAAGGTTTGTGCAGATATTGAGAGGAAGACCCAGAGGTTAGATGTTCCTACTGAGGGGGAACAAGAACAATCTCCTATTAGCCTACCAGACCAGATTGACTATTTCATGGATAATCTATAGGAAAGAATAGGAAAATTCCAGTTGAATCTCAATTGCTGCCCTCCAGTGCTCAATTTGAGGGGGAGAAAGTTCCAGAGTAAGTCCAGGAAGATGCCCCCAAGGCTGATGCTGATTTACTTCCAATTGATCTGGATGGTGCTCAGCTTGAGGGGAGACTCATCTTGAGTTCCCTGCTCAAGATGTTGACAATGTGATAGAGTTATCTGATGTTAACGAGCATGCTGTAGAAATTCCTGCTCATTCTCAGAGTTTAAAGTTGCTGATTCAGAGATATGGGAAGATATAAGCAAGGATGCTGAAGATGTCAACCTTCTAGAGACAACTCATCAATCTATAGAGATGTCCTCCTCCTTTTTGGCTCAATTAAAAGGACTATTATATGAGCAGAGGAGGCAAATAGAGCATTATGTAGATGATTCTATAAAAGAACTGAGACAAAATCTATCCACTGAAATCAAATCCATTAGATTTGAAATGAACTTACTGAATGCCAACACAGTGACATTTTTCAAAAGGGTTGCTCCAGATGTTAAATACATAAAATAAAAACTTGTTGGCATAGAGCAAAGACAAAATGAATCATTGAGAATCAATGCATTGCTACTGAAAACATGAAGATGGTGCATGAAGTACAAAAGGACATCATGGAAATCAACAAGGTTATTCTGGAGAGAAGAATGGATGCCTGCACCCAGTACTTTGATGACCACATGCTACAAGTGAAAAATCTTGTTACTAAAGGAGTCAATCATTTAGAATCCAAGATCTCCACTTCCAAGGATTCCCTGACTACTGTCATAACTGAAGAAGTCATAAAGGGGGAAAAATCAATGATTAAGGCCAGTACAGGCAATAAAATTTGGACTTCAAATGTTATCAGACGATCACTGGGCCTAGAACCTTTTGTATATGATGATGTTCCTGCTCCTGTAGGTCAAACAGATGATGATGGAGCTGAAATTATTATTGGTATTGTTCCTACTTTCAGCCTCACCACTCAATAACTATCAAAGAGCAAAGGCAAGTCTGTTGCTAAGGGAGATATTCAGATCAGACAGAGCAAGAAGAGAAACATAGAAGAGATGGAGTCCAGGCCTGATTTTGAATTATGGAGTCATCAATTCAGGACTATCATCTTATCTTCCTGGTACCAGATTAAGGAAAACAAAACTAAAAGAAGCAAACTATACAGCTCAATGGAATGGGCTAAACTTGAAAGAAATTAAGAGATCAGGAGAAAGTTCAAAAAGGATAAGAAGGCTGGTACTGTTCTGTCAGATGCTCTTGAACCTAAGAAATATTTCCCAAAGCCATACATCTACTTTGAGAGGTAGAGTCAAAAGAAGAAAGAAGCTGAAGAGAAGGTTGCAAAAAGACCTAGCATGGGCATAGTCATTAAGGAACCTGATGTTTAACAATAACATTTGTAATAGGTTCCTTAGGGCCTTAGGAAAATGAACCATTATAGTAGACACACTTCTATGAATAGTTATCCAGTTTTGTGTTAATCAAAATTTATCTTTATGCAATTTCATGTTATTTATTCTGTGAAATTATGATTTCTGTGAGTTAGTGTATATCATTGACTAAGGTTTGACTTCTTCAAATAGGGAGAGATTGTTTGGTCCATTAACTACATTGTCTCTGATTTGAAGAAGATCATAAGTGAATAATATACACAAACATGTATGTGATATATGTTCAAGTCCATATATGCAGGAAGTCTACTGTTCAATGATTAGACAGGTTATATATGCTAGTGGTTTGGCTGGACAGAAGACAAAACACTTGGGAGAAGACTTAAATTTGGTTAAGCACATATGCGTTGAGTGAAGAAGGTTCACTCAACGTCTGCTCAAAGAATTCAGCTAAGTTCAAAGGCGTTGAGTGAAGACGGTTCACTAAACGCCTACTCAAGAAATTCTGTCCAAATGGAAATGGTTGAGTGAAGGCAATTCACTCACCGCATACTCAGAAAAGTTGTAAGTGTAATTGGGTTGTGTGAAGCAAGTTCACTTAACACCTACAAAATGGAAGCTGCCAAAGTTCAAATGCCTTGAGTGAAGGCAGTTCACTCAACGCCTGCTTAAGAAAAGGAGTTGAAGTCAAATGCGTTGAGTGATCAACATTCACTCAACGCGTCTTCAGTAAGGCAGAATTCAGCTAAGGGTAAATGCCTCGAGTGAAGGCAGTTCACTCAACGCTTATGGACTTAACCATTTACAGTTAATTCATTGAGTCACACAACTGCACTCAATACCTGTACCAGTTGCCAGGAAGATTTGTTCAAAGTACACAGGGGGTACGTCAAATATGCTGACGTCATTCATAAATTCAAATTAAAGCTCATAATGCACTAAAGGACAAAGAACGCGGTACTTCTCCGATAGAGTTATCGTGGTTAAAGCAACAATTAAAGCTGTCCATGCCCCGTTTTAAAAGTGGCATAAAGTCGTTGCCATGATCGTCTTATAAAAGCAGAGCATAGTCAATCTGTAGGACAACTTTTTGGCTATCTCTAATAAACCCTAATCTTTTCTGGAAAAGTTAGCTAGGAGAGCTCAAGACATTTTTTTCATTGTTCATCTTCAAGCCTGCTACACAGAACTCAAATTTTCTCACGCTTGAAGGAGTAAAGCTCTGCAGAAGATCTTCACAGCACAAGCTCATATAATATTGAAGATATACTTTCTAGTTGCTGTGAAGAAGGAGGTCTGTTTTCTATACAGATTAGGAAGAAGACTCAGAGATTTTTCTCTTGAGTCAATTTCACCAAACTTTTACTCAAACTGTAGGATCTCTGCGAGATCTGAGTTGTAAGACTGATTTATAAATGTTGAGTTTGAGGACTCTGAAGCAGCCCGACTGTGAAGCAGCCCGAGGTAGGGTTCTAGAGTGGATCGAAGGTAGGATCTTGGTTAAGATCTGAGATAGGAGATCAGATAGATCTCTGAGTTGTAGGAATTGCATTACTCTGAGCTGTAGGGTTGTTGTGCCTGAGGTAGGAGACTGGTGATAGTCTCTAAGGTAGGACTGGAATCAGTCTGAGTTGTAGGAGTTGTTGAACTCTGAGTTGTAAGATCCTAAGAGATCTGAGGTGTAAGCTCAAGGAGCTGAGTATATAGGAGGAGTTAGCTGAATCTAGTACACTGCAAAATAAGTGAAGGGAGAAAGTGAATGTACCATAAATAGGAGAATCACTATAAATATTGTGTGCAGTTTTGTGATCTTGAAAGCTAATTACTAATTTAAACACACACCAAGTTCAAAGTGGAAAAGATTCAAAAAGATTTAAAACAAACATATTCACCCCTCCTCTAGATGTTTAACTACCCTTAGAAAAGACTTTCAATGATGTCCTCGCACTTTTCAAGCATGCCTCCACTTGTGATATGGGTTCCATTCTGGTGTACTACTACACAATCTACAATTGTTGGTGTGACATAAATGTGAAGTTTCACGGACAGGATTTCACCACCCCTACGATCTCGGCCACAACTGTCATGTTCTCCACCTCGCGTCCAAACGAGTATCCACTACGGGGACATTGGAGCATCAACCAACCCACAAGGATGTCTAAACCAACATCTTGGTGCCCCCTCCCCATGGGTGGATAAAATTTAACATTGATAGAAATACTGCTTTGAACCGTCTTACAGGTGTTGGCAATATGGCTCGTGATGAGTTAGGCAACATCATCAAGGCCGCCAGCCTTGGGTTTCTTAGACCCGGGTGAGGCAGAGATGTTGGCCCAATTTTCCCTCAAATATTTCCTCACACCGACTATGATGGATGATAGAGGTGCCATTATTGAGGGCGACTGTAACACCTAAATCAGTTACATAGGATATAACAGAAGGTCTGGCCGGGGCCCCACGCCTTATTTTATGGACAGTTAGTGGAGTTATGTATTCAGACCATAATTCAATTACGTATCCTAACTCACAGTGCATTCTAGCAGAAGATAAGTTTGATTGTGTAGAACCCAACCATATGAATGTTCACTAAACCCAAGCAGGAACGATAACAACAATATACAGAAAGCTATGACCTTAAGGCCTTACAAAGTTTCCTCAAATAGTGATGTTTTATATACTTCGGCACGCAGGTTGACCACACATGAAACAATAAGTAGTAAAGACAACTTCTCTTTGGCCTTCAAGGGCCGTCATAGCAATTGTAACACCCCCTATCCGTCGCATAGTATATAGCAGTAGGTCCGGCCGGGGCTCGACGCCATATACCACAGACAGACCGGGTGGTTACGTATGGAAACCATCCAACCAATCTCAACGTCCTACACAGAGCATTCTAGCGGAAGCAGTTTATATAAGTTGTAAACAAGAAGCCAACATTAGAGCACGAATGTCCACTATTACAATAATTAGGAATGTATACAAAACACCCAAAAATCGGCCTTAAGGCCTTACAAAGTGTTTCACTTGAAAATTACATGTTTTACAAACCACGGCACGCAGGCCGGTCATACATGAATAAAGCAGTAAACACTTCTACTTGGGCCTTCGAGGGCCAGCTTCGCAAAAAGGGCTTTAGCCCGCTATTGACCGCTTGGTCCAGCTGCACCTGCAAGCAACAATCCACCGCACGGTGGCAAAATAAGGCAACGGTCAGCAATGCTGACCAAATTATAACGATCCCGCCCCCAACTCGGGGCGGCGATGCTCCTTCCCTGCATTTCCTTAGCATAAGCGAGTAATATAAAACCATAGCCATAACATCACAGACGTTGGCTCGTAAGGCCACACGCCCCGTGCACTCAGGGCACATTCTCGGTGAACCGGTCGATGTCACGTCAATTAAAGCCATTAACATTCCGGACTCACCACCGCCACTAAGACGGCCAAACCTATGAGCAATTCGTCTTCTTGGTATTGGTCACGTCAATTTAAGCCATTGACCACCGAAGACTCCCATCTATGCCAACGGCGAGTTCCACGTAACCTTAGGTCACTCTAACCGGACGACATAAAGCGGGTACGGCTCCATCTAACCCGTGCTCACTTCGCAACGACAATTTAAGCCATTTGCGCGGGTCAAACTTTCACCGAGTCCCATTCTACCGCAAGTCACATAACTCAGTTATGTTCGAGTTGGCTCTCAGGCCTCCAAGTTGGCAAGATCTCGTATACGCCCAGTTTTCCGGGTGCACCTTTGGGTTAGTCCCCAAGGCTCCCTGCTGCAATCTACCGCGTAGAAAACCCGAAAACAACCAATAACACGGAGTCTTCTCCGGCCTTATGCAATGCAACATCACCGATCCGGACTAATATGTCCGGGTAGGCTTCAACCAAAATGCCTATGTCCGTTCTCGCATACGGACTCTAAACAACGGGGACATTACATATCTACCCGAAGGAACGCCTCCAACTCTCCGCAAACTCGCGAGAGCGGGCTTCCTATGCTAAGAAAGAGAGCTATTAGTGCTCAAGGTGAGGATCGTTACCCTTGAGTTCCTCTTTGGCGCCATGGAAAAGTAATCGGATAGAAATCACCGCACTTGCATTGCCTCCGTGGATCCGGAGTCGGCTTGCGATTCGGAGCTCCGAAGCTCCTCCAATGGCGGATCTAGCTCTTCTTCCTCCAATGGCTTTCCTCTTTCTCCAAGGGTTTGGAGAGATGATCAAGTGAAGAAAAATGATGGATTTCAAGTCAACTCCCAGGTATATCCTCTCAGGAACAACCCCCAGACGTTGGATCTTCAATCAAGGAAACGAACGGCTTCGATTCGGGGCTGAAATGCCCAATCTGGACCGAACACGGCCTGACACACGCCCGTGTAAAGGGCCGTGTGCCGCATTCGCCGTCAAAATCGAATCTCCTGGACCCTCACACGGGTATCGAACACGCCCTGTGTTCGAGCTGACACGCCCGTGTTCCAGCTGATACGGCCGTGTAGCCGGCCGTGTACCCCATGATTTTCCCCCGTTTTCAACCCGAGCACTGCACGGGTTCTAGGACACGCCCGTGTCCTTGCCCGTGTCACCTTGACACGCCTGGGCCCCAGGCCGTGTACAAGGTCTCGACATTTCGTCGCGTGCAGTTCGACGACTGGATGACACGGCCTTGGACACGCCCGTGTCCTAGGTCGTGTGCCTTGTCTCGACGAACGTCGAGTGAATCTCGACGACTCCCCGGGACGATCGTCGATACGGGTCGACACGCCCTGCGACACGCCCGTGTCGCAGGCCGTGTGCCCATTCTCGACGAATCGTCGAGTATAACTCGACGACTTCACGGCTAAGTGTCGACACGGGTTGACACGCCCTGCGACACGCCCGTGTCGCAGGCCGTGTGCCCATTCTCGACGAATCATCGAGTATAACTCGACGACTTCGCGGCTAAGTGTCGACACACGCTTGACACGCCCTGGGACACGCCCGTGTCCCAGGCCGTGTGCCTTCTGCCAGAACCCAAACTCGCCCAAAACGTCCCCCCCCTTCGCTATTTTGAGTTTTGGGGTGTTACAACTCTCCCCCTCTTAAAAGAATTTCACCCACGAAATTACATAAGGAAAGGCATACAAAACAAAACTTGTAACTGAGCGGAACAACTTCGGATACTCGTCAAGCATAGTCTGCTCTCGCTCCCAAGAGAGCTCCTCACGACCGCAATTGACCCACCGGACCTTGACCATCCTGATCTCTTTATTGCGTAGTTGCTTGACCTCCGAGTCCTCAATCCGCACGGGCTTGACCTTTTTCGTTAACCCACTATCCACCGGCACTTGATCGACCGCGATCATTTGCGTAGGCTCTTGCACCGCCTTCCGAAGCTCCGAAATGTGGAATACATCGTGTAAACCACTTAGCTCCACTGAAAGCTTCAACCTATAGGCCGCTTCTCCAACTCGCTCCAGAACCTCGAACGGTCCAAGGTACCTCGGGCTTAGCTTTTTCAATCGTCGCACCCGCGAGACACCCTTGAACGGCTTGATCTTTAAGTATACATAATCGCCCACAGCGAACTCCACGTTCCTGTGCTTGGCATTACAGTACTTTGCTTGCCGGTCCTGAGCGTTAAGCAACCTCTCCCGAATCGTTCTCACCAAAGAAGTAGCATCCTCCACTTCCGATCGCTTATACAACTTTGACTCACCCGTTTCTAACCAAGACAACGGCGTGCGACATTTGCTACCATATAGGGCCTCGAAGGGCGTCGTCTGGATACTCGCTTGGTAGCTGTTGTTGTATGCGAACTCCACCAAATAAAGGTGGTCTTCCCATTGCTTTCCAAAACCCAAGACACACATGCGGAGCATGTCTTCCATGGTTCTATTAACCCTCTCAGTCTGCCCATCCGTTTGCGGATGGGTGGCTGTGCTGAATTTCAACTTTGTTCCCAACATTTGTTGCACCAGCCTCCAATCATTGGATATGAACCGCCCATCTCGGCCACTCACGATGCTGCGGGGCACACCATGAAGCCGTACTATGTTATCCACATAAAGCTTTGCTAACTTCTCCACCGGATCATCCTTCCTATGCGGAATAAAATGTATCACCTTCGTTAATCGATCCACGATCACCCAAATGGCGTCGTTCCCCTTTTTCGACCTTGGCAAACCGTGCACAAAGTCCATAGAGATGTCGTCGAATTTCCACTCCGGAATAGGCAAGGACTTAAGAAATCCTCCCGGCTTTTGGCACTCTGCTTTTTCCAAGGCGCGGGTTTGGCACTTCGCTGCGTATAGCGCCACATCCTTTTTCAAACCCGGCCACCAACACAGTTTCTCCACATCACGGTACAACTTCGTGCTCCCCGGGTGAATCGAGTACTTGGTATGGTGTGCCTCGTACAACAACTCCACCCGCAAATTGCCCACACTTGGGACGCACAAAAGGCCGTCTCTCCAAAGCAATTCGTCCTCCACGACGAATTGGGAAATTTGGCCCATCCAGAGCCTCTACCATGAACTGCTTCAGCACTTGATTGCTTGTCCATACAAACGATCCCCAGCACCGATAGCCAATGGGCTCGAGCTGGGGCTTGGCGACTCACCGCGTCAGCAACCGCATTCCCTTTATCAGGCGCGTAGTGGATCTTGAATGTATAGTCTCCCAAGAACTCCATCCATCTACGCTATCGTATATTCAGATCCTTCTGATCAATCAGATGCTTCACGCTCTTGTGACCGGCGTAGAGATCCACTTTCACACCGTATACAATTAAGCCTCCATAGCTTCAAGGCAAAACTCACGGCCATACGCTATTACGCTTCCGTGTTGCAGTAGCGCGCAACCCAAACCGCTGCCATACGCATCATTAAAATCTCATTGCCTTCGGTTCCAGTTGGTGAAGTCAGCACAGGCGTCGTAGTCAACCGACATTAAAACTTCTCAAAAGCTCGCGCGCACTCCGGCGTCCAAAAGAACTTATGCTCCTTCCTCGTCAAGGTAGTGAGAGGTAACGCTATCCGCGAGAAGTTCTCCACGAAGCGCCTATAATAGCCGGCAAGCCCCAAAAAGCTCCGGACTTCTGCTTCCGTAGCAAGCTCAGGCCACTCCCGTATCGCAACAATCTTCGCCGGATCCACAGCAATACCCTCTCCACTAACTATATGCCCGAGGAACGCCACTGAGGATAGCCAAAACTCGCACTTCGAGAACTTGGCGTACAACTGATTTCTCCTTAGCGTCTCTAACACCAAATGAAGATGCTTGAAGTGATCTTCCTCACTTTGCGAGTACACCAAAATATCGTCGATGAAGACGATCACGAAATGGTCCAAGTACTCCCTGAACGTCCTGTTCATAAAATCCATGAATACTGACGGCGCATTAGTCAGCCCAAACGGCATGACCGTAACCTCGTAGCGCCCGTGTCCTGTACTGAACGTTGTCTTAGGGATATCACTCTCTCTTGGCTACTTTAGAGTACGGCGTTGGCCCGACCAACTGATCACAAAGGTCATCGATCCTTGGGATCGGGTTCTTGTTCTTTGCCGTTACCTTGTTGAGCTCCCGATAATTAATACATAGCCCCAAGCTTCCGTTCTTCTTCGTGCCGTTCTTCTTCTTACGAAAGAGGGTCGGTGCACTCCAAGGCGAAGGACTTGGACGCACATACCCTTGCTCCAACAACTTTTAGAAGTTGCACTTTCAGCTCCGCCATTTCCGTAGGCGCTAGCCGACAAGGAGAGCGTGACACAGGCCTTGCACCTGGTACAAGCTCAAACATGGAATCTATCTCCTATCGAGGCGGGGCTCCAGGAAGATCTCTAGGGAGCACATCAGGGTACTTCGATACCACTGAAATATAATCCAAAGTGGGCTTCGGCTTTGCAACCTCCACTAGTGTAAAGAACAGTTCTGCTCCGGCACGAACCGCCTTCACCACCTGAAGAGCAAACGCCAACATCTTGCTCGACCTCTTCGAGCCCGTAAAGGTCATCTCACGACTTGCTCCCGGCTTGACTTCCTTGCTACCGCATCTATATTGGCTTGCTGCTCCGAGAGCCAGTCCATACCAAATATAACGTCGAACTCCTGATTCCCAATCCAAAACTAAGCGCAACAACGTCTACCCGGGCACAATGAGCACCATTGGACTATAACGCATCCAATTCGTCTTTTACCATCGAAGGAGGTACTCCGACGCACAATATAATTCCTAATAAAGGAACGCGAAGCTCCCTAAACGAACGGTGCTCTCGCAGATAAAGAAAGTCATAACAAGGCTTAACACTAGTAGTTCTAAGCTAACATGCTCAAGGGCGACAAGTATTTAGGACAAAACTATCTTTAAACCATACCTGTCGTCACGGCAGCATGCTTCTTCTCGGACTTGGGATGACCACTCCAACAGTCTCGGGCAAGGTGCCCCGGTTTTCCACAAGTGAAACATGCGCTCGGGGTTCGACCCGTAGTCACCCCAGAAGCACCAGAAGGAGCTGGACCCGAAGTCCTATGCTTCTTATACCATTTTCGATATGCCGACTTTGAGGTGTTCGACACTTTGAATGTCGTTTCCTTTGTACTGACATCCTTGACTGCTCCTGACATAGGTTTCTTACCCTTCCGAGCACCATTCCAACAGTCTCGGACAAAGTGCCCTTTCTTTCCACAAGTATAACAAGTGTAAGTAGCTTTACTAGTCGATTTCATAACCCCTTTCTCCAGCATTCTGCCGGATACAGCTCTTATGGGGTTTGTATAGTTCAATACCATGGTCGCTGGCATCAGGAGGGTCTTCCTCAACTCTGCCTCCAATGATCTAGCTGATTCCACCAAGGCTCGGAATCCCAATAACTGTGGTCCTAGCAATAGGACTCGTAACTCGGCGCGTAGGCCGTTATAGAATCTATCGACTGTAGCTTGCTCATTATCCGACTCAAAGCATGGGTAGCGACTTATCATAAGAAATGCTTGCAAATATTCCTCAACTGTGTGCGCTCCCTGCACTAAATGCATATTCAGCTGCTGCCCCAATGGTCTACCAAAGGTCATCTGCTGCATCGCGCCCACCGGCGTTGAAGCCACAACAGGGGCGCAGGGTTGTACATTTCCTCCTAGCTGTGCACCCGTCACAGTGAACACCGCTTCTACGATCCTTCTAACGGTTTCATACGAAGGAGGAGGCTCAAATGCCTCACCGGGTGCACTATGCTCCTCAGAAATCGGACATTCTGGCTGTCCAGCACCGCTTCCGGTCACCTATAGTGGTACAAAACACCGTCAAGTGACCAAATAAAATTGCGAACAGCAATTATAGGAACACGCAGGTTCCTCAAACACAAGTATTTTCATTCCTAAGTGGACATTCATGGGTTCTTTTACCGTTATAACGATGACGCACACAATGTGCTCACCACCCCTTAAAAAGAATTCGTCCACGAATTCAGCTTAAGTCCGACCAAAACCAGTAGTCTGATACCAAATTGTAACACCCCCTATCCGTCGCATAGTATATAGCAGTAGGTCCGGCCGGGGCCCGACGCCATATACCACAGACAGACCGGGTGGTTACGTATAGAAACCATCCAACCAATCTCAACGTCCTACACAGAGCATTCTAGCGGAAGCAGTTTATATAAGTTGTAAACAAGAACCCAGCATTAGAGCACGAATGTCCACTATTACAATAATTAGGAATGTATACAAAACACCCAAAAATCGGCCTTAAGGCCTTACAAAGTGTTTCACTTGAAAATTACATGTTTTACAAACCACGGCACGCAGGCCGGTCATACATGAATAAAGCAGTAAACACTTCTACTTGGGCCTTCGAGGGCCAGCTTCGCAAAAAGGGACTTTAGCCCGCTATTGACCGCTTGGTCCAGCTGCACCTGCAAGCAACAATCCACCGCACGGTGGCAAAACAAGGCAACGGTCAGCAATGCTGACCAAATTATAACGATCCCGCCCCCAACTCGGGGCGGCGATGATCCTTCCCTGCATTTCCTTAGCATAAGCGAGTAATATAAAACCATAGCCATAACATCACAGACGTTGGCTCGTAAGGCCACATGCCCCGTGCACTCAGGGCACATTCTCGGTGAACCGGTCGATGTCACGTCAATTAAAGCCATTAACATTCCGGACTCACCACCGCCACTAAGACGGCCAAACCTATGAGCAATTCGTCTTCTTGGTATTGGTCACGTCAATTTAAGCCATTGACCACCGAAGACTCCCATCTATGCCAACGGCGAGTTCCACGTAACCTTAGGTCGCTCTAACCGGACGACATAAAGTGGGTATGGCTCCATCTAACCCGTGCTCACTTCGCAACGACAATTTAAGCCATTTGCGCGGGTCAAACTTTCACCGAGTCCCATTCTACCGCAAGTCACATAACTCAGTTATGTTCGAGTTGGCTCTCAGGCCTCCAAGTTGGCAAGATCTCGTATCCGCCCAGTTTTCCGGGTGCACCTTTGGGTTAGTCCCCAAGGCTCCCTGCTGCAATCTACCGCGTAGAAAACCCGAAAACAACCAATAGCACGGAGTCTTCTCCGGCCTTATGCAATGCAACATCACCGATCCGGACTAACATGTCCGGGTAGGCTTCAACCAAAATGTCTATGTCCGTTCTCGCATACGGACTCTAAACAACGGGGACTTTACATATCTACCCGAAGGAACGCCTCCAACTCTCCGCAAACTCGCGAGAGCGGGCTTCCTATGCTAAGAAAGAGAGCTATTAGTGCTCAAGGTGAGGATCGTTACCCTTGAATTCCTCTTTGGCGCCATCGAAAAGTAATCGGATAGAAATCACCGCACTTGCGTTGCCTCCGTGGATCCGGAGTCGGCTTGCGATTCGGAGCTCCGAAGCTCCTCCAATGGCGGATCTAGCTCTTCTTCCTCCAATGTCTTTCCTCTTTCTCCAAGGGTTTGGAGAGATGATCAAGTGAAGAGAAATGATGGATTTCAAGTCAACTCCCGGGTATATCCTCTCAGGAACAACCCCCAGCCGTTGGATCTTCAATCAAGGAAACGAACGACTTCGATTCGGGGCTGAAATGCCCAATATGGACCGAACACGGCCTGGCACACGCCCGTGTCCAGGGCCGTGTGCCGCATTCGCCGTCAAAATCGAATCTCCTGGACCCTCACACGGGTATCGAACACGCCCGTGTTCGAGCTGACATGCCTGTGTTCCAGCTGACACGGCCGTGTAGCCGGCCGTGTACCCCATGATTTTCCCCCGTTTTCAACCCGAGCACTGCACGGGTTCTAGGACACGCCCGTGTCCTTGCCTGTGTCACCTTGACACGCCTGGGCCCCAGGCCGTGTACAAGGTCTCGACATTTCGTCGCGTGCAGTTCGACGACTGGATGACACGGCCTTGGACACGCCCGTGTCCTAGGCCGTGTGCCTTGTCTCGACGAACGTCGAGTGAATCTCGACGACTCCCCGGGACGATCGTCGACACGGGTCGACATGCCCTGCGACACGCCCGTGTCGCAGGCCGTGTGCCCATTCTCGACGAATCGTCGAGTATAACTCGACGACTTCACGGCTAAGTGTCGACACGGGTCGACACGCCCTGCGACACGCTAGTGTCGCAGGCCGTGTGCCCATTCTCGACGAATCGTCGAGTATAACTCGACGACTTCGTGGCTAAGTGTCGACACACGCTTGACATGCCATGGGACACACCCATGTCCCAGGCCGTGTGCCTTCTGCCAGAACCCAAACTGGCCCAAAACGTCCCCCCCTTCGCTATTTTGAGTTTTGGGGGGTTATAGCAATCATTGGCTTCAACCCGCTATTTCCCGCTCGGCTCAGTTGCACCTGCACGAAAGCATTCTATCCCAACGGTGGAAAATATAGAAATGATCAACATTAGCGGATCAAATTATAACGACCCCACACCTCACTTGGTGTGGCGGTGCTCCTTCCCTGCAGACATTAAATATAGATATATAATGGTAATCAGAACGTGCAACTTAAGCATCATTCACCACAGATGTTGGCTTGGTGGTACATACGCCCCGTACACCCAGGGCACATTATTGGTACACCGGACCTCAAAGGTTCACACCTCCGTTCTCAGTGACGATCAACATCGTTTGAGCATTCTCTAGTCTTTTTGGGTCGTTTCCAAAGACTAGACTCGCCCCTATGGCTACAACAAAGTCAAGGTGATCCCCGTTAACCACTCAATAACTCACTCCAAGTCGATCGACATAGGGTTGGGTACAGTTCAGGTCTTTCCCGATGCTCAAATCATCGGGCGCAATAAGCAGCGACGTGGATCAGCCTCTCCTTTCCCATCCGTACGATACAAAACTCTGTTATGATCCATGAATAGCACTTACAGCTGCCTAAGCTATGCCTCTTGGCCTCTCAGCTCAACATAATGGCCCCCAGGTATTCAAGAGACATGCCTCAGAAAACAATGGCCCCCAGGCCTCCAAGAGACGGGCTCACAAAATAATGCTCAATGGGAGCTACCATTGGCCGTAGCGCTACCGCTGCACGGTAGGTGACAGACTATCGATTCTTCCCCAAAACAGGTGTTTTCCTATAGACCTACTCTAGTACTCTCTCTATAGTAATCTTCACACCCCGCGACTCCGAAATTTACACTCTTACCACAGAGTCTTCTCCGGCATACAAAACAATCATCACCAATCCAGACCAACCCGTCTGAATGAGCGTCACACAATAAGCTTATTCTGTACTTCGATTCTGGATTTTAAATGCAAAGATAATAGGGATACAACCGATCAACCCGTCGGGAGAGTCGATTCCAAGTGTTTGTGGAGCATCTACCCTCACATGTCAAAAATATAGGACTTCACATGTTCAAGGAGCAAGATCGTTATCCTTGATGTTTGTTTCGGTGGCATGGGAGAGAATCTAGTCGGATGGAAATGATCGCAACAGACTTGCCTCTGCAGATCCGAACTCAACTCGCAAATTGGAGCTCTGAAATCCCAATGATTGCGGGATCTCCTTCGCCCACCTCTCCTCCTCTCATCTCTCCCTCAGCCGCTCAGAAGAGATAGTCTCAAGAGAAAAAATAAATTTAAAACGTAACTTCCTTGTTTTAAACCAAGCTATCGTTGCGCTGTAACTAGCTACTATCGCGCGATACCTCAATCATCGGCTTGCTTCGCAAGCCCACCGCCCAAGACCTCCAATCACGGGACGACGCGTGGCCACACTGTTTTAGCCCTGCTACCGCCGTGCACAAACTTACTACCGCCACGCGGTATCAAGTGCATCGGTTACGATGCCAGCCACTACTGCCAAGCGATACCTCTACCGCTGCGCGTTAACTCACTGAGCGCCATGACAAATAAAATGGCCACACTAACGGTAGCAGTAGTACTACTGCCGAGCGATAGCTCACCGAAGGCTCTACCGCTAACACTGTCAAGCTACCGCCGCGCTCAAAGAATCACACTCTGGTTATGGGAAACTTGGGACATTACAAATCTCCCCCACTTAAAGAAATTTCGTGCCGAAATTTACACCTTGCAGTGAAGCATAGAAGTATCAATATTACAAGTGCATACCTAAAAGGAATAACTCGGGAAACTCATCACTCATGGTTTGCTCGCACTCCCATGACAATTCCTCACAGACATAGTTGTCTGAACGGACCTTGACCATCCTGATAGACTTATTTTGCAGCTGCTTGACTTCCATGTCTTCGATTCGAATGTGCTTGACCTTCATTGTCAACCCACTATCAATCGACACCTGATCCACAACAACCACTTGCGTAGGCTCTTACATCACCTTCCGCAATACCGATATGTGGAATACATCATGTAGACTACTTAGTTCTGTCGAAAGCTTCAATTGATAGACAGCTTCTCCAACGCTCTTCAATATATCAAACGACACAAGGTATCTCAGACTTAGCTTTTTCATGGGTCGAATCTTTGATACGCCCTTGAACGGTTTGATCTTCAGGTAAACCCAATCGCCGACGACGAACTCGACATTTTTGTGCTTAACGTTGTAATACTTAGTCTGCTTATCCTGAGCGATCAGCAACCGCTCCCGGATTGTATGAATAGTCGAAGTTACATCCGCGACTTCCTTCCACTTAAACAATTTTGATTCTCCCGTCTCTAGACACGACAAGGGAGTACGACACTTTCTACCATAAAGGGCCTCAAAGAGCACCATTTGAGTACTTGATTGGTAGCTATTGTTGTAGGCGAACTCAATTGTATAAGGTGATCCTCCCACCTCTTCCCGAAATCTAGGGCGCACATGTGAAACATGTCCTCTATCGTCCTGTTTACCCGCTCGGTCTGACCAATCATCTGCGGATGAAAGACCGTACTGAACTTCAGCTTGGTACCCAACAATTGATGTATAAGCCCCCAATAGTTAGACGTAAAGCCCTGATCTCGTCACTAACGATGCTACTGGGCACACCGTGCCATCGTACGATATTGTCTACGTAAAGCTTTTCCATCTTTTCCACTGAATCATTCTTCCTATTCGGTATGAAGTGCGACACCATCATCAAACGATCACCTAGATGACATCGTTCCCCTTATGCGATCTTGGCAAGTCGTGCACGAAATTCATAGATATGTCGTCGAACTTCCACTCTGGTATAAGTAATGACTTCATAAATCCACCGGGCTTCTGACATTCGGCCTTTACTAAGGCAAAGGTCTGACACTTCGCCACATATTGGGCTACGTTTTTCTTCAATCCTGACCACCAGAACAGTTTTTTCATGTCTTTAAACATCTTTGTGCTCCCCCGGTAGATTGAGTAATTGGTGAAATGTGCTTCGCACATCAACTCCTCTAGTAATTTGCCCATCTTTGGAATGTACAACCGACTGTTCTTCCACAAAAGGTCATCGCTAAAAGTAAACTGGGCATTTGACCCATCCAAAGTCCCTGCCATGTAGCGTCTCATACTGTCATCTAGCCCCAGCGCCTGCCGAATCTGGTCTGTGAGGTCATACTGCATTTCTGTCCAGTTCAAACATGCTTCAGCACTAGACCTCCTATCAACAAAAGATATCTTCAAGTCTTCCAAATCTTGAATAAGATGCTCGTCATGCATCTGTTTCCAGTTAGCCTGTGCGGAAATCCTATGACTTAGCGGTTCAGCAACAACATTTCCCTTGTCAGGAACGTAATGTATTTTGAAGGTGTAGTCCCCAAGGAATTTCATCCACTTCCGCTGGCGCATATTCAAGTCCTTCTGATATAATAGATATTTCAGACTCTTATGGTCTATATAGATATCAACCTTTACGCCATACATGTAGTGTCTCCAAAGCTTCAGAGCAAATATCACGACCGCTAACTCCAAATCATGGACTGGATAATTCCTCTCGTGCACTTTCAATTGGCGCGAGCCATATACTATCGCCTTCCCATGTTGAAGTAAAATGCAGCCTAAGCCGCTCCCTGAGGCATCACTGTAGATTTCATAGCACTCTAAACCACATGGCGAGCAGAATATAGGCGTCGTGGTCTGATGAATTTTCAACTCTTCAAAAGCTTGTGCGCACGCCGGCGACCAAATAAACTTTTGATCCTTCCTCTTCAAGGTAGTGAGGGGTAACACTATCCACGAGAAGTTCTCTACGAAGGGCCTGTAGTAGCCGGCAGGCCCCAGAAAACTGCAGACTTCCGCCACAATAGACAACACAGGCCACTCCCGTATCGCAACAATCATCGCTGGATCCACCACAATTCCCTCTCCACTAACTACGGGACCAAGCAATGCTACCGAAGACATGCAAAACCCATACTTAGAGAACTTGGTGTACAACTGACTCCTCCTTAGGGTATCCAAAACAGTGCGTAAATGATCTGCATGTTCTTCCTCAGACTGAGAGTACACCGGGATATCGTCAATGAAGACTATAAAAACTGGTCCACGTACTCTCTGAACGTCCTGTTCATCAAGTTCATAAACACAGATGGCGCATTCATCAACCCAAATGGCGTGATGATGAACTTATAATGACCATAACATGTACTGAATGTCGTCTTGGGGTCATGTTTTCTGATTCTCAACTGATAATACCCAGATTTCAGATTCAGCTTCGAGTACACAGTCGATCCAACTAACTAGTCGAACAAATCATCGATTCTCAGAATCGGGTACTTATTCTTCTCTGTCAGCTTATTCAGCTCCTGATAATTGATGCACAACTGTAGACTTCCGTCCTTCTTCTTCACGAAGAGTACTGGTGCGCTCCAAGGTGACAAACTTGGACACACATAACTTTCCTCTAGCAGTTGTTGAAGCTGCACTTTCAATTCCGCCATCTATTTTGGCAGTACACGGTACAATGGGCGTGACATAGGTTTCGCACTGGCAACCGCTCAATATTGAAGTCGATCTCTCATTGAGGTGGAATCTCAGGGAGATCCTTCAGAAATACTCACAAACTTATACTTGTGTTCGGTGTTCTGTCCTAGTGTGACTTTCTTCGAGTTGTAATCAACACATGCATGCTACTCCGAGAGTCAGTACATGACTAAGACCAAACTACGAATGATTTGTAAACAACATCTTGACTTCCTTTCCGCACCGTAACACTCATATATTAGGTATGTATATAAATAACCAATCTATCCTTCGTCACAACGGAAGGCACTACGACTAACAACACAAAAACCTTAGATATTAAGGAGCGAGAAGCCCCTGTAACGAACAGTTCTCTCTTTTGATAATCCAAGAGTAGAACAAAGTCTACTCTAAACTAGCCATATATCGGCAACGAACCAGATCACAAGTATATAAAGCAATTTAAAAGCTATAAACTAAACCATACCTGACACCTCATTACTTTGCTCATGTCCTCCTGTCTTTTCCTCTGTCTTTGGAGGCCCACTCCAACAATCGCGGACTTTGTATCCCGGCTTGCCACAAGTGTAACATATAGCTGGGTCTCGCTCAAAGGTTGCTCCAAACCTTTCCTTCTTTGCCCTTGTGATATCACTACGACATTCTCGAGCAATACGCGAAGTTTGACTAGTAGTTGTTTTAGACACAACAGAAGGGGAAGTTGGTCCAATAGATTCAGGATTCTTCACACCTCTTCGATACCCATTCTTTGATGAGATCGATACTTTGAGTTCTGGTACTTGCTGGACTTTCGCCAAATCTATCTCCAAAGATCTAACCGACTCCACCAATGCTTAGAATCCAAATAACTTTTTTCCGACCAATAGAAGTCGTAGGTCATTGCGCAGACCATTATAAAATATATTAACCATGGTCTGGTCATCCTCCAACTAAAACCCTGCATAGCGCCTTAACATGACAAACATATGTAAGTACTCATCAATCGAGTGCGCTCCCTGTACCAAACACATGTTCAATTGCTGATCTGAGACTCTTCTTATTACAGTCTGCTCAAAAGCGCCAACTAGCATCGAAGCTACCCCAGGTATAAGGGGTTGCACATGCCTTCCATGTTGGGCATTGATCATTGAGACGACCACATCGACAATCATCCAGACTGTTTCTGCATAAGGAGGTGTAGGAATCTCCACTGGTGCACTACTAACCACCAAGCGATGGGGTAGAAGCTGCCACGCACCGCTCTTAATCGCCTATAATCATGAAACACAATTAAGTAACTAATAATATTGCAAAAAGCAATTATAGGAACACGTAGGTTTCTCAAACATGTGTATTTTCATTCCTAAGTGGACATTCATGGGTTATTTCATGTTATAACGGTAACGCACACACACGTTTCATCACCCCTTAAAAAATTTGTCCACGAATTCAAATAAGAAAGACCGACACCAGACCTCTGACACCAAATTATAACACCATCATCCGTCACATAGGATATAACAGAAGGTCCGATCAAGGCCCCATGCCATATTCTATGGACAGTTAGTGGAGTAACGTATTGAGATCATAATTCAATTACGCATCTTAACTCAAAGTGCATTCTAGCGGAAGATAAGTTTGATTGTTTAAAACCCAACCATATGAATGTACACTAATCCCAAGCAGGAATGATAACAATAATACATAGAGAGTTATGACCTTAAGGCCTTACAAAGTTTCCTCAAATAGTAATGTTTTACATCAGCACGCAGCCCGACTGAAAGTGCAGCTAGATCTGATATACTCTAGAGGGGGGGGGGTGAATAGAGTATGGTGCTTGAAAAATTTTTACAACAATTGTTGCAATCTGAGTGAACAGGTAAGCAAATACTAAATCTAAACACAGCAGTTATCTAATTACAATCTACAAAAGAAAGTAATCACAGATCCTAACTAATCACAGATCCTAATTAATCACAGATCACAACTAATCACTGATCACAGCCAGAAACAAAAATAAAGACAAGCAAGCCAGAAGACACAAGGAGCTATAGTGGTTCCCCTAAACTTGGGTACATCCACTCTTCTACCACCCTAGGTAGGAATCCACTGCAGGATGAGTTGATCAGGTGTCCTGGGCACCAATGAGCTTTTGATAAGGTGCTCAAAAACCAAACCAGATTTTTTGATCAGGTGTCTTGCCACCAATGAGCTTTTGATAAGGTGCTCAAATACCAAGCACAAACTTTTGAAGGGAGTTTGAAAAACCCTTTACAGAGATGGGGATGATAGAGTGATGGAAGTCTTCTCTTTCTCAAAGCAGCTGAGAAGACTATGTGGATTTGATGTTGTCAAAGCTCCCCCTGAGTTCTTGAGATGTTCAGGAAATGAAGCTTTGCTGTAGGGTGATAGGCCTTCAGAAAATGATCTCCAACAAATGATGATTTCAGCAACAGCTGAAATGTTAGGTGTCTGGAGTCTTTGAATGATGATGGCCTTGAACACTTGAATCAAAAGTGATCTCAAGATTTCAGATTTGTTGATCTCCTTTTGGTGATGGTGTTCTAGTGAATTCTTTTAGACAGAGAATGTCTACAGCTTTCTTTCTTTTTCTCTTGAGAGATTGTTGTTGAGAAAGATGTTGTTCCAGAGAAAATTTATAGCAGAGAATATTTTTCTCTTGTTCTTGTTCACTCTCTACAGATTGATTTCTTGTTGTTGGTTGGCCTTCTGAGAGATTCAAAAATCTTATCTTTTATTCCTTTTGTTCTGAATAGAAATGATCCTCTGTCAAGAATAGCCATTAGCCTGTCATTAATTGACTTCCTTAATTGCAATTGTCTTCTGGGGGAAAGTCCAAAGAAACATTGCTTGATAATCTCTTGAAACTTGGTCCAGAGTAAATGAGAACGACTACAAGATCTTCTGAATTAATTGCTGAGAATAACTCCTTAACTGTCCTGAATTTGAATCTTGAAAATCATTTAACTCTTCAAAAAAAGCGTCGAACTGAGCTCCACTATCATCGAACTGAGCTCAGCGATTTGGACTTATACAACAACAGAGATCGTCGATCTTAGCTCAACTATCGTCGAACTGAGCTCAGAGATAGGAATCAATACTGGAGTCAAGATCGTCGAACTGAGCTCGAAGATCATCGAATGGAGTTCGACGATTTGTTGAAGTTGAGCTCAGCGATCATCGAATGGAGTTCGACGATCCGTTGAAGTTGAGCTAGACGATCGTCGATTGGATTTCGACGATTCGTCGTACTGAGCTCGACGAAATAACTTAGTCTCCAAACTGAAAAACCTTGGTCTTGAGGGCAGCTTCCAAACCTAACTACTAACTCTTAGACTCAATTCTAATTGACCTTTAGATCTATATAGGAGGTCAAAAATAGGTTTCCTAAAGGCATAGTGATCCTGACCCAAATTAGTAATAGGGTGTTCCAACAATCTCCCCCTATTTGGGTTAGGATTACTATTTACAGAATTTGGAGAAATTAAAGAACAACATACAAAGTAACAATAAACAACAACAAAGCAGAATCACAGATATATTATCTCAGACAGAAATCAGAAATCAGAATAATTGTCACCTTACAGAATTATTCTTTCTCCTTGCTCTTTATAAGCTTAATTTCTCTATTAGGATTAAGAGCTTCTTTCTTTGATCTTCTGTCATCTGCTGCACCTAAAGAGGTTTGTTGTTTAGGCCTTGGTACCACAGCTTCAGGATGCAGCTCCATATATCTTTCAGAATCAAAAAATTTGCTTGAGGCATATCTTTCCAGTTCCTTCTTTCTTTGTTCAGACAATGTAGTAATGTTGGAGGTGTCTCTGCCTTGCTCTCTGACTTTCTTGATTTGATCCAGGGCAGCTAATTCTTTCATTCTGGCAGTCCATGCAGTAGGATTATTTTTTGGATCTTCAAAGGGCACTGGAGGCTCATATCTGTTGGAAGGATTATCTTGAGGAGCTCTGGATGAGACTACTTCTTTTAACTTGTAGGGAAAAGGACCTGAAGTTGTATCTGATGAAGATTGTCCTTTCCTAGAGTAAGGGTGTTGCCTTGAATAGCCTTTGGAGTAGACTTGGAATTCCCTTTGGCTTCCTCTGTAATTTCCTCTTCTTGATTGAGAACCTCTGGACTGGCTTCCCCTATATTGAGATCTTACATGAGGCTGATAGGGGGTTTGGCTTTTAGCAGAAGGTTGAGCAGCTGAGCTTCCACCTGCACCTGCATCAGGAGGAGGTGGTGGAGGAGGATGAGGATGATGAAACTGAGAAGATCCTTTCTCATACTTCCTCTTCTTCTTCATGGCTTTAAGTTGGTTCTTGGAATACTGCATCCAATGTTCAGTAATGGGGCAGTTATGATGAATGTAATAAGGAATGTCATTGGTGTCTTTAACTTTGGCTGGAGGCACTCTTTTCATAGCTTTCCTCCTTGCCTTCCTTTTCCTGGCTGTGGTGGCAGAAGAATCATCAGAATCAGTCCTAAATTCATCACTTTCAGAACTTTGCTCATCATATAAAGCATCAATCTTTTTCATATAATCTTTTTGAAGTTGTGTTGGAGCAGATGAGACATCAGTTGTAGCAGCAGATACAACACTAGTAACAACAGAAGTTATAGCAGTAGCAATAGTAACAACAGACACAGAACATTATGGAGAAATCCTTGCAGAAGATATAACAGCAGTAATATCAGCAGTAACTGGAGCAGCAACAAATTCAGAGAAAATACTTTCAGATACAAGAACCTCAGCATCGGTAATAACAGCAGGAATAACATCAGCAATAACAGTAGGCTAAAAATCATATGCCTCTGTCTGCATATCCTCAGAAACTGGAACATCAGCAGCATCATCACTGATAACAGCAGCAACAGAAACATCAACAATATTTTCAGCAGGAGTAGCAGCAGCAACACTGGAACCAAAAGGCTCAGCAGTAGAGAGGGAATTTATGTAAGAGCTAATTAAGCTGGAATCACATCTTGAGAAGGGCACAATGGCCTTGGAAAGATCCTATGATGGCTGAACTACAACTTTATCTGGAAGACAGCTGAAGTAGACTGAATCAAAATTTGATAATAAGGACCTGAGGTCCACTGAGAAGACAGCAACTGGAGGAGTTGAAACTGGAGCTTGAGTAACAACAGCAGTAGCAACAGCAGGCAATCTCACATCTTCATAAGGCATATCCCCCTGCCTAGATGCAGAGAGAGCTGGATCAAGGCACCCAAATGAAGGGATTGCCTGAGGAAAGAGAGAGGATAGCCTGGAAGAGAGGGCTGCCACTGACTGAAGAAGTGGAGCCAAGGAGGTCTCCAATAGAAGTGATAGCCTGGGGGCTAGCAGTTCATATAACTTTTCAGCTAGGGCAGGAATGTCTACTTGCTCAGCAGGGAATGAAGCAGAGATAGAGAGGGATGGAGGAGCAACTGGTGATGGTGGTGGAGAGCTGGTGTATGGGGGAAGTGATGGTTGAGGTGTGGGTATTGTGGAAATGGAAGACAGTGGTATTGAGATAGAGGGTGTGAAAGAGGGTTGATCAATAATGTCTTGTAGAAGCTGTTGGTAAGATGTGGAGGAGGAGGGTAGCTCAGGAGCAGATGAAGGTGAGTCATCCATGAAGGAATCATCTAGAAGTGTGAATGATGGAATGGTGGATGATGTGTCAATGTCTGGGTGAGGGTAGTGGTGTAATGGATGGAATACTTCTTCTATTATTGGAAGAGTAGGGATTGGAGATGGATTAGATGTTGGAGATGGGCTGGAAATGATGATTGTGGATGAAATTGGAATGGTGGATGTGACTGGTGGAGATGGAATAAGAGTTGGAGGAGGAGAAGAAGTAGCATGCAAGTCATCTGCAGGGGCAGAGACTTGAGGGGAAGAGACTATTACAGTCCTTGTGCCTGAAGTTGTGCTTACAGAAGGCCTGCTGGGCTTTGTTATCTGCCTATCCCATTTGCCAAATAGGGCACAGGACAGCCTCTTAGAGGCATTAATATGCATCCCAGAAGATACAAGCAGGGCAGGGCATCTGTTCTGAAGAAAGAGCCCCAGGATCCTCCCAAAATTCACAAAATTCTTATTGATCTTCTTCTTAATCAGGTCAAAGAAGACCTCTCCCCAGTTCAACTGTTTATTATCCACAATGGCTCCCATTAAGCATAGCTGATACCTAGAGATAGTATCATGTGCTGAATGCTTGGCCAGCAGAACCTTTCCCACTACATCAGCCAAAAATCTATATTCCACAGCTAGGTTCTTTTTTAGCAGCTTGTTAGGGTTAGCATCAGAGTGACCCATTCTTGCAAGTAAATCAGAAAATTTCTCTCCAGACAATTCAGCAGAATCTCTTCCAGAACTTAATTCAAAAACCTCTGTCAGAATAGCAGGAGTCAAAGGTACCTGGGTTCCAGAAATTGAATCGACCACTGTGTTTTGGTCCTGGTTGTGGGCAGTATACACCCACTCCTTAATCTCATCAGTAGCCAACTTGATTCTTGTCGACATGATGGTAACAAGCTTCTGCTCCTTGAACAGTTCCAGAATATCTTGAAAAACCTGATCAGTGGTGCTGAAGGACTCCATGTCTATATCAAATCCAGCATCGAATTTCATTGCGGCTAGAATGACAACAGAGACGGCCATGGTTACCTGCAAAAATCAACAAACAAAATGACCAAGTGTAGAGATGTTTGGAGGGAAAGAGAATTTTTGTGGAGAGATCGAAAGCGCAAAAGTAGAACGACGGCAAAAAATGAATTTTATATTAGGGTTCGACGCAGAAAAGGAAAGATCGTTGAACTCAGTTCGACGATCAGGGCTTCTAAAGGAATCTGAAGTGTCTTCAATATCGTCGATCTCCGTTCGACGATATTGGAGAGCGTCAAGCACTGTTCGACGATCGTTTAGAGAACAAAATCGTCGAGCACCGTTCGACGATCGCTGACCTGGAGAGATAGTTGAACACTATTTGAGAAGCGCTGAACTCAGGTCGACGATTTCGGAATCGTCGATCTCCGTTCGACGATCTGTGTGAAAATCATCGAGCGCAGTTCAGAGACCAGAAATACAGTCTAGACACTAGAAAAATCAAGATGTTTGCCTAGTCTTGGTCAATTTTTAAACATTTAAAATCTTGGATATTATTTTAGACTTCCTCCATCTAACATTCCTAACCGATTTAGGAAGAAGGTGTGTTTCTTTTCATCCAAGGGTTTGGTGAAAATATCTCCCCTTTGCAAATCAGTTGGGATATATTGAAGTTCAATTTTATTCTTCTCAACATTATCCCTTAAAAAGTGATGCCTAATTTCTATGTGTTTTGTCCTACTATGGAGGACTGGATTTTGAGCTATAGAAATAGCACTGGTGTTGTCACAAAAGATTTTTGACTTCTCTAAGTTGTAGCCATAGTCTAGGAGTTGGTTTTGAATCCACAAGATTTGTGAACAACAACTGCCTGCAGCCATATATTCAACTTCAGTAGTTGAAGTTGACACAGAAGTTTGTTTCTTGCAAAACCAAGAGACAAGTCTGTTACCAAGAAACTGACAAGTTCCACTGGTGCTTTTCCTGTCAATTATGCATCCAGCATAATCAGCATCAGAAAATCCAGTTAATTCAAATGCTGAATCTTTTGGATACCAGAGACCTAGATTTGGACAACTTTTAACATACATGAGAATCCTTTTAACTAATGTTAGGTATGACTCTCTAGGCTTACTTGGAATCTAGCACATATGGATGTATCAAACATTATATCAGGTCTACTGGCTGTAAGGTACAGTAAGGATCCAATTATTGCTCTATATGTTGTCTGATCAATAGGTTTCCCATGTTCATCAGCATCCAATACAGCATTGGTAGGCATGGGTGTTTTCATACAGGATGCTTCAGACATACCAAATTTCTTGACCAATTCATTTGCATACTTGGTTTGAGAAATAAAGATACCTTCAGCATATTGTTTAACTTGCAATCCTAGAAAGAAGGATAGCTCACCCATGAGACTCATTTCAAATTTAGAATGCATTAGGTTGGAGAACCTTCTGCACAAATTTGAATCAGTAGAGCCAAAAATATTATCATCTACATAAATATGTACTAGTAGGGTACGGGACTTATGAGTTCTAATGAAAAGAGTTTGGTCTACTCTACCCCTTATAAATCCATTTTCCAGAAGGAAGCATGCTAGGGTCTCATACCATGCTCTAGGAGCTTGCTTGAGACCATATAATGCTTTGTTCAACTTAAAAGCATAATCAGGATGGGTTGGAGAGATAAAACCTGGAGGTTGTCTGACATAGACTTCTTCTT
Organism: Platanthera guangdongensis; assembly: GCA_039583875.1. Classification (NCBI taxonomy): domain Eukaryota; kingdom Viridiplantae; phylum Streptophyta; class Magnoliopsida; order Asparagales; family Orchidaceae; genus Platanthera; species Platanthera guangdongensis. The sequence continues at coordinate 77,065,040 of CM077157.1, forward strand.
TGATGTCTCCATTTATAAATGCACTCTTTACATCCATCTGATATTCCTTGAAGCCTTTGTGTGCTGCATAAGATAAGAAGATTCTGATGGCTTCCAATCTTGCAACTGGTGCAAAAGTCTGGTCATAGTCTATTCCTTCTTCTTGAGAATATCCTTGAGCAACTAGCTTTGCCTTGTTCCTTACAATTACTCCTTGATCATCCAATTTGTTTCTGAACACCCACTTTGTTCCAACAATGGAGTGATCCTTAGGCTTTGACACTAGTTTCCAAACTTTGTTCCTTTCAAATTGATGCAACTCTTCTTGCATTGCAATGATCCAGTGTGGATCTTGCTCTGCATCTTGAATGGACTGAGGTTCAATTTGAGATAGGAAGCAAGTGTGCAACAGTTTTTGGTTGACCTGATTTCTGGTTTGCACACCAGCTGAGATGTCTCCAATTACTTGGGAAATTGGATGGTCTCTTGATGTTACTAAATCAACAGGGGGTGTTGATTGTTCAGCAACCTGTGTTGTTGTTTCCTCTTGTGGTACAATAACTGTCTCTTCAAGTTGTTTTTCTTCAATATGTTGAATGCTTTTTTCATCTTCACTGTTTTCCTCTTTTTGAGTGACCTGTAACCTATTCAAATCTTCAACAAGAGAATGTACCTGCAAAGGTTCTATGGTAGAAGTATTCTTCTCCTTGAAAGACATGTTTGATTCATCAAATGATATGTGAACAGATTCTTCAATTTTAAGAGATGATTTATTATAAACCCTATAAGCCTTACTGATCATGGAGTATCCCAGAAACACTCCTTCATCAGCTTTAGCTTGAAATTTTGCTAAATATCTCTTGTCATTATTATGTATATAACAAATACAACCAAAAATTCTAAAATAATCAACTTTAAGTTTCTTCCCTTTGAGTAATTCATAGGGAGTCTTGCCCTTTAGTTTATGTATCAAACTTCTGGTCAGCACATTGTTGGAGGTGTTCACTGCCTCTGCCCAAAAAGATAGAGGAAGGTGAGCATCTGACAACAATGTAGTGGCAGATTCAATAAGGGTTCTATTTTTTCCTTTAAGCTACCGCATTTTGTTGAGGAGTTCTAGGAGCTGAGAAAGTATGCATGATCCCTTCACTCTGACAGAACTCTTGCATAAGAAGAGAATTAAACTCTGTCCCATGATCACTTCTGATCAGGGCAATGTGAGTATTGAACTCAATCTGTATACAATTGAGAAACTCTGTCAAACACTTAAAGTTATCAGACTTCTTACTCAGAAAGAACACACATGTGAATCTAGAGAAGTCATCTACAACTACTAAAGTGTAAGATTTCCCTCCTAGGCTTTGTACTGTGATGGGTCCAAAAAGATCCATGTGTAACAGATACAAGATCCTAGGTGAATCACTCTTATTAAGTGATTTGAAACTATTTTTAGTTTGCTTGCCTAATTGACAAGCCCTGCAGAGTCCTTCCTTCTTGTAGGGGCCAGAAGGTAGTCCTCTAACAAGGTTGTCCTTGGATAACCTAGCAATGGTTCTAATGTTTAAATGTCCTAGTCTCTTATGCCATAAAATATTAGGTCTACAAACAGAATTAAATAGGCAAATGTCTACATCTGTTGAAAGAAAATCTACTAAATAGATGTTACCTTTCCTTTTACCTGTCAACACAGTTGTGTTGTCCTCTGACTTGATCTTGCATAAGACTTTGCTGAAAGTCACCTGGTAGCCTTCATCACATAGCTGACTGATACTTATCAAATTATGCTTCAGTGTTTCCACATAGGCTACCTTCTTGAATGTCACTGTCCCAATCTGGACTGCACCATATCCTTTAGTTTGTCCAAAGTTTGAATCACCAAATATGAGTTTGGGTCCAAGCTTGGCTTTAAAGGATGTGAGGTTGTCCTTGTTTCCTGTCATGTGCTTAGAGCACCCACTATCCAAGTACCATTGTTGGTTTGATGTTGGATAGATCTTCACCTGCACATAAAACAATTCACTTGTTTTTGACCCAGTTTACCTTGGGCCTAGGTTGATAACCTTTAAACTCAGAAATAAAAGACATCCCAGGTTGACTCTTATAACCTTCAGGATGATATCTCCTTGGAGGTATTATCCATTCAGTATAAGAGTTAAAGCTTTGTGATGAAGGACCCCTAGGATTGGATTTTGATTTGCCCTTGAAAGAATTTCCAGAGCTCTGATCTCTGTTCGATGATCGTGGAGCTGCGTTCGATGATCTTGGGTCAGATCGTCGAGCTCCGTTCGACGGTCGACTGTGGTAGATTTAAGGAATTAGAGATCGTCGACCTGAGTTCGACGATTTTGCCTGAGATCGTTGATCTGCATTCGGCGATCGTCGATCTCCGTTCGGCGATTTCTACTAGAACTTGGTTTTATTAGGCAGATCAGAATTTTTCCTAGCTACCTCAACAACTCCCTTCCCTTTATCAGAAATGAACTTGATTGGGGTTGTTAGAACTATAGGTTGGCTGGACGAAGCACCCAAGCCCAGTGTACTATTGAATCTGCAGTTCACTGTGCTTGTGATGTCCATCAGCTTGATACTTCTCCCATTAAGGGATTCTTCAAGCTTCTTGGCCTCTGATAGCTCACTTTTCAGTGAAGCTATCTGCTCCCTACAACACTCTAACTCCTTAGAGAGTTTGATGTTTTTTGACTTTAAGGAACTATGTTCAGACATTTGATTTATGAGAGAGATAATTTCCTTCTCATATTTTAGTAAGTCTAAACATAATGCTTTAAACTCAGATTTAAAGTCCTCTGAATTGAAATCAAAAGAACTAATTACCTGATCCTCTTCAAGTTGAGTCTCTGAGTCTGACTCTAACTCTTCTTCATCTGAATTATGTTGAGAGGCATTGATTGCCATCATGCAGAACTCCTTCTCTTCTGCATCATCTTCATCATCACTGGAGCTGGATGAAACTTTTGATTCCTCTTCAGTCTAACTCCAGGATTAAGCAACAAATCCCTTCCTTGTGTGTTTGTTCTTGTTTGAGGAGGGTTTGCCATTGCTACTTTTCTTGAAGTCCTTATCTCTTCTTCTCTCTTTCTTATCCTTTCTGTCCTTATTTTTGTTCTCTGGACAGTCAGGTACAATGTGCCCTGGTTTCCTGCAACCAAAGCAAACAATTTCTTTATTATTTGACTTATCATACCTTGGCTTATCATGCTCCTTGTATGATCTCTTTCTGAAGTCCTTCCTGGCCATCTTGTAAAATCTTTTGGCCAGCAGACTGAGCAGTTCATCATTTCCTCTGACTTTGTCTTCAGGCTGATCTTCAGTTGCTTTGAAGGCTATTGTCTTTTCTTTCCTTGTGGCTGGTGAGGCAGCCTTCTGCTCTTCTTCTCTATTCTTGATGAGTAGCTCATAAGATTTGAGCTTGCCCAAGAGAGCTTCTGTGGTGATCTCATTCAAACTTCTGGCATCCTTGATTGGCCAGATTCTTGAGTCCCAAGTGCTTGGAAAGCACATTAGGATTTTATCATTTAGTTCAGTCAGTGATTTCTCCTTATCCAAAGTCTTGAGTTCACTGACTATCAGACTGAGTCTATTATACATATCTCCAACTGACTCAGCTTCTCCCTTCTTGAAATTCTCATATTGGGATATGAGGTGGGATCTCCTGTCCTTTCTTTCATCAGCTGATCCTGAGACTATTTCAGACAGCTTATCTCAAATTTCCTTTGCTGAATTACATTCAGCCACCTTTTGGAAGATGTCATCAGACATGGTCTGGGCTAAGATATTCATAGCCTTTGAATCTGCTACTTTCCACTTCTTGATATCAACATCTGTTCCTGATGGAGGTGGAACAGCATTTGTACTTGTGTTCTCTGGAGGTCTTGGACAAACTGTCAAAATAGAATTAAAAATGTCCTCGTCAATAGAATTTATGTATAATCTAATCCTTACTTTCCAAAGTGCAAACTTGGATAGATTGCACACTGGAGGTCTAGTGCTAGCATAATCTTTGTTTTGGGCCATGATTTGTGAAGAACAAATTCTAATAACAAAATCAAAATAAGCAGATCTAACTAGGGATCTTGGGGTTCAGGTGTTAGCCTGTGCAACCACTGAGATGTGGTATTTTTAACCAACCTCGCTTTGATACCAATTGAAAGTGCAGCTAGATCTGATATACTCTAGAGGGGGGGGGGGTGAATAGAGTATGGTGCTTGAAAAGTTTTTACAACAATTGTTGCAATCTGAGTGAACAGGTAAGCAAATACTAAATCTAAACACAACAGTAATCTAATTACAATCTACAAAAGAAAGTAATCACAGATCCTAACTAATCACAGATCCTAATTAATCACAGATCACAACTAATCACTGATCACAGCCAGAAACAAAAATAAGACAAGCAAGCCAGAAGACACAAGGAGCTATAGTGGTTCCCCTAAACTTGGGTACATCCACTCTTCTACCACCCTAGGTAGGAATCCACTGCAGGATGAGTTGATCAGGTGTCCTGGGTGTAACACCCCCATCTGTCGCATGGCATATAACAGAAGGTCCAGCTGGAACCCGACGCCATATACCACAGACAGTCGGAAGGGATACTAAATGAATAATCAAACCAACCAATTAAGACTACTCGTCCTAATCACAGAGCATTCTAGCGGAAGATTTTAAAGTTGAAAGAACCTAAAATTAAATCCATCAATATAAATGTCCACAGCTACATCAACAAGAAAGAAATCCCAAATACACAGAAACGGGTACATGGCCTTATGGCCTTACACAGGTTCACTTAATAAAGAGTGTTTTACATACATCGGCTCGCAGGCCGGCCACACATGAAATATATATAAATATAACTATTCTACGGCCTTCTAGGGCCAGCACAGCAACATGGGCTCCAGCCCTCTATTTGGCGCTCGGCTCCGCAGCACCTACAAGCACATACCACCGCACGGTGGCAAATAAAGCAACGGTCAGCTAAAAGCCGACCAAATTATAACGACCCCGCCCCGGACTCGGGACGGCGGTGCTCTTTCCCTGCATAACATTAGCCCAACAATATATATAGCGCAATTATAATTCGCCACAGGTGTAGGCTCGCACGGCCAAACAACCCGTACACTCAGGGCACATTCATGGTGAACCCTGACCCATCAGTGCATTCACCACCACCCCCAGGATGGCAACAACATGTGAGCATTTAGCCTTTCTGACCACCGTCTAAGGCTCCGACTATGCCAACGGCCAGTCCCCGTCTTCGGGTCTCTCGCACCGAACCACATAGCCTAGGTCCAATTCCACTTGCCCGTTGCTCACGCCGCATGTCCAATTTAAGTCCTTTGCGCGGGCCAAGCTTCTCTCGGATCCCAAATTTTCCAAAACAATCTCATAACCCAGTTATGATCAAGGCCGGTTCCCAGACCGCCAAGTTAGCAGAACACGTTTCCGCTCAATTTTCCGGGTGCGCCTTGAAGCTAACCTCCAAGGATCCCTGCTGCAATCTACCACGTAGAAACCCGAAAAAATCCAAAGCACGGAGTCTTCTCCGGCAAAACCACATCAAATGCAACATCACCGATCCAGACAAAACACGTCCGGGTAGGCTTCACACACAATGCCTATGCCCGTACTTACGATTCCGGACTCTATATGCAACACAAGGGGGACTATTCCCGTCAACCCCAAGGAACACCACGCACTCACCGCATACTCGCGGGAGCGGGATTCCCAATGCAGAAAGAAAGAGCTTCAAGCGCTCAAGTTGAGAATCGTTACCCTTGTAGTCCGTTTTGGCGCCATGGAAAAACTACGCGGTTAGAACTCTTCGCAATGACCTTCCCTCCACGGATCCGCTCTCCGATTTCGAAACGGTGCTCCGATGCTCCGCCGGCGGCCGTAAACCTCCTTCTTCTTCCTCTCCTCTCTCACTTTGGAAGGGGAGAACTTTGGAGAGAAAATGAGGGAATATCTCCCTATTCTCGGCCTTAACAGAGCAGGATTTCTTCTGGGCCGTCGGATCCTCATTAAAGAAAATGAACGGCTCAGATCTGCACAAAATTCCCCAGACCTGGGCCGCACACGGCTTGGCACACGGCCGTGTCCATGGCCGTGTGCCTCGATCTAGGCACGATCGTCGAACTGAGAACCGCACACGGGCCAAGACACGCCCGTGTCTGACCTGACACGCCCGTATCGGGTTCCTCGACACGCCCGTGTTCGTGGGCGTGTCACGCATAACCGCCACGGCAACAGACACGACCCATCAGGACACGGGTAGGGACACGGGTTGGCACACTCCCGTGTCAGATGACACGCCCGTGTCATCCGGCTGTGTTTCTGGCCGTGTCCTTCTCGGGTTGAAAACGGCCAAAAATCACCAGCCAGACACGGCCTTGGACACGCCCGTGTCCTAGGCCGTGTACCCCTACAGGCACCAAAAACTCTTTTTTTTCGCGACCGACTCGCACACAACTTTCGGGGCGTTATAAATCTCCCCCACTTAAGGAATTTCGTCCCGAAATTAAGCAAAGGTACACAAAAACTAAATGATACCTGAGTGGAATAACTCGGGGTATTCCTCCAACATAGCTTGCTCTCGCTCCCAAGAAAGCTCCTCACGTCCGCAATTATCCCAACGGACTTTAACCATTCGGACCTCCTTGTTGCGGAGTCGTTTGACTGCAACATCTTCAATTCGTACTGGCTTGACCTTTGTTGTTAACTCATAATCAACCGGTACCTGATTGTCCGCAACGATCTGCGAAGGCTCTTGCACTGCCTTACGCAACACCGATACGTGGAATACATCATGCAGCACACTCAACTCCGTCGACAGCTTTAATCTATACGCCGCCTCGCCAACACGCTCCAGGATTTCAAATGGTCCAAGGTATCTCGGACTCAGCTTCTTCAAGCGTCGAACCCGCGATACACCCTTGAACGGCTTGATCTTTAAATATACCATGTCGCCAACGTTGAATTCCACATTTCTATGTTTGGCATTATAATACTTTGACTGTCTATCCTGAGCAATCTTCAGCCTTTCCTGAATTGTCCGTATCATTGAAGTGGCATCTTCCACCGCTTGACGTTTATACAACTTTGATTCGCCTGCCTCCAACCAAGACAACGGCGTATGACACTTCCTTCCGTACAAGGCTTCGAAAGGCACCATTCTAATACTTGCCTGAAAGCTATTGTTGTAAGCAAACTCCACCATGTACAGGTGATCCTCCCAATTCTTCCCGAAATCTAGGACGCACATGCGAAGCATGTCCTCCATAGTCCTGTTGACTCTCTCGGTTTGGCCATCTGTCTGCGGGTGAAAGGCTGTGCTGAACTTTAGCTTAGTACCCAACAGACCATGCACCAACCTCCAGTCATTTGACGTGAAGCGTCCATCTCGATCACTAACAATACTTCTAGGCACACCATGCAATCGTACAATATTATCCACGTAGAGTTTGGCTAACTTTTCCACTGGATCCTCCTTTCTCACTGGGATAAAGTGCGACACTTTTGTCAACATATCAACGACTACCCAAATGGCGTCGTTTCCCTTCTGCGACCTCGGCAAACCGTGCACAAAATCCATAGATATATCGTCGAACTTCCATTCTGGGATAGGAAGGGATTTCAAGAAACCTCCGGGCGTCTGGCATTCCGCCTTCACTAATGCACAAGTACGACACTTGGCCACAAAAAGTGCCACATCCTTCTTCAAACCCGGCCACCAGAATAATTTCTTCATGTCTCTATACATCTTCGTGCTTCCCGGGTGGATTGAGTACTTGGTATGATGAGCCTCATACATCAACTCCTCCCGAACATTATCCGCACTAGGAACGCATAGACGACCGTCCTTCCTTAGCAACCCATCTTCAACCCCAAACTGGGAATTTGACCCATCCAAAGCTTCATCCAAAATTTGCTTCATGCTGCCATCCAGAACCAAAGCCCGCCGAACTCTATCAGCTAGGTCACATTGCACCTCTGTCCAAAACAGTTTTGCCTCGGCACTAGACTACTTATCGACACAAGATATCTCCAATGCCTCCAACTCTTGGACCAATCTCTCATCATGTACTGATAACCAATTGGCTTATGCGGAAATCTTACGACTCAACGCATCCGCCACTGCATTTCCCTTCCCAGACACATAGTGTATCTTGAAGGTGTAGTCCCCTAAGAACTCCATCCACCTCCTCTGCCTCATGTTCAAATCCTTTTGGTCCAATAGGTACTTCAAACTCTTATGATCGGTGTAAATATCGACCTTCACACCGTACAGATAGTGCCTCCAAAGCTTAAGAGCAAATATCACGGCCGCTAACTCTAAGTCATGGACCGGATAATTCCTCTCGTGAACCTTCAATTGTCGTGAACCATAAGCTATCACTCTCTCATGCTGTAGCAGGACACAGCCCAAACCACTGCCCGAAGCATCACTATAGATCTCGAACCCTTCGGTTCCACTTGGCGAACATAAAATGGGCGCCGTGGTCAACCGCCTTTTCAATTCTTCAAAAGCATGTTCGCACTCCGGAGACCACACAAACTTCTGATCCTTTTTTGTCAACGTCGTAAGTGGTAGTGCTATCCGCGAGAAGTTCTCTACGAAGCGCCTATAGTATCCAGCAAGCCCCAGAAAACTCCGGACCTCTGCCTGATGGCGACCGCCACCATGACGGCCAACTCGATGATGATGACGTACATGGCGCTTTGGTTGATCATGAAGTTGCGGCGGATGATGATGATGATGGCCCACCGACTAAAAACTTGCGGCGCCGTGGCGGCCACGGCTACAATCTTCGTCCACGCCACAAGAATTAATTATTAACTTTTATATTAATAATTAATTAATTAAATAACAATTAATTAATTAATTATTAATGTTTTATTTATGTCTTGCATTTTAATTTTTTGACTTATTGGTGTGCAATTAGCATTTGTGTTGTAAGGCCTATATAAGGCTAAAAACTCTAATTAGAAAGCAGATTTTATTGTGTTGCTAAATTTCCTCTAACCTAATTTGTCTCCCCCTCTTTCCTTCCTCCTTGCCGCCGCCCACCTTGGGTCTCTCCTCCAAAATTTCGGCCACCACCTTCTCCCCTTCCAAGATCTTGGCCACCATCTCTTTCCCCTTCTCCACCTTCAATATTCCTAAGCCCTTCTTTCACACATCAACCCCACGATATTTCTCCACTTGTTTCATCCTAACCGACCATCCTTGGAGGAGACAAAGTGATTGCAAGAGCCAAAAGGCTTTGGGAGAAACTTCACGGTGCAAAGCGGAGAAGACGACCGAGTTTCTTCATCATTGGAGCATCTTCCGTGGAAGTTCAACGGAGAGCGATCATTTTCTAGTGGAACCAATATGCCGGATCTACTATTCCGAGAGGGGTAACGAAATTTCTACCAAGAGTTTTTCTCTTCAATATTCCCTTGCACTTTTTCATGAACATCCTCTACAAGCCTCCGCAACCAGATGACTTCCCGAGCAGCCAAGGCCGAATCCTTATACTCAACTTCCATAGTAGACATAGACACAAAATCCTGCTTCTTGCTACACCACGAAATACCAGCTGAACCACAAGTGAAAAAATAACCCGAAGTTGATCTCTGATCATCCTAGTCACCACCATAGTCAGCTTCCGTGTATCCAAGCAAAGCAAAGTCTGCATCCCTACTATAGAGGAGTCCCATATCAGAAGTTGACTTGACATACTTCAAGATGTACTTTACTGCTACCAGATGAGACTTCCTTGGTTCAGCCATAAACCGACTTATTCAGCCAACAGCATAAGCAATGTCTGGCCTAGTAATCATTAGGTAGATCAAACTCCCTACAAGAGCCCTGAACACCAAGAGATCAGGAAGAATCCTTCCTTCATCTCGTCGAAGCTTCAGCCCATGTTCCAGTGGAGTAGAGCAACACTTCCCTTCGCCCATGCCGAATCGACTTACAATGCGATCCGCATAACCCTTATGGAAAATAAGAATCCCGCACACCTTCCTCTCCACTTCAAGACCGAGAAAGTGATGAATTTCTCCCAAGTCTTTCATCTCGAAGCGTATAGCAAGCTCTGCCCTGAGACTTGCTACTTCCTCCTCAGAATTCCCTGTGACAATCATGTCATCCACATACAGCAGGACCAAGACTTGAAGCTCCCCCTTCTTCTTGACGAACAAGCTAGAATCCGAGTTGGAAGCAAGATAATCGCAGAATTGCAAATACTCTGATATCTTCTCATACCAAGTTCTAGGAGCTTGCTTCAACCCATAGAGAGCCTTCCTGAGCTTGCAGACATAGTCCGGATGATCTTCAGAAACAAATCCAAGTGGCTGATCCATGAAGATGTCCTTGTCAATCTCTCTGTAAAGAAAAATATTCTTCACATCAAGCTGCCACATCCTCCATCCCTTGCTTGCAGCCATGGCGATCACCACTTTAACTGAAGTCATCTTTGCAACCGGACTAAAAGACTCCTTATAGTCTTCTCCATACTGCTGTGAGAATTCTCGAGCAACCAGGTGAGCTTTGAACCTATTAATGCTCCCATCAGCCTTCTTCTTGAACTTATATACACACTTGCAAATCACTGGAGTAATGTCATCAACCTTGGGCACAAGGTCCTAGGTTTCATTCTTATTCAAAGCAGCAATATCTTCCTTCATGACATCATCCCACTCCTTGACTCCAGTGGCCTCATTGAAGTTTGCAGGCTCTCGCTCGTCTAGAGGACCTGCAAAGAAGCAGGAGACAAAACTCACTACATTCCCATCACAGTACCGAGCAGGTGTGAAAGTGCAAGTTAGATCTAATATACTCTAGATGGGGGGGGGGGGTGAATAGAGTATGGTGCTTGCTAAAAACATTTTACAACTGTTGTTGTATTCCTAAGTGAACAGGGAAGCAAATAACATATAACAACTATCTAATCAAAAAGCAATCACAAACCACAGCCAGAAAACAAAAGAAAGTAAGCAACTAGATGACACAAGGAGCTATAGTGGTTCCCCAATCAATCTGGGTACATCCACTCTTCTACCACCCTAGGTAGGAATCCACTGCAGGATGAGTTGATCAGGTGTCCTGGGCACCAATGAGCTTTTGATATGGTACTCAAAAACCAAACCAGATTTTTTGATCAGGTGTCTTGCCACCACTGAGTTTTGACAAGGTCTTAGAAACCAACACAAACTTTTGAAGGGAGTTTGAAAAACCCTTTATAGTAGAGAGAGAGAGAAAGAGAGAGAGAGAGAGAGGGATGAGATGATCTTCTCTGTCAATAATCAGAGAGAAGATAGTGAATGTTGTCAAAGCTCCCCCTGAGATCTTGAGTTGTTCAGGAAGTGAAGCTTTGCAGTAGGGTGATAGGCCTTCAGAAAATTTGTTATCCAGCAAAAGATGATTTCAGTAACAGCTGAAATGTGTGGTGTCTGGAGTCTTAAATGATGATGACCTTTGAACACTGGAATCAGAAGGGATTTGAAAGTTTCAGTATGTTGATCTCCTTTTGTGATGTGTGTTCTTGTATGAGTTCTAAGACTGTGAATATCTGCAGCTCTTTTTCTTGTTGTTATTCACTTGTTGATTATGTTCTCTGTTATCTGCAGGGATGATGAAAACTGATCTTTTATTCCTTAGATCTGAATGAATATTTCTCTGTCCAATATAGTCGTTAGCCTGTCATAAATGACTTTCTTAACTGCATTTTGTCTTCTGGAGGAATGTCCAATAAAACATTCCTTTGAAAATCCCTTGAAACTTGCTCCAGATTAATTGAAAACGGCTACAAGATCCTTGAAATAAATGCTGAGAATAATTCCATAACTGTCTGCATTAGAATCTTGAAAAACGTCGATCTCACCAGAAAGACGTCGAACTGAGCTCCACTATCGTTGAACTGAGCTCAGAGACTGGTGTTAGACTGAAACAGAGATCGTCGATCTGAGCTCAATTGTCGTCGAACTGAGCTCTGATATAGAGAAACAAACTGGAAATAAGAACGTCGATCTAAGCTCGAAGATCGTCGAACAGAGTTCGACGACTTGTTGAAGTTGAGCTCAGTGATCGTCGAATGGAGTTTGACGATTCGTTGAGGTGAGCTCAGCGATCGTCGAATGGAGTTCGACGATTCGTCGAAGTGAGCTCAGCGATCGTCGAATGGAGTTCGACGATTCGTCGTACTGAGCTCGACGAAATGACTTAGTCTCCTGAACTGTAATATCTGGTCTTGAGGGCAGCTTTCAAACCTAAATACTAACCCTTAGACTCAGTTCTAATTGACCTTTAGATTTATACAAGGAGGTCAAAACAGATTTCCTAAAAGACATAGTGATCCTTGCCCAAATCAGTAATAGGGTGTTCCAACAATCTCCCCCTATTTGGGTTAGGATTACTATTTACAGATATTGGAAAAAATAAAAACATACAAAGCAAAGATATAACAAACAAGACATTGCAGAAACACAGACATTATCACAGATAGTTCAAAAAACAAGATATACTGTCATCTTACAGAATCATTCCTTTTCCTTGCACTTTATAAGAACTATTTCTCTGTTGGGGTTGAGATCTTCTTTCTTAGATCTTCTATCATCAGCTGCACCTAGAGAGGTTTGATGCTTTGGCCTGGGCACTACAGCTTCTAGGTGCAACTTCATATAGCTTTCTGAATCAAAAAATTTACTGGAGGAGTATCTCTCAAGTTCTTTCTTTCTTTTATCTGATAAAGTAGTGATATTTGAAGTATCTCTTCCTTATTCTCTAGCTTTCTTGATTTGGTCCAAAGCAGCCAATTCTTTCATTCTTGCATTCCATGAGGTGGGGTTATTTTCTGGATCTTCAAATGGAACAGGAGGCTCATATCTATTTGAAGAATTATCTAGAGGAGCTATGGAAGAGACTAATTCTTTAAGCTTATAAGGGAAGGGACCAGAAGTTGTGTCAGATGGACCTTGTCCTTCCCTTGGATAAGGATGTTTCCTGGAATATACTCTGAGTCCTCTTTGATTTCCTCTGTACTATCCTCTTCTGGATTGGTAACCTCTAGATTGATTGCCTCTGTACTGGGATCTACCTTGAGGTTGATATGAAGTTTGGCTTCTGGCAGTAGATTGGAAAGCAGAACTACCACCTGCACCTGCATCAGGTTGTAGGATTTCATGTGCTGTGGCGGGGAGAATTTAAAAAAAAATTCCCAACAACCAAACAAAACACGGGATCGGATATCCAATGTAAACGCCCTACTAGTTAAGCAATTAAGACAACCTAACTCATCATAATTAACCATTTCAAAAGGGTTAAAATGTACCTCTAGGGAACAAAATCCCTAGGCGGAAGAGGAGGCACGCCGAAGAGCTAAATTGCAATCCCACCGCAAACGATGAGACCGATCGTCTTGCCTCTTGGTTCACCTCGAACCCGAACAACTACCCATGTCCGTTGATAGGAGAAGAGGGCACTTTCTTAGACCAACTCCGTCAAGAGCACCGAGGACTCCAAGTGGTCGAATCACACTAGTCATCGGCGTGAGAAGAGCGGAGTAGAAATACCCAAATAGGGCTGCTGCAGGAGAATGACCAACAAGGCAGATTAGCCGTGGCCGAGGCTCTCTCCTCAAGCCGGAGCTAGAAATGCACGGCCGTCCCACGAGCCGTCGGCGAGCCCAGATGCAGACCAGCGACAGCGAGGAAGGAGTGGCGAGAACGAGGAACACCGGCGAGGAGGATGAGGGAGGGGCGAGCGAGCCTAGACTGAAAATGGTGGCGGTGAGCGGCGCGCCGTCGGGGTGCCTCCTGAAAAAAAAGCCCTAGCGCGATACCTGCTCTTCCTCCTCTTTCCTTTTACCCGTGAAAACCCGATCTCCCTGCTAATCCCTATGTCTACATCTATATATATATATATATATATATATATATATATATATATATATATATATATATATATATATATATATATATCTATGAGTTATATATATGTGCCGTATATTTCCAAATCACGCCTGTTAGGTTGGGGTTATACAAGCTCCAATCACTGTGCCCCTCTATTAAATAATTACGACAACTCGCCTCGTCGTAATTCTCTTTTAATAATTGCACAGAGAAAAAAAAACCACGGTCTAAGCACGAAGTGTCACCATATGTTAGACTGAGTCTAATACGGTGAATCTAGGTTGTTCTCGTTCGTTTGATGTGTCCTCATAGAGGGAACATGTCGTCACGGCAATAATACATCAATTTGTATTATCGACTATAATAGGCTTTATCAAGGCATTGTAGTCGCCACAACAACGCGTTAGAGGAGGTAACCAAACTAAAAGGCCAATGTCTAACTTTTGTCACATGATATCATAAATATTGTGCGAATTTGGGACTGTGTCATTCTCGCACTATATTTGTATTTTTTGGTCTCATAAGCAAGAGTGTCTTTATAACTACATTAGTTATAACGCATGCTTTACAAACTCGCTTTGCCAAGGGGCCCGACTATATCATAACCCAAACTAGTTTGGGGACAAATGATGTTTTGATATATACATCCCTTACGCGTAAGCGCGAACAACGAATCATAGTATTTATCACCATCAAAAGATAGTCTTCAACTACAATCACATTGCTCACACCGACGCGCTTAATCTACATATCTCAAATCTCCAAATCACTAGACACGTTGTAAGCATTAATGACACTTAACACATTCCAATTTAATGTTACAACTTAAGATATGCCAACCTCAATATGTATGAAACCATACTCATACATACTCAAGTGATTAAACGATAATTATTATCAACATTTGTAGAACTACAATGTACTTTAATTCACATGACAATCCAAGGTGGTGGTCAATGTCCCTCTTTGACTACCAGGATCATGAGCAATTAAAACTAAGATCATATGATAGAACTCAAGTGTTCTACAGCTCAAGACCAAGAGCATCTTCCTGAGCTATCATGATGCATCATCATATGACCTAGGGATAGAATGAGATAAACATTCATCAAAAACATGAACTTAATAACATTAAAGACAACTTTCAAAACACAAATCCTTCAATCTCCCACTTGTTTTTAAAGTTTCTAATAAAAGAAGCATAAAACATAGGAATCCTTCGTCATAAAACATAAAGCCATTCTCCATGGTCTTGCAACCCCATGGACTCGAAATGAATTTCTCCTTTGGCTTGAGACAGAGGCTTGGTGAAGGGATTAGTTGTGTTGCTATTTGTGTCAATCCATAAAAGCGCAATCTTGCCTTCTTCAATGAAGTCGCGTGTGACAAAATACTTCTGATCCATGTACTTTGTCTTGTGATGTGATTTCGGTTCCTTAATTTGTGAAATGGAAGCACTATTATCACAAAACAATCTCAAGGGCTCTTCACTAGATGCCACGACTCCCAATTCCTCAAGAAATTTCTTTATCCAAACTCCCTCTTTGCTTGCCTCTGCGTCCGCCATGACATCCGCTGCGGTGGTTGAATCAGCAGTAGTGGATTGTTTCTAACTACACCAACTCACAGCTCCACTATTCAGAAGAAAAATGAACCCATATTGAGATCTTCTATCGTCCGGATCTGTCATAAAGCTAGCATCCGTGTAACCTTCTACACGGAGCTCTTTATGTCCACCAAATACAAGAAACTTATTCTTGGTCCTCTTAAGGTACCTAAGAATATTCTTGACCGCCGTCTAATGATATGGACTAGGTGAAGCTTGATATCGACTCGTCATGCTGAGAGCATATGCGACATCCGGTCTCGTACAGATCATGACATACATGATGGAACCTATGGCGGAAGCATAGGGCACATTCATCATGTTTTCGAGGTCTTTATGTGATGAGGCTCATTGAGACTTGCCTAGCTGAGTAGACGTCTTGATTGGCACATTTCCTTTCTTAGAGTTTTCCATAAGGAATCTTTCTAAGACTTTGTCAATGTAGATACTTTGACTTAGGCCAATAAGTCTACGTGATCTGTCTCTATAAATCTTTATCCCTAAGATATATTTGGCTTCACCCATGTCCTTCATTGAAAAGATTGTTTTCAATGAGTTTCTTACTTGTTCCATTAATGATAAGTTATTGCCCATTAAGAGAATATCGTCAACATATAAGATCAGGAATATAACGTTGCTCCCAGTAACCTTCTTATATACACAAGGCTCTTCCTTGCTTTGAATGAACTCAAGGGTTTTAACTTCTTCATCAAAGCATTTGTTCCAACTCCTTGATGCTTGCTTCAACCCATAAATGGCTCTTTGAAGCTTGCATACTTTGCCGGTATTTTGAGAATCTTCAAAACCTTGAGGTTGCTTCATGAATACATCCTCATCTAGCTTTCCATTTAGGAAGGCCGTTTTGACATCCAATTGCCAAATTTCATAATCATGAAATGCGACAATCGCCAACATGATCCGAATAGTCTTAAACATCACAACGGGCGAGAAAGTTTCATCATACTCAATCCCTTGGACTTTACTAAAACCTTTCGCTACAAGTCTTGCCTTGTAGGTTGTCATGTTTCCATTCATGTCCATCTTCCTCTTAAAAATCCATTTACAGGGGATGGACTTCTTTCTATCAGGAAGGTCAACCAAGTTCCATACTTGGTTATCATACATGGATTGTATCTCAGACTTCATGGCTTCAAGCCACGCTACGGAATCCTTTCTTTCCATTGCTTCTTCATAGGTCAACGTGTCTTCTGTGTCTAGAATAAACACCTCATGAAGACCCATGTAAAAGTCAGGCTTTTTTCCTTTCCCTGATTGACCTTCTAAGATCCTTTGGTTTGCTTCGCTCAATCTGAGTTTCTTGAATTTCCTCCACTATTTCTGGTGGAGTCAATTCATGCTCAATATGAGTAAGAGTAACCGGAGGTGGTAAAGCAAGAGTTTCCTCCGTAACCATTTGCGGAGGTGGAATACTCATGCTCCCACTGACTAAAGGAACTTCTTGTGACTCTTGGTGATCATATTGAACATCAGTGCTCATATCACGATCACTTTCTTGTAGGTTTTCTTGAGCTTCCTCAATTGTCACCCTACGTTCACAGCTTTTGATTCTTTCAAGAAACTCTTTCTCTAAGAATGTAGCACCCTTCTTGACAAAAATAGTATTTGTTGATTTGTGCCAAAAGCTATAACCTTTTATTTCTCTTGGGTATCCAATGAAGAAACACTTATCGGCTTTGGGGTCTTGTTTGGATGATTGCATACGTTTAACATATGCCTCATAACCCCAAATCTTAAAGAAAGATGTGATGGGTGGTTTCCCAACCCATATTTCATGTGGAGTTTTCTCTACGGCCTTAGTTGGAACGAAGTTTAAAGTGTAAGCTGCCGTTAAAAAAGCATGACCCCAAAAATATAAAGGTAGATCGGTTTGACACATCATGGTCCTAACCATGTCAAGCAGAGTCCGGTTTCTCCTTTCGGAGACACCATTCCATTGCGGTGTCCCAGGAGGAGTTAGTTGTGGTACAATACCACACTCCTTTAGGTAAGTATTGAACACATTGCTCAAGTACTCACCTCCACGACCTGATCTCAAAACTTTGACTCTCTTATCTAGTTGATTTTCCACTTCATTTTTATACTCCCTGAACATGGCAAGGGATTCACTCTTATGCTTCATAAGATAAACATAGCCATATCGACTATAATCATCCGTAAAAGTGATGAAATACCTAAAACCATCTCTACACACACATTCATTGGACCACATACATCAGAGTGTATCAATTCCAATAAGTTGTTTGCTCTTGCACATTTCTTTATAAAAGGTGTCTTGGTCATTTTGCCCCTTAGGCATGATTCACATATATCCATTGCATCAGGATCAAAAGAACCTAAAAGATTAGTCTGATGCAATTTCCTTATATGATTTTCATTAATGTGACCAAGACGATGGTGCCATAAGAGAGTCTCACTTATGTGAGATATTTTGAGTCGCTTGTTACTGATATTTAATACTTGTTTATCATCAACAATGTTAAGCAAATACAATCCATTGGAAATGAAAGCACTTGCATAAAATAAACCATCCTTCTCAATCCTCATTTGGGAGTTCCCAACGACAAAACTAAAACCTTCTGCATCCAAACATGATACAGAAATAATGTTTCTTATAATAGAAGGGACGTGATAAACATTAAATAAAGTTATACATAAACCACTAGATAAGGGGAGTTCCAAAGTGCCCACCGCAACTGCAGAAATACTAGCACCGTTTCCAACCTTCAGCACCACCTCTCCTTTGGAGAGAGATCTCCTATCCTTTAGTGACTGCACATTTGAGATTAAGTGAGCACATGATCCGGTATCAATTAACCAATCGAGGATAGTAGTGGTTAAATTCAAACTCAACTTAATAACAAAAATACCTTTAGGACGCTTCCTTTCGATTTTGCCTTCATCCAAGTCTCTCTTGTACTTGGGGCAGTTCATTTTGAAGTGTCCCTTCTCATGGCAATGGAAGCATTCAGTGAGAGAGTTAGTAGAATTCTTCACTTTGCCTCCCTTGGAGGCACTATCTTGAGTACCTCCCTTTTTGCCCTTGAGATGAAAATTTCCTTTCAAGGTCTGGCCTTTAGACTTATTCTTGTTTTTGAATATCTTCTTGCTATCAGACGCCATAGCCAAGATAGCATTTCCCTTTGTCTTGCCCATGTCAACCTCAGCTGTTTTGAGGGCGTTATGGAGTTCATTTATGGTCATTTGCTTCTCACGCATATGATAATGCATGATGAAATCCTTAAACGAGTAAGGCATTGACCCCAAAATGATGTCTTCCGCAATGTCTTCAGGAATTGGAGACTTCAGTTTCTCCAACTTTTCCAAATAGCCTTGAACCTTAAGGAAGTGCACTGAGACAGACTCACCCTCCATCATCTTGCACCTTGTGAGTGCGATGGTGGTCTTATAGCGCTCTTTACGAGCACTATCGGTGAACATCTTCTCCAATTGTACTACAATTTCCTTTGCAGGAGTATCGAGAAATTTCCTTTGCAGCTGATCGCCAATGCTGGCCAGGATCAAAGTCTGCATGACACGTTGACTGTCATTCCATCTTTTCTGTTCCTCCTTCTCAGCATCAGTTGGCTTGCCAATCTATTTCTCTACTGAGCATTAACCCTCCAGTATAGGTAAGAGATTCTCCAAGCGCAACACGATGTTAAGCTTGAGGACCCAGTCAGAGTAGTTTGACCCGTCATTAGCAAGTGGGCTTTTATCAATCATCGAACGCAGAAAATTCGGCAGTGTAGACATAGCTCTATTTTTTTTAAAAAATGAGGATAAGATAGAGTTCATGTTCAGAATAATTTCCTTAAGAGAAGAAAAACTGATTAGAGAGATTCAAAAAAATGTTTTAAAATAGCGAATCAAGATCCTTTTATCCTAGTGGAGTCATCCACAAGATTATTAGGTAGGTACCAATCACCAATCATAACCTTTTAAGATAATCTTAAACACTTATGATTCTTGATAGTAATATTGCAAATAAATATTTTAAAAACATAACACTTTCCCAAAGGACCAAGCCTAGATCTTGGTGATTTGATTAAGAAAACTCATCCTGTAAGGAAACTCATGCGAGTGACATTCCAACAAAATCAGCAAGAAGTGCCTCACACAACTTACTCACTTGTGGCCTAATGTCGACTCGCATAAGTGCCACCATGTCTAGTGACTGAAATTACACTCATGTTCATTCAATATCACCAGCTTAGATGGACACGATGAGGAGGAAAGACATTCTTAAATTTTTCTTTTCATATTCCCAAAAGAATGGAGGAAATTCCAAAATATCTAACTCACGGCATTCTAAAAAAAATATTACATCCATTCCATACCAATTACATTCAAGAGTTGCAATAAAATAAGGAAAAAACCAGAGCAAGCAAAGAATCTGCTAGACGACATCCTAGCAATGAATGGACTATGCACACAATCCAACGTGTTTCACCTAGATCATTTTAAATCCAAAAATAATGATCTTCTCATAATCCAAACTAGGGTAGATTACGTCAACTTGAAACCGGGTTGTGACATAGCCAATCCAAACCATTAGGTAAAAAAAAACTAGCAAAAGAGGGCCACATTTTCATTGGATATCAACCTGGCTCTGATACCACTGTAGGATTTCATGTGTTGTGTCGGGGCGAATTTTAAAAAAAATTCCCAACAACCAGACAAAACACGGGATCGGATATCCAATGTAAACGCCCTACTAGTTAAGCAATTAAGACAACCTAACTCATCACATCTAACCATTTCAAAAGGGTTAAAATGTACCTCTAGGGAACAAAATCCTTAGGCGGAAGAGGAGGCACGTCGAAGAGCTAAATTGCAATCCCACCACAAACGATGAGACCGATCGTCTTGCCTCTTGGTTCACCTCGAACCCGAACAGCTACCCAAGTCCATTGATAGGAGAAGAGGGCACTTTCTTAGACCAACTCCGTCAAGAGCACCGAGGACTCCAAGTGGTCGAATCGTACTAGTCGTCGGCGTGAGAAGAGCGGAGTAGAAATACACAAACAAGGCTGCTGGAGGAGAATGAGCAACAAGGCAGATTAGTCGTGGCCGAGGATCTCTCCTCAAGCCGGATCTGGAAATGCACGGCCGTCCCACGAGCCATCAGCGAGCCCAGATGCAGAGCAGCGATGGTGAGGAAGGAGTGGCGAGAACGAGGAACACCGGCGAGGAGGATGAGGGAGGGGCGGGCGAGCCTGTACTGAAAACGGCGGCGGTGAGCGGCGCGCCGTCGGGGTGCCTCCTGAAAAAAAATGCCCTAGCCTGATACCTGCTCTTCCGCCTCTTTCCTTTTACCCGTGAAAACCCGATCTCCCTGCTAATCCCTCTGTCCACATCTCTATATATATTTATATATATATATATATATATATATATATATATATATATATATATATATATATATATATATATATATATACATACATATATATATATATACATATATATATATATATATCTATATATATATATGTTATCATATATGAGTTATATATATGTGCCGTATATTTCCAAATCACGCCTTTTAGGTTGGGGTTATACAAACTCCAATCACTGTGCCCCTCTATTAAATAATTACGACAACTCGCCTCGTCGTAATTCTCTTTTAATAATTGCACAGAGAAAAAAAAAACCACGGTCTAAGCACGAAGTGTCACCATAAGTTAGACTGAGTCTAATACGGTGAATCTAGGCTGTTCCCGTTCGTTTGGTGTGACCTCGCAGAGGGAACATGTCGTCACAGCAATAATACATCAATTTGTATTATCGACTATAAGAGGCTTTATCAAGGCATTGTAGTCGCCACAACAATGCGTTAGAGGAGGTAACCAAACTAAAAGGCCAATGTCTAACTTTTGTCACATGATATCATAAATATTGTGCGAATTTGGGACTGTGTCATACTCGCACTATATTTGTCTTTCTTGGTCTCATAAGCAAGAGTGTATTTCTAACTACATTAGTTATAATGCATGCTTTACAAACTCGCTTTGCCAAGGGGCCCGACTATATCATAACCCAAAATAGTTTGGGGATAAATGATATTTTGATATATACATCCCTTACGCGTAAGCGCGAACAACGAATCATAGTATTTATCACCATCAAAAGATAGTCTTCAACTATAATCACATTGCTCACACCGATGCGCTTAATCTACATATCTCATATCTCCAAATCACTAGACACGTTGTAAGCATTAATGACACTTAACACATTCCAATTTAATGTTACAACTTAAGATAGGCCAACCTCAATATGTATGAAACCATACACATACATACTCAAGCGATTAAACGATAACTATCATCAACATTTGTAGAACTACAATGTACTTTAATTCACATGACAATCCAAGGTGGTGGTCAATGTCCCTCTTTGACTACCAGGATCGTGAGCAATTAAAACTAAGATCATATGATGGAACTCAAGTGTTCTACAACTCAAGACCAAGAGCATCTTCCTGAGCTATCATGATGCATCATCATATGACCTAGGGACAGAATGAGATAAACATTCATCAAAAACATGAACTTAATAAAATTAAAGACAACTTTCAAAACACAAATCCTTCACAGGTGAGGGAGGAGGAGGAGGATTGAAATGGGAAGATCCTTTGTCATACTTTCTTTTCTTCTTCATAGCTTTCAGTTGATTCCTGGAGTATTGCATCCAAGGTTCTGTGATAGGGCAATCATGCAGTATGTAGTATGGAATGTCATTTGTATCTTTCACTTTTTCTGGGGGAACTCTCTTCATAGCCTTGCTTCTGGCTTTCCTTTTCCTTGCAATTGTAGCAGAGGAATCATCTGAGTCAGTCCTAAACTGATAACTGTCTGAGCTTGGAGGATTATCATACACTACATCAATCCTTTTTAGATAATCGTTTTTTTGTTGAGACTGAGCAGAAGAAACAGCAGAAACAACAATAGTAGCAGTAGCAACAGCAGGAAGTGGAGTAGAAGCAACACTGGCAGAAGGAGTTATGACAGCAGCAGGTTCAGAAATAGCAGCAGTAAGAGCAGGCTCAAAAACAAATGCCTCTGTCATATGTATATCCTCAAAAACAGCAATATCAGAACTAACAGAAACATTAATAGCAGCAGTAGGAGCAGCAGAAGAAGCAGTGTCAACAGCCTTGAAGGAATTTATATAAGAGCTTATTAGGCTGGGGTCACATCTGGAAATAGGCACAATGGCCTTAGTAGGGTCTTCAGAATGCTGGACTGGAAGGTAGTTGAAGTACACAGAATCAAAAACTGACAACAGTGACCTGAGGTCCACTGTGATGAATGCAACTGAAGTTACTGGAGCTTGGACTGAGGATACTACAACAGGCAATCTTTTAGCTTCATAAGGCATCTCCCCCTGCCTAGATTCAGTGAGAACTGGATCAAGACACCCATAAGAAGGGATTGCCTGAGAAGGAAGAAAAGAAGAAAGCCTGGCAGACAGTTCCTGAACTGTTTTTAGAAGAGGAGCAAAAGAGGTCTCCAGTAAGAGGTATAGCCTTGGAGCTATCTGCTCATATAACATGTCTGCAAGGGCTGGAAGATCTACTTGCTTAAGAGGGACTTGAGTAGAGGTAGAGATGGATGAGGTAGAAATGAAGGTTGGAGCAGCAGGAGATGTTGGTGGAGAACCTGTGGATTGTGGAAATGATGGTTGGGAAATTGGAATTGTGGAGATGGAAGAGAGTGTAATGGAAATGGATGGTGTGAAGGATGGTTGAGCAATTATGTCCTGAAGTACTTGTTGATAAGAGGAGGATGATGATGGTGGCTTAGGAGGGGATGAAGGAGAATCATCCATATAGGAATCATCTATAAGAGTGAAAGATGGAATATGAGAGGATGAATCAATATCTAGGTGTGGGTAGTGATGTAGAGGATGGAAAATTTCTTCAGTGAGTGGTGGAGTTGGATAAGGAATTGAAGTTGGAGATGGGGTGGAAATTGTGATGGTGGGTGTGACTGTGGTAGATGAAACAAGAGGTGGAGGAGGAGGAGAAGAAGCAGGCAAGTCTTCTGCAGGGGCAGAAACATGAGGGGAAGAGACTGAAGCAGTCCTTGTGCCTGAAGATGAGATTGCAGAGGGTCTGATGGGCTTGACAATCTGCCTGTCCCATTTTCCAAATAGGGCACAGGTGAGCCTCTTGGAGGCATTGATGTGCATCCCACTGGAAACAAGCAGTGCAGGGCATCTGTGGTGAAGGAACATCCCTAAGATCCTCCCAAAATTAACAAAGTTCTTGTTAATTTTCATCTTAATCAAATCAAAGAAAACTTCTCCCCAGTTGAGTTGCTTCTTGTCCACCAGGGCACCCATCAGGCAGAGCTGATACCTAGATATGGTATGATGAGCTGAGTGTTTGGCCAACAACACTTTGCCAACAACATCAGCTAGAAATCTGTACTCAACAAACAGATTTTTCTTAAGCAATTTACTAGGGTTTGCTTCTGAATGTCCCATCCTTTCAAGCATATTAGAAAATTCCTCTCCAGAAAGTTCAACAGAATCTTCTCCAGATTTTAATTGAAAAACCTCTGTCAAAGCAACAGATGTCAGAGATACCTGGGTTCCTGAGATGGATCCAACCACTGTATTCTAATCCAGGTTATGGGCAGTATACACCCATTCCTTTATCTCATCTACAGCTAATTTGATCCTTGTAGTCATTATGGTAACTAGCTGTTGTTCTCTGAAAAGTTCCAGAATGTCCTTGAAGATTTGATCACTGTTGTTGAAAGAATCCATGTCGATATCAAATCCAGCGTCAAATTTCATTGCGGCCAAGATGACGACTGATACTGCCATTGATTCATGCAAAAATGAACAACAAATGACCAAGTGTGGAGAAGTTTGGAGGGAAAGAGAAAATTTGCAGAAAGTATGAAAGCGCAAAGGGAGAACGACGGCCGAAAAATGAGTTTTATATTAGGGTTCTGTTAAATTTTCTCAACGTGGTCAGCAAGATAGCCCAAATGCCAAATTAATATATTCGGAACTACCCAGTTCTCATGTTGAACCAGCGGAAAACCGAGGAACAAAGGTTAATCCGAACAAACAATGGAAGCACAAGCAGGTCTTTTATTCATTCACTTCTTTACAACACGAGGCATACATTGCGAGACATGATTTCGCTAGTGTAACAGCTATAAACAGAAAGCACCAAAAAACAAGCCGGGCGGACAGCACCGGAGTCCGCCGAGACCGCCGAGGTCGCCGAGGTCGCCGAGTCCGCTGAGATCGCCCGAACTACGCTGCAATCCGCCGAATAGCCACGGAGTCCGCCGAAGCCATGAGGCCGCGCGGACACACCGTTATTCGTCTCCTGCTGAAGCTGAACTGAGGAAAACCCCTACACGCCTGAAGCCGGCGGACAGGTTATTGAAGCTGGCAAAGATGAAACAGAACTGACAAGCCGCAGAGCGACCTCCTGCTGAGTCCGCAGAGACCGCACACTTCCAAGTACTTGACCGAAGTCACAGCCAAACTCCTGGCTCCTTGAAGCTACCCGCGCGACCTGCACACAGCAAACGTCAGTACTGAATCAATCCGCGCGGACAGACAAACTCAGACCGCAGCTCCTTGCCCAACCCAACTTACTGTTCACTCAAGTTACTGTAGACCTGCCAGGGGGGTCCTATTTATAGGCGAGGTGAGGAGTGTGGTCACCGCCCTAGAGATAGAGACACCTCCCCAGCCCGCGCGATAGCAAAACACCGTCCGCCGAGTCCGCAAGGACTTAGCCGGATACCAAGGAAAACCGCTAGGAGCAAGACAACATTGGCGAACCCTCTCCAGTCCGCCCAAGCTATGCGGACAAGGAATCAGCCCGCAAAGCTTCCAACCACTGCAGGATAGCAAACCCCTTCAATGGCTGTCCGCACCAACCTGAGGCAGCCCGCAAGACTCACACCTCAATCCGGCACAAGTCCACGACCAAAGGCAGATAGCAACAGTCCGCCCGGTCACAGCAGACTTGGCGAAAATGGCGGACACCATGGTCTTGGCACAGAGTGTGACCAAGTCCACAACCATCAAAGGCCAATGCGAGCATGGCGGACACAAACTCCGGTCCGCCAAACACTTTAGCACAGACCACCAGCAGTCCGCAAGCTCCTCGCACTACTGCCCAACGCAACAACCAACTCCCGGACTCCAAAACCAGTCCGCTAAAGACCTCCATAGCAAAGCACCTGCTGTGTCACCCGAGCTCGACAAGGCCTCAGCCAAGCTCTAAGCCCAGTCCTCAACAATCCATACCGCGGACATGAGCCAAACCGCCTATCCGCACAAGCTTGCACCACGACCACTGAGCAAAGCACCAGTCCGCAAGCCTCTCTATCCGCAGATACCAGGCCGCATAGTCCGCGGACTCCATGCAAACAACCCGCTCAGAAGACAGCTGGCTTTTCACTAGACCTTCCACCAGGCCGCACATCACAGTCCGCCCAGTCCGCCTAGTCCGCCAAAGCTGTCTGCCCAGGCCGCCCGGCCTGTCCTGTCAACCACTTCCACTTCATAAATTTCAACACTCCCCCTTGAAGTGAGAAGTGGCGACCAAGCCCAACAAGCTGCGTAAGCGTTCAAAGGGCCCCTTCGACAGTGGCTTCGTGAAGATGTCAGCAAGATTATCTTCACTCCGAACATGCCCGACCAGCAGAGATCCCTCCAACACCTTCTCCCTGATGAAGTGGTGATCAATATCTATATGCTTGGTCCTGGCGTGACACAATGGATTGTTTACCAGCTTGAGAGCACTCTCATTGTCACCCCGGAGTAAAGTAGGCCCTTGCACTACTTCATGAACATCCTTTATAAGTCTCCTCAACCAAACGGCTTCCCGAGCAGCCAAGGCCAAAGCCTTATACTCCGCCTCCGTGGTTGAAACCGACACCGAGTCCTGCTTCTTGCTACAACACGAGATGCTAGCTGAACCGCAAGTGAACACATAACCTGAAGTAGACCTTTGATCATCCGAATCACCTCCATAGTCAGCATCCGTGTACCCGAGCAATGCAAACTCCGAGTCTCTTCTATAGAGGAGTCCCATGTTAGAAGAAGCCTTGACATACTTCAGAATACCCTTCGCCGCCACTAGATGAGATTGCCTTGGTTCAGCCATATACCGACTTACTCGGCCAACAACATAAGCAATGTCCGGCCTTGTAATCGTCAGGTAAATCAAGCTCCCAACAAGGGCCCTGAACACCAAGGGATCATGAAGAACCCTTCCCTCATCTCGTCGAAGCGTTAGCCCAGGTTCCAGTGGAGTAGATCACTTCTTCCCTTCGCCCATGCCGAACCGCTTCACAATGCGATCAGCATACCGTTTCTGGCAAATGAGAACCCCGCACTCCTTCCTCTCCACTTCGAGACCGAGAAAGTGATGCAACTCTCCCAAGTCTTTCATCTCGAAGCGTATAGCAAGCTCTGCTCTGAGCCTTACTACTTCTCCCTACGAATTCCCTGTGATGATCATGTCATCCACATACAGCATGACCAAGACTTGTAGCTCCCCCTTCTTCTTGACGAACCAGCTTGAATCCGAGTTGGAAGCAAGGTATCCACAGAATTGCAAGTACTCTGCAATCTTCCCATACCACGCTCTAGGAGCTTTCTTCAACCCATAGAGGGACTTCCTGAGTTTACAGACATAGTCCGGATGCTTTTCAGAGACAAAACCAAGCGGCTGATCCATGAAGATATCCTTGTCAATCTCTTCGTAAAGAAAGGCATTCTTCACATCGAGTTGCCACAACCTCCATCCCTTGCTAGCAGCCAAGGCGATCACCACTCTTACTGAAGTCATCTTCGCAACTGGACTGAATGTCTCCTCATAGTCTTCTCCATACTGCTGTGAGAATCCTCTAGCGACCAGGCGAGCCTTGAACCGATCAATGCTCCCATCAGCCTTCTTCTTCAACTTATACACCCACTTGCAAGTAACCGGAGTAATGCCATCAACCTTGGGCACAAGGTCCCAGGTTTCATTCTTCTTCAGAGCATCAATCTCTTCCTTCATGGCACCTTCCCACTCCTTCACTCCAGTGGCCTCATTGAAGTTTGCAGGCTCTCGCTCATCCAGAGGACCTGCAAAGAAGCAGGAGACAAAGCTCACTGCATTCCCATCACAGTACCGAGCCGGTGGCTTAACCACCCTCTTCGTTCTCCGAAGGGTCGGCTCCTTGCTCACTGCTTCCGTTGCTTCTTCGGGCTCCACTCCTACCTGGGGCAAGCATTGAGCAGTGCTCCCCCTGCTTCCTGAGCCAGAAGGCTCAGCCTCGGAGTTCGAAGCAACAGGAGCTGCTGGTGTAATAGCAAGCTCATCTTCCAAGCCTTCAGCATCCACCACCGGTGCTTCATCAACCTTGCTACTTCCGGTTAGCTCAACCGAGCCACCTCCATATGACATCAGCTCGTCAAAGACAACATCTCTTGACACCACGAACTTCTTCGTCACAGGGTCCATGCATTTCCATCCCTTCTTCCGCTCATCGTAGCCAACAAAGACAAGTTTCCTTGCCTTCGCATCCATCTTTGTCCGTGAAGCATCCGGGACATGCACGTAGCAAGTTGAACCGAACACCCTAAGGTGTCCCACACTCGGCTTCTCCTTCAGCAACAGCTCAACAGGAGTCTTCATGTTGATAGGGCTGAGTGGCATCCGGTTGATGGCGTAAGCATCACAAGACATCCCCTCCGCCCAAAAAGACGTTGGGATATATTTCGTATGAAGCCAGCATTTGCAGGTCTCCGTCAGATGATGGATCTTCCGCTCCGCTACCCCATTTTGTTGTGGAGTGTGAGCACAAGTAAGCTCTCATTAGATCCCGTGCTTCCTGCAGAAGTTAGAAAACTCAGAGGAGACAAACTCACCCCCGTTATCAGTTCTAAGCTTCTTAATCCGCAAGCCAATCCGACCTTCTACCAACTCCTTAAACTGCACAAACAAACGGAAGGCTTCCGACTTCTCCTTTAAGAAGTACACCCAAGTATACCTTGAGTAGTCATCAACCAAGACAAGCATGTATATTCTTCCACCAAGGCTGGTAGTAACCGTCGGTCCCATCAGGTCACCATGAATACACTCCAATGGTTTCTTGCTCCTTGTTTGTGATTTATCAAACGGAAGGCGATGTACCTTACCATATTGACAGCCCACGCAAACATGCCCGTCACCAAAAGGAGGACAACTTAGGCAACCCCTCACCAAACTTCTACTAGCCATCGCCTTCAGCTTGTCCATGCCAACATGCCCCAGCCTCTCATGCCAGATAGCAGCACTATCATTGGCTCTCATTTTATCAACATAAGCACTGGTGGAAAGAACAAACAAGTTTTTCACCCTCCTCTCAACATGAGCAACATCAGCCTTAACCGCTGATACGTTGCGAAGGAAACTCACGTCTGTTGGCCCAAACAGAACATGATACCCAGCGTCCACCGCATTGGTCACCGAGAAGAGGTTCTTCTTCATGCCCGGCACGTGATACACACTCCTTAACATGAGTGGCCCCTGATCACTACCTAAAGACATGACCCCCTCTTTCTCTACTGCATAAACAGTATTATCAGCAATGATAATAGCTTCATTACCTGAGTAAGCCTGCATGGAGGTGAACTTTGATTTGTCTCCGGTGAGGTGATGACCACACCCGGAGTCCATGATCCACTCGCTGTTGAAGTCCTCAGCAGACAAGGCCCGGACACAAGTGCACGTCATAAAAGCTCCGCCCCATTCTGCTTCTTCACTTCTCGAGCAAGCTTCCTCCTTTCCCGCAGCATGCCCATGCTGCAGTTTTACCTTGCAGTCCCACTTGAAGTGCCCTCGCTGATGACACTGGTAGCACTTCAGGTTCTTCTTCCAGTCCTTAGGAGAATTTCTCCTCTCCGGCGGATATGAAGTTGAAGTCTCCTTCTCATCAACGGCCTGCACCTTCTTCTTCTTCTTCTTCCCTTCCCATCCTTTCTTCTTGCCTGAGAAGAGAGCTTCACTGCCTTCCTGATTCAGGTTCACTCCAGCCATCTGCCTTGCCAAGCTCTCCTGCGATGCAAGCAGATTCTCCAGCTCCAGCAAAGACGGCTGAGTAGCCCACCCTTGAATAGATGTAACAAAGGCCACATACTCCTTCCGCAAGCCGCGGATATTGTGCCTTTTCATCTTTGCCTCAGAGATAGGCTCATCAGGATCCAGTGCCGATAGCTCAGCACACAAGCTCTTCATCTTTAAGAAGTACTTGGAGATGGAAAGGTCTCCATGCGTTGCCCTGGCCAACTCATTTTCCAGGAACTGAAGCCGCGCCACATTCTTCCTATTGAACAACTCATCAATGGTTGTCCAAATATCAGCAGCCGACGCACACCCAACGATGTGATCAAACAGTTCCGGAGACACGGCTCTCTTCAGAATGAACTCCGCCTTAGCATTTGTTCTTCTCCAGAGCCTAACCTGCTCAACAGTACCGAAAGCAGCAGTGACTTCCTGCCTGTCGTCACCACCGACGACTTCCCACAGCTACTCGCCAAGAAGATAACTCTTCATGCACCACTTCCACTTCTTAAAGTTAGTCGGCGTTAAGAGTTCAATGCCCAGACCTCTTGCAAAGCTCCCTTCCATTGCAACACCTGTTGGCAACCTTTTAGAAGCTCCGAGCAACAACACAGGTTGATCACCACTCAATCACTGAGTAACAACACTGGCTGACTTCCGCTCACGCAACTGAACCTGGCTCTGATACCATGATAAATTTTCTCAACGTGGTCAGCAAGATAGCCCAAATGCCAAATTAATATCTTCGGAACTACCCAGTTCTCACGTTGAACCAGCGGAAAACCGAGGAACAAAGGTTAATCCCAACAAACAATGGAAGCACAAGCGGGTATTTTATTCATTCACTTCTTTACAACACGAGGCATACATAGCGAGATATGATTTCGCTAGTATAACAGCTGTAAACAGAAAGCACCAAAAAACAAGCCGGGCGGACAACACTGGAGTCCGCCGAGGTCGCCGACGTCGCCGAGTCCGCTGAGATCGCCCGAACTACGCTGCAATTCGCCGAATAGCCACGGAGTCCGCCGAAGCCGCGAGGCCGCGCGTACACACCGTTATTCGTCTCCTGCTGAAGCTGAACTGAGGAAAAACCCTACCCGCCTGAAGCTGGTGGACAGGTTATTGAAGCTGGCAAAGATGAAACAGAACTGACAAGCCGCAGAGCGACCTCCTGCTGAGTCCGCAGAGACCGCACACTTCCAAGTACTTGACCGAAGTCACAGCCAAACTCCTGGCTACTTGAAGCTACCCGCGCGACCTGCACACAACAAACGTCAGCACTGAATCAATCCGCGCGGACAGACAAACTCAGACCGCAGCTCCTTGACCAACCCAACTTACTGTTCACTCAAGTTACTGTAGACCTGCCAGGGGGTCCTATTTGTAGGCGAGGTGAGGTGTATGGTCACCGCCCTAGAGATAGAGACACCGCCCCAGCCCGCGCGATAGCAAAACACCGTCCGCCGAGTCCGCAAGGACTTAACCGGATACCAAGGAAAACCGCCAGGAGTAAGACAACATTGGCGAACCCTCTCTAGTCCGCCCAAGCTATGCGGACAAGGAATTAGCCCGCAAAGCTTCCAACCACTGCAGGACAGCAACCCCCTTCAATGGCTGTCCGCACCAACCCGAGGCAGTCCGCAAGACTCACACCTCAATTCGCCACAAGTCCACGACCAAAGGCAGATAGCAACAGTCCGCCCGGTCACAACAGACTTGGCGGATACGGCGGAAACCATGGTCTTGGCACAGAGTGTTACCAAGTCCAAAACCATCAAAGGCCAATGCGAGCATGTCGGACACAAACTCCCGTCCGCCAAACACTTTAGCACAGACCACCAGCAATCCGCAAGCTCTTCGCACTCCTGCCCAACGCAGCAACCAACTCCCGGACTCCAAAACCAGTCCGCCAAAGACCTCCACAGCAAAGCACCTGCTGTGTCACCAGAGCTCGACAAGGTCTCAGCCAAGCTCTAAGCCCAATCCGCAATAGTCCATACCGCGGACATGAGCCAAACCGCCTATCCGTACAAGCTTGCACCACGACCACTGAGCAAAGCACCAGTCTGCAAGCCTCTCTATTCGCAGATACCAGGCCACATAGTCCCCGGACTCCATACAAACAACCCGCTCAGAAGACAGCCGGCTTTTCACTAGACCTTCCACCAGGCCGCACATCACAGTCCGCCCAATCCGCCTAGTCCTCCAAAGCTATCCGCCCAGGCCACCCGGCCTGTCCTGTCAACCAATTCCACTTCACAAATTTCAACAAGTTTTACGTAGAAAAGGAAAGATCGTTGAACTCTGTTCGATGATCTGGGCTTCTAAAGGAAACTGAAAGGTCATCAATATCATCGATCTCCATTCGACGGTATTGGAGAGCGTCGAGCTTCGTTCGACGATCGCTGACCTGAAGAAAGATAGTTTAGCACTATCTGAGAAGCGCTGAACTCTGGTCGACGATTTTGGAAGTCGTCGATCTCCGTTCGACGATCTGGGGGAAAATCGTCGAGCGCAGTTCAGAGACCAGAAACACTATACACTAGATAAAGCACTTTGATTTGCTTAGTCTTGGTCATTTTTATATTTTTAAAATCTTGGATCTTATTTTAGACTTCCTCCATCTAACATTCCTAACTGATTCAGGAAGAATGTATGTTTCTTTTCATCCAAGAGTTTGGTGAAAATATCTCCCCTTTGTAAATCAGTTGGGATATATTGAAGTATAATTTTATTTTTCTCAACATTATCCCTTAGAAAGTGATGCCTAATTTCTATGTGTTTTGTCCTACTATGGAGGACTGGATTTTGTATTATAGAAATAGCACTAGTATTATCACAAAATATTTTTGACTTCTTTACGTTGTACCCATAGTCTAGGAGCTGATTTTGAATCCACAAAATTTGTGAACAACAACTACCTGCAGCCATATATTCAGCTTCAGCAGTTGAAGTTGACACAGATGTTTGTTTCTTGCAAAACCAGGAGATAAGTCTGTCACCAAGAAACTGACAAGTTCCACTGGTGCTTTTTCCTGTCTATTCTGCATCCAGCATAATCAGCATCTGAAAATCCAGTTAAGTCAAATGCTGAATCTTTTGGATACCAGAGACTTAGATTTGGACAACTTTTTACATACCTAAGAATCCTTTTTACTAAGGTGAGGTGTGACTCTCTAGGGATCACTTGGAATCTAGCACATATGCATGTAGCAAACAATATATCAGGTCTACTAGCTGTAAGGTACAATAAAGAGCCAATCATTACTCTATATGTTGTCTGATCAACAGGTTTCCCATGTTCATTAGCATCCAATATAACATTAGTAGGCATAGGTTTTTTCATACATGATGCTTCAGACATACCAAATTTCTTAACCAATTCTTTTGCATACTTGGTTTCAGAAATAAATATGCCTTCAGCATGTTGTTTGATTTGCAATCCTAGAAATAAGGATAGCTCACCCATGCTACTCATTTCAAATTTAGAATGCATTAGATTGAAAAACCTTCTGCACAAATTTGAATCAGTTGAGCCAAATATAATATCATCTACATAGATTTGTACTAGTAGGGTATGGGACTTATGGGTTCTAATGAAAAGCGTTTGGTCTACTCTACCCCTTATAAACTCATTTTTCAAAAGAAAGCATGCTAGGGTCTCATACCATGCTCTAGGAGCTTATTTTAGACCATATAATGCTTTATGCAATTTGAAAATATAATCAGGATGAGTTGAAGAGATAAAACCTGGGGGTTGTCTGACATAGACTTATTGTTTGATATCTCCATTGAGAAAAGCACTCTTTACATCCATCTGGTATACTTTGAATCCTTTGTGTGCTGCATATGCTAAGAAGATTCTTATGGCCTCTAACCTTGCAACTGGTGCAAATGTCTGGTCATAATCTATCCCTTCTTCTTGAGAGTACCCTTGAGCAATTAGCTTTGCCTTGTTCCTTACAATGACTCCTTGATCATACAATTTATTTCTGAACACCCACTTTGTTCCAACAATGGAGTGATCCTTTGGCCTTGGTACTAGTTCCCAAACTTTGATCCTTTCAAATTGATGCAACTCTTCTAGCATTGCAATGATCCAGTGTGGATCTTGCTCTGCATCTTGAATGGATTGAGGTTCAATTTTAGAAAGAAAACAAGTGTGCATCAGGTTTTGGTTGACCTGATTTCTTGTTTGCACACCAGCTGAGATGTCTCCAATCACTTGGGAGATTGGATGGTCTCTTGATGTTACTAAATCAACAAGAGATGTTGATTGTTCACCAACCTGTGTTGTTGTTTTCTCTTGTGGTACAATAACTGGCTCTTCAAGAAGGTTCTCTTCAAGATGTTGAATGTCTTCTTCATATTCACTGCTTTCCTCTTTTTGATTGATTTGTAACCTGTCCAAGTCTTCTGCAAGATAGTGTACCTGCAAAGGTTCTATGGTATAAGTATTCTTCTCCTTGAAAGACATGTTAGATTCATCAAACGATATATGAACAGATTCTTCAATTTTAAGAGTTGATTAATTATATACCATACAAGCTTTACTGATCATGGAGTATCCCAGAAACACTCCTTCATCAACTTTAGCTTGAAATTTTGCTAAGTATTTCTTGTTATTATTATGAATGTAACAAATACAACCAAAAATTTTAAAGTAATCTACTTTAGGTTTATTCCCTTTAAGTAATTCATAGGGAGTCTTGCACTTCAGTTTATGTATTAAACTTCTATTCAACACATAGTTGGAGGTGTTCACTGCCTCTGCCCAAAAGGATAGAGGAAGGTGAGCATCTGACAACAATGTAGTAGCAGATTCAATAAGGGTTCTATTTTTCCTTTCAGCTACCCCATTTTGTTTAGGAGTTCTAGGCGCTGAGAAAGTGTGTCTGATCCCTTCACTCTGACAGAACTCTTGAATAAGAATAGAATCAAACTCTGTCCCATGATCACTTCTGATCAGGGCAATGTGAGTATTGAACTCAGTATGTATGCATTTGAGAATCTCTGTCAAACACTTAAAGTTATCAGACTTCTTCATCAGAAAGAACACCCATGTGAATCTAGAGAAGTCATCTACAACCACTAAAGTATAAGATTTCCCTCCTAAACTTTGTACTGTAATGGGTCCAAAAAGATCCATATGTAACAGATACAAAATCCTAGGTGAATCACTCTTATTAAGTGACTTGAAACTATTTTTGTTTTGCTTGCCTAATTGACAAGCCCTGCAAAGTCCTTCCTTCTTGTAGGGGCTAGAAGGTAGTCCTCTAACAAGGTTGTCCTTAGATAGCCTAGCAATGGTTCTAAGGTTTATATGTCCTAGTCTCTTATGCCATAGTTCATTAGGTCTACTAAAAGAGTTAAATAAGCAAATATCTACTTTAGTTGAAAGAAAGTCTACTAAATAGATGTTACCTTTCCTTTTACCTGTCAACACAGTTGTGTTGTCCTCTGATTTGATCTTGTATAAGGATTTGCTGAAAGTCACTTGGTAGCCTTCATCATATAGTTGACTGATACTAATCAAGTTGTGCTTCAGTCCTTCCACATAGGCTACTTTCTTGAATGTGACTGTGCCAATCTGGACTGCACCATATCCTTTTGTTAGTCCAAAGTTTGAATCACCAAATATTCCTTTGGGTCCAAGCTTGGCTTTGAAGGATGTGAAATTGTCCTTGTTTCCTGTCA
Organism: Platanthera guangdongensis; assembly: GCA_039583875.1. Lineage (NCBI taxonomy): Eukaryota > Viridiplantae > Streptophyta > Magnoliopsida > Asparagales > Orchidaceae > Platanthera > Platanthera guangdongensis. The sequence goes on from CM077157.1 coordinate 77,100,337, forward strand.
TGTGCTTTGAGCACCCACTATCCAGATACCATTGCTGGTTTGATGTTGGATAGGTCTTCACCTGCACATAAAACAATTTACTTGTTTTTGACCGAGCTTACCTTGGGCCTAGGTTGATAACCTTTGAATTCTGAAATAAAAGACATCCCTGGTTGACTCTTATAACCTCAGGATGATATCTCCTTGGAGGTATTATCCATTCAGTATAAGGGTTAAATCTTTGGGATGAAGGACCCCTAGGTTTGGAATTTGATTTACCTTTGAAAAAGTTTTCAAAGCTCTGATCTCTGCTCGACGATCGCTGATCTGAGTTCGACGATCTTGGGTCAGATCGTCGAGCTTCGTTCGAAGATTGACTATGGCAGAGTTCAGGGTTTAGAGATCGTCGACCTGAGTTCGACGATTTAGCCTGAGATCGTTGATCTGCATTCTACGATCGTCTAGCTCCGTTCGACGATTTATGTTGAACTTTGGTTTTCTTAGGTAGATCAGAATTCTTCCTAGCTACCTCTACAACTCCCTTACCTTTATAAGAGATAAATTTAATTGGGGTTGTTAGTACTATAGGTTGGCTGGATGAAGCACCCAAGCCCAGTGTACTATTGAATCTTGAGTTCACTGTGCTTGTGATGCCCATTAGCTTGATACTTCTCCCATTAAGGGATTCTTCAAGCTTTTTGGCCTCTGATAGCTCACTTTTCAGTGAAGCTATCTGCTCCCTACAACATTCCAACTCCTCAGAGAGTTTGAGGTTATCTGATTTTAAGGTGCTTTGTTCAGATAGTTGATTTCTGAGAGAAATAATTTCTTTTTCAGATTTCAATAGATCTAAACAAAGTGCCTTAAACTCACATTTCAAGTCCTCTGAATTGAAATCAAAAGAGCTTATTACCTGATCCTCTTCAGATTGAGTCTCTGATTCTGACTCTGATTCTTCTGCATCAGAATTTTTTTGTGAGGCATTGATAACCATCATGCAGAATTCCTTTTCTTCAGCATTATCTTCATCATCACTTGAGCTGGATGAAGATTCTGATTCTTCTTGTCTCACTCCAAGTTTCAGCAACAAATCCCTTGTATGTTTATTCTTGTTGGAGGAGGGTTTGCCATTGCTGCTCTTCTTGAAGTCCCTTTCTTTTCTCCTTTCTTTTCTGTCCTTTTTGTCCTTGTTTTTATTTTCTGGACAGTCAGGCACAATGTGGCCTGGTTTCCTCCAACCAAAACAGATAATCTCTTTGTTATTTGATTTATCATACCTTGGCCTGTCATGCTCTCTGTATGATCTTTTCCTGAAATCCTTCCGGGCCATTTTGTAAAATCTTTTGGCCAGTAGGCTTAGCAGCTCTTCATTGCATGTTACCTTGTCTTCAGGTTGATCTTCAATGGCTTTGAAAGCTATTGACTTCTCTTTTCTTATAGCCGGTGAAGCAGCCTTCTGCTCTTCTTCTCTATTCTTGATGAGCAACTCATAAGACTTGAGCTTGCCCAAGAGAGCTTCAGTTGTGATCTCATTTAGGCTTCTGACATCCTTGATTGGCTAGATCCTTGAGTCCCAAGTGCTTGGGAAACACATTAGGATTTTATCATTGAGCTCAGTTAATGAGATCTCTTTGTCCAAAGTTTTCAGCTCATTGACTATGAGACTGAGTCTATTATACATGTCTGCTACTGACTCAGCTTCTCCTTTCTTGAAATTATCATACTGGGTTATGAGATGAGATCTTCTATCTTTTCTCTCATCAGCAGATCCTAAGACTATCTCAGATAGCTTGTCCCAGATGTCCTTTGCTGAGTTGCATTCAACTACTTTCTGGAATATTTCATCAGACATAGTCTGAGCTAAAATGTTTATAGCCTTTGCATCTGCAACTTTCCATTTCTTGATTTCAGCATTTGTTCCTGAAGGAGGTGGAACAACACTTGTACTTGTATTTTCTGGAGGTCTTGGACACACTGTCAAAACAGAATTGAAAATGTCCTCATCAATAGAGTTCATGTACAGTCTAATCCTTGCCTTCCAAAGTGCAAACTTGGATAGATTGCACACTGGAGGTCTGGTGCTAGTATAATCTTTGTTTTGGGCCATGTTTTGTGAAGAAATAATTCTAATAACAAACTCAAAACAAGCAGATCTAACTAGAGGGATCTTTGGGTTCAGGTGTTGGCCTGTGCAACCACTAAGGTGTGGTATTTTAACCAACCTGAAAGATGTGATATTTTTAACCAACCTCGCTTTGATACCAATTGAAAGTTCAAGTTAGATCTGATATACTCTAGAGGGGGGGGGGGTGAATAGAGTATGATGCTTGCTAAAAACGTTTTACAACTGTTGTTGTATTCCTAAGTGAACAGGGAAGCAAATAACATATAACAACTATATAATCAAAAAGCAATCACAAACCACATCCAGAAAACAAAAGAAAGTAAGCAACCAGATGAAACAAGGAGCTATAGTGGTTCCCCAATCAATCTGGGTACATCCACTCTTCTACCACCCTAGGTAGGAATCCACTGCAGGATGAGTTGATCAGGTGTTCTGGGCACCAATGAGCTTTTGATAAGGTACTCAAAAACCAAACCAGATTTTTCGATCAGGTGTCTTGCCACCACTGAGTTTTGACAAGGTCTCAAGAACCAACACAAACTTTTGAAGGGAGTTTGAAAAACCCTTTACACCAGAGAGAGAGAGAGAGAGAGAGAGAGATGAGATGATCTTCTCTGTCAACAATCAGAGAGAAGATAGTGGATGTTGTCAAAGCTCCCCCTGAGATCTTGAGTTGTTCAGGAAGTGAAACTTTGCAGTAGGGTGATAGGCCTTCAAAAAATTTGATCTCCAGCAAAAGATGATTTCAGCAACAGCTGAAATGTGTGGTGTCTGGAGTCTTGAATGATGATGGCCTTTGAATACTGGAATCAGAAGGGATCTGAAAGTTTTAGTATGTTGATCTCCTTTTGTGATGTGTGTTCTTGTATGAGTTCTAAGACTGTGAATATCTATAGCTCTTTTTCTTGTTGTTATTCACTTGTTGATTATGTTCTCTGTTATCTGTAGGGATGATGAAAACTGATCTTTTATTCCTTAGATCTGAATGAATAATTCTCTGTCCAATATAGTCGTTAGCCTGTCATAAATGACTTCCTTAACTGCATTTTGTCTTCTGGAGGAAAGTCCAATAAAAACATTCCTTTGAAAATACCTTGAAACTTGCTCCAGATTAATTGAAAATGACTACAAGATCCTTGAAATAAATGCTGAGAATAATTCCATAACTGTCTAAATTTGAATCTTGAAAAACGTCGATCTCACCAGAAAAACATCGAACTGAGCTCCACTATCGTTGAACTGAGCTCAGAGACTGGTCTTAGACCGAAACAGAGATCGTCCATCTGTGCTCAACTATCGTCGAACTGAGCTCAGAGATAGAGAAACAAACTGGAGACAAGAACGTCGATCTAAGCTCGAAGATCGTCGAATGGAGTTCGACGACTTGTTGAAGTTGAGCTCAGAGATCGTCGAATGGAGTTCGACGATTCGTCGAGGTGAGCTCAGTGATCGTCGAATGGAGTTCGAGGATTCGTCGAAGTGAGCTCAGCGATCGTCGAATGGAGTTCGACGATTCATCGTACTGAGCTCGACGAAATGACTTAGTCTCCTAAACTGAAATATCTGGTCTTGAGGGTAGCTTTCAAACCTAAATACTAACCCTTAGACTCAATTCTAATTGACCTTTAGATCTATACAAGGAGGTAAAAACATATTTCCTAAAGGACATAGTGATCCTTGCCCAAATCAGTAATAGGGTGTTCCAACAAGGTGTCTTAGTAACCCTCTTCGATCTCCGAAGAGTCTGCTCCTTGCTTACTATCTCAGTTGATCCTTCAGGCTCAGCACCATATTCAGGCAAGCTTTGAGCAATGATCCCCCTGCTTCCTGAGCCAGAAGCCTCAGCACCAGAATTTGAAGCAACAGGAGGTGCTGGTGAAACAACAAGCTCCTCTTCCAGGCCTTCAGCAGCCACCTTCTGCTCTTCATCAACCTTGCTTCCGGTTAGCTCAACCGAGCCTCCTCCATATGACGTCAGTTCGTCAAAGACTACATCTCTTGATACAAAAAACTTCCTTGTCGCAGGGTCCATGAATTTCCATCCCTTATTCCGCTCACCGTAGCCAACAAAGACAAGCTTCCTTGCCTTTGCATCAAGCTTGGTCCTTGAAGCATCCGGGACATGCACGTAGAAAGTTGATCGAAACACCCGGAGGTGTTCCACACTAGGCTTCTCCTTCAGCAACAACTCAAAAGGAGTCTTCATGTTGATCGGGCTAAGCGACATCCGATTGATGACGTAAGAAGCACAAGACATCCCATCCGCCCAAAAAGACCTTGGAATGTCTTTCGCATGAAGCCAGCATTTGCAAGTATCCGTCAGATGACGGATCTTCCGCTCCGCTACTCCATTTTGTTGTGGAGTGTGAGCACAAGTGAGCTCTCGTTGGATCCGTGCTTCCTGCAGAAGTTAGAAAACTCGGAGGACATAAACTCACCACCGTTGTCTGTTCTAAGCTTCTTGATCCGCAAGCCAAGCCGGCCCTCCACCAACTCCTTGAACTCCACAAAAAACCGGAAAACTTCAGATTTCTCCTTCAAGAAATATACCCAAGTGTATCTTGAGTACTTATTAATCAGCACAGGCATGTATCTGCTCCCGCTAAGGCTTGCAGTGACGGTTAGTCCCATCAAGTCTCCATGGATGCACTCCAATGGTATCTTGCTCCTCGTTTGTGATTTATCAAACGGAAGGCGATGAGCCTTGCCGTACTGACATCCCGCGCAAACGTGACCGTCGCCAAATGAAGATAGCTTACGCAAGCCTCTTACAACGCTTCTGTTAGCCATAGCCTTCAGCTTATCCATTCCTACATGTCCCAGCCTTTCATGCCAAATAGCAGCGCCATCGTTTGCTCTCATCCGATCAATATAAGAGTTAGTTGCAAGAACAAACAAGTTCTTCACTCTCCTCCCAACATGAGCAACATCAGTCTTAACCGCTGATACGTTGCGAAGGAACTTCACTTCTGTTGGCCCAAACAGAACTTGATAACCCGCGTCAACCGCATTGGTCACAGAGAAGAGGTTCTTCTTCATGCCCGGTATGTGATACACACTCCTTAACGTGAGTGGCCCCTTATCACTACCCAAGGACACAACCCTCTCCTTCTCTACTGCATAAATAGTATTATCAACAGTTATAATAGCTTCATTACCTGAGTAGGATTGCAGAGAAGAGAACTTCGACTTGTCTCCGGTGAGGTGATGACCACACCCGGAGTCCACGATCCAATCATCGTTGAAGTCGACAGCGGAAAAGGCACGAACACAAGTGCCCGTCATGAAGGCTCCGCCCCATCCAGCTTCCTCGCTCTTAGAGTAAGCTCCTTATTTGCCAGCAACAAGCCCAGGTTGCAGTTTGACCTTGCAGTCACGCTTGAAGTGTCGCCGCTGATGACACCTGTAGCACTTCAGATTCTTCTTCCAATCCTTCTTAGGAGCAACGCTCCTCTCTGACTGGTGAGAAGTTGAAGGCTCATTTTCAACAGCGGCCTTCTTCTTCTTCCCTTCCCATCCCTTCTTCTTCTTACCCGTGAAGAGTGCTTCACTGCACTCCTCAGAGACAGTGACTCCAGCCATCTGCCTTGCCAAGCTTTCCTGTGAAGCAAGAAGATTCTCAAGCTCCAGCAAAGATGGTTGAGTAGCCCAGCCTTGAACTGATGTCACAAAGGCAACATACTCCTTCCGCAAGCCGCAGATTATGTGCCTTTTCAAATTGTCCTCAGAGATAGGCTCGTCATGATCGAGCGTTGATATCTCTGCACACAGACTCTTCATCTTCAAGAAGTATTTAGAGATAGTCAGGTCTCCTTGAGTTGTCCTGGCCAACTCATTCTCCAAGAATTGTAGCCTTGCTACATTCTTCCTATTGAACAACTCATTAATGGTTGTTCAAATATCAGCAGCTGATTCACATCCAATGATGTGATCAAACAACTCCGGTGAAACAGCTCTCTTGAGAACAAACTCCGCCTTTGCATTTGTTTTTCTCCAGAGCCTCACCTGCTCAGCAGTACCAAATGCAGCAATCACTTCCTGTCTATCGTCACCACCGACGACCTCCCATAGCTACTCACCAAGAAGGTAACTCTTCATGCACGACTTCCGCTTCTTGAAGTTAGTCGGCGTTAAGAGTTCAATGCCAAGACCTCTTGCGTAGCTCACTTCCATTGCAACAACTGTTGGTCAAGCAAACTTCCAGAAGCACAGAAAACCAACACAGGTTGATCACCACTCAAGCACAGAGCAACAACACTGGTTGAACACCGCTCAAGCAACAGAATCTGACTCTGATACCATGTTAAATTTTATCAAAGCGGTCAACAAGGTAGCCTAAAGCCAAATTAATATTCTCAGAATTATTCAGTTCACACTTTGATCATGCGGAAGCCCAAGGAGCAAATTTAACACCAACCATAAATGGAAGAACAAACAGGTCTTATATTCATTCACACTTCTTTACAAGGCGAGGTATACATAGCGAGACATGATTTCGCTAGTACACAATCTACAAACAGAAAGAACAAAACAAGCCGGCGGACAGCCCTGGAGACCGCCGAGACCGCCTCGTCTGCCAAGGTCGCCCAAGCCGCCCAAGCTGAAACTGCTACAAGCCGAATAACACACGGAGTCTGCGAGGTCAAGCGGACACACCGTTATTTGCCGCCTGCTGAAGAACACAGGAACAGACCGCCTACCCTCCTGAGACCGGCGAACAGGTTATTGGAACTTGATTAAGCTGAAGCACAAAACTTACAAGCCGCAGAAGAGACCAGCTGAGACCGCACACTTCAATGCCCAGCTCCTGGCTTCTTGAAGCAAGCCGCGCGACATGCACACAGCAAACCATCAGCACTACTCAACCCGCACAGACAGAAAACCACAGACCGCAACACTTGCCTAAGCCCATCTTACTGTTCACTCCGTTACTGTAGACGTGCCGGGGGGGGGGGGGTTCTATTTATATGCGAGGTGAGGAGTGTGGTCACCACCCTAGTGGATAGAATCACCACCCTAGCCCGCGCACTAGCAAAACCTCCGTCCGCTGAGTCCGCAAAGACTTAGCCGGTTACCAAGAAAACCGCCATAAGAAAGGCACCGAAGTTCACTACTGGGCGGTCTTGCATCAGAACGCCCATACTATGCGGACATGATAACGTCCGCATAGTCCGCCCACATCAACACAAGGACAACCACAACTCCTTCAGTGACAGTCCGCACATAATCGAGGAAGTCCGCATAGCACAAGACCAGAGCCTCCATCCGCCACAAGTCCACGAACAAAGGCAGGGTTTAACAACAGGCCGCCCGGTCAACATCAGGCTTGGTGGATACATCAGACACATTGGACTTGTCACAGAATATGATCAAGTCCAGTAAATCACCAAAGGCCTAGTGCGAGCCCGACGGACAAGGCTCAGTCCTCCAACCAACCAAAGCAGATCGCCAACACTCTAGTGTTAAGGTAGAGTCCGCAAGCAATCCTCGCACAGCTGCCCAAACAAGCGACCAACTGCCGGACTCCGACACTAATCCGTGCAGTCTTATACAGCAGCTAACACCTGCTGAACCACCAGAGCTTGGCAAGGGCCACAACCAAACTCCAAGGCCAGTCTGCTACAACGGACACTGCGGACACGCCAGTCCGCAAGCCTCCCGCGGATAGAGCACCCAATCCGCCGGTTAACACAAGCTTACAACACACAAGGCCGCTGCACAGAGCACTGTCTTCAGCCCGCAAACCGCAGCCTGCTCAGTCCGTTTCTCCAGAAGCCCGACACCCTAGGTCATAGACCAACCAGGCCGCACAACATACCAAACAAGCCGCATATCAGGTCGCATAGGCCGCTCCTCAAAAGCCAAGCCACCAAGACAGCCAACACCCTAGCCGCAGACAATTGTCCGCCCAGGCCGCGGACTTAGTCCGCACAGGCCGCCCAGACCGCCCGGCCTGCCCATCACCCACTTCCACTTCACAAATTTCAACACCCCCCGGTTCTCTATGTGCTTCATTACATGGTCTTCAAGACATGGATGTGCTTTCGGGACGATGATTGCAACTGGAATGTGGACTTCATGCAGGAGTTTGCCAGTGATGTTGCTCATCAGAAGTGGTGGAGAGTGTGTTAGTGTATATTTGGACTAATAACGGGCTCGGAGGCTTAACAGGTTAGTTAGGGTACACGATTAATCCATACCCGTAGTAACTCCTAAGGGTTTGCCTATTTATACCCACCTAGGGGAAACGGGTATGGGATTCCACTTAGGTCCCCATCCGGATGCTTCTAGCAACACACACAATCTCGAAGTAACTACCCTGTTGCTCGTTCATCCCGTAACCGCCTCTCCCCGTTCCTATCAGTTTTTCGCACAGGAGAAATCGCATCGGTTGTCGCTCGCCATTTTCCCTGTCGATGCAAGGCTCGCCGATCGTGAAGCAGAGGGTCGGGCCGCCGCTCGTTTCCGCAGACATCTCGATCAGAGAAAGAGAACCGCCGACATCTCGATCGGAAAAGTAGAACTCCGCCGGTTCCGTCCGCCATTTCTGCATATTTCTTGCAGCCGTCGGCGTTCGGGAAAAACAAAAACAAGAAGACGCCGCTTGGTAAAATTAGAAAGGAAAACGAGCGGTTTTGCCTGGTTTTCGTGATTTTCTGCCGCCGCCTATAGTGGAGCAAGAACCACCCGCGCCGAGGGTTCCGCCGCTTTGATCCCGATGCCAGATCGCAAAGGGAAAATTTTCTTTTATTTCTTCCCATCTCCTATTCTATTGCCGACTGCACGCTCCCGATTTTTGGATTTTTTTCTCTCATTGCGTTGTCTTGTAACTGTCGGTTCTGATCGGGAAAAAGGAGGAAGACGCTTCCCTTTGCTATCTCTACCACCGCCATTGCCGTGATCGGGCAGAGACAGTCAAGTTCTTCCGTTGAGCAGTCCACGCACAGCTAGCCTTCTGGATTTGTGTTGTCTCATCTTTTCCAGTCCATTGTTTTGAAAGAGGGTACAGATATCTCTAGCCATAAATTATACTGAGGAAGCACTCAATTTGGGTAATCCAAAACTTACAGTTTGACTGTGAGCAACACTTCCAGACTATTTTGGTTCTTTGGCCGTTTGTTGTGCATTTGAGGGCTGCTCGTCTGGGGATCAAAGAGTCACAATGATGAAGGGCAATAATGTTTCCTGCCCAGTTCCGATGATAAAATTGGAGAAATTTACAGCGACTGAATTCAACGACTGGAAGTTGAACACCCAGTTCAGAATGAAGTACCTGAACGTGTTCTACATAGTTCAGTCTGATTGTGCTGACATTATGGGAACTGAAGAGGAAGCACAGTGGATCGCTGATGAGGACTTCTGCCGCGACTACCTGCTGAACTACTTGTCCTCCAGCCTGGCAAAGACATGCATCAAAATGAAGACCGCCAAGAAAATCTGGGAGGCACTGGAGGAGCACTTCAGGCAAGAGGAGGATCTGTCCAAGGCACACCTGGTGGACAAATTCCACTCCTTCATGTTCGACGAGGAGAAGACGATTCTCCCTCAGGTATCGGATTTTGAAGCATTAGTAGATTCTTTACATAGTGAGAATATTTCGCTGCCAGACAGTTTTGTTGCTGGCATGATTATTTTTAAACTGCCCTCTACGTGGTACAACTTTAAAACTTAGATGTACCGCAAGAAGATGCAGGTCGGTCTTAATGACCTCAAGTGATTTATTCACATTGAGGATGAAAATAGGACTCGACATGCTTTACAAACTGTTAGCAAGCAGAATGCTGCGGCTAACATGATCCTTAGTTCTAAACGCATGCCGAACCCAAAGAGGACCAGACCTTCCCACGGTAGCTCCCAAGTTGCAGGCCCTAACAAACACAATAAAAAGTTCAAGGGCAAGTGTTTTAACTACAACAAGTGGAGACACAACGCATCTGATTGCAGGCTCCCTAAAAGGGAACACACCAAAGCACCACATGATGAAAACCAATCCAATATGGTTAGCCAAGTTGATCCTTCCGACTTTGTTGCAATGGTTGGAAACGCTAAGGCCAGCACAGAGTGGTACTTGGATTCGGCGGTGACATGCCATGTTTGCAACAATTCTGCTCTTATGACAGGACTCACTACTGTGAAAGAGTCTGTGACGGTGGCCAATGGAGAGACAGCTGACGTACTGAAGGTGAGGAACGCAACCTTGCTGCTATCCTCAGGTAAGTCTTTAATTTTAAAGAACGCCAAATTTATTCCTTCATTAGCTGCTAACTTAGTGTCTATTAGTTTATTATGTGATGCTGGTATGTCATTTACTTTTTGTAGCGGTAGAGTAACACTGTCAGTTAACTCACACTATTTTGGATGTGAATACGTCCAAAATAGGATGTCCTGACTAAGTCTAGCAAATGAGTTAATTCAACAAGTTCAAACAAACTTAGTTAGCCCTAAGACTCTACATGAGAGACTAGGACACGTGAACTATAGGAAAATGTTTCAAATCATTAGAACTCACCAGATCACATTAGACACTAAGTCACAGCCTGGGAAATATGACGTGTGTGCTCAGACTAAGATCACTAGGAAACCTTTTAATGTGGTTACTAGGAGCACAACACCTCTAGAGCTTATACATTCCGACATATGTGACTTTAAAAGTTTTGTCACCAGAGGAGGAAGGAAGTATATGATCACATTTATAGATAACGTCTCTAGGTTCTGTCACATCTACCTTCTTAAAACTAAAGATGAAGCGTTTGAAAATTTCCGACTTTTCAAAAACAGGGTAGAAAACCAACTAGACATGAGAATAAAGAGGTTTGGAAGTGATAGAGGAGGAGAATACATGTTCAGTGAGTTCCAGGGTTTCCTTACCTCTCAAGGGATCATAGAAGAAACCACTACTCCTTACTCACCCCAATCGAATGGTATAGTTGAGCGGAAAAATAGAACGTTAACAGAGATGTTGAACTCTATGTTGCTCATTACTGGCATGCCTACTGCCTATTGGAGAGAAGCAGTTTTAACTGCAAATAACATTCTGAACAAAGTCCCTCATGCTAAGTTAGACGTCACTCCCTACGAGCTTTGATTTAAGAGACCACCAACGTTAACTAAACTTAAGACCTGGGGCTGCATAGCCTATGTCAGGGTCTCTGACCCTAGACGGTCTAAACTTGGACCTAGGACCAACACGTGTATCTACTTAGGTTGTGCTGAAGATAGTGCTGCAGATAGATTATTAGACCTGTCTAATAATATAATTATTGAATCTAGGGATGCTGTGTCATTTGAGGATAAGTTCCTTAAGGATAAGCACCTGACAATCCCAAGTATGCAAGCAACTATTACTGAGGAAGAACCTGAATTAGTACCGAGCACCTCCTATTCAGTCGCCGTAGACAATATTATCCTAGAGTCTAGACGGACTTCGATGAGAGAGAGAACTCCCAGAACCTTCGGTAGTGATTTCGTCACTTACCACGTTGAGGCCGATCCATCCACCTATAAGGATACGATGAGATCAAGGGATTCCCTACTCTGGAAAGAGGCCATTATTGAAGAGATGAACTCTTTGCTTCAGAACAACACTTGGATGTTGGTTGATAAGCCAAAAGGGGCTAAAACTATAGTGTGTATGTGGGTTCTGAAAAAGAAGCTCAATCTTAATGGTAGCGTTGCTAAGTATAAAGCATGCCTGGTGGCTAAAGGTTTCACACAAGTTAGTGGGGTGGATTACTTTGATGTATATTCACCAGTGTGTCACTTAGCAACCATTAGGATACTCCTTGCTATTGCGTCTATTGAGAACTTTATTGCTCATCAAATGGATGTTAAGACCGTGTTTTTTAACGGAGATCTGACTGAAGAGATATACATGAGCCAACCTGAAGGTTTCATAGTACACGGTCACGAAAGTAAGGTCTGTAAGTTGATCAAGTCGCTATACGGACTTAAACAAGCACCAAAATTATGGCATGAGAAGTTTGACTATAGTGTACGGAACATGAGATTCTTGTCTAGTCTCTTGGACAAATGACTTTACATACATCATAGATCGAACAACGTCGCTATAATATGCTTGTATGTGGGTGATATGCTTATTCTTGGTTCTGATCAATCCGTGATGGATGACGTTAAGTTAGAACTAATGCAGACGTTTATCATTAAAGACGTAGGTGTAGCTGAGACTATACTAGGCATGCATGTGAGCTTTGGAAAAAATGGCATTTCCCTGAGTCAAACCACTATATAAAGTCCATGTTGGATACGTGGTGATACAATGAACGTATAGCAGTGGAGACACCTTACGATTACAATAATCGCTTGAAGCCCAATGATGGAGCTGCGATTAGACAGTTAGATTATGCTAAACTAATTAGTAGTCTCATGTATGCTATGGTCTGCATAAGACCTGACATAGCCTTTACGTCCGGCATATTGAGTAGATTCACTAGTAATCCTTGCCAAGACCATTGGGATGCCCTCGATAGGCTGATGTGATACCTAAAACACACCCAAAAGTATACTTTATGCGACCATGGTCATCCTCTAGTTTTGGAAGGATATTCTGATGCATCATGGTGCTCAGAATTAAACGACAGTAAGTACACTAGTGGATTTATATTCACACTAGGAGGGGCAGCTGTAGCCTGTAAGTCCAAGAGACAATCGTGTATTGCACTGTCTTCTATGGAATCTGAACTCTACGCTCTAGCTTCAGAAGGAGAAGAAGCAGAGTGGATAACAGATTTGGTGATGGACATTCCACTATCGAGCCTGAAGTTGAGTTCTGTTGCACTTTATTACGACAATCAGGCTACTAAAACGATTGCTACGAACACTTTGTTCAATAGCAAAAGAAGGCAACTACGGATGAAACAAGCCTGGTTGACCTCCCTTACGAGTCAAGGGATTATGAACCTCGTTGATGTGTGGTCAAAAGATAATGTTGCAGACGACTTGATAAAGGGCTTAAATAGAGTTCTCACAATTAAAACATCGGGGGAGATGAGATTAAAGTTCATAGAAATATGAAACTTCCTCCTATGTTTATGTTTTCATAGCAAGAACATATAGTCGCAACATTCAAGCATCTAATAACAGACTGAAAACCCCAAATAATTTCTTGATGAAAGCCCAAGATGTTTAGGTGCTAGTCATTGCACACCTGATGACTTAACATCTTTCTCGTTGTAATCTTATTTGAGAATTATTCAACTGGGAATAGAAAGTCGTTGTATGTGTTAATCTAACATTAGTGATCATAGCACATTATTCCACATTTGATAATGTTGCAAATGACGATGTGCCGAATCATATGATGAGGTATATAGTGGTCACTAATGCGTAAGATAACAACGTTTGATTTATTAAAATCAAAACTTGACTGGTCCTAGCTAGACTGGATAGAGATGTTGACAGTGTTACTTCACTACTGCTACAAGTGCTAAGCTCATTTAGGTAGAACTAGTCTACTTTGATACGTCACTGCATATATTTATGAATTCAAAGAGTCTGACTCATGAAATTCCTTGCAGGCACTGGTGAAGATGAAGGAGAGAAATTGGATTTTGACATAGATGATGATGATCTACTCTCTGAGTAGAATTGCTACACATTTATCTGTAGTCATTTTTTATTTTCCAGACTTATTTGTTATGGAGTAGAACATTTATATTTTTTATTATGTTTTATATTATTGTTTAAAACTTATGTTCATGTTTTATGTTAAATTATGCTAACTCTTATGGAAATGTTTAAAGTCGGAAACCTATTTTGATATTCTCCACTTTTTGCACTCCGAAACGTACACGTTATTTGTCACAAATATAAGAGGAGATTGTTAGTGTATATTTGGACTAATAACGGGTTCAGAGGCTTAACAAGTCAGTTAGGGTACGCGGTTAACCCATACCTGTAGTAACTCCTAAGGGTTCGCATATTTATACCCACATAGGGGAAAAGGGTAGTGGATTCCACTTAGATCCCCATCCGGATGCTTCAAGCAACACACATAGAGTGCACGATTTAATGTCGAAGAAGTTGCAGAACTTCTGTCTTCTAAGTACTCAAAGGAAGTCGAATCTGGAGTGGGACAGGAGGCAGGCAGAGAAGGCCAATTACTCAGACGGTCATTGGAGGTTGAATGTGACAGATGCAAGGTTAAGAATTTTTAAAGATGATAACTGCAACTGGAAGAGAATGTTATTGCACTGGGGAGATCCAATGTATTTTGATGGTGGCCCCGACTTCAAAAAGCCGGCAAAAAAGTTGCCTGGCCTTTAATTTAAAACCATCCTTGATCCATTTACCACCACAGATCAATCATGTAGCCCTTAACACAAGCATCGAGATGTTATTTTCCCCCTTCACTGGCAGGTTTGGGTATCCCTAGTAATTTTATTTTTTGATTCACCCACTTTTTCCTCATGTTTTTATGAGAATAGACATTCTGGGACTTGCATAAATATCTGGGTTAGGTTCATTCTCAGCCGACCAGCTACAGTCCTTGTACTGTACCATATGTGGTTGAAGATACATTTACAAGTTCGATTTTTTGGCCATTGAATGTATTTAAAAAGCAAAAGGTTGGAACTTTCGCTTGCTCTAGCAACTCAGGAGACAATATTTTCGTTCATGCAACATCCAATATAGATGATTACTCGTGCAAAATAGATGCTTGGTTGAGGCTTATTTTAATCGCTTGGATTATTCTCCAAAGTGGTTATAATTGACTACTTTACAAGCTAAAGTCCAGGTTTTGCTCCCCATGAAAACAAAATAAACACCAACTAATGCTTCGTTTGGTGGGACTTATTTTCACCGGTCAAGCGGTTACGACCACATGAACCGTACCGCTTGACCGGTAAAAATAAGTCCTCCCAAATGGAGCCTAAACCTATGCGGTTCCGGAACCGCGGTCAGGAATAGTGGTTGTGCTATGACTCTTTGAAGAAAAAAAATCACATTTTGTCTAGTCTGTGCCGCTAGTAGTCGTGCACAAAACGTCCGATCGGGCCGGACGGGCCCGAGTTTTTTGCCAATCGGGCTTGGCCCGGGCCGGGCTCGGGCTTCATCTCAAAGAGGGGGCCCGATTATGCCCTCCAGGTCAGCCCGGGCCGGCCCGGAAAGTGTGACCGAGCCAGGCTTTGACCCGGCCGGTCGGGCCCGAGATTTTTGTCATCCGGGCTCGGCCCAAGCCCAGCTTGAGTCGGGTCGGGTTCGAGCTTCCTCTCAAAGAGGGGGCCAATAAGGCCCTCTAGGCCAGCCCGGGCCGGCCTGATTTCCCAACAGGCGGGAATAAAATCCCTCCTAAATAGGCAGGCACGATTTTAATCGCGCCTGGATTAGGCGGGATTTTAATCCCGCCTAATAGGCAGGCGGGAATAAAATCCCGCCTAAATAGGCAGCGAGATTTCCATCAGGAAAATCCAGCCAGGTGGGATTTCCGAGGGATTTCGAAGGAAATCAAGGAAATCCCTCCTTGGAGATGCCGGGCCCGGCGGCACGATTTCCAGCAGCGGGATTTCCCGCCGGACCCAGGCTAGGCCCACTTGAACTGATTCAATTCTTCTTCCATTATGCGTGTATCCTTTGTCTCAATGACATTATTACCTTTGGATCTTGGAACAAGCTTCCAGACTTTGCAACGCTTGAACTGATTCAATTCTTCTTCCATTGTCATTATCCATGATGCGTCTGAGTTTGCTTCCTCAAACTTCTTCGGTTCAAGCTGTTATAGAAAACTCAAATATAAATTCTCATTAGATGTACCTCTACGAGTTCTGACACCATCCCAGGGATCTCCTATGATTTGGTCCATTGGGTGATCCTTCAAGTGTCTGAGCTCTAAGATCCTTGTATCTGGAGATTCTTCAACCATAGGAGTGACTTCATCAACTTGAATGGTTTCTTCATCTTGATCATCAACCTCTCCAATTGGGGTTGGAGTGATGATCTTGATGAACTTTTCACCTTTTTCTTCAGTTGGCTCTTCAAAGTTTAATTCTTTTAGCTTTGAACCTGCATCTTCAACAAACACACTAGAAGAGTTGCCTTGCAGTAAGCTCGTCTCATCAAATACAACATGAATAGATTCTTCTACAACCAGGATTTTCTTATTAAAAATCCTATATGCCTTACTATGTCTACTATACCCTACAAAAATACCTTGAAAACTCTTTTCGCTAAATTTGGTTGTTTGATACTTACCATTGTTAAGGACAAAGCACTTACAATCAAAGATTCTAAAATATGAGATAGTCGGCTTCCTGCCCTTTAGTAGTTCGTATGGTGTCTTATTATGGTTCTTGTTTATTTTTGCTAGATTTTGCACGTAGCATGCAGTGTTGACGACTTCAGCTCAAAAATATTCCGGTAGTGAGACATCACTCAACATGGTCCTGCAGGGCTCTATGAGTATTCTATTCCTTCTCTCAGCTACTCTATTATGTTGAGGAGTACGAGAAGAGGAAAACTCATGAAAGATACCTAGGCTTTCACAAAATCTGTCATGGCCCTATACTTGAACTCTGATCCATTGTCACTTCTGATTTTGAATACATAACAGTTGTATTCATTCTCCACCTGCCTGACAAAACTAGTAAAGATGTAAAAAGTATCTGACTTGTGTTTTAGAAAAAACACCTACGCAAAGCACGAGTAATCATCAACAATAACCAATGTATAGTCCTTACCTCACAAATTTCTAACTTGTAGTGGACCGAAGAAGTCCATATGAAGTAGATGTAAACATCTATTAGAGTGTTTGCCAATAATGCTTTTAAAGGCAGCCCTTGTTTGCTTGCCTTTTACACATGCGTGACAAGGTCTATCTTTAGCGTACTTGACATTTGGGGAATCACGTACTAAATTAAGAGAAAATAATTTGTTAATAGTTTTAAAATTAATATATGCTGGACTCTTGTGTCATTGGTCACCAAAATACGCACTATCTTTAGCCCAAAAGCACACTAGTGTAGAAGAGTCTATACAAATAAAATTCAAACAAAATATGTTTCTACTACGAGTGCCTGATAGAATCATTTCCAAATTGTCTATCGATTTTATCAAGCACTTGTCTACATGAAATTCTTCTATGTATCCTTTATCGCAGAGCTGGCTTATGCTTATGAGATTGTGTTCCAATCCTTCAACATAAGGCACATCTGAGAAGGATACACTACTATTCATAATCATACCGTAGCCTTTAGTAATTCCTCGGTCTGAACCTCCAAAGATGACCTTTGGCCCGTTCATGACTAGAGAATAATTCTGGAGAAGGCTTCTTGTCCCGGTCATATGCCAAGAGCATCCACTGTCTAAATACCAAATAGGAGTTTTGTTGGCCTTTGGACATACCTACAATCACAAATCAGTTTGCCTTAGGAACCCAAACACGTTTGGGTCCTTGGTGTTGAAAATTGTGAAGTGAAAGTCGGTGATTGGAGGACTTGGGCAACCTATCCGAGCAGACTACGCGGATGGGGTTTGTGGACAACCAGGTCGGCAGAGCTGTTGCGGACAGCTTGTTCTTTGACGGTCTGGGCGGTCTATTTGCGCGGACTACTCGAACAACTGCAGTGGTTTTCCAGGCTAGCTTATGCTGAGTAGGCAGTTGGATCCTAGGTAATCGGGCGGATATCAACTCTATCTGCAGAGTCCGCCAAGAAGCAGACTGTACTAGAGCTTGGCAGACCGGTTTGGCAGAAGCCTTGGTCTTGCTCTGGTGAAGCATCAAGTGGTAGTCGCAGAGGTCTACAGTCAGTGCGGACAGGTGCTGGAGTTCGCCAGGGTAGGCGGATTGGATCCATTGTCCACCAGTAAGTGAGGACTGGCCATTGTGGCCGGTGGAGTGGACTTGGGTAGTTTAGAACCAAGTCCAGGTTTGGCTCAGTTTGTCGAGCTCAGTAGTAGTGCGGTGCGCCTTGGTTGCGAGCTTAAGAAGGCGGGCTGGAGTTGAGTCTGGAAGGCATGCGGACTGGAGCAGTCTATAGTGTATGCAGACTGGAGGTGTCTGTAGAGATATGCAGACTAGAGATGTCTGCAGTGTGTATAAACTGGAGATATGTCCGTTGAGTCCAGCATTTGCCTTGGTGGCGAGGCTGTGGGCTCGGGATAAGAGGACTGATGTTGTGTCCGCGGATAGGCGGACAAAAGTGCTGTAGAGTTCAAATGTGGCGGTCTTGGCATGGCCTTTAGCGACAAGGCGGACTTGCTATCCTGCATAGGTTACGGCGGACTGGAGTGTATTTGCGGGTTTCGGAGACACTTGTTCTTACTGTGGGATGAGGCCGTGATCCTATCGGCTAGGGCGGTGACCACACTCCTCATCGTGCCTATAAATACGACCCATCACATCGGGAATATATAGCGAATGAACAGTAAGTGAGCCTGCCAACATTTGTTGCGGACTGGATTTTTGTATCCATGCGGGTTGATAGAGTTGACCGGTTTGTGCTGTGCAGATTGTGCAGATAGTGCTGAAAAGCCAGAACTTGGCTCTGATTGCGGTCAGAGATAGTGCAGACTCTGCGGTTAAGCAACAGGCGGTAAAGAGCAGGTTGCGAACAACGAACAGTCGTTTTTCTTTTTGGCAACTTTTTTCCGGGGTTCAATAAGTCGCCTGCTTCAGGTTGTCTGTTCAGTTTGGCATCAGCAGCTTGTGCGGTCTGACGGATAAGCGATCTCGTGGTCAGGTGGCTTGCAGATCGGTGGCTAGAGCTAGCATTGGAATAACGGGCAGTCCGCGCGGCCTGGGTTACGGTCTGGCGACCTGGAGGACTGTGCAGACTCCTTAGTAGTAGATCCGATGGATACATGGTTGAGTCCGCGCGACTTGACTTGTCTTGGTTTTTTGTAATTGTCTCTGCTCTCCTTGTGGTGTTTTTGGCGAACCATGTCTCGCCATGCATGCCTCGGCTTGTAAATAAGACTGTTGTTTTCAATAAAGATTCTTGTTACTGCATCTCTTTCTGGTTGTGACTAACTTTAGTTGAGATAACCCCTGCTCATTCCAAGATCCGAAAAATTCAACATGGTATCAGAGGGAGGTTGGAGTGGATAAGCAGTAATCAAATGAAATGGTTGTTGCTCTTGTGTAGAGGAAACCAGTGGTAGAACCATGATAGTGGAAGATGCAAGTGATCTTGGGATTAAACTCCTTACATAGACTAACTTTGAAAGGTGGAAGTCTTGTATGGATAGCTTTCTTCTTGGTGAGAACCTTTGGGAGGTGGTGTGCGGAGCAGAAAGACAAGAGATTACTGCTGGCAATGCTGGAGAGATGAGAGCTTGGAAGGAGACAAATGCGAGAGCGGAGTCGATTCTCAAGCAGGTGATCTCATCGGAGCTCTTGGACCACATCAGTGGATGTCAGTCAGTTGCGGAGGTTTGGACTTCCCTTGATGGGTTGTTTAAGAAGGACGTGAACGTTTGTAACAGCCCAATTTTCAGCAGGCAAAATTTTGGGTGACACGGCCTGGGAAACGGGCGTGTCACAGGGCGTGTCCCTGGGCATGTCCCGCTCGGGTTCGGCGTCAGGTCGACAAAAATTCTGTGTTCAACGAATTGAGCTCGTCAATTTAACAAAGGCTTCGTGGGCTGCCAAAATCGTCGAACGCGGAATCGTCGAATGTGTAATCGTCGAACGGAAATCGTCGAACGCTGGGCCAATCGTCGAGTGCTGGCAAATCGTCGAACGCGCTGTTTGACGATAGATGGTGAGATCGACGATCGCTGGCGAGCTCGACGATCGCTGCCTGATCGTCGAACACAGATCATCGAGCGTAGACCTGTGTCACAGGCATGACTTGGCTGACACGGGCGTGTCCCGTGGCGGTGACCTGTTTTGGGGATAAGGCGGGTTGAGCACCACTTTGAGGACACGGCCTGTGACACGGGCGTGTCGGACGCGAAAATTGATTTTCCTGATTTTTCGTAGCCGTCCATTTTCTCAGCTGGTATTCAAGGGCTGAGTTTTTTTCCAGCTTCCTTAAGGCCGAGACTTGGATAGAAAGTCTCATTTTATGTTGGCCATTATCTTTCTTCTATTCTAGAGAGAGAAAGGGAAAGGAAGACGGAGGAAGAAGAAGAGGGGCTGTTCGGTGGTGGAGCTTGTGAGTGTCAAGCGGTGATCCAAGGCCATCTTTGCGGAGAAAACGTTGTTGGGATTCTTTCAAGTTACCTTGGCGCTTATGACACCGAAACGGTCTACAAGGGTAACGACCTTTCTTCCTAGTCATGTGAAGGCTTCCTTTTTGGCATATGTATGTGATTCCCCCACCAAAAGGTGGTTGATTTTGGGAGTCTTTGGGTTGATTCATGGAATCCCCTTTGTTGGCATATAGATCCGGAAATGGAGTACGGAATAGGCTTGCTGTGTGAAGCCCATCTGGACAGGTTGGTATGGATTGGTGATGTTGCATATGAACCGGAGAAGACTCCGTGATAAACGTGTAGTTTAGGAGTCGACGGGTTGGACCTGTGAAAGGAAGTAGCAGGAAGTACTGAAGTTGTAGTCCAGGAAAATACCCGTAGAATGCTTGTGCTGCTTGTGTTGACGGGTTTGACCTGTGAAAGGAAGTAGCAGGAAGTACTGGATTGGAATTCCAAGAAATACCCTTTGGAATGCTTAATGTTCATGAGGAGTCCACCTGCGAAGTGAGTAATAGGAAGTACTGGCATGGTCGCCAGGAAAGACCCCGGACATTTGTAATATTTGCGGCATCCACCTACGAAGAGAGTAGCAGGAGGCACTGGTGTGCCCAGGAAAGACACGCGAATGTTGTGAGATTAATGGGTGTAATAGAAATACTCAGGCTTGAATGCCAGAACAGGAACGGAGTGACCTACCAGCGCCTTTATTTAGCCGCGAGTACGCTGTGCTCGGTGATGGCAAGACAATTTGAGCAACGGGGGATGGAGGATCCGACCTACGTTATGTCCGTCCGACGAGAGACCAGAAGGTGCGGTCTGTTGGAGCCCATAGCAAGAGTCTTAGTCCTACGCCATGAGACAATGGGGGGCTACGGGCCAATCCCGGTTCACTAAGACTATAAAACTCCGGCAGCACGCCATGGAGTAAATGCTCAAGTGAGTTGCCGTTGGGCTGTGACCCTGATACGGTGGTGGGCAACTGATTTGCCAGTACACCAAGAATGTGCCCTGTGTGCACGGACCGTTAGGCCGGGTGACTAACAGTTGTGATGGAATGTGTGCGTGATAGCACATTATATGAGATATATAGCCATGCTTGTGATATGATATGCCTACAGGAAAGATTACCACTACCCCGAGAAAAGTGGTAGGGTCATTATAATTTGGTCAGCTGAATGCTGACCGTTGCCTCTGTTTGCCACCCTTGGGTGGAATGTCCCTGTGCAGGTGCTGGAGAACCGAGCGGGATGCATAAGGGTTGAAGTCCCTACTGCTTTTTCTGCTACCGCTGCTAGCCCTCGAAGGCTATTGTGAATGTACATGTTATGTTTTCTTTGATGTGGCCGGCCTGCGTGCTAATGTTTGGGCCACTGTTTGATAGTCATGTAAGGCCATAAGGCCAACTCTGTTTACATGTGGTAAGACATTCCTATAATCTATAAAATGTGGAGTTTTATATGTTGGACATTCAAGAGAGGAGTTTAAGTGTATAGGCTTCCGCAAGAATACAATGCGTTAGGATCCGCTGCATTACTCTGGTATCACTCTGCGACGACACTGCTCATTTTGTTGTATATGATGTGGGGCCCCGGCCGGACCTTCTAGTATATGCTATCTGAACGGATGGGGTTGTTACATTTTTGGTATCAGCTATCTTGTTCTTTCCCTCTCGAAGCCGTGGTCGACTTCTTTTGTGGAGTGGCGAGCACATGTCTGTGCAAACCACGTTAACACGTTTGAACTCCTGAATGTCCATGATAGGAATGCAAATTCTTGTGTTTGAGGAACCTGCGTCTTCCTATTTTGTGTTGTTTGCTTGTGTAATGTAACAACCTTCTTAATCTTAAACCTACCCCCCCCCCCCATTTTTATTAATGACTAGAATATTAAAACTTTATTAAAAAAGGCTTATAACCTAAACCTACCCCCGCCCCCTCTTTAAAAATCGAAAACCCGAGCCGCAGTTACCCGCATCCCGCACGATTTCCCCCGATCCCGCTCCGTCGGCCCCGCCTCCGTCTCCCGAGCACCCGGCGGCCTTCTCCTCCGCCTCCAGTGGCCGGCAAGTCCCTCCTCCAGGCCCGGCTCCCCTTCCTCTTGCTTCCCCGCCGTCTCCGACGCTTCCCTTGGCCGGTAACTCCCGCAGCAACCATTCTCTTGGCCGGCTTCTTCCAAGGAGGACAATCACCCCTTTTTCCCCCTCTACTTCTCCTCCTCCGGCCAGTGAGGGCAAAAGCGACGTTTCTACGCCGGCAACCCAAGCTCCTACTCATTTCGGTCGGTGGATTTCATGAGGGACTCCTAGGGTTTCGCTCGAAACCCCCTTTTCGTGGATTACTGAGCCCAATCTGGTCTCCTTGGGTAAGGAACTCCGCCTCACTCCCATTTTCAGTTTGCTCTAATTTTTTTTACGCTAATTTTCGCTCCCCAATCAATGGAATCACGTCAATTCAACGTGTGTTCGTCGTTTATTCGACTAATCCAGATTTATTTGTGTTTTCCGGTGCATCTCCTCGGATTTAGGTGGTGGAATCGCTCCAAGACCTCTCTGAATTAGGGCTTTTCGCATCCAAACGCCGCCAAAATCCCTGATCCCTCGTGGTAGCTTCTTTTCCCCTCACTCTCGAGGGAGGTAAATTCCTAACTCCTTTCATATTGTGTAGCGCTGTCACCAAATGCATGTGCTAGTGCAGGAACCTTATTATTGCCTTAAAGTATAATTTTGATCTTGGAACAGGTTTACCTAGAGTCGTTAACCTCGCTTGCACCATATAGCTGTCGCTAGCGTTTTCGACGTCAGCTTAAGGCAAGTAGAGAACCCCCTCTTATTTGCAAAACTTTAGATTTAATCTGGATACCTGTACTTTTACAATGCTTTTTCTACAAAATTCTGAACTCACATGATGTTGACATAACAAAATATGATAAGTAACCACCTAAGCATGAAACATAAAGACAAATCCGTAGTTGTAAGCAAATCTTTGAATTGTAGCGTCTAACAGGGCATCTGTCTGCTGACATGGTCACGACAAGCAGGATTACTTTTCTAATAAGACTTGCACCTAGATCTGAATATGAGCCATGTGTGCCCGCTATAGCACCTACACTTCATCGATCACGACTTACAACAATTTTTTACATCAGGCTATACTCCGGAGTAGGATAATCTTTCAGAAATGTCTGTTTGACCTGTTTTTTGATATGTTTGGTAGCTTCGTACAAGATAGATCGGTACTCGAATATGTCTGTTTGTTTTTGCTCACATTTTAATTAATTAATTTGCTCCTGTTTAAATCTTAAGTTCTAAGGTATTTTTCTTCTGTCTTGAATTTGCCTTAGGTTTCGTGACTGCGCCGCCTGCCCCCTGAGCTACCTCTCGTTCAGCTGCAGTTTTGCTTGGCGGTTTTTCCTTTGTAGTTTCTTGTATCAGGTTTTATGAATCCTTTAATGTCTGTTCATTTATCATGTACTAGTTATGGTAATATATTTTCTTTTGAATCTTGGACAACTCATAGGATGTTTCTGATGTACTAAATCGTTTTATTTTATGACATTACATGCACTTCTAATTCACCAATGTGTGTAGCATTAAAGTTTTTTCAAGAAAATACATGTGCATTAATTTTCACTGTTTTAAAATCTTAAGCGATTCCGCATAAACCCTTTTTTTTTAAAAAAATCATAGTCTTTTAAACAAATCAGCTATTTTAAATTTCAAATTTTCTCTGGATCCACCTTAGCAGACATGGTTTCTTTTCGCCCATGCCTGTGGCATCACGGCCCGCCCAAAGCGCACTTTGACTTTCGTCGAGACAGGTCGTGACAGTTGGTATCAGATCCAGGTTAGCTCAAAAAAAGGAAAATGAAGTATTTTGAAATTATCAAACATTTTAAATGCTATTATGTACATACAGGAACATGCATCATATCTCACTCACCCTGTCATTATTTGTTGTTCGCGACTGAAAGATTGCACACACTCACTCATAATCATGAGTAGTATGCACACGAATGTTAAGGGGTTATGTGCAAACTTAACATTTTTGTGCATATGAATTTCCACTAGTCTATACACCGCTTGCGAATATTAAATTGTATGGGCGGTTTAATATTCTCAAGTACGATGACATTAGAATCATAATATGCATGTCATGTTAAGTGATATGGGCGCTTAACATGACATGTGTATCCATTCATGAACATTCGTAGGAATGCATTTTAGACATAATTGAATTGCATGCATAACATGACTCATTACACAAATGTTAAGTCAAGAACAACAGATGATGATTGTACACACATGGATTTAAAAATTGTTTGACATTTCATGTGATTTTTTGTCATTTTAACATGAGCATTACCTAGAGTTGTCCAATGAAAATGTTGTAACTAATATATGATTTGTGTATTCGACAGTATCAAAATTCTAGAACCTGTTGTTCCATAATCTTCTTTGAGTAACACAACTGTCGTTCTTAATCGATTTCTTTGTGTTCCTATTTAGATGGCCCCTAAGAGATCTTAGCGCAAGAAGGTTACCCCTCCCGCTGGGGCAGCTCATGGAGACGCCACTGCCTAGCTGTTGGGGCAGATTCTCGAGCGTCTCACTCGCTTAGAGGAAGATCGTCAAACTCCTGACACAGCCCCTGATTCTGGCAGTGCAGGGACAGCTGGAGTCACTACTACCGCCGCTCTTGGAACCACCCCTCTTGCACCTGGTTCAGGAACGGGCTTGCGTACTGACACCCTGGTGGTCCCGCTCGTGCCAGGTCTAGTTGCTCCTCCCATAGCGATGGCAGATACGCTGATGTTCAAGAGGCTGAACCCGCCGTCCTTCAATGGTAGCCGTGATTTCTTCGTCATTTCAGAGTGGCTCTCCCAGATGGAAAAGCACTTCGAGTATGCCGGTGTCCCTGAGGCACAAAAGGTTCATCTTGCGGCCTACCAGCTGACCGAGGATGCATACACCTGGTGGCTTCAGCGCCGCAGTCTCCCCAATTCTTCCGCTATGACCTGGGAACAGTTCAAGAATGCGCTCATGGAAAAGTTTCTTTTGTCCGTAGAGCGAGACAAGTTAGCTGAGAGGTTCCTGTCCCTTCAGCAGCCCGGCAGGACCGTGACTGAATATGAGATAGAGTTCTCTCGCCTATCTCTCCTTGCCGCAGAGTTCGTGCCCGATGATTCTAAGAAGATCAGTCGATTCATGAAGGGCCTCTGACGTGACTTCCGCCAGCATGTGGTAGCCTACGGCGCCACCACCTATGCCGAGGCTGTTGGGGCCGCCTTGAAGGTTGAGGCTATTGAGTTGGACCGCACTACCAAGAGAGTTCAGCATGGTACGGGCAATGCCGCTACACCTGACCACAAGCGTAAGAGTGCTCCACCTCAGGAGCAAGGTCCCAAGTCACATGAGGTGTGCGCCTACTGCAATAAAGTTGGCCATATCATTCTAGTCTGTTGCTCCCTCCTGAAGAAGCAGAAGATGACTGTACCTGCACAACAACCCCGAGTTACGCTTTCCTCTGCCTCCTCCGTCTGTACTTACTGCAAGAAGTCGGGTCACATGGTGGGAGATTGTCGCCGCAAGATGAATACCTGCTTCAGATGTGGGCAGTTTGGACATCAGATTAAAGATTGTCCCGTGAAGGAAAGTCCGATCCCCGCTCAGCCTTTGCAGGCTATTTCTGGTGCCCAAGAAAAGGGCAAAGCTGTGCTGAACGTCACCACTCAGGGCGAGGCGCTCGCATCTACCTCTGTCATCTCAGGTATGTTTTATGTAAAGTTTATTTTTCTGTATTTGTTTTCTCATTTGCTGCCTTAGTATCAAATAATCTTGAATGTGCCCGTAATGTTCATTTCTAGGGAGTTTTAGGGTCAAGAACAAGTGGATGCAGATCCTATTCGATTCTGGGGCATCTCACTCTTTTATAGCACGTCATATCGTGGATCTCCATAGTTGGCCTACTTCGCCACTCGAAGTCCCTTTCGAGATCTCTGTGCCCGGTCATGTGCACCTTTCTATCAGGGGTATTTGCAATTGTCCAATCCTGCTTGGCGAATTGCAAGTCTTCGCCAACCTCATAGTCCTGGATATGACAGAATTTGATGTAATCTTGGGTATGAACTGGCTGGTCGCGTATCGAGCAAAGCTGGACTGTGTGGCAAAGAGGGTCAATCTCAGTATCGATGGGAAGGACTTCAACATACATGTTCAGACCACCGGTAGCCACCTGAAGGTAATTTTTGCTATGCGCGCCTCTCGACTTCTTAGCCAGGGATGTTTTGCTTGCTTTGTTTATGCTTCACATTCAGATGCTGTCATACCGCAACTTGGGTCTATCCCTATTGCTTCCGAATTCCCCGACGTGTTCCCCGCCGAGTTGCCTGGAATGCCTCATGTTCATGAAGTAGAGTTCTCCATCTATGTAGAGCCTGGGACGCGCCCCATATCTAAAGCTCCATACCGCATGGCACCGCGAGAACTGGATGAGCTTAGGTCGCAATTGGATGAGTTGCTTCAGCGTGGGTACATTTGCCCCAGCTCTTCTCCTTGAGGAGCTCCCGTTCTCTTCGTTAAAAAGAAAGACGGATCCATGAGACTGTGCATCGACTATCGGGATCTGAACAAAGTAACCATCAAGAATAAGTACCCCCTCCCACGCGTGGATGACCTATTTGATCAGCTCAAAGGTAGTACCGTCTTCTCCAAAATAGATCTCAGGTCGGGTTACCATCAGTTGAAGATCAAGGAATCCGACATCCCCAGGACAGCCTTCCGGACTCGGTACAGACACTTTGAATTTTTGGTGATGTCTTTTGGGTTGACTAACGCCTCTTCTGCTTTCATGGATATGATGAACCGTGTCTTCCGCGACTACCTGGATAAGTTCATCATTGTTTTGATTGACGATATCTTGGTCTACTCAAAGACCCGTGAGGAGCATGCAACACATCTTAAACTCACTCTCTCCACTCTTCGTCAACACCAGCTCTATGCCAAATTGGCGAAATGTGAGTTCTGGCTGGATCGTGTTGCCTTTCTGGGGCATGTCATTTCAGGCTATGGACTTTCCGTTGATCCTGCCAAGGTCTCCGCTGTTATGGACTGGAAGCAGCCTTCTACCCCTACTGAGATTCGCAGTTTCCTTGGTTTGGCGCGCTATTATCGGCGTTTCGTCAAGGAATTCTCCTCTCTTGCTGCTCCCCCGACACAATTGACCCAAAAACATGCCAGATTCGAGTGGTCAGATCAATGTGAGCATGCCTTTTCTGAATTGAAGCAACGTTTGTGTTCAGCGCTTGTTTTAGCTCTTCCTTCAGAGGGGTTGGACTTTTCAGTTTATACCGATGCTTCTGGAGTGGGCTTGGGTTGTGTCCTGATGCAAGAAGATCCTTTTATTGCTTATGGGTCGAGACAGTTGAAGACCCATGAACGCAACTACCCCACTCATGATCTGGAGTTCGCTGCTGTGGTGTTTGCCTTGAAACATTGGCGTCACTACCTCTATGGCGTGAAGTGTCACTTCTTCACTGACCATCAGTGTTTGAAATATATTTTTGTTCAGAAGGATCTCAATCTTTGTCAGAGGCGATGGCTAGAATTCATGGCAGATTATGACCTGCAACTCCCTTATGTGCCTGGGAAAGCCAATTCAGTGGCAGATGCTTTGAGTCGTCAAGTTTCAGTTGCCACCTGTGCACCCATGTCAGCTTCTCTCACGGCCCTGATTGATGACCTCGAGCGGATGGACATATCCTTCTCACCTGGAGGCCAAGAAGAAGTCTATGGTCCATTATGGGTAGAACATGTTAAGGATCTGCAACCATCTGATCCCGCACTCCAGCGCATTCGCCGACAGGTTGAACTTGACACTCTTCCGGATTTCTCTATCTCTGACGATGTTCTACGTTTCTGAGGTCACTTATGTATTCCCGATGTCCCTGAGTTACTGGATAGTATTTGCCGAGAAGCTCACGAGTCCCGCACATCTGGCCATCCTGGCAACAACAAGATGTATCATGACCTGAAACAGATCGTGTCGTGGCCAAGTATGAAGAACTATATCGCATGCTTCATCGCTCGATGTCTGACATGCCAGAAGGTGAAAGCTCAGCGTCAGCGTCCTGGTGTACTTTTGCAGCCTCTGCCTATCCCTGAATGGAAGTGGGAAGATATCTCTATGGACTTCATCACGGGTTTGCCCCGCACTCCGAGGGGACATGATGCGATTTGGGTCATAGTAGACCGCCTGACTAAAGTGGCCCATTTCATCCCGTATAAGGAGGGTCATTCCACCGAGAAGATGACCCGGATTTATGTTTCTGAGCTCGTTAGGCTCCATAGGATTCCTCTGCGGATTGTTTCTGATCGCGACTCGAGATTTGTATCACACTTCTAGAAGGGATTCAACAAGCTTTGGGCACAGATCTCAACCTGAGTACCGCGTATCATCCGACGACCGATGGCCAGACTGAGAGAGTTAATCAGATTATTGAAGATATGCTACGGTGTTATATTTTGGACTATAAGGGAGCTTGGGATGATCATCTACCCTTGGTTGAATTCGCCTATAACAACTGCTATCAATAGAGTCTCAAGATGGCTCCCTTCGAAGCACTGTATGGGCGTCGCTGTAGGACCCCGCTTTACTGGTCAAAGGTTGGCGAGAAGGTCGTATTGGGTCCAGAGTTACTTCATGAGATGGAAGAAGACACCAAGAAGACTCGTCTTCAGCTCAGTCGTGCCATTGAGAGGCAGATAAAGTATGCAAATCAGCGCCGCCATTCGTTAGAGTTTGCTGTGGGCGATCAGGTGTTCCTGAAGGTTTCTCCTACTCCTGGGGTGAAACGGTTCTGTCGCCATCATAAGCTCAGCCCAAGGTTCGTGGGACCGTACTCCATTTCAGAGTGTGTTGGAGGATCTGCCTATTGTCTGGAGCTACCTACTTCTTTGGCCAGTGTACATGACATCTTTCATGTTAGCCAGCTTTGGAAATATATCCACGATCCAAATCGTGTTCTTGAAGAAGTTCCAGTGATTCCTGAAGCCAATCTGTCTTTTCTGATCGAGCCTTCGAAGATCGTCGAATTTCAAGAATGCAAGCTTCGCAAGAGAACCATTCCGATGGTGAAGGTACTTTGGCTGCATGGCAAGTCTAAAGAGTACACTTGGGAACTCAAATCTGATATGCGCAACAAGTATCCACAACTCTTCTCTTGATCTTGGTACGACTCTAAGTCTGACTTCCTTATTATTTCAGTATCTTTCATAGTTAGCATTCATGCGTTTTATCCACAAACTTCTGATGTATATGTCATCTGAACTTCGTTGTTTAGTCTCATTCAGAGAGTTCTCAGGAAAGTTTCGGGACGAAACTTCCTAAGTGGGGGATAATGTAACAACCTTCTTAATCTTAAACCTACCCCCCCTTTTTATTAATGACTAGAATAATAAAACTTTATTAAAAAAGGCTTATAACCTAAACCTACCCGCCCCCTCTTTAAAAATCGAAAACCCGAGCCGCAGTTACCCGCATCCCGCACGATTTCCCCCGATCCCGCTCCATTGGCCCCGCCTCCATCTCCCGAGCACCCGACGGCCTTCTCCTCCGCCTCCAGTGGCCGGCAAGTCCCTCCTCCAGGCCCGGCGCCCCTTCCTCTTGCTTCCCCGCCGTCTTCGACGCTTCCCTTGGCCGGTAACTCCCGCAGCAACCATTCTCGTGGCCGGCTTCTTCCAAGGAGGACAATCACCCCTTTTTCACCCTCTTCGTCTCCTCCTCCGGCCAGTGAGGGCAAAGGCTACGTTTCTATGCCGACAACCCTAGCTCCTACTCGTTTCAGCAGGTGGATTTCGTGAGGGACTCCTAGGGTTTCGCTCGAAACCCCCTTTTCGTGGTTTACTGAGCCCAATCTGGTCTCCTTGGGTAAAGAACTCTGCCTCACTCCCATTTTTAGTTTGCTCTAATTTTTTTACGCTAATTTTCGCTCCCCAATCAATGGAATCATGTCAATTCAACATGTGTTCGTCGTTTATTCGACTAATCCAGATTTATTTGTGTTTTCCGGTGCATCTCCTCGGATTTAGGTGGTGGAATCGCTCCAAGACCTCTCCGAATTAGGGCTTTTCGCATCCAAACGCTGCCAAAATCCCCGATCCCTCGCGGTAGCTTCTTTTCCCCTCACTCTTGAGGGAGGTAAATTCCTAACTCCTTTCATATTGTGTAGCGCTGTCACCAAATGCGTGTGCAAGTGTAGAAACCTTATTATTACCTTAAAGTATAATTTTGATCTTGGAACAGGTTTAGCTAGAGTCGTTAACCTCGCTTGCACCATTTAGCTGTCGCTAGCGTTTTCGACGTCAGCTTAAGGCAAGTAGAGAACCCCCTCTCACTTACAAAACTTTAGATTTAATCTGGATACCTGTCCTTTTACAATGCTTTTTCTACAAAATTCTGAACTCTCATGATGTTGACATAACAAAATATGATACGTAACCACCTAAGCATGAAACATAAAGACAAATCAGTAGTTGTAAGCAAATTTTTGAATTGTAGCGTCTAATAGGGCATCTGTCTGCTGGCATGGTCACGGCAAGCAGGATTACTTTTCTAATAAGACTTGCACCTAGATATGAATGTGAGCCATGTGCGCCCGCTATAGCACCTACACTTCATCGATCACGACTTACAACATTTTTTTTCATCAGGCTATACTCCGGAGTAGGCTAATCTTTTAGAAATGTCTGTTTGACCTATTTTTTTGATATGTTTGGTAGCTTCGTACAAGATAGAGCAGTACTCGAATATGTTTGTTTGTTTTTGCTCACATTTTAATTAATTAATTTGCTCCTGTTTAAATCTTAAGTTCTAAGACATTTTTCTTCTGTCTTGAATTTTCCTTAGGTTTCGTTACTGCGCCGTCTGCCCCCTGAGCTACCTCTCGTTCAGCTGCAATTTTGCTTGGAGGTTTTTCCTTTGTAGTTTCTTGTATCAGGTTTTATGAATCCTTTACTGTCTGTTCATTTATCATGTACTAGTTATGGTAAGACATTTTCTTTTGAATCATGGACAACTCATAGGATGTTTCTGATGTACTAAATCGTTTTATTTTATGATATTACATGTACTTCTAATTCACCAATGTGTGTAGCATTAAAGTTTTTTCAAGAAAATACATGTGCATTAATTTTCACTGTTTTAAAATCTTAAGCGCTTCCGCATAAACCCTTTTTTTAAAAAAAAAATCGTAATCTTTTAAACAAATCAGCTATTTTAAATTTCAAATTTTCTCTGTATCCGCCTTAGTAGACATGGTTTCTTTTCGCCCATGCCTGTGGCATCACGGCCCGCCCGAAGCGCACTCTGACTTTCGTCGAGACGGGTCGTGACATATAAGGCCGCTAATGTGTGTGTTTTGTCCCCTTTAGGCGACTCAGAGTGGTGCGGGGCAATCAGAGCCCCAGTGTTCGGATGAAATTACGACACCAATTGAGGTGCCTACACCTCCGCCATCTGCAGAAACTGTGCGACAAAATGGTGAGGCTTTGTTTGCGATGGTTCAAGGACATCCGGTTGGGCAGGCGCAAGGGCAGGCACAGTCGGCCGTGAGGCCAGAATAGGTGGAGGCGAGGCCAGAACCTGTTGTGGTTGTGAATCCTCGAACCGCTGAGAAGTAGTTGACGCAGTTTATGAGCTTTCACCCGCCGACGTTTTCGGGCGTGGGAGCTGCTGCACAGGCTGAGGATTGGTTATCGTGCGTCAAGCGGATCATGAAGGCGATTGGAATGGAGGAGCATCAGAAAGTCACCTTAGCTACCTTCTTTCTTGAAGGAGAGGCTAGACTATGGTGGGACGAGATGGAGCTGCATCACTTGGCGGGTCGTCCCTTAACACAAGTATCGATGGAAGAATTCTCTCGACTCTTCCTAGCGAAGCACCTTCCTGCGGCGCAATGGATTGCCATGGAGAATGAATTCCAAAGGCTGACACAAGGAGAAGGCAGTGTTGAGGTGTACCTGCATGAGTTTACTCGCTTGTGGCGGTACGCGGGCTCCATATTTGCGGATGAGCAGAGGAAGATGAACAGGTTTTATGAAGGATTGCGGGACGAGCTGAGGTTTCTGCTTTCTAGTTTGGTGAACCAGGGCTTCCTGGCGTTGGCCATCACTGCAAGCGCACTGGAAAAAGACATGAAGAGAGTGCAAGGGAAGAGGGCATTGGCTGTGTCACAGCCAGAGTTTAAAGTGCCCCGACCGACAAAGTCATTCTATAAGAAGAAATGGGGCAAGAGGCCCAAGACAGTGGGACAAGCTCCTTCTTCTGTTGCATCGAGAGTAACGTTGGGGGCCACCTCCAAGCCGGATACTCGTACATGCTTCAATTGTGGTCGGGTGGGGCATATAGCTCGAGATTGTCAGGTGTCGCCAAAGAGTGAAAAGAAGGCGGGAGAGTCATACGCGGAAAAAGGAAAGGCGGTGGTGGACTCCTCTACCTCTCAGGCGCAGCCCCGGGTCTACAATCTTGGCCTGCAGGAGGCCATCAAGCAAAGTGACGTCGCCACAGGTACGAGTTTAGTGTTTGAGTATTTTATTGCTTGTATGTTTTGGTTAATGCCTTTGTGGCTGCGGCTTGTGTGTGTGACATGATTGTCACAGGTTTTGTGATGCTTCGGGACACGCTGGCACGAGCACTATTTGATACAAGTGCATCACATTCTTTTCTATCTCGCAAGTTTATAGCATGGCTTGGGATACCTAGTCGTGTGAAGACAGATAGTGTCAGAGTGGTGTTGCCGAATGGCTGTTGGATGCTTGCGGATCAAACTTGCGATGTGGCGGTCCAAATAGGAAGTTGGGATTTCAGTTTGACTGCATCTGTATTGCTGATATCAGAATTCGACGTGATATTTGGTATGGATTGGCTTGCGGAGCAGCATGCCATGATTGATTGCCAGTCCAAAGAAATCACGTTGGGTCAGAATACCGAACAGGAGACAAAGTTCGCGGGTATGCGAGGAGTGGGCAGAATGTTGTTGTCTGCACTCCAAGTCTTAAAGGCTGTTCGGAAGGGTGCGGAGTGCTACTTCGCCTTAATTCAGGTTGTTGAGCCTAAGTCCAGTGTGGGTGATGTTCCGATTGTGTCGGACTTTGTAGATGTGTTTCCCAAGGATCTCCCTGGGCTACCACCCCAACGTGAGATTGACTTCACGATCGAGTTGGTGCCAGGTGCGAAACCTGTGGCCCGCTCGCCATATCGCGTAGCGCCAAAAGAACTGGCGGAGTTGAAAGTCCAACTACAGGAATTGATGGAGCAGGGGGTATAAACGCCCAAGCATGTCTCCTTGGAGCGCCCCTGTGCTTTTTGTGAAGAAGAAATACGGTGGCCTGAGGTTATATATAGATTATCGCGAATTGAATAAGCTAACTGAGAAGAATAAATATCTGATTCCGCTGATTGATGAGCTGTTTGATCAGCTAGTGGGATCATCTGTCTACTCGAAGTTGGACTTGAAATCCGGGTATTACCAATTGCGGATCCGGGAAGAAGATATTCCCAAAACTGCATTTCGAACAAGGTACGGGCACTACGAGTTCACGGTCATGCCGTTTGGACTGTGCAATGCGCCTTCGGTATTTATGGACTTGATGCACCGAATATTCCGCGAGTACCTGGATCTGTTCGTGATAGTGTTTATTGATGATATCCTGGTGTACTCGAGATCAGAAGCCGATCATGAGAAATATTTACGGTTGGTGTTGAATATATTGAGGCAAAATCAGCTCTATGCCAAGTTCTCGAAGTGCGAGTTTTGGCTATCGTTAGTGGCTTTTCTGGGCCATGTGGTGAGTGGAGTGGGCATAGTTGTGGATCCAGCGAAGATAAGGGCCATACAAGAGTGGCCAGTGTTGTCTTCCGTGGCCGAGGTCAGGATCTTCCTTGGACTTGCGGGCTACTATTAAAGATTTGTTGAGAATTTCTCGCAGATCGCTTTGCCGCTAACCATGCTGACGAGAAAAGATCAGAAGTTCATTTGGACGCCAGAGTGCGCACGAGCTTTTGAAGAGCTGAAGATTCAGTTGACCACGGCGCCGGTGTTGTCTTCGCCAAGTGGGACCGATGGATTTATTATTTATAGTGATGCCTCAGGGAGCGGCTTTGGCTGCGTTCTTCTACAGAATGGAAAGGTAATTGCGTATGGCTCACGTCAGCTGAAGGTGCACGAGCGAAACTATCCCGTCCATGATCTTGAGTTGGCGGCGGTGATCTTTGCACTAAAGCTGTGGCGACACTATCTTTATGGAGTGAAGGTGGAGATCTATATAGATCACAAGAGCCTGAAGTACATATTGGAGCAGAAGGACTTGAATATGCGACAACGAAGGTGGTTGGAGTTCCTCGGGGACTACACCTTTGAGATTTACTATACTCCCGGGAAGGGGAATGTTGTCGCGGATGCCTTAAGTCGGCGGACTCCGCAAGAGCGAGTTGGTTACAAAGGCATGATGAACGTCTCATCCAGGAGCTAGAAGCGTTAGAGATTTATTGTGTTGACAAGAATTCTACCGCCAATGCATGTCTGAACTGGACGGAGGTGCAATGTGACCTTGCAGATCGGATTCGACGAGCAACGGGGTTAGATGAAGATCTCTTACGCTATGTTAACGAGGGGCCAGAGGGAAAATTCTCCTGGAATGATGATCTTTTGCGAAAAGACGGCCGTTTGTGCGTCCCGAATGTGGGTAAATTGAGGGAAGAACTGATGTATGAAGCGCATTATACAAAGTATTCCATTCACCCCGGGAGCACGAAGATGTTCAATGATATGAAAAAGCTATTCTGGTGGCCAGAGCTAAAGAGAGATGTTGCCCTCTATGTGGCCAGATGCCAAACATGTGCGATGGTGAAGGCGGAATGCCAAAAGCCGGGTGGTTATTTGAAGTCGTTGCCGATTCCAGAGTGGAAGTTTGATGATATTTCCATGGATTTTGTGCACGGGTTGCCGAGATCTCAGCGAGGAAATGATTCCATCTGGGTGATTGTTGACCGGCTAACTAAAGTGGCATATTTTCTCCCGAACAGGAGGGATGATTCAGCCGAAAGTTTGGCAAAATTATATGTTGACCAGATTGTGCAGCTGCACGGTGTTCCTCGGAGCAATCGTAAGTGATCGAGATGGGCGATTCACGTCAAATGACTGGAGGCTAGTTCATCGACTGTTGGGCATGAAGTTGACATTCAGTACGAACTTTCATCCCCAGACAGATGGCCAAACTGTAAGAACCAACAGGACGATGGAGGACATGCTCAGGATGTGCGCCCTCGACTTTGGAAAGAGATGGGAAGATCATCTCTACATGGTGGAGTTTGCTTATAATAACAGCTACCAGGTGACCATCGGGATGGCACCGTATGAAGCTCTATATGGAAGGAAGTGTCGTACTCCCTTGGCTTGGGTAGAAGCAGGCGAAGCTCGAGTTTATAAACGTAATGAAGTCGATGAAGAAAATTCAACCATTCATGTTGTTCGAGAGAAGCTACTCATAGCCCAAGATCGTCAAGCGAAGTACAACAATGCCAAGCACCGGAACGTGGAGTTCGCGGTTGGCGATTGAGTCTACTTGAAGATCAAGCCCTTCAAAGGTGTCTCCAGGATTCGACGTTTGAAAAAGTTGAGTCCAAGATATTTGGGTCCATTTGAAATGGTTGAGCGAATAGGAGAAGCTGCGTATCGGCTAGCTCTTTCGGCAGACTTGAGGGGACTACATGATGTGTTTCACATCTCGGTGCTGCAGAAGGCCGTTAAAGATCCAACTCATGTGATCACGGATGATTGTGTGCCGGTGGATTATGGGCTAACAACGAGGGTTAGACCCATTCAGATCGAGGATCGAGCCGAGAAACAGTTGCTGAACAAGACGGTCGGAATGGTTAAAGTCCGGTGGGATAACTACGGCCGTGAAGAGCTTACATGGGAGCGAGAGCAGACCATGCGAGCTGAGTTTCCTGAGCTATTTTTTAAAGTAAACAATTTTGTTGTAACATGCCAATTGTAATGTTATAACCTTTTGCTTGCTGGTTGCCAACCTCTATACCAATTTCGAGGACAAAATTTCTTGTAGGAGGGGAGGGTTGTAACAGCCCAATTTTCAACAGGCAAAATTTTGGGTGACACGGCCTGGGACACGGGCATATCCCAGGGCGTGTCCCAGGGCGTGTCCAGCTCGAGTTCGGCGTCAGGTCAACGAAAATTCTGTGTTCAACGAATTGAGCTCGACGATTTAACAAAGGCTTTGTGGGCTGAGAAAATCGTCGAATGCGGAATCGTCGAATGCGAAATCGTCGAATGCGGAATCGTCGAACGGAAATCGTCGAACGCTAGGCCAATTGTCGAGCGCTGGCAAATCGTCGAACACGCTGTTTGATGATCGCTGGTGAGATCGACGATCGCTGGCGAGCTCGACGATCGCTGTCTGATCGTCGAATGCAGATCGTCGAGCGCAGACCTATGTCACGGCCGTGACTTGTCTGACACGGGCGTGTCCCGTGGCGGTGACCTATTTTGGGGATAAGGCGGGTTGAGCACCGCTTTGAGTACACGGCTTGTGACACGGGCGTGTCACAGGGTGTGTCGGATGCTAAAATTGATTTTCCCGATTTTTCGTAGCCGTCCATTTTCTCAGCTGGGATTCAAGGGCTGAGTTTCTTTCCTGTTTCCTTAAGGCCGAGACTTGGACAGAAAGTCTCATTTTATGTTGGCCATTATCTTTCTTCTATTCTAGAGAGAGAAAGGGAAAGGAAGACGGAGGAAGAAGAAGAGGGGATGTTCGGTGGTGGAGCTTGTGAGTGTCAAGCGGTGATCCGAGGCCATCTTTGCGGAGGAAACGCTGTTGCGATTCTTTCAAGATACCTTAGCGCTTATGTCACCGAAGCGGTCTGCAAGGGTAATGACCTTTCTTCCTAGCCATGTGAAGGCTTCCTTTTTGGTATATGTATGTGATTCCCCCACCAAAAGGTGCCTGATTTTGGGAGTCTTTGGGTTGATTCATGGAATCTCCTTTGTTGGCATATAGATCCGGAAATGGAGTACGGAATAAGCATGCTGTGTGAAGCCCATCTGGACAGGTTGGTCTGGATTGGTGATGTTGCATACGAACCGGAGAAGACTCCGTGATAAACGTGTACTTTAGGAGTCGACGTGTTGGACCTGCGAAAGGAAGTAACAGGAAGTTCTGGAGTGGTAGTCCAGGAAAATACCCGTAGAATGCTTGTGCTGCTTATACTGATGGGTTTGACCTGTGAAAGGAAGTAGCGGGAAGTATTGGATTGGAATTCCAGGAAATACCCTTTGTAATGCTTAATGTTCATGGGGAGTCCACATGTGAAGCGAGTAACAGGAAGTACTGGCATGGTCGCCAGGAAAGACCCCTGATATTGGTAATATTTGCGGCGTCCACCTGCGAAGAGAGTAGCAAGAAGTACTGGTGTGCCAAGGAAAGACCCGCGAATGTTGTGAGATGAATGGGTGTAATAGAAATACCCAGGCTTGAATGCTAGAACAGGATCAGTGAGACCTACCCGCGCCTTTATTTAGCCGCGAGTACCCCATGCTCGGTGATGGTAAGGCGATTTGAGCAACGGGGGGTGGAGGATCCGACCTACGTTATGTCCGTCCGACGTGAGACCAGAAGGTGCGGTCTGTTGGAGCGCATAGCAAGAGTCTTAGGCCTATGTGCCGTGAGACAATGGGGGGCTACGGGCCAATCCCGGTTCACTAAGACTATAAAACTCCGGCTGCACGCCATGGAGTAAATGCTCAAGTGAGTTGTCGTTGGGCTGTGACCCTAATACGGTGGTGGGCAACTGATTTGCCAGTACACCAAGAATATGCCCTGAGTGCACGGACCGTTGGGCCAGGTGGCTAATGGTCGTGATGGCATGTGTGCGTGATAGCACATTATATGAGATATATAGCCATGCTTGTGATATGATATGCCTGCAAGGAAGATTACCGCTGCCCCGAGAAAAGGGGTAGGGTCGTTATAATTTGTCAGCTGAATGCTGACCGTTGCCTCTATTTGCCACCCTTGGGTGGAATGTCCCTATGCAGGTGCTGGACAACCGAGCGGGACGCATAAGGGTTGAAGTCCCTACTGCTTTTGCTGCTGCCGCTGCTAGCACTCGAAGGCTATGGTGAATTTACATGTTATGTTTTCTTTGATGCGGCCGGCCTGCGTGCCAATGTTTGGGCCACTGTTTGATAGCCCTATAAGGCCATAAGGCCAACGCTGTTTATATGTTGTAAGACATTGCTATAATCTATAAAATGTGGAGTTTTATATGTTGGACATTCAAGAGAGGAGTTCAAGTGTATAGGCTTCCGCTAAAATGCAATGCGTTAGGATCCGCTGCGTTACTCTGGTATCACTCCGTGACGACACCGCTCGTTTTGTTGTATATGTTGTGGGGCCCCGGCCGGACCTTCTAGTATATGTTATATGAACGGATGGGGTTGTTACAAGGTTGCTGCGGAGGATGGTCCTTCTACTTCATATCAGCAAGAGAGGAGTATTTCTCCTAGGCATGATGAGAAGAGGAAGGAAGGACAAAGTTGCTATAGATGCAAGCAGCATGGTCATCTCAGGAAGGAGTGTAAGGTTATCTTGCACTCGGTGAACGTAGATCATGTTGGGAGTAAGGAGAAAAAATTGGTTGGGTTATCAATAATTTCAGATACTGATCGGGTGAAGGCCAGTGATAATGTAGCTATATGACATGAAAGACTGGGACATATGGGGATCGACAAGCTGAAAGCAATGATGGCAAGAAGACTCATAAGAGGCTTGCCTAGATGGTCATCCTACGGCGACGGTCAAGTATGCACAGGATGTCAACAAGTTGTAGTTCTTCGCTTTACGGTTGATAAGGCGTGGTCCAGATACAAAGCACCCTTGGAGGTTGTCCATTGTGATCTGGTGGGACCGACCGTCACTGCAAGTCTTGGATGCAGTAGGTACATGCTGATATCAGTTGATGACAATACGAGGTATACTTGCGTATACTTCATGAAGGAGAAGTCCAACATGTTTCGTTTGTTTGTGGAGTTCAAGAAGCTTATCGAGTGCCAGCTTGGCCTGCAGATAAAGAAGTTGAGGATAAGAATCAGTGGTGAGTTCGGCTCAACTGAGTTCTCGAACTTTTGCAGGAAGCATGGGATCCGAAGGGAGCTTTATCATGGACATACTTCACAACAAGTTGGTGCTGTAGATCAGATGATCCGTCTATTGAGGGAGACCTGCAAGTGTTGGCTTCAGTGCAAAGGCATTTCTAAGGCTTTTTGGGTATAAGGGATGGCCTGTGCAGCACATGTCATCAATCGGATGCCTCCTAGTCTGATCAATGTGAAGACTCCATATGAGTTGATGTTCGGCGTAAAGCCTGCTATGAATCACCTACGGGTGTTTGCTTCTACCCGCTATGCGCATGCTCCGGATGATCTCAAGATGAAGCTAGTCTTTGTTTGGTATGATGAGCGGAAGAGGAGATGGAGGTGTATGGATCCTGCAACGAAGAGGTTCATCGTGTCGAGAGACGTTGTCTTCGATGAGCTGACGTCGTATTGGGGTAGCTCATGTGTGGAGATAGAGGTGATCAGGTCAGGTTGTGGGCTGAAGGAGGCTGCTACTAAGGATCATTTGGAGCTGCCTGTATCACCAGGAGCTCCAGGTTATTCTAGCTCTGGGGCAGAAGCGTCAGGGTCGGGAAGCAGTGAGAGTGATGCTCCAGGTGCTTCTGGCTCGAAGACGGAGGTTTCTGGTTTGATAATCAGGCGGAGCAATGTTCCAGGTAGTTCTTGTTCGAGAGCGGAGGCTTCTGATTCAGGTAGCAGGGGGAGCATTGCTCCAGGTGCTCCTGGTTCTTGTGTGGTGGCTTCTTGTTCAGGAAACAAGGGGAGCATTGTTCTGGGATTGCTCGGGAACGGAGCCGGTTAAGTAGGAGCAGCGGAGGTGGATAGCCGTGATCAGGTGCTTCGGAGGTCGAAGAGGATCAACAACCCACCAGCTCGATATAGCGAAGGGAATGCGATAAGCTTGGTCTCATGTTTCCTTGTAAGCCCTCAGGTCGAGCGAGTACCTTCTAACTGTGATGACACCACTGGAGTTAAGGAGGTGGATGAAGCCAAGGTTGAGGAGGTGACTACTCTCAGAGGTGACGAGGCTTGGGCCCGAATGCCCAAGCTTGTTGGTGATACTCCTGTGATGCACAAGTGGAGGTCAAAGCTGAAGAAGAAGGCAGAGGGAAGCATGGATCCTTTTGGGAGATGCTGGAGGGATCCCTCATGGTCCAAGATATGCAGGCCGGGGACTATGTCTTGGACATCTCCTTGAAGGCACTATCGGAGGGACCAGGTGCAAGGTTACGGAAGCTGCTGGGGTTTTTCACCACTTCTTACTTCATGGGGGAGTGTTGAAGATTGTGAAGTGAAAGTGGGTGATTGGAGGAATTGGGCAACCTCTCCGCCCGGACTACACAAATAGGGTTGGCGGACAGCTAGGTCGGCAGAGCTGCTGCAGACAGCTTGTTCTTTGACGGCTTCGGTGGTATATTTGCGCGGACTATGCGAATAGTAGAGGCGGTTTGCCAGACCGGCTTATGATCTGCAGGCAGTTGGATCCCAGGTAATCGGGCGGATATTGAATCTATCCGCTGAGTCCGGCAAGAAGCGGACTTGACTAGAGCTTGGAAAACTGGCTTGGCAGAAGCCTTGGTCTTGCTCTGGTGAAGCGGCAAGTGATAGTCGCGGAGCTCGCCAGTCAGTGTGGACATGTGCAGGAGTTCGCTGGGGTAGGCGGACTGGATCCATTGCCCGCCAGTAAGTGCGGACAGGCCCTTGTGGTCGGTGGAGTGGACTTGTGTGGTTTATGAAAGTGAGCTGTTAGATCAGGAATACTCTAGAGGGGGAGGGGGGTGGGTGAATAGAGTATTCAGGTTTTATAAAATTTTCAATTGATTTTATCTAGTGTAGGAATAAAATTAAAAGAAAAAACAACAAACCTAACAACTAACACAGCCACATCAAGAAACAAAAGAAAAGGGCAATCCAGACAACACAAGAATTTATAGTGGTTCCCCTAAACTTGGGTACATCCACTCTTCTACCACCCTGGTAGGAATCCACTCAGATTTTTGATCAGGTGCCTGACACCAATGAGCTTTTGATCAGGTGCTCAGAAACCAATCCTCAAGTCTTTTGGTCAGGTGACTTGCAACCAGGAATAACTTTTGAAGGGAGTTATAACCATTTATACTGTGGGGGGGGGGGGGTGAGAGATGATTTGGTCTTCTCTTTCTCAATATACAACTGAGAAGACTTATGGATATTGATTTTAGCAAATTCTCCCCCTGAGTTATAGAATGGTTCATAGAGATGGAGCCTTGCTGCAGGGTGATAGGCCTTCAGTAGTTCAGCCTTGATCAGCAGCTATTCAGGAACTTCTTTGACAGATAAAGTTGTAGATGTCCATTGAAGTATCCTGGAGTATTGAAGACAGAAGACTCTTGATTTTGATTTGGTGTTCTTCTTATTCATATAGCTGATGATCTTCAGATATATGGCTTCTTTTTTGTATCAAAAATCTGTGGAAGAAAATGCAGAGAGTTTCTTGATTCAGACTAATTGCCTTTTTCTCTGTGTGTCTATCTATCTTGTTTTGTCCATCTCTCTCAAGAAGAGAGAAAAAATCTCTTTCTCTATATTTCCTATCAAAGATGATCTTTTGAAATTTGAAATCCTCTGTAATCAATGCTGACGTCCTTGAGAATAAACTGCATTGATTTATTTCCCCAACTGTCCCATGGAAAAACGACAAGCAATAATCCTAGAGAAGACCATAATTAATGCTCTGTCTAACAGTTATATTCCAGAGAATATTTGAGCATTAATTACTCAAGAATTATTGCAGTAAGAAGGGGACAGAAGACTGGAAATGACTAAGTCTGGATTCGTCGAACAGATAACAGAAATCGTCGAGCTGAGTCCACAGTTCGTCGAGCTGAGGAGTTGTGTTCGTCGACCAGACATCTTCCATTCGTCAAGCTAAGTTCCAAGATCATCGAGCTAAGAACTGATTTCGTCGAGCTGAGAACTGATTTCGTCGAGCTGAGGAGTTGTGTTCGTCGACCAGACAGCTTCCATTCGTCAAGCTGATTTCCAAGATCGTCGAGCTAAGAACTGATTTCGTCGAGCTGAGAACTGATTTCGTCGAGCTGAGAACTTGTTGACAGAACTTGTAGGGAATGTGTTGACACAAGTCCTGGGTGTCGACACAATTACTTCTTGTCTCGACATAGCTGTTGTGTTGATAGAAATCTGGAGTTATATCGACAGATGTTCTGTGTGTTGACACAATTGCTGTTGGTGTCGACACAGTTGATGTCGACACAAATTATGTGTGTCAACATAATTGATTTTGGTGTGAAGTGTTGAAGTGTCCAGAGATCGTCGACCTGAGAATTTGTTTCGTCGACTTGAGAACCACTAACTGCTGCTAGATAACTCTAGCCAAAGTGGTCAAAGTTCGTCGAGCTGAGAGTCTTGAATTCGTCGACTGGAGATGATTCTGGACTTAGAAAAATTGAGATGTTTTCTGATGTTGAGGTGTTGAAGTATAGTGTCCAAAGTTCGTCGACCTGAGTACCAAGTTCGTCGAGCTTAGCTCCGAGAATTTACTCTGAGATCGTCGAGCTGAACA
The DNA here is from genome assembly GCA_039583875.1 of Platanthera guangdongensis. NCBI lineage: Eukaryota > Viridiplantae > Streptophyta > Magnoliopsida > Asparagales > Orchidaceae > Platanthera > Platanthera guangdongensis. Next base: position 77,143,341 of record CM077157.1, read on the forward strand.
TGACTTTCATCGAAATGTGTTCGACGAACGTCGAACTCATTTTACTTAGTATGAAATCTGTCTAAGTCTTGAGTCGCTGGCAGTGTTGATGGCTGGTCCTTGCAGTGTTGATTCTAAGGACTTGCCCTAGACTCTAGGACACAACTATGACCCTGGCTATACATGTTGGGTCAAATGATCCTATCTTAGTGAACCTAGCCCAAATCAAACTAGGGATCCAACAATCTCCCCTTATTTGGGTGACGTCACTAATTACATACTCAGACTCAACTGAAAATAAACAAAGCAAGAAATCATATATCTGGCAGAGATCAATAACACATGCAACAGATATATATATATAGATAAGCTTTGTTCAGAAATAGAAAGCAGTTTTAAAAACATAACAGAAATAAAACAGACCAGAACTTATTTCTTTTGTTTCTTTTCCTTTGGCTTTTCTTCTTTGTTCTTGTCTCCTGGATTAGTGAAGACAATCTCTCTGTTAGGATCAGAAGCTTGCACTTTAGTCATGGTCATGTCAGCAACCCCTATAATCTTCAAAGATGTGGCTCTGGGGACAACTGCTTATGGGTGCAACTTCAAGTAGTCATCAACATTGAAAAACTTGTTTGCTTTCTCAAACCTCTTAAGCTCTTCTTTCCTGTACTTAGACATTGTGGAATACTCAGAAGGATCCTTTCCTTCAGCTTTGGCCTTGTTAATCATAGAGAGACCAACAAGTTCTTGGAACCTGGCCATTCTAGCTGTATTAGCTGTTTCAGGATCTTCAAAAGCAATAGGAGGAGAATTTGGTCTTTTAGGACTTTCAGCTTTGTGATCTGCAGGGAATGATAGCTGTTGTTGATGCTACTGCTGTGGTTGATACTGAGATTGATGTTGCTTTCTAGATTTGAAAGTGAGGGTTAGGTCTACAATACTCTAGAGAGGGGGGGGGGGGTGAATAGAGTATATTTAAAATTTTTTAGGTCCCTATAAAGGTGCTGTAACAGCTTTTGATGTAAACTGAAAAGGTGCAGTAATTAGGAAACTGGAAAACAAAAAATAATAAACCTAATCACAACCACAATGCAAGAACAAAAAGAAAAAGGTAGGCAACCAGACGACACATGAAATTTACAGTGGTTCCCCAAATCTGGGTAGCCTGATGCTAAAGATCACGGCAGTGAACCGGTCGCACAAGTAATATAAAATCGGGGCTTTCCAAGTATCGATCTCTCAAGGAACACAGTAAGGTGGAGTTAATTTCGAGGAGGACTTGAGATTGAAGTCCTCAGGTCGAAGCTAACTAAGGGGGGTTTTGATGTTTGCAGAAACAGAAAATAAAAGCTAACAACTACTCCTATGCAACGCCGCTATGCGATGCTTCGCCAGGCGGGATGGAAGACTAGTCGGGCCGCTATGCACCGAATCATGGGGCGGATGGACGAGAAGGCTAGCGGATGAGGTGGTTAGAATAGCGGAATGACGGTCGTGAGCACCTCTTCGAAACGCACGCCACTAGCAATTGCTAGTGCGGCAAGGGTGGATGGTGGTGGATGGAATATGGCACACCTCATGCAAATATAACGAAAATACCAATCACAAATACATGATTTAATATAAGCGTTCTACAACTAGGCGCACATCATCAATAAATAAAGTTTACAACAACACATAAACTGCAATAAAGGAAGAACAAGGCAAGAGATCGACCGAATCCGATGTCTTGCTGAGGATTCACGGTTGGAATCGTCGGGTTGTCAATTCGCGTCCAAGCTCAGTCCTCAACTTCGTCCGGGGTAGAGAAGGGCTGTCACCACCTTCCAATGGCCCATCTTCTTCGTCTCACGATAGCGGACAAAAGTTGCAAGCTTCCCTTTGCTTGATGGCTATGGCGTTGAAGCTTCAAATGAACCTAAGAGATGATGGAGGAGGCCGAGAGGAAGCTCCGGCTTGGATTTGGCGGTGAAAGCTTGCCCGGAGCACCTCCCTAGGGTGGAGATTGAAGGAGGATGGCGGAATCCCTCCTCGGAGACGAAAACGGCGGAGGAAAAATGAGCGATCCCGAATTAGGGCACAACGACCAGTAGCGCACGACCAGTGGTCATGCGCACTATGTCTAGTGGTAGTGCGTTTTCCCCAGCCAGAATTTAGAAGAAAATGGAATCAATGCACACTATCAATGGCGCACGACCAGTGGTCGTGCGCACTGTGTCCAGTGATAGTGCGCATACCCCAGGCAGATTCTGGAAATCAGGGAACATTGCGCACGAGCAGTGGCGCATGTTCAGTGGTCGTGCGCACTATATCTGATGAGCGTGCGCAATATTCCTGCTTCCAAATGTCACCGGAACATGCACACAACCCCTAAGCCCAGCACTGATATGTGCAGACATTCCAGGCAATCACAAAAAGAGAGTATAAACATTAAAAGTACAAAAAAAACACAACCACGAGCCTAAGTGTGCACTTCCTATGGAAATAAAGACACAATGAAACATGAACGATATAGAACTAAAAGTGAAGTGCAAACTCGTGAAAACTAGCCCAGATGAGTCCGAAAAACCCTATATAAATCGGACTCATCACACCCCCAGACTTAACTGTTTGCGCGTCCCGAGCAAACAAAATTTAAGCAGATAGGGAAAATTACTAGCTAACAAAGAAATTGAAAAACAAAGTACCATGCGAAGTCGCATGCTCGCCTGCGTAAAAATTCAATAGAGAAAATTTCTAAGGATGCAGAATAGTTTATATTTTTCACAATGGGTATCAAAATTTTATTACTACTCAAAAATGGAATCACGGTGAATCATCCGATCATGCGTAGGGAGAAAGTAGACTAATCTCTAGGCGAGCATTGCCAAATATCGGGGCTCGGGATAACCTCCAAAGGAATCCACCAATGTCGGTGACCATATGCTTGCCCTTTCGCATTCTCTCCACGGCACTGGTTTGGGTTCACACACGAATCAGTAGGACTTTAGGTGAAGAGATGGGGCTTGGGTTTCGTTGAGGTAAACAAAAATAAACAGGAAGGCTATGCACCTAACCCAAATGAGCTAGTATAAAATGAATCCCTCTACTAAGCAAAATACACGCGGGTACACCACACCCCCAGACTTAAATTTTCAAATATGGGTGTGTGTACCGCCTACTCCAAATACAATCTCATTTCCAAAATGATTTTCAATTAAAACTTTTTCTTTTCACTTTTTTTACAATTAACATCATTTTTTTCTTTTTCAAATAACTTATCTTTTAACAATTTCAGCACATATAAGCTTTGGAGCACATCCACAAATTCACACATAAAAGCACCACATCAACACCCCCACATGAAAAATGTAAAACTCTAAAGCTTGACTTGGGAGTGCGACTAGGATTGGCTTTGAGGCTTTGGTGAAATAAAGGTGGAGCTGAAGCAAAAGAATGGGTAGGCACAATGGGGCTAGCGAGGACAAGATGTTAGGAATGGTACAAAGCTCAACCGGGCCAAAATGATGGCCTACATCACGCTCATGCGAGTGAACTAACCTATACCCATTCTTCAAGAATAGCTTGGGGAAGTTCTTAGCCAACGAGAAAGACTATCCATCCTCCCGACTCGAGCAATACGAACCTAATGGCCGTCTACACACATCCCTAAGCTACCGTCAGATTCACACCGAATTCACCAATTTTTGAGTAGAATAAAAAGTATTTACGCAATTAGAAAAATATAAAACTAAAAGCATACAGAAAAATTAAATCTACTCGAATTTTTACACGAGACGAGAGCAGTTGACTAGGAGCACAACAAGGTCAACATTTTACTCCGTCTCACAATCCTAAGCCAGTACCATAATTTTCCAAAATCTAACGAAGAAATGAGTTTAACTCGCGACACGCAAAAAGCTAAGCACGAGCTCATGTGGGTGCAGTGGTGTGCAGTGCAATGAACTAATCAAAATAAAACTATAAAAGCTTCTAGTATGCACATGAGATGTGCACGTGCAATAGGTAACAGATCTCTCCCCCAGACTTAAACTAAACTACACAGCATATGATAGAGAAATTAAGATCATAAAGAGCTAAGGGAAGAGGTTACCCAATGCTCAGCTAGTGAGCATACCAGAAGGCGCGTGGAAACCTGAAGCATGCCCGCCATAAGAAGAATCACAACCCCGCCAATGCAATTTACCATGAATACCTGCAGGGGTGAGCTCCGCAAAAACAAAAGAAACATGTACAAAAAGAAATGCTAAAACTAAAATAGGCATGAAAAGTAAAAATGCAGAAAATGAAAGATAAGTACTGGGGTTATTGTCATCCCAGCACGACTTATTCGGCTACGAAAAGGTTCTAGCTAATGGGCCTATGAAAAGAAAAATGCACAGGTAGCTGTCCCAATATCCGTTGCGGTAACGGGTACCGATACGGTGATAAAATAGTTACCCCTCTACCTAAATAGTAATACCTGCCCAACACAGGTAGAGGAAATAAGAAATAAGAAGAGGAGGAGCACCGGTCCTCGCTCATCTTGTCATAAAATAAATCCTTGCCTAGCAAGGTATTGTCTACAGGGAGTCTGCAGGAGGAGAAAGCGATGAATGGAGCTTCCTCAATAGAGGAGGAATCAACCTCCTCGCAAAAGAGGATGCTATCATCCATGACTCGAGCTAAAAGCTCCAAGTCCTCCTGAAGCACCTGCGAAGACTCAACCCGCACAGGTTCAGAAACAGAAATGAGATCAAGAAATAAAGGAGATGAATAACTAAAAGAATCAGAAATAGGGGGAGTGGTCCCGGTCTCACTCCTAGCAGGATCCCGACATAGATCATCGACGACATCATATGAGTCATGGCGAGGGGAATCCACGAGCTTGAGGTCCTCGGTGGTGGTTTGGACCTCCTCATCCATCAAGGAAGTGGAAACTTCCTCAACAAAGAGGATCTCCTCATCAACACACCTCGGTGCGTCCACATGTTCCAAGACATAATACTGTCCATTAATGAAAATAATATCCTCGTCAAACATGGGCACATCCTCAGGCTCAGAATCACAATGCGGCCGAACATCATCAACCGACTCACTAAAAATAGGGATAGATAATTCTTGCAAAGAAGGCGGAGGAACAACAGCATCAGAGAAAATATGTGCAGGTTCCTCCGGGGGTGAATCAATAAGAGGGGAAGAGTGCATGGGGAGAGACGGTGCCATAATGTCGTCACACCGATCAGCAGAAAGTATGATGGGTATATCCGCAGCAGTCCCCCATAGACAAGGTGGTGCTGTGAACATATCATTAGAATTAGAAGGGGCAGCCGATTGAGAGGTGGATGGAATGAATCGGATACCCGGTTCATCATCCTCCTCCAACTGGCGCTGAAATTCTGCGCAATCTTTCAACACGTGGTCGGTGCTACGATAACACAAACACCGTTTTCCATTACTCCTCGGTCCAGGTGGGACCGGAGAAGAATAAGAAAAAAATGAATGCGTAGAAGAGGAGTGACCATAAGACCTGGGTTGGGTGTATGAAGTACCATAAGAAGACGGTGCTCCATACACAGAACCACGAGAATTATGCTCCCATTCTTCAGCGGGGCACTCATCACTACCATGCCTATAATCCCCGCACCATCGACAACGGATATTCATATAAGAATACATGGTGCAACAAGAATAATTCACCAACAGAAAGTTTCTAAGCAACAATTAACTACACAGCACAAATAAAAGAATAGGAAAACCTGCTAAAGCAAAATTAAAACTAGAATAGGAACAAATAAAAACAAACACAAAGACTAAAAACTAAAACAAAGAAGATAGTGATATGAACAAATGAAAAAAAGGCTTCTATTTCTTATCTTCCTCTACAAAACCTCACACGACTGTGTTACCCGACAACGGCGCCAAAAACTTGATGCTAAAGATAACGGCAGTGAACCGGTCGCAAAAGTAAAATAAAATGGGGGATTTCCCAAGTATCGATCTCTCAAGGAACACAGTAAGGTGGAGTTAATTTTGAGGAGGACCTGAGATTGAAGTCCTCAGGTCGGAGCTAACTAAGGGGGGTTTTGCTGTTTGCGGAAATAGAAAATAAAAGCTAACAACTACTCCTATGCAACGCCGCTATGCGATGCTTCGCCAGGCGGGATGGAAGACTAGTCGGGCCTCTATGTACCGAATCATGGGGCGGATGGACGAGAAGGCTAGAGGATGAGGTGGTTAGAATAGAGGAATGAGGGTCGTGAGCACCTCTTTGCAACGCACGCCACTAGCAATTGCTAGTGCGGCAAGGGTGGATGGTGGTGGATGGAATATGGCGCACCTCAAGCAAATATAACGAAAATACCAATCACAAATACATGATTTAATATAAGCGTTCTACAACTAGGCGCACATCATCAATAAATAAAGTTTACAACAACACATAAACAGCAATAAAGGAAAAACAAGGCAAGAGATCGACCGAATCCGAAGTCTTGCTGAGGATTCACGGTTGGAATCGTCGGGTTGTCAATCCACATCCAAGCTCGGTCCTCAACTACGTCCGGGGTAGAGAAGGGCTGTCACCACCTTCCAATGGCCCGTCTTCTTCGTCTCCCGATAGCGGACAAAAGTTGCAAGCTTCCCTTTTCTTGATGGCTATGGCATTGAAGCTTGAAATGAACCCAAGAGATGATGGAGGAGGCCGAGAGGAAGCTCCGGCTTGGATTTGGCGGTGAAAGCATGCCCGGAGCACCTCCCTAGGGTGCAGATTGAAGGAGGACGGCGGAATACCTCCTCGGAGACGAAAACAGCGGAGGAAAAATGAGCGATCCCGAATTAGGGCGGAACCTGCGAATTTATAGATTGCAGAAATTATAATGCACACGACCAGTGGCGCACGACCAGTGGTCGTGCGCACTATCTCCAGTGGTAGTGCGTTTTTCAGAGCCAGAATTTGGAATAAAATGGAATCAATGCACACGATCAGTGGCGCACGACCAGTGGTCGTGCGCACTGTGTCCAGTGATAGTGCGCATACCCCAGGCAGATTCTGGAAATCAGGGAACATTGCGCACGAGCAGTGGCGCACGACCAGTGGTCGTGCGCACTATATCTGATGAGCGTCCGCAATATTACTGCTTCCAAATGTCCCCGAAACATGCACACAACCCCTAAACCCAGCACTGATATGTGCAGACATTCCAGGCAATCACAAAAAGAGAGTATAAACATTAAAAGTACAAAAAAAAACACAACCACGAGCCTAAGTGTGCACTTCTTATGGAAATAAAGACAAGATGAAATATGAACGATATAGAACTAAAAGTGAAGTGCAAACGCGTGAAAACTAGCCCAGATGAGTCAGAAAAACCCTATATAAATCAGACTCATCATAGCCCACTCTTCTACCACCCTGGTAGGAATCCACTCAGGTTTTTGATCGGGTGCCTGACACCAATGGGTTTTGATCAGGTCCCCAAAAACCAACTCAAGTCTTTTGATTAGGAGACTTGCAACCAGAAATCACTTTTGAAGGGAGATGACAACCCTTTATATAGGAGGGGGTGAGAGAGTGATTTTATCTTCTCTGTCAACAATCAGAGAGAAGACTTATGTGGAATGATGTTAGCAAATAACTCCCCCTGAGATGTAGAATGATTCAGGGAAGATCTGGAGCTTTGCTGCAGGGTGATAAGCCTTCAAGCCGAGTTCTTTGACTACCAGAGATGCAGAAACTTCTTGACTGATTTGATTGTAGTTTTCCTTGGAAGTCCTGGAGAGTATGAAGAATAAGAAGATTCCTATTATTGTATGATTGTCCTTCTTCTACTGAATGATGATCTCTACTTGTCACTGTAAGCTTCAGTATGATTTTTCGTATGAAGCTTTTCTGCTGTTGTATGAATTCTTGCAGTTAGTCTATGTTTCTCTATTTTTCTAACTCAGTATTTTCTTGCAGACGCTCTTCAAAAATTTGAATCATCGGTAATTAATGCTGACGCCTTGAGAATAATCTGCATTGAATCATTTCCTCAACTATCCCATGGAAAATCGACAAGTAATATTCCTGAGGAAGACTGTAATTAATGGTCCCTCTAACAGATACATTCAGAGAATGTTAGAGCATTAATTTGTCAGGAATTAGCGCATTTGAGTGAGGACATTATGCCGGAAATGGCTAAGTCTGGAATCGTCGAACAGTTGGCAGAATTCATCGAACTGAATTACCAGTTCGTCGAGCTGAGATATTGTATTTGTCGACCAGACAACTTCTTGTTCGTCGAGATGAGTTCCAAGATTGTCGAGCTAATAACAAAGCTGCATGCTTCAGAGCCTTTGCCTTTTCTGTCTGAAGTTCCTCGAGCTGAGTTTGTAACTTCGTCGACTGGAGTTCAGCAACCATTCTGGACTTAGTCGAGTATTTTGTGTTGACTGATATTATGTGTGTCGACATGAATCTTCTAGTGTCTACACAGGTGGGTGTCGACTGATTAGTCTTGGTATCGACACAAGTTTTCTGGTGTTGACATAGTTGGTGTCGACACATGCCCTAAGTGTCGACACAAATCTTCTGGTTCCATAATTCGTCGAGTAGAGTACTGAGTTCGTCAACCTAAGAAGTTCACTTCGTCGACCTGAGAAGTTGACTTCGTCGACCTGAGAAGTTGACTTCGTCGACCTAAGAAGTTGTGAACTCGAGGTCCAAGTTCATCGAGCTCAGAATCTTGTTCGTCGATCAAAGTCTGAAGTTGGACTTAGAATAATCTGGAGTTATCCTGACTTTAGTTTGTTGAAGTATCCCAGTTTTCGTCGACCGGAGAATGAAGATCACGAGCTCAGCTAAGAGAAATATCTCAAGATCATCGAGCTGAGAATGTCTTTCGTCGACCTGAGTTTGACGAACGTCGAACTCATTTTACTTGGTCTTGAAATCTTCTAAGTCTTGATTCTCTGATAGTCTTGTTGATATCTGGTCAATCTGATGTTGACTCTAAGGACTTGGCCTACACTCTAGGACATAACTATGACCCTGGCTATACATGTTGGGTCACATCATCCTAGGTTAGTGAACCTAGCCCAAATCAACTAGGGATCCAACAATCTCCCCATATTTGGGTGAGGTCACTAATACATGTTAGTTTCATCAAATTGGTCTCACTTCAGCCTTAGCTTCAAACTTTTTAATATATTTCTTGTTGTTATTATGTATATAACATGTACAACCAAAAACTATAAAATAGTTTATTTTAGGTTTTTTCCTTTTGAGCAATTTATAGGGAGTCTTATTCTTCAGTTTGTGAATTAAACACCTATTCAGGACATAGTTTGCAGTGCTTACAGCCTCTGCCCAAAAGGTTAGTGGCTTATATGCATCAGCAAGCAATGTACATACAGCTTCAATGAGTGTCCTATTTTTCCTTTCAGCTACAATAGGCCTAGATTATGACAACTCTTTATATATCTTAAAATTCTTTTTAAGAAAATTAGATGAGATTCTTTAGGGTTCACTTGGAACCTAGCACAAAGGCATGTTGCAAACATAATATCTGGCCTACTTGCTGTGAGGTATAATAGGCACCCAACAATGCCCTTATAAAGTTTCTAATCTACAGGTTTTCCTGGTTTATCAGAGTCCACAACAGCATTGGTGGCCATGGGAGATTTCTTAGCTTAGGCATCAGCCATCCCAAACTTCTTTAGAAGTTCTTTAGCATATTTTGCTTGAGAGATGAAGATATCATCAGGGAGCTGTTTCACTTTGAGACCAAGGAAATATGAAAGCCCTCCCATGATACTCATTTCAAATTTAGAATGCATGAGGTCAGAAAACCTCTTGCACAATTTTGAATATGTAGAGCCAAATATAATGTCATATACATAGATTTGTACTAATAAGATTTGGTTCTTATGATGTCTAGTGAAAAGAGTTTTATCTACAGTTCCTCTTATAAATTTATGCTATAATAAGAAACTTGCTAAGGTCTCATACCAAGCTCTTGGAGCTTGCTTTAGACCATAAAGAGCCTATTTAATTTAAAAACATAAGAGGGATAAGTTGGAGAAATAAAACCTGGAGGTTGTTCTACATCAACCTCTTCTTGTAACACTCCATTTAAGAAAGCACTTTTCACATCCATTTGAAAAACTTTGAACCTTTTGAATGCTGCATAGGCAAGGAAGATCCTTATAGCTTCCAACCTAGCAACAGGTGCAAAGGTCTAATCATAGTCAATTCCTTCCTCTTGCCTATATCCTTGAGCAACAAGCCTAGCCTTGTTCCTCACAATGATTCCTTGGGCATCAAGCTTATTCCTGAAAACCCATTTGGTTCCAATAACTGGGTAGTTTTGGGGTCTTGGAACCAAATCCCAAACTCTATATCTCTCAAATTGGTTTAGTTCCTCTTGCATTGCAAGGATCCAGTGGCGATCTTGCTCAGCATCATGAATGGTTAGAGGTTCAACCTGAGAGAGAAAACAGGCATGCATCAAGTCTTGGTTGAGTTGATGCCTTGTCTGTACACCTGCTGATATGTCTCCAATTACTTGAGATCTGGGGTGATCCCTATGTGTGACAAAATCAGTGGGTGGAGTTGGTTGTGCAATAGCATTTTGAATAAATTCCTCTTGTGGAATTATATTTACTATTAGTTGAGGCTCATGTTCTTCAGCTTCATCTTCTTCACTATCTTCAATTACTTATGGAGAGGGATGAGTGAGAACCTCTTGGGTGAGGTTTAGTCCATCCAATGTCTCACACAAGTGGGGTACCTGTAAGTTGTTACTGGTAGAAACTTCTTTCTCCTTGCAATACATGTTAGTTTCATCAAATTGGTCCCACTTCAGCCTTAGCTTCAAACTTTTTAATATATTTCTTGTTGTTATTATGCATATAACATGTACAACCAAAAACTTTAAAATAGTTTATTTTAGGTTTCTTCCTTTTGAGCAATTCATAGGGAGTCTTGTTCTTCAGTTTGTGAATTAAACTCCTATTCAGGACATAGTTTGCAGTGCTTACAGCCTCTTCCCAAAAGATTAGTGGCTTGTATGCATCAACAAGCAATGTACCTACAGCTTCAATGAGTGTCCTATTTTTCCTTTCAGCTATCCATTTTGTTGGGGAGTTCTAGGAGCTGAGAAGCAATGTCTGATACCTTCCTTCACACAGAACTCATGCATAAGAAGAGACTCAAACTCCGTACCATGATCACTTCTGATCAATGCAACATGAGTAGAGAACTCAATCTGTATGGTCCTGAGAAAATCTGTAAGAACCTTGAATGTATCTGACTTTGTTCTCAGAAAGAATACCCAACTGAAATTGGAGAAGTCATCCACTATAACTAAAGTGTAGGATTTCCCTCCTAGGCTTTGTACAACAATGGGTCCAAAAAGATCCAAGTGTAGTAAGTACAAGTTCCTAGGTGAATCACTCTTATTAATTGATTTGAAACTACTTTTAGTTTGCTTACCTAATTGATAAGCCCTACAAAGACCTTGCTTCTTGTAGGGAGCAGAAGGTAGACCTCTAACAAGGTTGTGCTTAGATAGCCTAGCAATGTTTTTCAGGTTTACATGTCCTAGTATTTTGTGCCATAAATCATTCTGAGTACTAGTTAAATTCAGCAAACAGATATCAGTTTTGGCAGAAAGAAAGTTTACTAAGTAAATGTTTCCTTGTCTACTTCCAGTTAAAATAGTTTGGTTATTTTTATCAATGATAGAGCAAGTAGATGTGTTAAAGTATACTGAATAACCATCATCACATAATTGAATTATGGAGATGAGGTTATGCTTCATTCCACTTACATATGTCACCTTTCTGAATGTGACAGCCCCTATTCTAACTTCTCGAACTCATTCTGACTGACCACATTTTGAGTCACTAAAGATAACCTTTGGCCCCAACTTGGACTTATAGTTGAATAGAATGTCCTTGCTACCAGTCATGTGTTTGGAGCAGCCACTGTCCAGGTACCAAGTTTGATTTTCCCCTGGACAATTTTTCACCTGCAATACAAACAGTTAATGATTTTTGACCCAGGTTACCTTGGGCCCTTTGTATGGCTGATAAGAGAAACTAGAAATAACAAAAAATTCTGGCTGGGATTTATATCCTAGGGGGTGATATCTCCTAGGTGGAATGGTCCAGTCATCCATTGGATTAAATTATTTCCTAGAAGTATTTAAGTTTCTGTTGAAGTTATAGTTTTGACTAAGTCTTCCTGGGTTCGACGAATTTATGTAAGTTCGTCGATCAGAGTTCGATGAATTGGGTTGAGATCGTTGATCTCTGCCCAGAGAATGAACATGTTCATTATCTGTACCCCACGTTCGTCGAGCTCTGCTCGACGAACCATACAAAGTTCGTCGATCGCAGTTAGACGAATAATGATAACTATAGTTGGCGTTCAGAGTTCGTCGATCTGGGTTCGACGAACTGGCCCCTTTTCGTCGATCTGAGGTCAACGAAAATTGCTGAACTTTGTTTTTATTATTTTTCAATTTTGTCCTTAATTTTAATTTGTTCAAGAATTTTATTTACCTTATATACTTGATCAGTATTCTTCTTTCCTTTCTCAGAAATAAAATTTATGGGTTGTGACAGGTGGTTTTTCTGAATAATAGGTAGTTCATTAGATGATGCACCAAATCCTAACTTACTTTCATTAAATCTGGCATTAGATATGTTGGTGATTGCTGCTAGTTGTTTGCTTCTTCCATTTAGTGATTCTTCTATCTGTTTTGCTTTACTTAATCCATCTTTCAGAAAAGTGATTTGTTCACTAAACATGTCTATTTCTTTTTTTTTTAATTTAGTGTTTTCTAAAACTAAGCTATCATAGTTAACTTGCTTATCTCTGAGAAGTTTGATTTCCTTCTCAGAGTTGATTAAATATAAACACATGATTTTAAAATCTGATTTAAAAGATTCTAAACTATAATCAAACCATGATAATACCTGATCAGCTTCTGATTCAGAAGCTTCCTCATTTTTTGAATCTCCTACTTCTGAATTGCTTCTTGAGGCATCAATTTCCATAAGGCAAACCTCCCATGCTCTTTCTTCTTCCTCATCTTCACTGGAGCTTGAGGATGTTGACTCTTTTTCAGTCTCACTCCAGGTCTCAGCTACAAACCCCTTTTCCTTCCTCTTGTGTTTGCTAAAAGAGGGTTTGCTGGTGTACTGTCTCCTGGAATCATTTTCCTTTTCTCTTCTCTTCTCTTTCTTTTGGTTCTCTGGACACTCAGAGAGAAAGTGCCCAGGCTTCCTACATCCATAGCACACCACTTCCTCTGTTGGTGTCTTATCATACTTTGGCCTGTCATCTTTTCTTGATGACTTTCTTCTGAAGTCCTTTCTAGCCATCTTGAAAAATCTCTTAGCCAAGAAACTTATAAGTTCTTCATTTGGTGTTGAAGATTCTGATTCTTTTGAGGCTTTGAAGGCTATGCTCTGTTCTCTTCTAGCTGCTGGAGGTGTTCTTTGTTCAGCAGCCTCCCTTGTCTCTATTAACTGCTCATAAGACTTTAGTTTACCCAATAGAGATTCAGTTGAAATCTCATTTAGGCATCTGGCCTCCTTGATGTGCCAAATTTTTGTGTCCCATGAGCTTGGGAAGCACATCAGAATTTTGTCATTCACTTCAGTGAGAGTGATGACCTTGTCCAAAGTTTTTAGCTCATTAATAATTGAGTTTAATCTATTATACATCTCTGAAACTGTCTCAGCTTCCTATTTCTTGAAATTCTCATATTGGGATATGATATTTGATCTCCTATCCTACTTTCATCAGCTGATCCATCAACCATTTGGTTTAGGGAATCCCAAATGGCTTTGCTTATGTGCACTCAGCAACCTTCTGGAAAATGTCATCAGACATTGTTTGTGCCAATATGTTCATGGTTTTTGCATCAACCATCTTGGCTTTCCTGTAAGCATCATTATAATCTGGAGGAGGTACTGCAGTCATATTTGTGGAGTTACTTGGAAGAGCTGCAGGTGGTAGAGGTACTCCTGTTAAGATAGAAGCAAAGATATCTTCATCAATAGAATTCATATATAGCTTGATTCTTGCCTTCCAGATTCCAAACTTTTGCAAGTTGCAAACTGGAGGTCTGGTGCTTGCATAATCTTTATTCTGTGTCATGGCATTGTTTCTACTTTAAAAGTTAAATGTGAATGAAGGTGATGTGTAGATCTAACAAGGGATCTTTTGGTTCAAGATTTAATTTGTGCAACCAAAGGAACCTGCTCTGATACCAATTGAAAGTGAGGGATAGGTCTATAATACTCTAGAGGGGGGGGTGAATAGAGTATATTTAAAATTTGTTAGGTCCATATAAAGGTGCTATTACAACTTTTGCTGTAAACTGAAAAGGTGTAGTAATTAGGAAACTGGAAAACAGAAAATAATAAATCTAATCACAGCCACATAATAAGAACAAAAAGAAAAAGGTTGGCAACCAGACGACACAAGAAATTTATAGTGGTTCCCCAAATCTGGGTAGTCTACGCTTCTACCACCCTGGTAGGAATCCACTCAGGTTTTTGATCAGGTGCCTGACACCAATGAGTTTTGATCAGGTCCCCAAAAACCAACTCAAGTCTTTTGATTAGGAGACTTGCAACCATGAATCACTTTTGAAGGGAGATGACAACCCTTTATACAGGAGAGGGTGAGAGAGTGATTTTGTCTTCTCTGTCAACAATCAGAAAGAAGACTTATGTGGAATGATGTTAGCAAACAGCTCCCCCTGAGATGTAGAATGATTCAGGGAAGATCTGGAGCTTTGCTACAGGGTGATAGGCCTTCAAGCCGAGTTCTTTGACTAGCAGAGATGCAGGAACTTCTTGACTGATTTGATTGTAGTTGTCCTTGGAAGTACTGGAGAGTATGAAGAAGAAGAAGATTCTTGTTATTGTATGATTATTCTTCTTATACTGAATGATGATCTCTGCTTGTCACTGTAAGCTTCAGTAGGATTTTTCGTGTGAAGCTTTTCTGCCGTTGTATGAATTCTTGCAGTTAGTCTATGTTTCTCTGTTTTTCTGACTCAGTATTTTCTTGCAGACGCTCTTCAAAAATTTGAATCATCGGTAATTAATGCTGACGCCTTGAGAATAATCTGCATTGAATCATTTCCTCAACCGTCTCCTGGAAAATCGACAAGTAATATTCCTGAGGAAGACTGTAATTAATGCTCCCTCTAACGGATACATTCAGAGAATGTTAGAGCATTAATTTGTCAGGAATTATCGCATTTGAGTGAGGACAGAATGCCAGAAATGGCTAAGTATGGAATCGTCGAACAGTTGGCAGAATTCGTCGAACTGAATTACCAGTTCATCGAGCTGAGATATTGTATTCGTCGACCAGACAAATTCTTGTTTGTCGAGCTAAGTTCCAAGATCGTCGAGCTGATAACAGAGTTGCATGCTTCAGAGCCTTTGCCTTTTCTGTCTGAAGTTCGTCGAGCTGAGTTTGTAACTTCGTCGACTGGAGTTCAGCAACCATTCTGGACTTAGTCGAGTATTTTGTGTTGACTGATATTATGTGTGTCGACATGAATCTTCTGGTGTCGACACAGGTGCGTGTCGACTGATTAGCCTTGGTGTCGACACAAGTTTTCTGGTGTCAACATAGTTGGTGTCGACACATGCCCTAAGTGTCGACACAAATCTTCTGGTTCTTGAATTCATCGAGTAGAGTACTGAGTTCGTCAACCTGAGAAGTTATCTTCTTCTACCTGAGAAGTTGACTTCGTCGACCTGAGAAGTTGTGAACTTGAGGTCCAAGTTGGTCGAGCTCAGAATCTTGTTCGTCGACCAAAGTCTGAAGTTGGACTTAGAATAATCTGGAGTTATCCTGACTTTAGTTTGTTGAAGTATCCCAGTTTTTGTCGACCGGAGAATGAAGATCATCGAGCTCAGCTCAGAGAAATATCTCAAGATCGTCGAGCTGAGAACGTCTTTCGTTGACCTGAGTTCGACGAACGTCGAACTCATTTTACTTGGTCTTGAAATCTTCTAAGTCTTTAGTCTTTGATAGTCTTGTTGATAGCTGGTCCATCTGATGTTGACTCTAAGGACTTGGCCTAGACTCTAGGACACAACTATGACCCTGGCTATACATGTTGGGTCACATCATCCTAAGTTAGTGAACCTAGCCCAAATCAACTAGGGATCCAACAAGATTGGTATTGTCTTTGCTGGCTGCTTGAGGAGGAGGGCCTACTCTGATGTCTTTGATAAGTTCGAAATTGAGTGGGCCTTTGAGAAGATGTGCTTGAAGCACCAGCAGGTGGAGGAGGAGGAGGAGGAGGGTCCCTTCTGTAGTTCTGAGTTGGAGGAGGGGAGTATCTTCTGCTTCTTTTCCTTTCTTTCTGTTAATTTTTAGATAACCACATCCAAGGTGGCATCCCTTTATATGGAGTTATCTTCTGAAGAATATTGTAGGGAGTGTCATTGGTTAGATTTGGTTTAGGAACAAGAGGAGGAGGTGCTTTCCTCTTCTTAGATACTTTCTTCTTCTTTGGTTCATCATCAGAATCCTCATCCTCATCCTCATCTTCATCATCATCAGATTCTTGAGGATCATCATATAAGGCATCAATGGCCTTTAGTATAGAATTATGAATAGGCTTTTCAGCCTAAGCAGTAACATGAGAAGGAGCAGGAGCTGGAGCTGGAGGGGAAACTTCAACCGAAACTGGAGAACTAACTCTGACAGTGCTTTCAGCAGCTGCCTTATTCTCTTCCTCAATGTCAGCCAAGATTAAGTCATCAAGATCTGGCATTGGAGAATCATCCATAACAAAATTGGGAGCTGAAATAGCTTCTTGAGGGGTGGGATGACTATGGGCTCTGGAGCAGCAACAAGGGTTCTGAGTTTCTTGGCAACTTTTGAACTAATAGGGGAGGAGTATGGAACAATAGCCAAGGATGGCTTAGTGTGATCTGCTGGAATGCAACTTAAAAATGCAGTATCAAAAATTTTCGACAAATATGCCAAATCTATTGTAGGATTAATGATGAAATCACCAACAATAATTTTTTCTTCTGGAGCTGACTCTTCTATATCCATGTCAGTCTAAATAAAATTAATGAAATCAATCAAATCTGTATCTATAAACTCTGTTTCTACTGCTGTTGCTACTTCTGCATCTGCTGGAGTTGGAGCTGCTGAAACTGAAACTCCTGCTACTACTTTTCGAGCTGCTTGTAACACCCCCTATCTGTCGCACAGCATATAGCAGTAGGTCCGGCCGGGGCCCGACGCCATATACCACAGACATACCGGGTGGTTACTTATGGAAACCATCCAACCAATCTCAACGTCCTACACAGAGAATTCTAGCGGAAGCAGTTTAAGAGTTGTAAACAAGAACCCAGCATCAAAGCACGAATGTCCACTATTAAGAAATAGGAATGTTATACAAAATACCCAAAACAAGCCTTAAGTCCTTACAAAATGTTTCACTTGAATATTACATGATTTACAAACCACGGCACGCATGCCGGTCATACATGAATAAAACAGTAAACACTTCCATTTGGGCCTTCGAGGGCCGGCTTCGCAAAAAGGGCTTTAGCCCGCTATTGACCGCTTGGTCCAGCTGCACCTGCAAGCAACAAACCACCGCACGGTGGAAAAACAAGGCAACGGTTAGCAATGCTGACCAAATTATAACGATCCCGCCCCCAACTCGGGGCGGCAATGCTCCTTCCCTGCATTTCATTAGCATAAGCGAGCAATAAGCACATATAGCCATTACATCACAGACGTTGGCTCGCACGGCCACACACCACGTGCTCTCAGGGCACATTCTCGGTGAACCGGTCGATGTCACGTCAATTAAAGCCATAGACATTCCAGACTCACCACCGCCACATGGACGGCCAAACCTATGAGCAATTTGTCTTCTTGGCCTTGGTCACGACAATTTAAGCCATTGACCGCCGAAGACCCTAATCTATGCCAACGGTAAGTGCCACGTGCCTTTAGGTCTCTTTAATCGAACGACATAGAACGGGTACGGTTCCATCTAACCCGTGCTCACATCGCAACGGCAATTTAAGCCATTTGCGCGGGTCAAACTTCTGCCGAGTCCCATTTCCATCACAAGTCACATAACCCGGTTATGTTCAAGTTAGCTCTCAAGCCACCAAGTTGGCAAGATCTCGTATCCGCCCAGTTTTCCGGGTGCACCTTTGGGTTAGTCCCCAAGGCTCCCTGCTGCAATCTATCGCGTAGAAAACCCGAAAAACAACCAATAGCACGGAGTCTTCTCCGGCATTATACAATGCAACATCACCGATCTACACTAACATGTTCGGGTAGGCTTCACACATCATGCCTATGTCCGTTCTCGCATATGGACTCTAAACAATGGGGACTTCACATATCTACCCGAAGGAACGCCTCCAACTCTCCGCAAACTCGCGAGAGCGGGCTTCCTATGCTAGGAAAGAGAGCTATTCGTGCTCAAGATGAGGATCGTTACCCTTGAGTTCCTTTTTGGCGCCATTGAAAAGTAATCGGATGGAAACCACCGCACTAGTGTTGCCTCCGTGGATCCGGAGTCGGCTTGCGATTCGGAGCTCCGAAGCTCCTCCAATGGCGGATCTAGCTCCTTCTTCCTCCCTTGGCTCTCCTCTCTCTCCAAGGATTTAGAAAGATGATAAGGTATGAAAAGTGAGGGTTTTCCAAGTCCACTCACGGGTATATCCTCTCAGGAACAACCCCCAGCCGTTGGATCTTCAGTTAACGAAATGAACGGCTTTGATTCGGGGCTGAAATGCCCAATCTGGACCGAACTTGGCCTGGCACACGCCCGTGTCCAGGGCCGTGTGCCGCATTCGCCGTCAAAATCGAATCTCCTGGAACCTCACACGGGTATCGAACACGCCAGTGTTCGAGCTGACACGCCCGTGTTCCACCTCACACGGCCGTGTAGCCGGCCGTGTACCCCATGATTTTTCCCCATTTTCAACCCGAGCACTGCACAGGTTCTAGGACACGCCCGTGTCCTTACCCGTGTCACCTTGACACGCCTGGACCCCAGGCCGTGTACACGGGACACTTCGTCGAGTGAAGATCGATGACTTGATTACACGGCCTTGGACACGCCCGTGTCCTAGGCCATGTGCCTTGTCTCGACGATCATCGAGCGAATCTCGACGACTCCCCGGGACGATCGTCGACACGGGTCGACACGCCCTGCGATACGCCCCTGTCGCAGGCCGTGTGACCACTCTCGACGAATCGTCGAGTAAATCTCGACGACTTCGTGGCTAAGTGTCGACAAGGGTCGACACGCCCTGCGACACGCCCGTGTCGCAGGCCGTGTGCCCACTCTCGACGAATCGTCGAGTAAATCTCGACGCCTTCGCGGCTAAGTGTCGACACACGCTTGACACGCCCTGGGACATGCCCGTGTCCCAGGCCGTGTGCCTGCTGCCAGAACCCAAACTGGCCCAAAACGTCCCCCTTTTTCTCCTTTGAGTTTCGGGGCGTTACAACTCTCCCCCTCTTAAAAGAATTTCGCCGACGAAATTAAATAGAGGAAAGACATGTACAAAACCAAAATTTGTACCTGAGCGAAACAACTCCGGATACTCGTCAAGCATAGTCTGCTCTCGCTCCCAAGAGAGCTCCTCACGACCGCAATTCTCCCACCGGACCTTGACCATCCTGATCTCTTTATTGCGTAGCCGCTTGACCTCCGAGTCCTCAATCTGCACGGGCTTGACCTTTGTCGTTAGACCACTATCCACCGGCACTTGATCAACCGCGATCACTTGCGTAGGCTCTTGCACCGCCTTCCGAAGCACCGAAATGTGGAATACATCATGTAAACCACTAAGCTCCACTGAGAGCTTCAACCTATAGGCCGCTTCACCAACTCGCTCCAGAACCTCAAACGGTCCAAGGTACCTTGGGCTTAGCTTTTTCAATCGCCGCACCCGCGAGACACCCTTGAACGGCTTGATCTTTAAGTATACATAATCGCCCACAGCGAACTCCACATTCCTGTGCTTGGCATTATAGTACTTTGCTTGCCGGTCCTGAGCGATAAGAAACCTCTCCCGAATGGTTCTCACCAAAGAAGTAGCATCCTCCACTTCCGATCGCTTATACAACTTTGACTCACCCGTTTCTAAACAAGACAACGGCGTGCGACATCTTCTACCATATAGGGCCTCGAAAGGCGCAATCTGAATACTCACTTGGTAGCTGTTGTTGTATGCGAACTCCACCAAATAAAGGTGGTCTTCCCATTGCTTTCCGAAATCCAAGACACACATGCCGAGCATGTCTTCCATGGTTCGATTGACCCACTCGGTCTGCCCATCCGTTTGCGGATGGAAGGCTGTGCTGAACTTCAACTTTGTTCACAACATTTGTTGCACCAGCCTCCAATCATTGGACGTGAACCGCCCATCTCGGTCACTCACGATGATGCGGGGCACACCATGAAGCCGTACTATGTTATCCACATATAGCTTTGCCAGCTTCTCCACCGGATCATCCTTCCTATGCGGAATAAAATGCGACACCTTCGTTAAACGATCAACAACCACCCAAATGGCGTCGTTCCCCTTTTGCGACCTTGGCAAACCGTGCACAAAGTCCATAGAGATGTCGTCGAATTTCCACTCCGGAATAGGCAAGGACTTAAGAAATCCTCCCGGCTTTTGGCACTCCGCCTTAACCAAGGCGCAGGTTTGGCACTTTGCTACGTATAGCGCCACATCCTTCTTTAAACCCGGCCACCAAAACAATTTCTTCACATCACGGTACATCTTCGTGCTCCCCGGGTGAATCGAGTACTTGGTATGGTGCGCCTCGTACAACAACTCCACCCGTAAATTGCCCACACTTGGGACGCACAGACGACCGTCTTTCCAAAGCAATCCGTCCTCCACGACGAATTGGGAATTTGACCCATCCAGAGCCTCTACCATGAACTGCTTCATATGAGCATCCATATCCAAAGCCTGTCGAATACGATCAGCCAGGTCATATTGGACTTCAGTCTAATTCAGAACTGCTTCAGCACTTGATTGTCTATCCACACCGACAATCTCCAACGCCTCCAACTCTCGCACCAACCGCTCATCATGCACCGATAGCCAATTGGCTTGAGCTGGGGCTCGGCGACTCAACGCGTCCGCAACCGCATTTCCTTTGCCAGGCACATAGTGGATCTTGAATGTATAGTCCCCCAGGAACTCCATCCACCTACGCTGCTGCATATTCAGATCTTTCTGATCAATAAGATACTTCAGTCTCTTGTGATCGGTGTAGATATCAATCTTCACACCGTACAAGTAGTGTCTCCACAGCTTCAAGGCAAAAATCACGGCCGCTAACTCCAAGTCGTGGACCGGATAATTCCTCTCGTGCACTTTTGCTGTCTCGAGCCATAAGCTATCACGCTTCCGTGTTGCAGTAGCACGCAACCCAAACCGCTGCCCGAAGCATCGCTATATATCTCATAGCCTTCGGTTCCACATAGCGAACTCAGCACAGGCGTCGTGGTCAACCGACACTTCAACTCCTCGAAAGCTCGCGCGCACTCCGGCGTCCAAACGAACTTATGCTCCTTCCTCGTCAAAGTAGTGAGAGGTAACGCTATCCGCGAGAAGTTCTCTACGAAGCGCCTATAATAGCCGGCAAGCCCTAAAAAGCTCCGGACTTCTGCTACCGTAGCAAGCTCAGGCCACTCCCGTATCGCAACAATCTTCGTCGGATCCACAGCAATACCCTCTCCACTCACTATATGACCGAGGAACGCTACTGAGGATAGCCAAAACTCGCACTTCGAGAACTTGGCATACAACTGATTTCTCCTTAGCGTCTCCAACACCAAATGAAGATGCTTGAAGTGATCTTCCTCACTTTGCGAGTACACCAAAATATCGTCGATGAAGATGATCACGAAATGGTTCAAGTACTCCCTGAACGTCCTGTTCATCAAATCCATGAATACTGACGGGGCATTAGTCAGCCCAAACGGCATGACCGTAAACTCATAATGCCCGTATCTCGTACTAAACGCTGTCTTCGGGATATCACTCTCCCTTATACGCAGCTGATAGTACCCAGCCTTGAGATCCAACTTCGAGTACACCGTCGACCCGACTACCTGATCAAAGAGATCATCAATTCGGGGGATCGGGTACTTGTTCTTCTCAGTCAGCTTGTTGAGCTCCCGATAATCAATACATAGCCTCAAGCTTCCGTCCTTCTTCTTAACAAAGAGGACCGGTGCGCTCCAAGGCGAAGAACTTTGGCGCACATACCCTTGCTCCAACAACTCTTGCAGTTAAACTTTCAGCTCCGCCATTTCCTTAGGCGCTAGCCGATACGGAGATCGTGACACAGGCTTTGCACCTGGCACTAGCTCAATCGTAAAGTCTATCTCCCGCTGAGGCGGGGCTCCAGGAAGATCTGCGGGGAACACATCAGGGTATTCCGATACCACTGAAATACAATCCAACGCGGGCTTCGGCTTTGCAACCTCCACTAGTGTAAAGAACAGTTCTGCACCAGCACGAACCGCCTTCACCACCTGAAGAGCAGACATCAACGTCTTGCTCGACCCCTTTAAGCCCGTAAAAGTCGTCTCACGACTCGCTCCCAGCTTAACTTCCTTGCTACCGCAATCTATATGGGCCTGCTACTCCGAGAGCCAGTCCATGCCAAATATGACGTCGAACTCCACTAACGGAAGTAAAGACACCCGCAGGTCGAACTTCTGCTCCCCAATACGAATCTGAACATCGCAGATTCTATCCGCTCGCATCGAACACCCATTGGGCAACAACACATCCAACTTATCCTTCGCCATCGAAGAAGGGACTCCGATGCGTGATATAAATCCTTCGGACAAGAAGGAGTGTGAAGCTCCTGTATCGAAGAGTGCTCGTGCCAGATTTTCACAAATCAATACAAATCCTAAACAAGCAGTGGTAAGGTAACATGTGCATAACAAGTATTTAAAGAAATTGACTTGCTATAAATTAAATCGTACCTGTAACCACATCAGCTTGTTTAATGGCCTCCTGTTGGCCAAGATTATAGACCCTTGGTTGGGCCGGAGCATAATGGGATGCGGTCAACTCCACCGCCTTTCCCTTTTCTTCATAAGTAGCTCCCGGCCTCCTCTCGGACTTAGGACGTCCGCTCCAACAATCACGGGCAAAGTGCCCCGTCTTTCCACATGTAAAACACGCGCCCGGGGTCCGACTCGTAGTCGCCCCAGAAGCACTAGAAGTAGCTGGACCCGAAGTCCTATGCTTCTTGAAAGCCCTCCGATAGCCGGACTTTGAAGTAGTCGGCACTTTGTATTCAGATTTCTTCTCACCCAAGCTTTTCTTCACTTGTACATTTTTCATGTCCTTCTCCAAGGACCGGGCAGTATTGACCAAGGTTAAGAAACCCTGCGTCATCGGCCCCGAGAGTAGTAATCTCAACTCATCTCTCATTCCTTCATAGAAACGATTAGTCTTGCGCTCCTCATCCATGATGGTGGAGCTAGCATAACGACTCAGACGAGTAAACTCGTGGAGATATTCATCCACGCTCCTCTTACCCTGTACCAACTTCAGGAACTCATTCTCCAACGCTATCTTCTGCGTCGAAGGGAGGTATCTAGCCAAGAACAATCCCGAGAACTCTTCCATCGGAACGTCTATCAGTTGTCTACCTCTCAAATGATGCAGCTCCAATCCTTCCCACCATATCCTCGCTTCACCGTCCAAAAGGAATGTAGCGATGGTGGTCATTTGCCACTCCTCCGTCTCCGTTGCTGTCATGACTCTCTTCACCCTGGAGAGCCAGTCTTCAGCCTGAGATGGGGTTCCCAACCCCAAGAATAACGGAGGGTTAAAGCTCATTACATGCTTTAGCTGCCTCTTAGTTGCCCTCCTTGGCACCACCGGTTCTACAACCACTTGCTCCACTCTCCTCAGCTCAGCCTCTTGCAGAGGTTCTTGCTCCATCACAGGAGCGGGCTACTGCGCCTGCCTTCCAGGCTGCGCATTTATCACGGCCAACACCGCTTCAGCCACCAATCGTATATTTTCAGCCGACAGAGGTGTTGCAGGAGCAACATCCGGTGCACTACTAGCCTCAGAAACTCGGCGTTCTAACAGCCCAACACCACTTCTGGTCACCTATAGTGGTACAAAACACCGTTAAGCGACCACATAAATTGCAAACAGCAATTATAGGGACACGCAGGTTCCTCAAACATGAGTATTTTTATTCCTAAGTGGACATTCATGGGTTCTTTTTACTGCTATTACGATGACGCACACAATGTGCTCACCACCCCTTAAAAAGAATTCACCCACGAATTCAGTTTAAGCACAACCAAAACCAGTAGTCTGATACCAAATTGTAACACCCCCTATCCGTCGTATAGCATATAGCAGTAGGTCCGTAACCCACAGGTCAGAGGATCGAAACCTCCCTCTGATACCAAATTGTAACACCCCCTATCCGTCGCATAGCATATAGCAGTAGGTCCGGCCGGGGCCCGACGCCATATACCACAGACAGACTGAGTGGTTACTTATGGAAACCATCCAACCAATCTCAACGTCCTACACAGAGCATTCTAGCGGAAGCAGTTTAAGAGTTGTAAACAAGAACCCAACATCAAAGCACGAATGTCCACTATTAAGAAATAGGAATGTTTTACAAAATACCCAAAACAAGCCTTAAGGCCTTACAAAATGTTTCACTTGAATATTACATG
Organism: Platanthera guangdongensis; assembly: GCA_039583875.1. Classification (NCBI taxonomy): domain Eukaryota; kingdom Viridiplantae; phylum Streptophyta; class Magnoliopsida; order Asparagales; family Orchidaceae; genus Platanthera; species Platanthera guangdongensis. The sequence continues at coordinate 77,168,078 of CM077157.1, forward strand.
ATTTACAAACCACGGCACGCAGGCCGGTAATACATGAATAAAACAGAAAACACTTCCATTTGGGCCTACGAGGGCCGGCTTCGCAAAAAGGGCTTTAGCCCTCTATTGATCGCTTGGTCCAGCTGCACCTGCAAGCAACAAACCACCGCACGGTGGCAAAACAAGGCAACGGTCAGCAATGCTGACCAAATTATAACGATCCCGCCCCCAACTCGGGGCGGCAATGCTCCTTCCCTGCATTTCATTAGCATAAGCGAGCAATAAGCACATATAGCCATTACATCACAGACGTTGGCTCGCACGGCCACACGCCCCGTGCTCTCAGGGCACATTCTCGGTGAACCGGTCGATGTCACGTCAATTAAAGCCATAGACATTCCGGACTCACCACCGCCACTTGGACGGCCAAACCTATGAGCAATTTGTCTTCTTGGCCTGGGTCACGACAATTTAAGCCATTGACCGCCGAAGACCCTAATTTATGCCAACGGTAAGTGCCACGTGCCTTTAGGTCTCTTTAACCGAACGACATAGAACGGGTACGATTCCATCTAACCCGTGCTCACATCGCAATGGCAATTTAAGCCATTTGCGCGGGTCAAACTTTCGCCGAGTCCCATTTCCATCACAAGTCACATAACCCGGTTATGTTCAAGTTGGCTCTCAAGCCACCAAGTTGGCAAGATCTCGTATCCGCCCAGTTTTCCGGGTGCACCTTTGGGTTAGTCCCCAAGGCTCCCTGCTGCAATCTACCGCGTAGAAAACCCGAAAAACAACCAATAGCACGGAGTCTTCTCCGGCATTATGCAATGCAACATCACCGATCCAGACTAACATGTCCGGGTAGGCTTCACACATCATGCCTATGTCCGTTCTCGCATACAGTCTCTAAATAACGGGGACTTCACATATCTACCCGAAGGAACGCCTCCAACTCTCCGCAAACTCGCGAGAGCGGGCTTCCTATGCTAGGAAAGAGAGCTATTCGTGCTCAAGATGAGGATCGTTACCCTTGAGTTCCTCTTTGGCACCATTGAAAAGTAATCGGATGGAAACCACCGCACTAGCGTTGCCTCCGTGGATCCGGAGTCGGCTTGCGATTCGAAGCTCCGAAGCTCTTCCAATGGCGGATCTAGCTCCTTCTTCCTCCCTTGGCTCTCCTCTCTCTCCAAGGATTTAGAAAGATGATAAGGTATGAAAAGTGAGGGTTTTCTAAGTCCACTCACGGGTATATCCTCTCAGGAACAACCCCCAGCCGTTGGATCTTCAGTTAAAGAAATGAACGGCTTCGATTCGGGGCTGAAATGCCCAATCTGGTCCGAACACGGCCTGGCACACGCCCGTGTCCAGGGCCGTGTGCCGCATTCACCGTCAAAATCGAATCTCCTGGAACCTCACACGGGTATCGAACACACCCGTGTTCGAGCTGACACGCCCATGTTCCACCTCACACGGCCGTGTAGCCGGCCATGTACCCCATGATTTTTCCCCATTTTCAACCCGAGCACTGAAAGGGTTCTAGGACACGCCAGTCTCCTTACCCGTGTCACCTTGACATACCTGGACCCCAGGCCGTGTACACGGGACACTTCGTCGAGTGAAGATCGACGACTTGATGACACGGCCTTGGACACGCCCGTGTCCTAGGCCGTGTGCCTTGTCTCGACGATCGTCGAGCGAATCTCGACGACTCCCCGGGACGATCGTCGACACGGGTCGACACGCCCTGCGACACGCCCGTGTCGCAAGCCGTGTGCCCACTCTCGATGAATCGTCGAGTAAATCTCGACGACTTCGCGGCTAAGTGTCGACACGGGTCGACACGCCCTGCAACACGCCCGTGTCGCAGGCCGTGTGCCCACTCTCGACGAATCGTCGAGTAAATCTCGACGCCTTCGCGGCTAAGTATCAACACATGCTTGACACGCCCGGGGACATGCCCGTGTCCCAGGCTGTGTGCCTGCTGCCAGAACCCAAACTGGCCCAAAACGTCCCCCTTTTTCTCCTTTGAGTTTCGGGGCGTTACACTGCTGCAACTTCTTCACCAAGCATCTCCCCTGCCTGGTTTCAGTAATAACTGGAGCTAGGCCCCTAAATGAAGAGGGGGCAGCAGAAAGGGCAGAGATCTGGGCAGATAAAGAGGAAATGGAAGTAGCAGGAGGTGTAATGGACTCTGCTATGATTGTTTTGAGGAGGGGTGTGATGAGAGTAATGACAGAAGAGATGGTGGAGGGGTCCAGTGTTGGAGTGGCAGATCGTGTTGAGGTGGAATCATTTGGAAGAATGGTAGATGGTGGTGAGGATGGAGGAGGTGCATCTTGCATTTGGACATCTTGGATGGATTCAGTTTGATGAGGAGGAGTATTGGGAGGAGATGTCAGTAGATTGAAGGATGGTATGAAGGACAAGTGTGGTGGAAGATGTGCTGATGGTGGTGTTGGGGCTGGTATATCATGGGGGGTATTGTGGTGATTGAGATGGAGTGGGTTGATGATATTCCTGGGTGGGTGAGGAAGGGAAGTCCGTAAGGTCTATTAGTGGAGAATCATGAGCAGATGGTTGGGGTTATGATTGTTGTTAGGTTGCTGGAAGGGATGGAGGTGTGGGATGATTTCTTCAGCAGGGTGGGAAGTGGCCCTAACAGCCCTTGCGCCTTCATAAGCTGGGGTGGAAGAGGTTGAAGCATTGTATGACTTGGATATGGTCCTCTCCCACCTGCCAAACAAGGCACATGTGAGCCTCTTGCTGGCATTAATGAATATGGTCGGGGAGACCAGTGATTCGACAGCTTTCTCCTTCAGGAAGATCCCTAGGATCCTTCCTAAACACACTTCCTTTTTATTAGTCTTTTTCTTTATTAGATCAAAGAAGATCGGTGCCTAGTTCACCTTCTTCTTGTTAACCACTACACACATGACCAAAAACTAATGCCTGGTAATATAATCATATGCAGTGTGCTTGCCTAGCAAGACTTTCCCAACATATCTTCCAGAAATTTGTATTCTGTAGATAAATGTTTCTTCAACAACTTATTGGGGTTATCTCCAGTATAATCCATCAAACTCAACATCATATCATATTCTTCAAAATTTATTTCCAGTTCTTCTTCTCCATTATCCAAACCAAAGATTTTAGTTAATACGGCGGGAGATAGGGAAATAACGTTACCCGCAATTGTTCCAATCATTGTATTTTCTTCTGTTGTCGATGATGTATAGAACCATTCTCTTATCTCAGTTCCAGATAAATTTATCCTAGTTGTCATCAAATTCTTCAGTTGTTGCTCTTCCAGAAGTTGTAGAATGTTTAGAAATATTGGATCTGAATGCTGAAATGAATCAAAGTCAACATCAAATCTGGTGTCGAACTTCATCGCAGCCAATGTTCCCGCTGGAATCGCCATGAATTCAACTGCAAGAGAGAAAAACAGCGAGCAAGTGCAAAGGTAACAGAAAGCGCGGGACGGAGGTCGAAGAAAACCTAGATATAAGGTTTTCCAGAATATGAATCGACAAACTCTGTTCCATGAAAATTAAAACATTCTTCGATCTGGGTTCGACAAAATAATTTGGATTTAAATGATTCGTCGAGCTTAGTCTGAAGATTTGAAGTCATTTCGTCGAGCTCCGTTCGATGAAAGTTTTTTGAAGTGGATTCGTCGATATTCGTTCGACGAAAACAACTTCACTCACAGAGAGTTCGTCGATCTCCGTTTGATGAATATCTCCCAAACTTTCCCTTGTTCGTCGAGCTCCGTTCGACGAACTCTGGAAAATTTGTCGAGTGCAGATAGAAACTAAACTAAGTCTTCTCCATTGATCATTCCAAGCTGATTTATAAAGATTAAGTTATTTTTCTCATCCAAAGGTTTGGTGAATATATCAGCTCTTTGTAAATCAGTGTAGATATAGACAAGTTTAATTTTGTTTTTGTCTACACACTCTCTTATGAAATGATGCATAATGTCTATATGCTTGGTCCTACTATGATGGACTGGATTCTGTGCTATGGCAATAACAATTGTGCTATCACAAAGTGGAGTTGAATTATTTAAGTTGAGACTATAGTCTAGTAATTGATTTTGAATCCACAGCATCTGGGAACAATAGCTGCCAGCTGCAATATACTCTGCCTCAGCAGTTGAGGTAGACACAGATGACTGTTTCTTACAAAACCAGGACACTAATCTCATACCCAAGAACTGGCAGGTTCCTGAAGTACTTTTCCTGTCCACCCTGCATCCAGCAAAATCAGCATCTGAGTATCTAGTTAACTCAAATTCTGATTTAGTGGGATACCATAGGCCTAGACTAGGACAGCTCTTTATATATCTCAAAATCCTTTTTAAGAAAACTAAGTGAGATTCTTTTGGGTTCACTTGAAACCTAGCACAAAGACATGCGACAAGCGTGATATTAGGTCTGCTTGTTGTAAGATATAGTAGGGACCCAATAATGCCCCTATATAATTTCTGGTCAACAGGTTTCCCATGTGGATCAGAGTCTATTACAACATTTGTAGCCATAGGTGTTTTCTTTGCTGAGGCATTAGCCATCCCGAACTTTTTGATTAGCTCTTTTACATATTTAGCTTGGGAGATGAAGATGCCATCAGGGAGCTGCTTCACTTGAAGACCAAGGAAGTAGGAGAGCTCACCCATACTACTCATTTTAAATTTGAAATGCATGAGGTCAGAGAACCTCTTACACAATTTGGAATCAGTAGACCCAAATATGATGTCATCCACATATATTTGTACTAACAGTATTTGGTCCTTATGATGTCTAGTGAAAAGTGTTTTATCTACTATGCCTCTAATGAATTTATACTCTAACAAAAAGCTAGCTAGAGTCTCATACCAAGCTCTTGGAGCTTGCTTTAGACCATAAAGGGCTTTATGCAATTTGAAAACATGAGAGGGGTGAGTTGGAGAGACAAAACCTGGAGGTTGTTCAACATAAACCTCTTCTTTTAATACTCCATTCAGAAAAAGCACTCTTAACATCCACTTGATAGACCTTGAATTTCTTGAAGGCTGCATAGGCAAGGAATATTCTGATTGCCTCTAACCTTGCCATATGTGCGAAGGTTTGGTCATAATCTATTTCTTCCTCTTGCCTATATCCTTGAGCAACAAGCCTATCCTTGTTCCTCACTATTGTACCTTGGTCATCCAATTTATTTCTGTATACCCATTTGGTTCCAATGACTGGATAGTCTTGGGGCCTTGGAACCAAATCCCATACTCTACATCTCTCAAATTGGTTTAATTCCTCCTGTATTGCAATGATCCAATGGGGATCTTGCTCTACATCATGGATGGATAGAGGTTCAACCTGAGAGAGAAAACAAGCATGCATCAAATCTTGGTTGAGTTGATGCCTTGTATGTCCACCTGCTGATATGTCTCCAATCACTTGAGATCTGGGGTGAACCCTTAGTGTGACAAAATCAGTGGGTGGAGTTGGTTCTGCAACAGTATTAGGAACTAATTCCTCTTGTGGAATTATGTTTGCTGGTGGGGGAATATCAATTCCTTCAGTGCCTTCATCTTCACTTTCTTCAATGACTTGTGGAGAAGGGTGTGTTGGAACCTCTTGGGTGAGGTTTAGTCCATCCAAACTCTCACACAAGTATGGTACCTGCAAAGTGCTATTGGTAAATGATTTATAAATTTTCCTTGGTTTAGTCCATCCAAACTCTTGGGTGAGCTTCATCAAATGTAACATGAATAGATTCTTCAATTTTTAGAGATGATTTATTAAAAACCCTATATGTTTTTCTTACTTGGGAATATCCTAGAAAGATTCTCTCTTCAGCCTTAGCCTCAAACTTTCTAATATATCTTTTGTTGTTGTTGTGAATATAACATATACATACAAATACTTTAAAATAGTTGATTTTAGGTTTCTTCCCTTTAAGTAATTCATAGGGGGTCCTATTCTTTAATTTATGTATCAGGCTTCTGTTCAGGACATAATTTGCAGTCTTCACAACCTCTGCCCAAAAGGTTAGGGGCATGTAAGCATCTGCAAGCAATATACCTGCAGCTTCAATGAGTGTCCTATTTTTTCTTTCAGCTACCCCATTCTGTTGGGGAGTTCTAGGAGCTGAGAATCAGTGGCTGATACCTTCCTTCTCACAGAACTCATGCATAAGAAGAGACTCAAACTCTATGCCATGATCACTTCTGATCAATGCAACATGAGTAGAGAACTTAATCTGTATGGTCCTGAGAAAATATGTAAGAACCTTAAAGGTATCTTACTTAGATCTCAGAAAGGATACCCAAGTGAACCTGGAGAAGTCATCCACAATGACTAAGGTTTAGGATTTCCGTCCTAGGCTTTGTATAGCAATGGGTCCAAAGAGATCCATATGTAGCAAATACAAAATCCTAGGTGAATCACTTTTATTAATAGATTTAAAAGTAGATTTAGTTTGCTTGCCTAGTTTACCAGCCCTACAAAGGCCTTCCTTCTTGTAGGGACAACAAGGTAAACCTCTAAAAAGGTTGTCTTTTGATAGCCTAGCTATATTTTTCAAGTTTACATGACCTAGCCTTTTATGCCATAAATCATTCTGGTTACTAACTAAATTGAGTAAGCAGATATCAGAATTGGTAGAAAGAAAATCAACTAAATATATGTTACCTTATCTATTCCCAATTAAAATAGTTTGTTTTTCTTTATTATAAATAGTACACGAAGATGAGTTGAAGTGTACCTGATAACCTTCATCAATAACTGACTTATGGAGATGAGGTTATGTTTGAGTCCTCTGACATATGTCACTTTCTTGAAAGTGACTGCTCCAATCTTCACTTCTCCAAAGTCTTCTGACTGGCCACATTTGGAATCCCCAAAGATAACCCTTGGCCCCAGCTTGGACTTGTATTTGTGTAAGATATCCTTGCTGCTAGTTATATATTTGGAGCAACCACTGTCCAAGTACCAAGTCTGATTCACACTTGTACAGTTCTTCACCTGCAATGGAGATAATTAATTGTTATTGACCCAGGTTACCTTGGGTCCTTTGTTTTGCTGGTAAGAGAAGCTAGATATAACATAAAATTTTGGTTGGGATTTGTATCCTAAAGGGTGATATCTCCTAGGTGGTATAACCCAATCAGCTACAGGATTAAAAGGTTTCCTAGAATTATTTGAGTTACTGTTATGATTAAAATTTCTGTTAAGTCTTTCTAGGTTCGACGAATTTCTATGAGTTCGTCGACCAGAGTTCGACGAATTGGGTTGAGATCGTCGATCTCTGCCCAGAGAATGAACGTATTCATTTTCTGTGCCCCATGTTCGTCAACGTCTGCTTGACAAACCGTACAGAGTTCGTCGATCGCAGTTAGATGAATAATTATAGCTATAGTTTGTGTTGAGCGTTCGTCCAGTGGGGTTCGACGAACTGTCAACATTTCGTCGATCTGAGTTCGACGAATTTTACTGAACCTTGTTTTTAGTTAATGTTTTCTGATTTTTGTTGTTTTGACTTATTGATTTTTGGCATTTGTTATATGGTTTGATTATGGTTTATTTTCTCTTTCCCTTTTGCAGAAACAAATTTAATAGGGGTTGACAAAATATTCTTCTTGAGGATGGGGGGCAAACTTGATGAAGCACCCAAGCCTAGCTTGCTGTTGAAGCCAAAAATGACTTCAACGGGAGTTCAAAATAGGGGTGCAGCCGACACCTACTTCTCTCAAGCCTCAACCCTCGACTAGACGCAAAGGACCTAAGACTGACCCAAAGCCTCAGCAGGGAGGTCCCACCTCACACCCAGAAGATCTCTGAGAGCTTCCCCTCCAAAGCCAAAAGCTGGGCTAGGAGCTCCTCAGAAAGCACTGGAAGTTGAGAGATTCTGAAAAGGTCTGCTTTCCAAAGAGTCCTTATGGGTCTATTTATAGTCCTTGCTGCCCTGAGATTAATGGAATGCCCCTAGTTGGTCTGCCAATAGCCGAGCCCGCTATTTTTTTGAGGGTACATGGGTAATTTCATCCGAGGGTAATTAGGACATTTAACCCAAGGCCCTGGGACCCACACGGCGAGAGCTGAGTCGAGAACCTCCTGTCCGGAGCCTGGCATGAACGCTCTCGCCTGCTTACAGGCGAGAGCCCTTTGAGATTGGAGCCTGGCGCAAGCACAAGCGTTCCCGCGCTGGCTGCTCTCGATGATCTTGGCCCGTTGTTCTCCGTTCGACAATTTGGTTGCGCTCGCCGATCTAGGATCGACGATCTGGAGCGATCGCTCCCGCCAACTTGGGCGAGATCTTCTTTAGGGCGGGAACTCCTTCGGCTAGCCTAATTGTGACCATTGCGCCTCCTGGTCTGACTCAGCGAATATGGGGCTGTACACAATCCACGCTCTTTTTGATCTAGCTATGCGCTCGAAAAGACACGTCCAACCCAAAAATATTCGCTGAGCACATTTCATCATCAGGGAGTCTTTTGGTGGGCCGTACCGTGTCTATAAATACGTGTGCTGATAGACGGCCATAACACTTCCTTCGAGTCGTCATTCTTCGCCTGAGATCTCGCCACCTCTCGCGATGCCTTCCAAGCGCGCCAACAAACCGCTTCCGCAGGATCTGCAAGACCGCATCAACGCGGCACAGGCACGAGCCAAGGCTAACAGCGCCCTGGTTTCCCCATGGCTATCGAGATAGTCGTCGGCCGCTGAGCCTTCTCTGCCCAAGAAGAAAAAGAAGAGGGGGAAGGTGGTTCAGCGGGACCTGCCCCACGAGAACAGGAGACTGCCTACCCCAACCCCAAGCCGCACGGACGATCCCTCGCCGCGGAAGGTATGTTTGATTTGCCAATTATTGAAAACACCAACCGCTCAGTTGTTGACGCGATATTTCTCGCAGGAAATGGTTCCCGATGTTGCCACGACCCCGCGAGAACCCTTGGATCCATCCTCTTGCCACCTCGAGGATCAACCACGTGTTTCGGAGGTGGCTCCTCCACCTGACCCGAGCACCGCAGGTAACTGTTCCTCTCTCGCTCTTAACTAAAATCTTTGAATGCTGAACTGTCTTCTCGCAGCGCTAGGTTTCGCCCAGCCGAGTCTCGCCACCCGGGAGAACGGAGCGAGGGCTGCGAATCAGCCTGCCCTTGCGGTAGATTCCTCCCTGCCGGTGGGAGGAAAGACTGCAGAATCTTCCGCGCCTCCATTGGATACCAGCCATCCTGCGGGAGAGGAGACCTCCCCCCCCCCGCTTCCGGCGAAGACGGGATTACCATTGGAAAAATCTACCCCCCAGGAAAAGGAAAGTCGATCCACCTACTCTTTGGAGCTGGGGGGGGGGGGGCCTTCTCGCCTGCCGTCGACCGGGGGGTCTCGCCATGCTCCAGGTATGTGGAATATTTATCACAACAATCCTTTAGCTGTCGCTATAATTGGAATTCTTTTGCCAGGGGATATGGGCTCGCGGCCTGGAGCTGAGGTAGATGAAGAAGAATAAGAAGAATAAAGAGAGGGGGAAGACGGCGAGAGCTCCCCCTTCCCTTCGTCTGACGAGATGGAGGAGATCTTTACCAGTGCCGGGAGCGCTAAAAGAAGGAGGAAGAAGGTTGCCGCCGTCCTATCGAAGCTTATTCGGCGGGAACGGGCCCGTGACCTTGTGGCAAAAGAGTTTCGCCAATCTGTGGAGAGGAGGCTGGAGACTCTGGAGCGGGACTACCTCATCGGCGAGATGGATTGGCCAGGAGGGCCTACCGCCGGATCTTCACCTGAAAGGTGCATTGCGTGGATCCGGGACCTGTCTCGCCGGGTCAACCTAGGATACACTGTTCTGTCGTCCTACTTCAACCCGCAGGCGCCACCCAGGACCAAGCTACGGGAGCAAGGGAAATGGCGGTGGGAGCCTTATTGAATCGCGAGACCTCCCCTTCTCTTCCCCAGGCCTTCCCCTTCTCAGATGTACCCCTATTTATTTATTTACTAGTCTGTAGCTAATAACTCTGCTATTATTGCTTACTCTTTATCCAGTTCTCGCTCAGCGAGAGTAATAACTTTGCTCTTATCACTAATATTATTATTGTATGCGCATATATGTTATTATTCTGGGCTCTCGGTTTGCGAGAGCAACCTTGCTTCCGCTTATCTTGCTTGCCGCATGTCATCTCGCAACGCTTGCGCTAATCATTCGGTCAATCAGTCACTGTCAAACTTGGGCGGGAAAACGAAGCGCCGTTGACCAGGGGCGTGCTGGCTATACCCCCGCCGCCTTTTTGAAAACAGTCATCATGATCACGGTTTTCTATAAATAGGGAAGCAACCTACCACATTCATTTCTCCGATCCCAATCTCTCTCCTCTCCTATTGCTTTTGCGGTCTCTCAAAAGCACTCGCTTGTCTTCGCCTTCTCCTTCCGTTCCCGTACGGTTCTTGCTCTCGCCTCCCTCTTGAAGCTCTCGCCTTCAAACTCTTCATCACGATGCCGGGCAGAGGCGAGGGACGATCCAACTGTGCGGAAGCTTTTCAGAAGCACCTTTTTTCTTCCTGCACCCTCACTGTGGACGAGTTCAACCTAACCCAGACTCGCTACGTTCCCGCCGGCTTCACCGCGCGGAACCCAGGCAACCATGATAAGGTAAACACTGTGGGGCAGGGGGAGCTCGCCATCCCCCTTGAGCACTTCGAGGTGGGCTTCCGCCTCCCGCTGTGGTCCGAGATGCGCCAGGCCCTCCGGTATTACGGAGTGGTTCCCGCGCAACTGAATCAAAATTCGGTTGCTATTCTCGTGGCTTTCATATGCTACATGTGATCCGAGAGGATCGAGTTCAGCTTGCCAATCTTCCGCAAGTGGTTCACCTTCTGCGCGAAAGGAGGGGTGGTCTTCTTCTCAGGACAACTGCTCAAGACGATCGGTCTTGCCAACAAGCACCACCACTGGGGCGAGAGGTTCATCTTTGTTTCCGGCAACTTCGGGAATGTGCCTCTCGCGCCCATCCAATACGAGGATGCCGCCTACAAGCCCCCCTCCTTGGGCTCGCGCGAGAGCGCCCTCCTTGAGTTCTTTGGAACCAAGGACTTCGACGTCCTCTTCCTTCGGCGAGACGTTGATTCACTCCTCCCCGTGCTCCAAGGCGAAGGTAAGGTCTCGCCTTTATCTTGCTATTCCTTGTCCTTTTCAAGTTTTGAACTTAGTATTGTCGCTTTCGCAGGAGAGCGCGAGATCCCCCTATGCCAACCCTTTGACGAGGCTCGCGCTGGCGGGAGCCAACCTCCAAAATACCCGCTGGCTCTCGCAAAAGCTGCTTCACAAGCTTGCCAGAAAGAGCAGGCCCCGCCTCCTTCAACTGGTGCCGGGAAGCGAAAGCCCGGCGCCCCTCCGCCTCAACCGATCAAGTGGCCCAAGACAACTGATACCGAGAAGGGCAAAGCCGTTATGGTGCCGCCCTCCCAACCTCTCGTTGTAGGCCGCTCCTTTGAGGAGATCTTGCAGGTTGTCAACGAGATCGCGGCTACTAGGGGTGGTGCTGAGACCCCTGCCGAGAACCCTTCGGCCCCCGGTGTTGTAGAGGGCGAGGGAGCCGCCGCCGAGACCTCCGACCAGCCTCTGTCTGGAGAGGTGCCACGGGGCCACCCCAATTTTGGTCTCGATATGAGGTGCCTGGATGCGGAGAACAAGCCGCTGCTACAGTGGGACCCCGACGCCAACAGGGTCTCGATCTCGTCCCTCCTGCCTAGCTGGGCAGAGCGAGACGAGGTTACCAGCGAGGCTTTCACCTTAGGTTACTGCCTCTACAACCGGGTAGATGCCAGCGTCTACGACAGGATATCGACCCGGCTGCTGGCTTATGATTCCACTCGCGCTCTGATGCGCAGGCTGGAGCTTGTGCATATGTGTGCTCGCTGGAGCATCACCATATACCGCAATTTCCAAGACATGTTCAAGGCCAGGGATGACGCGGTGGCTCAGGCGGCCACTTTGGCGAAGGAGCTAGCAGACGCCCAGCAACTCCTGTCTTCGCGCCAGGCGGAAGGGGTTAGCGAGATCTTCCCCGGCACTTGCCTTCGCCACTACAACTCTTTCCCCTTTCATGCTAACCTCCCGCTGTTCAGGATTCCTCCCAAGCCGCGCTTCGCGAGGAGCTGTCCCAGGCGCGGTACGAGAATGTTCTCTTGAGGGACCAAATCTTGCGCATGGAGGCGAGTGCGCCCCTCCTCTCGACGAGAGACTGAAGAGCCGCTACTACTCGGTCTATGACATCGACAAGCTTCTCCAAGCCAACGCGCAGGCTATAGTCAGGATGACGCTGGAGATGCTGCGAGATGTCGACTGCTGGGATGTGAGGGGCAAAAACATCACCGCTCAACAGCTCGTTCCCTGGTATTTCGAGCCTGTTCCAAAGCCCCCGGGCGCCCCTGATACCCCACCCTCAGATGTCCCGAAATCCCCTACCGTGGGTGGCGAGACCTCCGGGGAGAGCTCCGGCAAAAGATCCAGCGGGAGCTCTGAGGGGTACAACTTGTCTCCTTGAGGGGCCCCGTTTTCTTTTCTTTTCTCCTTAATGTAAAGCACGAGATGCTCTAAGCTTGTACTTATATAGTATATATATATTGCAAACACTTCAGTGTAGAGGTCTCATCCTATTGTTGTGAATGTGCTTGGTGTAATTGTTGTGGCCGAGTGTTCCTTTCGTATGCTTTCGCCGAGGCTCCTGGCCTCCCTAGGATAGTCTCCCTTAGAGATGAATAGGAGGGAACCTGACGCAAACTAAATGCCGGGAACATAGCTTACGAACCCTTAAGACGGGGACGTCCCCCTTCAGGTTGCGCGAATCGTTCCCGGCTATCGCATACTGCTTCCGCTTCTCTGTCCAAGAATATTATTAGGCGCCTTCTCGCCGAATGCCTCCTTCTGCGAGACCTCCTTTACGGGGGTCTCCCTGTCGAGATCAGTTCTCGCCGAGACCTCCCTTATCTTCACCTCTGTCCGTTTCGTGTTCCGGGTGCGTTTCTTGCCTTGCCAAGCCAAACCTATCCCCCGCAGGCGAGCCTACGGACCTGCCAGCTAGGTGAGAGCCTGCACAGTGGGTCTACCTGGGGTTGAGCTAAGCTTGGGGTGTTGATGAAGTTTCCGCAGACCAGACCTAACCTATCCTAACCTATCTCCCACAAACCAAACCTATCCCCCACAGGCGAGCCTTCGGACCTGCCAGCTAGATGAGAGCCTGCTCAGCGGGTCTACCTGGGGCCGAGCCGAGCTCGAGGTGCCAATGACGATCTCAAACCAAACAAACCTATCCCCCACAGGCGAGCCTTCGGACCTGCCATCTAGATGAGAGCCTGCGCAGCGGGTCTACCTGGGGCCGAGCCGAGCTCGTGGTGCCGATGACGATCTCAAACTAAACAAACCTATCCCCCACAGGCGAGCCTTCAGACCTGCCAGCTAGATGAGAGCCTGCATAGCGGGTCTACCTGGGGCCGAGCCGAGCTCGGGGTGCAAATGACGATCTCAAACCAAACAAACCTATCCCCCAGAGGTGAGCCTTCGAACCTGCCAGCTAGATGAGAGCCTGCACAGTGGGTCTACCTGGGGCCGAGCCGAGCTTGGGGTGCCGATGACGATCTCAAACCAAACAAACCTATCCCCCACAGGAGAGCCTTCGAACCTGCCAGCTAGATGAGAGCCTGCACAGCGGGTCTACCTGGGGCCGAGCCGAGCTCGGGGTGCCGATGACGATCTCAAACCAAACAAACCTATCCCCCCACAGGCGAGCCTACGGACCTACCACCTAGATGAGAGCCTGCGCAGCGGGTCTGCCTGGAGCCGAGCCGAGCTCGGGGTGATGATGACGATCTCAAACCAAACAAACCTATCCCACACAGGCGAGCCTTCGGACCTGCCAGCTAGATGAGAGCCTGTGCAGTGGGTCTACCTGTGGCCGAGCCGAGCTCGGGTTGCCGATGACGATCTCAAACCAAACAATCCTATCCCCCACAGGCGAGCCTTCGGACCTGCCAGCTAGATGAGAGCCTGCGCAGCGGGTCTTCCTGGGGCCAAGCCGAGCTCGAGGTGCCGATGACGATCTTAAACCAAACAAACCTATCCCCCACAGGCGAGCCTTCGGACCTGCCAGCTAGATGAGAGCCTGCGTAGCGGGTCTACCTGGGGCCGAGCCGAGCTCGGGGTTCCGATGATGATCTCAAACCAAACAAACCTATTCCCCACAGGCGAGCCTTCGGACCTGCCAGCTAGATGAGAGCCTACGCAGTGGGTCTACCTGGGGCCAAGCTTGGGGTATTACAAAATACCTAATTGCGCTGTATTATAAAAAATTCGACAATAGTCAAGAGAAAATCAACTGATGTAGTATAACAAGCTTATTTTTGAGATACATGGTTACATCCTTCCCCCTTCATGGGTAGAAGCGTTTTAGGTCATCACCGCTCCAGGTGTGACTTAGGGCCCTCCCCTCTACGTCCTGGAGGTAGTATCCTCCTGTTCCAAGGACTTCCTTCACTATATACGGTACTTCCCAGTTCGGGTTGAGCTTTCCCACGGGAGCCGACCTTCCTGCCGCATCAACCTTTCTCAGCACCAGATCCCCTTCAGCAAACTGCTTGACCCTGACATGCTTATCAAAATACTTGGCCATCCGCCGCTTGATCTCTTCTTGCCGGATAGCTGCCACGTCTCGTAGTTCTTCCACCATATCCAGCGAGAGGCGTTGCCCCTCTTCATTCTCTAACCTCCTAGTCTCATCTACTTCGCCCGCGGCTGTGACCTGCGGGGACCGAACCTCGAACTCCACTGGTAGGACCGCCTCACACCCGTGAGAAAGCTTGAAGGGGGTCTCACCGGTGCGCGTGTTTGGGGTTGTTCGCAAAGCCCACAGGACCGAGGGGAGCTGCTCACCCAATTTCCCTTTAAGTTCTGCACCTTTTTCTTTAGTAGGTTCACAATGATTTTGTTTGCCACTTCCACTTGACCGTTACTCCGGGGGTGGTGGACAGAGGCAAACTGGAGGTCTATCCCCAGTTGGGCATAGAAGCTGATGAACTCCTCACTGGCAAACTAGGGGTCGTTATCTGTCACTATTGCTTGGGGCAACCCGTGTCTGCAGACGATCTCCCCGCAGACGAAGTTCCTTAAGACTTGTGAGGTGACCTTGGCCAAAGCTTTAACCTCCAGCCACTTTGAGAAATAATCGACCATGGCCAAGAGGAACCTCCTTTGCCCACTAGCCGGAGGAAAGGGTCCAACTAAATCCATTCCCCAGATGGCGAACGGCCATGGTGCCGTGATACTTCAGAGCCTTTGAGATGCCAAGAGCTGAAGGGGGGCGTAGAGCTGACATTTTTGACACCTCCTCGCAAACTCCGTGGCATCCTTCCTTAGGGTAGGCCAGAAGTACCCCTGCCTGACTACCCTTGCCTCCAACGTCCTCCCTCCAGAATGACTACCGCACTCGCCCGAATGCACTTCCTCCAAGATCCGCGGGATCTCCTCTTCGGTCACACACCTGGCTAAGAGTCCTAACAACATCTTACGATGCAGGCCCCCTTCTATCATCAAGTAGTGAGCTGCCTTGCGCTTGAAGCTTCTCCCATCCCTGCCCCCCCCAGGAAGTCCACCGGTGGTTAGGAAGGTCACCAATGGATCCACCCACGAGGGTCGCCGATCCACCACCATCAATTCTCCTTCCTCGATAGCCGGTCAAAATAGCTCCGTCAAGGTCCCTCCTCCCCGAGGTCCAAACTTCGCCAATCGATCGGCAGCTACGCTTTCTTCCCTCGGAACATGTTGGATGGAGAACGACCGGAACCCACCGATGATCACCCTTACCTTGGAGAGGTAATTGATGAGGGTAGGTTCCCGAGCTTCAAACTCCCCCCGGATCTGTGACGCTACTACCTTTGAGTCCGTGAAAGCTTCCACATCCTGAATCTCCAGCTCCTTTGCCAAGCGAAGGCCGACGATTACGTCCTCATACTCCGCTTGATTGTTGGTCACCGGGAAATGGTAAGCCACTGCCTGCTCTATCGCAACTCCCGGAGGGCTGAACAGCACCACTCCTCCCCCGAGGGAATGTTTTCCCGAGGCCCCATCGACCATCATCTTCCATGCTTCCCATGGCTGATGTTCTCCCTCCTCGAATTCAACGATGTAATCTGCTAGGAAGTCCGCCACTGCCTGCGCCTTGATGGAGAGTCTTGGGACAAAAGAGATGTCGAACTCGCTTAGCTCAATAGACCAATTAACAAGTCTCCCTGAGTTCTCTACTCCTTCGAAGATTTTGCAAAGTGGATGGTCGGTCAACACCCTAATCGAATGTGCTTGAAAGTACGGTCGGAGTTTCCTTGCAGAGATGACCAAGGCATAAGCCAGCTTTTCGAGGATGGGGTAACGGAGCTCTGCTTTCTTCAATGTCCGGCTGACGTAGTAGATGGGCAGTTGCTTCTTTCCTTCCTCCCTTACTAGGACGGAGCTTACCGCCTCCGCTCCCACTCCAAGGTACAAGGTCAGATCCTCCCCTTATTTGGGACTCTGAAGCAGGGGAGCCTGAGAGAGCTGCCTCTTTAGCCCTTGGAAGGCTTCCTCGCACTCGGCGGTCCACTCAAACTTCTGGTTCCCCCGCAGCACTTTAAAGAATGAGGAACACTTGTCCCCTGACCTGGAGAGGAAACAGCTCAGCCCAGCCAGTTTGCCTGTCAAGCGCTGGACCTCCTTTGCGTCGCGAGGAGACTCCAAATCCAGGATGGCCATTACCTTGTCCGGGTTGGGCTCCACCCCTGCCGGAGTCAAAAGATGCCCAAGGAACTTCCCACGGCTAGCCCTGAAGATGCAATTCAAGGGGTTCAGCCTCATCTTAAACCTCCTCAAGATGGCGAACGTCTCTTCCAAATCCTTCAGGTGTGAATCCACGCACTTGCTTTTGATCATTAGGTCGTCGACATAGACCTCCAAGTTTCTCCCCATCTGACCTCGGAAGACTCGATCCATCATGCGTTGGTAAGTAGCTCCTGCGTTTTTCAACCCAAAGGGCATCATTTTGTAACTGAAGCATCCCTCCCTCGTGATGAAGGAAACATCTTTGGTATCGGGAGGGTGCATCCGGATCTGGTGATCACCTGATTAAGCATCCAAAAAGCTCATGATAGAGAAACCGACGGCTGAATGAACCAGCGCGTCAATCCGAGGCAGGGGGTAGCAATCCTTAGGGCATGATTTATTTAACAAAGAAAAGTCAATACACATTCTCCATTTACCACCTCCTTTCTTAACCATTACCACATTCGAGATCCAGCCCGGATACTGGATCTCTGAGACGAAGCCGGCCTCCAGGAGCTTCCTGATCTCCTCTCGAATGGGCTCCTCCAGCTTGGTGGTGATGGCTCTCATCTTCTGTCGTATGGGGTGAGTGCGGGGGTCCAGGTTCAGGCGGTGGCAGGCCACGTCTGCGTCGATGCCCGACATGTCTGCCGCGCTCCAGGCAAAGATGTCTATGTTGCTTTGAATGCAGGCCCGCACTCGCTCCTGGTCCTGGGAGCTTGATGAGTCTGATTTATATAGGGTTTTTCGGACTCATCTGGGCTAGTTTTCACGCATTTGCACTTCACTTTTAGTTCTATATCATTCATATTTCATCTTGTCTTTATTTCCATAGGAAGTGCACACTTAGGCCCGTGGTTGTGTATTTTTTGTACTTTTAATGTTTATACTCTCTTTTTGTGATTGCTTGGAATGTCTGCACATATCAGTGCTGGGTTAAGGGGTTGTGTGCATGTTCCGGGGACATTTGGAAGCTGGAATACTGCGCACGCTCATCAGATATAGTGTGCACGACCACTGGTCGTGCGCCACTGCTAGTGCGCAATGTTCCCTGATTTCCAGAATCTGTCTGGGGTCTGCGCACTATCACTAGACACAGTGCGCACGACCACTGGTCGTGTGCCACTAATCGTGTGCATTGATTCCATTTTCTTCCAAATTCTGGCTGGGAAAACGCACTACCACTGGACATAGTGCGCACGACCACTGGTCGTGCGCCACTGGTTGTGTGCACTATAATTTCTGCAATCTATAAATTCGCAGGTTCCTCCCTAATTCCGGATCGCTCGACTTTTCCCCGCCATTTTCGTCTCCGAGGAAGGGTTCCGCGGTTCCCCTTCATCTTCCACCCTAGGGAGGTGCTCCGGGCAAGCTTTCACCGCCAAATCCAAGCCGAAGCTTCCTCTTGGCCTCCTCCTTCATCCTTAGGCTACAAGAAGAGCTTGACCTAGCTTTCTCCACCAAGCTAGGATAAGTTGTGCCATCCTCCACCGGATTGTGACACGAAGAAGAAGGGCCATTGGAAGGTGGTGACAACCCTTCTCTACCCCAGACGCAGTTGCGGACCGAGCTTGGACGCGGATTGACAACCCGATGACTCCAACCGTGAATCCTCAGCAAGGCTTCGTATTCGGTCGATTTCGCACAGTCTTTTATTGATTGGTTGTTGAATGTGTAGTTGAACTCTTGTATTTGATGAAGTTATGCTTAGTGTAATATACGTTTATGTGTAATCATGTCTATGTGATTGTATGTTTTCATTATTTACTTGAGGTGCGCCTATTTGTCCATCCACCATCCATCTGCCCTTGCCGCACTAGCAATTGCTAGTGGCGTGCGTAGCGAAGAGGTGCATACGACCCTCATTCCGTCATTCTCTTCACCTCATCCGCAAGCCTACTCGCCCATCCGCCTAGTGATTCGCTGCATAGTGGCCTGACTAGTCTTCCATCCCGCCTGGCGAAGCATCGCATAGCGGCGTTGCATAAGAGTAGTTGATAGTGTTTTATTTTCTTTGTCCGCAATATCAAAGCCCCCATCGTTACCTCCGACCTAAGGACTTCAATCTCAAGTCCTCCTCAAAATTAACTCCACCTTACTGTGTTCCTTGAGAGATCGATACTTGGGAAAACTCGCCCATTTTATATTACTTGTGTGACCGGTTCACTGCCGTGATCTTTAGCATCAAGTTTCTGGCTCCGTTGCCGGGGAACACAGTCGTGTGAGTTTTTGGAGAGGGAGACGTGAGATTGCTTTCCTTTTCCTTTGTAAATCGCTTTTGTTTTGTTCTATTTCTGTTTTGCCTGCCTTTTTCTTGTTTATTTAGGCAATTGTAGTAATATATTGTTGGATTTAGTAATTTGCACAATTTATTTTGAATCTGCTGTTTCGACACCATGTGGGGATATTCATATGCCCAATGTCATTGGTGTGGGAAGCCTTCCCACGCTAGTCATGAATGCCCTACGAGAGATATTGAGTATAAGCCTCAGCGCACAATGCATGAGATGTTGTATTCGTACAGCCTTTCGAACACTGTGCCCCGAGCTTATGGTCAATCGTCCTCACCACATGCACCGTTCTCCTATTCCTCTCCGGCCCCACAAGGACCTCCGTGTAATGGGAGAAAGTATTTGTATTGTCGTAGAACAGATCATGTCCTGAAGGATTGTGCCGAGTACCTCCGTGTTATGGAAGAGGATGATGAGCCGGACATCCGGATCATCCCGAATCCTACCATTGGTGGCACACCTTCATCTTCTGGTTATGTATCCCTGTCACCTTCATTTGTTGAAGGGAATGATGTGGACACAGCCGCCAGACGTGTGGCTGATCTAGGCTTCGACGTGGCTGAGCCTATCTCTCCTGTGCATACATCTCCAAGCGTGGAGCTGATTCTTTGTGAGGAACCTACGCTTGACTTTTATTCAAGCAAAGTTCTTCCGCCTTTTGTGCATTCTACTTCAGTCATCTCTGATGACATTTTCGATGATGCAACACAAGTTGAGGCTTGTGATACATGGGTTATTTCCACTCCCATGGAGGACTATAACCTTCCTGGTGTTGAGGATTCTCTCTTGATACCAAAGGAGGACGTCCAAGTCTTGGTGGAGGAAACTATGGATCCGGACGAGCCTTGTAGCATTGTCGACATTTCTGACGATATTTTTCTACCTCAGCCTTTGGGGAGTGAAACCGGGATCACTCCCCAGATTATTTCTTTATGTTCTTCGTCTCTTTTATTTCATGACCCCCCTTCCTTATCTGAGCCTGTGCAGGTTGAATCTCCACGGGTAAGTTGGGTTGACGTTGAGCCTTGCGCTCAGGCTGTCGACGAGTGCATCCTCTTGTGTGAGGAGGTTCCTACCTCCTTCACAATGGAAGCCCCTGTCGTCACCTTCTCCCCCAGCGAACTTGTGGTGGACGAAACCTTGCTATGCAAGGAATTATTTTGTGGTGAGATCAGTGAGGACCAGGCCTCCTCCTCATCATACTTCCTATTTCCTCTGCATGTGAGGAGCAGGTATGATTATTTAGGCAGAGGGGTAACTGTTCTATCGTCGTATCAGTACCCGTTACCGAAACGGATATTGGAACAGTTACCTGTGCATTTTTCTTTTCATAGGCCCATTAGCTAGAACCTTTTCGTAGCTGAATAAGTCATACTGGGATGACAGTAACCCCAGTACTTATCTTTCCTTTTCTGAATTTTATTTTTCATGTCTATTTTAGTTTTAGCATTTCTTTTTGTATATTTTGTTTTGTTTTTGCGAATCTCACCCCTGCAGGTATTCATGGCAAATCGCATTGGCGGGGTTGTGATTCTTTGTATGGCGGACCTGCTTCGGTTTTTCACGCGTCTTCTGGTATGCTCACTAGCTGAGCATTGGGTAACCTCTCCCCTTGTTTCTATCTGATTTTAATTTCTATATCATATACTGTATTGCTTAGCTTACGTCTGGGGGAGAGCCATTATTTGTTACCTATTGCACGTGCACATCTCATGTGCATACTAGAAGCTTTTTTAGTTTTATTTTGATTAGTTCATTACACTACACACCACTGCACCCACTTGAGCGTGTGCTTAGCTGTTAGTGTGCCGCGAGTTAAACTCATTTCTTCGTTAGATTTGAGAAAATTATGGTGCTGACATAGGATTGTGAGACGAAGTAAAATGTTGACCTTGCTGTGCTCCTAGTCAACTGCTCTCGTCTTGTGTAGAAATTCGAGTAGATTTAATTTTTCTATATGCTTTTAGTTTTATATTTTTCTAATTGCGTAAATACTTTTTATTCTACTCAAAAATTGGTGAATCCGGTTTGAATACGACGGTAGCTTAGGGATGTGTGTAGACGGCCGTTAGGTTCGTATTGCTCGAGTCGGGAGGATGGATAGTCTTTCTCGTTGTCTAAGAACTTGCCCCAAGCTATTCTTGAAGCATGTGTATAGGTTAGTTCACTCGCATGAGGGTGATGTAGGCCATCATTTTGGCCCGGTTGAACTTTGTACCGTTCCTAACGTCTTGTCCTCGCTAGCCCCGTTGTGCCTACCCATTCTTTTAATTCAGCTCCACCTTTATTTCACCAAAGCCTCAAAGCCGATCCTAGTCGCACACCGAAGTTGAGCTTTAGAGTTTTACATTTTCATTTTGGGATGTGATGTGGTGATATTACATGTGAATATGTGAATATGCTCCCAAGTTTTATTTGCTGAAATTGTTCAAGCAAAATAGGATTCGAAAAAAAAATATATCAAAAAAAAAAATTATATATTCGTAAAGAAACAATAAAAGTGAAAAGAAAAAGTTTAAATTGAAAATCATTTTGGAAATGAGATTGTATTTGGAGTAGGCGATACACACACCCATTTTTGAAAAATTAAGTCTGGGGGTGTGGTGTACCCGCGTGTATTTTGCATAGTAGAGGGATTCATTTTATATTAGCTCATTTGGGTTAGGTGCATATCCTTCCTGTATATCTTTGTTTACCTCACTGAAACCCAAGCCCCATCTCTTCACCTAAATTCCTACTGATTCGTGTGTGAACCAAACCAGTGCCGTGGAGAGAATGCGAAAGGGCAAGCATATGGTCACCGACATTGGTGGATTCCTTTGGAGGTTATCCCGAGCCGTGATCTTTGGCAATGCTCGCCTAGCGATTAGTCTACTTTCTCCCTACGCATGACCGGATGATTCACCGTGATTCCATTTTTGAGTAATAATAAAATTTTGATACGCATTGTGAAAAATATAAACTATTCTGCATACTTAGAAATTTTCTCTATTGTATTTTTATGCACGCGAGCATGCGACTTCGCATGGTACTTTGTTTTTCAATTTCTTTGTTAGCTAAATCATTTTCCCTATCTGCTTAGATTTTGTCTGCTCGGGACGCGCAAACAGTTAAGTCTGGGGGTGTGATGAGTCCGATTTATATAGGGTTTTTCGGACTCATCTGTGCTAGTTTTCACGCATTTGCACTTCACTTTTAGTTCTATATCGTTCATATTTCATCTTGTCTTTATTTCCATAGGAAGTGCACACTTAGGCCCGTGGTTGTGTATTTTTTGTACTTTTAATGTTTATACTCTCTTTTTGTGATTGCCTGGAATGTCTGCACATATCAGTGCTGGGTTAAGGGGTTGTGTGCATGTTCCGGGGATATTTGGAAGCAGGAATACTGTGCACGCTCATCAGATATAGTGCGCACGACCACTGGTCGTGCGCCACTGCTCGTGCGCAATGTTCCCTGATTTCCAGAATCTGTCTCGGGTATGGGCACTATCACTGGACACATTGCGCACGACCACTGGTCGTGCGCCACTGTTCGTGTGCATTGATTCCATTTTCTTCCAAATTATGGCTGGGAAAACGCACTATCACTGGACATAGTGCGCACGACCACTGGTCATGAGCCACTGGTCGTGTGCACTATAATTTCTGCAATCTATAAATTCGCAGGTTCCGCCCTAATTCCGGATCGCTCGACTTTTCTCCGCCATTTTCGTCTCCGAGGAAGGGTTCCGCCGTTCCCCTTCATCTTCCACCCTAGGGAGGTGCTCCGGGCAAGCTTTCACCGCCAAATCCAAGCCGGAGCTTCCTCTTGGCCTCCTCCTTCTTCCTTGAGCTACAAGAAGAGCTTGACCTAGCTTTCTCCACCAAGCTAGGAGAAGTTGTGCCATCCTCCACCGGATTGTGACACAAAGAAGACGGGCCATTGGAAGGTTGTGACAGCCCTTCTCTACCCCGGACGCAGTTGCGGTCCGAGCTTGGACGCGGATTGACAACCCGACGAGTCCAACCGTGAATCCTCAGCAAGGCTTCGTATTCGGTCGATTTCGCACACTCTTTTCTTGATTGGTTGTTGAATGTGTAGTTGAACTCTTGTATTTGATGAAGTTATGCTTAGTGTAATATACGTTTATGTGTAATCATGTCTATGTGATTGTATGTTTTCGTTATTTACTTGAGGTGCGCCTATTTGTCCATCCACCATCCATCCTCCCTTGCCGCACTAGCAATTGCTAGTGGCGTGCGTAGTGAAGAGGTGCATACGACCCTCATTCCGTCATTCTCTTCACCTCATCCGCAAGCCTACTCGCCCATCCGCCTAGTTATTCGGTGCATAGCGGCCCGACTAGTCTTCCATCCCGCCTGGCGAAGCATCGCATAGCGGCGTTGCATAGGAGTAGTTGATAGTTTTTTATTTTCATTGTCCGCAATATCAAAGCACCCATCGTTACCTCCGACCTAAGGACTTCAATCTCAAGTCCTCCTAAAAATTAACTCCACCTTACTGTGTTCCTTGAGAGATCGATACTTGGGAAAACTCGCCCATTTTATATTACTTGTGCGACCGGTTCACTGCCGTGATCTTTAGCATCAGATCTCAAGCCCCCGCTTATCCGCACCCTTTATACCTGCCCTGCGCTGGTGAAGACCTCCATCTCCACCACTTCTTCGGTCGGCTCCATCCGCGACTGCTCCCAGCCGGTCCCCGCCTCTTCCTCCAGGTCCAGCTCCTCCCTTTCTACCTCTTCCTCGATCTCCATTGCCTCCTCCAGTCCCTCTTGCTGCTGCTCGACTTTTATGCCCCTTGGGGCCTCTACCTCAACTCCTCCTACTTCTTGTTCTTCTACTTCCATCGCCCCTTCTGGGCCCTCCTGATCCTCGTCCCCCCGGACCATCTGCTCATCTCCTCCCTGCTGCTTCTCAGTCCCCTCTTCTCCAACTTCCTCTTCAGCTATCTATCTCGCTTCCTCCAGGCCCATTTCCTCTTCCTCAACAACTTCCTCAAGTGCCTCCATCTCCATCTCCAACTCCTATGCCTCTGCCATCCATGATATGATGTTGACTGGTGTAACTTAAAATTGCCTTGCCACCTTCGGGTCCCCTCTCACCCTGACCTGCACCCCCCATTGTTGAACTTGGGGCATTGATGAAACGAGGAGGGGACGCAGCGAAAGGCGCTGATGAGGGGGCGCCCAAAGATGGCGTTACTGCTGCTTGGGGAGTGCACGATCACGAACCTGCAGTTTCATGACACGCCCCCCAACTTCACGTGCAGCCCTACTCCCCCCTCCACTTCCTTCCTTTCTCTGAAGAACCCAAACAACGGTCCATCCAAGGCCAGGATCCACTTCCCTTCAACCCTCATCCCATCGAAGGCCTTCTTGAAGACGGCATTCACCGAGCTCCCGTTGTCTACTAGTATCCTCGAGACCGTATAATTTTCCACCGCTGTCTGGATCACCAGGGCGTCACAGAATGGATCCCCATAGTCTGGCATGTCCGCTGACGAGAAAGTGATTTTCTCCTCTGGTGGGGGGGGGGGGTGCTGGGAGGTAGAGGCGACCCCCCTTCGATACATGGTTTGCAGGCTCCCCTTGCGGGTTTCCTCAATCCCCACTCCTCCATGAATCACCCTGATTCCTCCTCGGGTCCCCATGTCTAATCGATCTTCACATCTATCTTCCATCTCCCCCTACTGCACCTCTACGATCCTCACCGGCGGATCCTGCCTCCCTGCTCCTCTTGCTTCCCTCATCTCAAAGAACTCCGGGCAGGTGGCCGTTGCGTGACCTTCCTCCTGGTGGAAGTCACAAAAGAGCAACGCCACTCCACCCCTTATTCCTTCCCCTCTTCCTCTTCTTCCTCCTCCTCGAGCTCCTCTTCCCGCTCCTCTTCCTCTTCCCACTTCCATGGCCTCTTGCGGCGGTGGGACACGACCCCTCGGTTCCTGCCTCCATGCCGGTTGGTCGAACCTCCTGGGTTCCTGTAGGTTATCTCTCCCCTGGTAGCCTCCTCCTTGGCCCTAGGGGCGACCCTCCTGGGGCCTCCAACCGAACCGGTTGTTCGGCTCCCAGGCCCCCCATCCCTGCTACTGCCCATGCCTTCGAGGTTCATCCCTCCTCGTTTCTTCTCTCTGCTCCCTTTGCTCTCTCTGTTTTCCTGCTGCTAGCTCCTTCACGTCGTCCTCCGCCAGCCTGGCCAACTTCCTGGCGAACGCTAGGTTTGCTCTCTCGAAGTCTATCTCCATTTCCGCCCTCTCCATGAGCTCCTCAAAGGAGAGGGGGTGGGGGCACTCTCTTCAACTCCATGCTGAAAAATCCCGGCCTCAGACCCAGGGTAAAGGCGAGCATCAACGCGTACCCCGGGACCTCCTGGACCAGGAGGATCTCTTCCTGAAACCGGTCGACATAGTGACCCAGTGTCTCACCCGGCTTCTGTCTCACCGCAAACAGGCACTCCGCCTCCTTCTTCTGCTTCTTCGATGTTGAGAACCTCAACAAGAAACTTCTTCGCAGATCCTCAAAGCAATAGATCGACCTTGCTGGCAACTGGTGGAACCAGTCCCAAGCCTTCTCCTTCAACGTGATGGAAAATAGCAGACACTTGAAGGCATCCGTCATCTGCCTTATCGAAACGACATCTTCAAACCACTGTACGTGCTGTACAGGGTCATCCTTCCCCTAGTAGTAGGACATGTCAGGCTCCCGGAGCCCTTCCGTTACTGGAGCTGAGATGATGAGCTCGTTGAATGGGCTCTCGCCTCCTACCTGGCGAGAGGGCATGTCCCGCGGCCTCGGCTGGCTGGCTCGATCTGCGAGACCGTGCACAGGGAAGAGCTCTCGCATTGCCCCCTCCCTCTCGCCTAGATCTGTTAAAGCCTCCTTGCTGGGACGCTGGCCTGGGAAGAGCTCCCGCGCCGCCACGTCTCTCGCCAGCCTCCGCTGGGACCTCCTTCCCCGAGATCTATCCTGGGGCGTTCTCGCCCAAGAGCGAGACCTCCTATATCGGGACCTGAGGGGTGGCCCACTCGCTTCTGGCCGAGAAGGCCAACCTGATCGTCTGTAGGACCTCTCGCGTGAATTCATCCAGCATCCTCTTTGTCGCTTCCTCTCCCCGGGTGGGGGAGCCTCCAGAACCTGACCCTTCACCTTCACCTCCAGCCATGGGACAAAACTCAAGGCTTTCTTGTACCAGCTTCTTTCCACTCGCACTGCACCAGAGCTGTTAAAGCCAAAAATGACTTCAACGGGAGTTCAAAATAGGGGTGCAGCCGACACCTACTTCTCTCAAGCCTCAACCCTCGACTAGACGCAAAGGACCTAAGACTGACCCAACGCCTCAACAGGGATGTCCCACCTCACACCCGGATGATCTCTGAGAGCTTCCCCTCCAAAGCCAAAAGCTGGGCTAGGAGCTCCTCAGAAAGCACTGGAAGTTGAGAGATTCTGAAAAGGTCTGCTTTCCAAAGAGCCCTTATGGGTCTATTTATAGTCTTTGCTGCCCTGAGATTACTGGAATGCCCCTAGTTGGTCTGCCAATAGCCGAATCCCGCTATTTTTCTGAGGGTACAGGGGTAGTTTCATCCGAGGGTAATTAGGACATTTAACCCAAGGCCCTGTGACCCCACGGCGAGAGCTGAGTCGAGAACCTCCTATCCAGAGCCTGGCATGAACGCTCTCGCCTGCTTATAGGCGAGAGCCCTTTGAGATTGGAGCCTGGCGCAAGCACAAGCGTTCCCGCGCTGGATGCGCTCAACGATCTTGGCCCGTTGTTCTCCATTCGACGATTTGGTTGCGCTACCCGATCTAGGATCGATGATCTGGCGTGATTGCTCCCGCCAACTTGGGCGAGATCTTCCTTAGGGCGGGAACTCCTTCGGCTAGCCTAATTGTGACCATTGCGCCTCCTGGTCTGACTCAGCGAATATGGGGTTGTACACTTGCCATTAAGCCTGACATTTACAGTGCTTGTTGATTGTCTCTTAGATATCTGTAAGGAGAAAATAACCAAACTAACAATTCAACAAGGCAAGTATACCTATCGAAATGCAGCTAGGGGACACAAGTGTTATATTAAAATCCGGGAACAGTTGAGTAAGCTTACTCACACGAAATCTATTATTTTATCGACAGAAAAATTAGGTTTTAGAAGAAAGCTAAACGTACTAAAGGAAGAGAACTACTTGCAATGAAAGAGAGCTACTTGCATGAAAAGATAAAGAGAGCTAAAAGAGCGATTAAACTAAAGCCTAGTAACAATGAGGGTGAAAGATATGGTACCTAAACACCTAGAGGGGGGGGGGGTGAATAGGTGACCTAATCCTTTTCTAACTTTGTTGGCAGCCAAAACAGTTATATCACAGATTTCTAACTAGTTTATTACAGCAATCAGCAATAATCAAACATACACAGCTAATCCACAGCACATTCACAGCACAGCACACAGTGATTTATAGTGGTTCCCCAAGATATGGGTACATCCACTTTCCCCTTTCGCCTATCTAGCAGTGTACTAGATTCGGCCAAACTTCTCCACTGTCTCAGAACCCAAATTGGTTCCTACCTCAGGCCCAAAGCCTTACAACTCAGCTTTATCCCAAAGCCTACACTCAGCCAATCAAGGCCTACACTCAGCCAACAAGGCCTACACTCAGAGATCTCTATCTCCTACACTCAGGCTAACAAGCCCTACCCTCAGCCTTTATAAATATAGGCTTACAATCACTCAGATCCAATGGATCCTATAAGTTACAAATGTAATACAAATAATAACTCTACAACTCAGAATTAAAGGAGGGGAGTTGAGAGATTCTTGATGAGTTCTTGGAAGAACTCAGCTGGATTCACCCTGACTTAGCTTTCTTCAAAGCTTCTTGAGTAGAACTGAATAAGGCTGAATCCTCTGCAGTTGTTCCTTGACCTCTGCCACTTAAGATCCAGACAGAATCTGAATCCTTCTTCTCAGCCTAGTTCCAAAGGCTGATTTCTTGGATGGAGCCCTCTCTCTCCAACTTCTTAGATCTGCAGTTGGACTGCAAGATCTTCTTGTGTTGATACTCTGTGTACTACTTTTCTGATTACTTGAATAATCTGTACTACTTGTTAATCACTTGATCAACTCTTTCAACAACTTCAACAACAACAGTTTCTGTAAACTGTGGATGCCTATTTATAGGCCTTCTTCATGGTAACCGGCTGGTCCGGTTCATAACTGACTTCTGACATCTCTGACAGTTGTTGTAGACCGGCTGGATCGGTAGCTGTCATGTCAACCAGTCACTTCTTGAAAATCTCTAACAGTCAGTAAGTGTCGAGACTTTCTGTCTTTAAGTGTCGACACTTATAGACCAAGTGTCGACACATGCTTTGTAAGTGTCGACACAAGTCTACAAGGTGTCGACACATATCCTTATATGTCTCGACACAGATTCTTCTTCATGTGTCGACACTGAAATTGAGTGTCAACACAAGTACTTGTTCTTCTAGCTTTTGCTGAATTCTTCAATGTGTCGACACATCTCCTTTGTGTCGACACATCTTCTTGTGTTGAATCTGTCAAGTGTCTCTTAGTGTCGACACATAGTCTTCTATGTTGAATCTTGCTGAGTGTCGACACAGCTCCTTGTGTTGACACACCTTCTTGTTGTTGAGACTTCAGCTGAGTGTCGACACATTCCCATAGTGTCGACACTTGTACTTAGAATAATTTGTAGTTCTTTCTGTTCTTTGCTAAGTGTCGACACAGCTCCTTGTGTCGACACTTTCTTCAAGTGTTGAGTCTTTAGCTGTGTGTCGACACATTGTTCTGGGTGTCGACACATACTTCAAATGTTGACTCTTCTGTTGAGTGTCGACACATTGTGTTGAGTGTCGACACTTGTACTTAGACTCTGCAGAATTTTGCTGAGTGTCGACACAGCTCCAAGTGTCGACACTTTCTGGTGTAGACACAGCTTCATTGGGTGTCGACACAGCTCCTTGTGTCGACACTTTCTGTCTGCACTTTTCTTCACTGAGTGTCGACACAGCTCCAAGTGTCGACACTTTCTGTCTGGTGTCGACTCTGCTTCCCAGGTGTCGACACAATGACTCCAAGTGTCGACACTGCTTGTCTGGGTGTCGACACAAGTCTTCTTGAGTGTCGACACTTTCCCTCTGGGTGTCGACACATGGACTTAGAAACTTTTTGCTTCAGTCCAGTGATTTCTTAACCTGCACAAATAACTCAAACATACATCAAATACATTATGATGTATATCATTGAGTTGGGTGAGGCTTCTTCAAATCAGGTACATTTGACCAATGTACCCAACAATCTCCCCCTATTTGGAGAAGTCATAACCCTTAGTCAATGATATACACCATCCATAATTAAAATTACAAAATGATGTACAACAGATTATAAACAGCAGGGTAAACATAAACATGTAGAAATACACACATGTATACACATTCATCATTTCAGAACAATTAAGAAATAGATACTTCTCAGAACAACCATGAAATATATTTATCATATATTGTTCTAACATTTTTAATACACCTTTAATGGTTTACAAAAATGTTTTACATTCAACAGATTTCAACAAGCTTCAAGTTTAATTCCTAATCTATTTCTGATCAGGTTCTTTGATAACTATTCCCTTTCCAGCTTGAACTTGAGCTTTGACAGGGGCTTCAGCAGGTTCTGCAACAGCAGGCTTCTTTTCTTTTAAGTCCTTCTTTTTCAGCTCTTTTGCTTTGATTTTCTCCCTCTCAAAGTAGTGATATGGCTTAGGGAAGTACTTGCTAGGCTCCACAGCAGTAGGAGGTAGCTTTCCCATCTTAGCCTTTCTTCTGAATTGTACTATAGCCTCCTGCATTATTTCATGTTTCCTCCATTCTGCCTCAGAGAACCATTTATTCCTGTCATTCATGTTGTCTTTAGCAGCTTTCCAGGCAGTTAGAATTATATTTCTAGAGGTAGGGCTCCATTGTTCAAAATCTGGCTTTTGTTCTACTTGTTCCCTAAACCTCTTTTTAGACTACCTTGTCACTTCTTCTTTGTTCAGAGCCTCTTGCAGAGCTTCAGAAATAGGTTGAACAACCTTCTCAATATGAACATTGGCCTTGCCCTCAGTTGGGCTATACATTGTGCTGACATCTGCTTGAACTATGTCAAAATCTGGAGGTGGATATATCACTTGAGCTACTTCTTGTTGCTCACCTCCAAGATATGCAGTTTGTATTCCTGATTCAGCCACATTATCATCATCACAAAGTGGAGGATAGCCCAGTGTAGCTCTGATGGAGTTAGATATCCATTTGGCATGGTCAGAGCTAGCTTTGACTAATACTCTCTCCCCCTTTATGACTTCTCTGGCCATATGGTCTCTGACATCATCCTTTTGAAACCTTATCTGACTATGCAAATACCTGATTCCCTCTTTAAAGTAAGGTCTGAGCTTAGTGAGCTGTTCAGAGATGGCCTTCTGGGAATCTTTAATTGTAGTCTTGACAGCAAAAATCTCAGCTTGAAAGACCTTATCAAAGTCAGCCTTAGCAGCAGCAATAGATGTTGAAGGTTCAACAGTCTTATTCTTCAACTCAGTGACTATAGCATTATGGGAGGCAGTCAAATTATCATTCATTCTTAACTGATTCTCCAGCACATATCCTTGCTTTAATGCTATATCATCTACCTGAGCCTTGATCTTCTCCTGCTGAGTTGCCAAATAGACTACTGCATTCCCACCCTTGTGGAAGCAGTCAGTCATTTCCTTTTTGTTCAGGTTCATTTCAAACCTTATAGATTTTATATCTTGTGCAAGAACAAACTGTAGGGACTTGTGCCCTTCATCCACATAAGCCTCTATTGCCTTCCTTTGCTCATCCAACTTGATTTGCATGGCAATCATCAAAGCACTATAATCAACTGTTGGAGCTTGTTGAACTATAGGCTGTGGGGCAATGGATTGCAAGGCCTTTTTATAACTCTGGCTTCTCCTTTTGAAGACATATAATTTCTTCCTCTTAGCCTTTGTAGCCTCATCTTCTTCAGATTCTGAAGTGCTGGCTATTTCAACCCTTTCCTTAGGGCTTGGAGGTTTGTCAGCTTGCACAGCAGTGGCCTTCTCAGGTTCTTGCCTAATAGGCTCTTCCAGAACTTCCATGTGCTCCCCCTCAGCAGCAGCACTCTTATCTTCAGCAGCAGCATCCTTATACATATCAAAATCTTCTTGATCTAGATGTAGGAATAAATCCTCCATTGTATATTCAGGTGGAGATGGAGCTGGAGACAGTCTTTGCTCTTCAACCACTGATTCAGGTACCACTTCTTGTTCAGCTGATTTGTCTTCTAAAACAACATCTGGTACTTGACTGTTTAGCTGAGTTTGCTGATGGACATCAGACAAATCAGAATCTACTATAGAAAAATCTAAAGTGTTTAGTTCAGAGAGTACCTCTTGTATAATGGAGGTGGCTTGTTCACTCTCCAGTGTAGAGGGTTCTTCTACACCTGGAAGCTCCCCCTGACTGTGATCCCTATGGATGGGGCTAGCTGGAGGCAGCTCCCCCTGAATCTCAGCAGTCTCTTGAGGAGCAGGAGTCTTTACTACTGTCTCTTCCTCTTGTTCAGCAGGTGTGAACACCACCTGTTCTTCACTCTCAGAACTGCTTGAGGACTCTTGTGCCACAACAGCAGTTTTCCTTTTCTTCCTGGGAGGAGTGACTTTCTCTGTAACTGGCTTCTCAAGAGTAGACATGTCCTTTGACAACACCCTTTCCCATCTAGAAAAGATCCTTTGATCCATCTTCCTCATGTGATTGATCTTACTTCCAGCAGCAGAGCTCATTACCTCTGGTATGGTACCAGCTAGGTAGAGACTGATAATCCTGCCCAGGTTGGGCTTTTTCAGACTTTCCTTTATTTTCTCATAAACTATCATAGACCAATCTGTTCTTAGGGTGAATATTATTCTGGTCATGACATTGAACATGGAGGCTGACACCCTGTCATGCCCTCCTGGCTTACTGAGGATAACCTTTCCCACAATCTCTGACATGAACTTTCCTTGGTTGTTCATGCCTTTCCTATTAAACACATAACCTATCTTCAGTTTGGGATCAAGTCCACACCAAACTAAAGCTTCCCTAATCTTGGAGGCAGTTACTTCTTCTTCATCTTGAGTCTTAGGTAGCTGGAGTACCTTCCTCAGACTTTTTGGTGAAATCTTGACCTTGGATCCATGAACTCTGGATTTGATTCTGTATCCAGATTCATCAACTGCAGCTCCAATAAGGAATTCTAGCACTTTCTTCTTCCAAATCTTTGTTGGTTCTGAAACCAAGTATTCTAGTCCAGAAGTGGCGACTAGGGTTATCATCGATTTGATTTCTTGATCTGCGTCGTCGAACGCGCCGCGCACCAGCTCATAGCCCTCGTTCACGTTCTCCTCAAGCTTAGGCGCCATTAGGGTTTGGAGAATTAGTCTTGAGAAAAGAGAGGTGTCGACACATGATTTATGGTCTCGAAACTTTGAAAGCGTGTCGATAAACAAAGACAGAACCCTATTTATACCTTTCTGATTTTGAAGATGAACAGGCGGGACAGCTAGCTAAACATGTGTCGACACTGGCAATAAGTGTCGACACTGACTTATAATGTCTCGACACACATGTGTCGACACAAGTTTAGTCAACAGATATTATGTGTCGACACTTGGTTATTTGTCGACACAACATAACTCGACACATCGTCGAGACTTTACTTAGAAAATTCTGAGTAAAACATAAGTATCGACACCATATTGGATGTGTCGACACCTACTTGACATGTGTCGACACTAACATTCTGAAGTGTCGACACCACATTCCTAGATGTGTCGACACGTTTTTCCTGAAGTGTCGACACCACTATTCTGTGTCGACATAGACTTGTCTATGTGTCGACACCTTTTTACTTAGCCAATTTTCTATTCTGTAAACTTAGTGTAAGTTTATCATACCTAGTTCAATTTTGAATCTATTGAACTTAGCTTCTTCTAGTGGCTTAGTAAACATATCAGCTACTTGTTCATCTGTTTTAACATATTCAAGTGAAATATCTTCTCTTTCTACATGTTCTCTAAGAAAGTGATATTTAATCTCAATATGTTTTGTCCTACTATGAGATACATGGTTATTAGCTATTGAAATAGCACTTGTAGAATCACAGAAAAGTGGAGTTCTACTTACCTGAAATCCATAGTCCTCTAGCTGATGTTGAATCCACAGAAGTTGAGCACAGCAACTTCCTGCAGCCACATATTCTGACTCAGCTGTGGAGATAGCCACACTAGTCTGCTTTTTGCTGCTCCATGAAATTAGTCTTCCACCTAGGAATTGACAGGTTCCAGTAGTGCTCTTTCTATCCTCTTTGCATCCTGTAAAGTCTGCATCTGAATAACCTGTTAGATCAAAGTCTCCATTCCTAGGGTACCAGAGGCCTAGATAGGGAGTTCCCTTTAGATATCTCAAAATTCTCTTGACAGCAGTCAAGTGAGACTCTTTAGGGCAGGCTTGATACCTTGCACAAACACATGTAGCATACATGATGTCTGGTCTACTAGCAGTCAAGTATAATAGGGAGCCAACTATCCCTCTATACAAGGTTTCATCTACAGGTTTCCCTGCATCATCCTTGCTAAGAGACATACTTGACCCCATAGGAGTCTTCATGGTACTGGATGAATCCATACCATACTTCCTTATGAGTTCTAGGGTGAACTTTGACTGACAAATGGACAAACCACTCTCAGTCTGTTTAACTTGGAGACCCAAGAAAAACTTCAGCTCTCCCATACTACTCATTTCAAACTGACCTTGCATAAGTTTTGCAAACTTTTTGCAAAGGCTGCTTTCAGTAGACCCAAATATAATGTCATCTACATATATTTGGACTAGTATGACATTGCCTCTAGATTCCCTAAGGAATAGAGTCTTATCTATTTTCCCCCTTGAGAACTTGTTCTCAATGAGGAAACTAGATAGGGTTTCATACCAAGCCCTAGGTGCTTGCTTTAACCCATATAAAGCTTTCCTAAGTCTATAGACATAATGAGGTAGAGTTGGATCAACAAAACCTGAAGGCTGCTCCACATAGACTTCTTCTTTCAAATTACCATTTAGGAATGCTGACTTGACATCCATTTGGTATACCTTGAATCCTTGATAGGTTGCATAGGCCAAGAACATTCTTATGGCTTCCAGTCTAGCTACTGGAGCAAAGGTTTGATCAAAATCAATACCTTCTTCTTGCCTATATCCTTTAGCAACCAGTCTAGCCTTATTCTTAATTATGACTCCTTGTTCATCCATCTTATTCCTGTAGATCCACTTAACTCCTATTACATTGTGGTCTTTAGGTTTAGGAACAAGTTCCCAAACCTTGCACCTCTTGAACTGATTAAGCACTTCTTGCATTGCTTCAGTCCATTGTGGATCTTGTATTGCTTTTTCAAATTTCTTAGGTTCAACTTGTGATAGAAAGCTGGAATAGATTGCAGCATTCTGATTTCTGCTCCTAGTTTGAACTCCTTGTCTTGGATCTCCAATAATCAGCTCTATTGGATGATCTCTAAGATGCCTGTGTGCTGGAGGCATCCTCACTTCTGGTTGAACAACTTCAGCATCTGCATCATGCTGTATACCTTGGAATTCTTCAGCAACTGGCACATGTAGTTCTCCCCCTGGACAGCAGCTACTCTCCTCTCCTTGCTGTCTTGCAGCAGGCACCTCTTCTATAGTAAGCTTGTCCATTGTCTTTGTCAAACCTGTGGGGCTGCATACATTGCTAGATAACTCATTATTAATAAGTTTTGTCTCATCAAAAACTACATGCACTGATTCTTCTACAACTTGTGTAGTCAAGTTGTAGACTCTATAAGCCTTACTATTATTGCTGTACCCAACAAAAATTCCCTCTTGGGACTTGGCAGCAAACTTAGTTATGTAAGACTTCCCATTGTTAAGTATGTAGCATTTACAACCAAAGATCCTAAAATAGGATATGTTTGGTTTCCTGCCTTTTACTACTTCATAGGGGGTCTTGTTTAGCCCTTTAGTGATGGTAGCCCTATTTATAACATGACATGCAGTGTTAACTGCTTCAGCCCAGAAATACTCTGGCAGTGATGTATCACTTAGTAGGGTTCTACCAGCTTCTATCAAGGTCCTATTTTTCCTCTCAGCAATGTCATTTTGCTGAGGTGTTCTAGGTGAAGAGAATTCTTGAAATATCCCAAAGTCTTCACATAGTTTTGTCATGCTTTCAGATTGAAACTCAGTACCATGGTCACTTCTAATTTTGACCACAGTACTATTTAGTTCATTCTGAATTTGCTTGACAAAGCTGTAGAAGACACTAGGTGTTTCAGATTTCTGTCTCAAGAAGAACACCCAGGAAAACCTTGAGTAGTCATCAACAACTACAAAGGTATAGACCTTCCTACCTAAGCTGTGAACTGGCATTGGACCAAAGAGATCCATATGCAAGAGGTATAAACACCTCACAGCATCTTTGTTATCTATGCTTCTAAAGGTGGATTTAGTCTGCTTGCCCTTTTGACAAGCTGAGCAAATACCATCTTTAACACACTTAACTTGAGGACCATTCCTCACTAACTCTTTACTAAAGAGTTTGCTAATTGTCTTGTAGTTAAGATGGGCCAGCCTCTTGTGCCATTTGACACAATGAGAGACTGTCTCATCAGCTACAAGACAAACTGGAGAACCATTGTTCTCAATCATAATGTCTAGGCAGTAGACATTTCTCTTCCTATAACCTGTCAAGATGATCTCTTGATCACTTGACCTCTTGATATGACAACCATTTTTAACAAATGAGATGTCATACCCTACATCACTTAACTGACTTATACTTATTAGGTTGTGTTTCAACCCTTTAACATAAGCCACTTGAGTAATGGTAACCAAGTTTGAAGAAATGTTACCAAACCCTTTGATGATTCCTTTTTCAGAACCACCAAAGGTCACTTTAGGACCATTTTTGATTGGAATGTAGTCCTTCAGTAGTCCCCTAGTTCCAGTCATATGTCTGGAACATCCACTGTCCAAGTACCATGTAGGGGTATGGCCACTTGGACTTACCTGCAAAACAGATTAATGGACCTTAGAACCCAAAGCAATCTTGGGTCCTTGGTACTTGTTAGTCTGTAACTTGACAAAGCTACCTACTGGATTTCCACCAGGTAGCTTGCTACTCACCTTGGCACTGGCATTGTACCAACAGTCCATTGCAAAATGGCCAATCTTGCCACAGCACCAGCATTCAAACTTGTTGTACCTTTGCTTAGGTACTGCCTTGGCTGTTTTGACTACAGCAGGTTTGTTGTATGTTGGGGCATTGCCCTTGGACTTAGACTTGGACTGCTCAGTCCCTGCGGGTCTAACAAAACCCTGTCCAGCCTTGCCTTTATGATGAACAAATTCATCAATTAAAGGTAGCACTGATTTAGGTTTTGAAAACCTAGCAACAAGCTCTCTTTCTTTCTGAAGATTGATCTCCAGTCTCTTAATTTGATCATTCTTATAGGTGATAGTTCCCATCTGAATCACAGTAATGTGTTTCAGCCTGGCTACCTCATTCAGTTTTTGATCAAATTGTTTCTCAAAATCTGTTGCAACAGCCTTGAGATCTGCAATCTCCTTTGCCTGACTTTTGGCTAGGGTCTTGCTTTTCTTGTAGGCTTGCAACAGTACCTTATATTCATCTATGAGCTAATGAATATCTTCCTCAGACTCAGATATATTCTCATCACTTGATGAAGAAAAATCTGATTCTGAACTAGAATAAGAAACTGAATTTAAACTTGAACTTTGTACCTGACTAGGTCCTGGCTGCTCCAGGATTTTGGCACTCTTTGTCAAAGCCATTAGCCCTTGGCAATAACTGTCTTCTTGTTCATAAATTGATTCCAAGATCTGCATGAATTCTTCCTCTTCTTCTTCTGCATACAACCCTATGTAGGCTTCAGCCTCAGACTCAGTTTCTGAAGAAGATATATCTGATAGAGTCCTCTCCTTCTTAGCAACAAAAGACTTTTCTTTCTTCCCTTTGAAGTAAGTCTTTTTCCTGTCACTAGATTCCTTTCTCTTCTCTAGACAATCTGCAATAACATGGCCCTGTCTATTGCAGCAATAGCAAACAATCTTTGAACTAGTTGCCTTGCTTGATTTTGTCCTTTTCTTGTCATTCTTTGAAGACCTCTTTTTCTGATAAGAGTCTTCCTTTCCTTGTGATGTAGAAGGCCTTGACCTCCATTATTTCTTTTTCAAAAACTTCTGAAAGTGTCTAGTGAAAGCAGCAAAGTCTTCATCACTTTCACTGCTCTTAGACTTTGTGCTGTCAGACTCATCAGACTCTGATTCAACTACCTCTGGAGGTGGAGTTGAAGACTTATTCCTGCACTTTCTGGGAACTTCTGTCTTGAAAGCAACAGTTCTTTCTTTGTGCTCAGTCCTTGTTGATTTCTCCTCCTCTTTTCTCACTGTTAACTGCATCTCATATGACAATAGCTTGCCAAACAGTGTGGGAGGTGGAATTTCCCCCAACTTAGCCATTTCTCTTATGGCACAGATCTTGGTGTCCCAATCTTTGGTTAGGGACCTTAAGAACTTGTCATTTAGTTCATAGTTAGTGAACTCTCTTCCATAAGACATGAGTTCATTAACTATTCTGTAAAATTTCTTATAGCACTCAGTGATGCTATCACTCTTTCCTTGCCTAAAGCTCTCATACTCCTGATTTAGCAAGGACTTCCTATCTTGCCTAACTTCTTCAGAACCTTCCATATAGACAAT
This sequence comes from Platanthera guangdongensis, assembly GCA_039583875.1. Classification (NCBI taxonomy): domain Eukaryota; kingdom Viridiplantae; phylum Streptophyta; class Magnoliopsida; order Asparagales; family Orchidaceae; genus Platanthera; species Platanthera guangdongensis. The sequence goes on from CM077157.1 coordinate 77,206,004, forward strand.
GAGAGTATCCCACATCTCTTTTGCTGTCTTACAGTGAATTAAGTTCTGAAAAGTGGCATCATCAATGGCACTCACTATTATGTTCTGTGCCCTCTTGTCCATGGTGGCTAGGACAATTTCATCCTTAGTCATCTCAGAGAAATCCTTTGGAGTCCTCTGATTTGCATCCAATACTGAAATCTTCATTGGCACATAAGGCCCTTCCTTAACTGTAATGTAGATTCTAGGATCAGAGGCTTCCATAAATAGCCTTACCCTCTCTTTCCAGATCCCAAAGATCTCTTTCCTGCATATGGGTAATTTCATGGAACCCAATTGCTTGTGATTCTCATAAGAACCCATGTTTCTTGATGTTCTTGAATTTCTTGAATCTGTGAATTGTCTTACACTGAATCTGCCAAACAGGATCTCCTCAGACTGTTAGTCCTTGTTTTGAGGAACATGGCTCTGATACCACTTGAAAGATATGGTACCTAAACACCTAGAGGGGGGGGGGGTGAATAGGTGACCTAATCCTTTTCTAACTTTGTTGGCAGCCAAAACAGTTATATCACAGATTTCTAACTAGTTTATTACAGCAATCAGCAATAATCAAACATACACAGCTAATCTACAGCACATTCACAGCACAGCACACAGTGATTTATAGTGGTTCCCCAAGATATGGGTACATCCACTTTCCCCCTTCGCCTATCTAGCAGTGTACTAGATTCGGCCAAACTTCTCCACTGTCTCAGAACCCAAATTGGTTCCTACCTCAGGCCCAAAGCCTTACAACTCAGCTTTATCCCAAACCTACACTCAGCCAATCAAGGCCTACACTCAGCCAACAAGGCCTACACTCAGAGATCTCTATCTCCTACACTCAGGCTAACAAGCCCTACCCTCAGCCTTTATAAATATAGGCTTACAATCACTCAGATCCAATGGATCCTACAAGTTATAAATGTAATACAAATAATAACTCTACAACTCAGAATTAAAGGAGGGGAGTTGAGAGATTCTTGATGAGTTCTTGGAAGAACTCAGCTGGATTCACCCTAACTTAGCTTTCTTCAAAGCTTCTTGAGTAGAACTGAATAAGGCTGAATCCTCTGCAGTTGTTCCTTGACCTCTGCCACTTAAGATCCAGACAGAATCTGAATCCTTCTTCTCAGCCTAGTTCCAAAGGCTGATTTCTTGGATGGAGCCCTCTCTCTCCAACTTCTTAGATCTGCAGTTGGACTGCAAGATCTTCTTGTGTTGATACTCTGTGTACTACTTTTCTGATTACTTGAATAATCTATACTACTTGTTAATCACTTGATCAACTCTTTCAACAACTTCAACAACAACAGTTTCTGTAAACTGTGGATGCCTATTTATAGGCCTTCTTCATGGTAACTGGCTGGTCCGGTTCATAACTGACTTCTGACATCTCTGACAGTTGCTGTAGACCGGCTGGATCGGTAGCTGTCATGTCAACCAGTCACTTCTTGAAAATCTCTAACAATCAGTAAGTGTCGAGACTTTCTGTCTTTAAGTGTCGACACTTATAGACCAAGTGTCGACACATGCTTTGTAAGTGTCGACACAAGTCTACAAGGTGTCGACACATATCCTTATATGTCTCGACACAGATTCTTCTTCATGTGTCGACACTGAAATTGAGTGTCGACACAAGTACTTGGTCTTCTAGCTTTTGCTGAATTCTTCTATGTGTCGACACATCTCCTTTGTGTCGACACATCTTCTTGTGTTGAATCTGTCAAGTGTCTCTTGGTGTCGACACATAGTCTTCTATGTTGAATCTTGCTGAGTGTTGACACAGCTCCTTGTGTTGACACACCTTCTTGTTGTTGAGACTTCAGCTGAGTGTCGACACATTCCCATAGTGTCGACACTAGTACTTAGAATAATTTGTAGTTCTTTCTGTTCTTTGCTAAGTGTCGACACAGCTCCTTGTGTCGACACTTTCTTCAAGTGTTGAGTCTTTAGTTGTGTGTCGACACATTGTTCTGGGTGTCGACACATACTTCAAATGTTGACTCTTCTGTTGAGTGTCGACACATTGTATTGAGTGTCGACACTTGTACTTAGACTCTGCAGTCTTTTGCTGAGTGTCGACACAGCTCCAAGTGTCGACACTTTCTGGTGTAGACACAGCTTCACTGGGTGTCGACACAGCTCCTTGTGTCGACACTTTCTGTCTCCACTTTTCTTCACTGAGTGTCGACACAGCTCCAAGTGTCGACACTTTCTGTCTGGTGTCGACTCTGCTTCCCAGGTGTCGACACAATGACTCCAAGTGTCGACACTGCTTGTCTGGGTGTCGACACAAGTCTTCTTGAGTGTCGACACTTTCCCTCTGGGTGTCGACACATGGACTTAGAAACTTTTTGCTTCAGTCCAGTGATTTCTTAACCTGCACAAATAACTCAAACATACATCAAATACATTATGATGTATATCATTGAGTTGGGTGAGGCTTCTTCAAATCAAGTACATTTGACCAATGTACCCAACAGAGGGGAAAATGCACTCGATCAGAAATCACCTCGGCAAGAGTGGTTAGAAAAATACGATAAATAAACATATGCTAATTAGGGTAAAGGTCCTTGACCGTGGAGGTTCCATGAATATTGACACGCTTCTCTCAAAGGCCGTGCCTAACTGAGTTTAGGAAGGTCCGACCGACTCTCGCCTAAATCGGAGGCCTAAAACTCGCTTTACGCGGTGAACCCTTCTATTGGATTTTACTCCAATCCGGGAGATTTGAACGTCTACCTCTCTCGAGGGGTGCGAACAACTCCCTTTACTCTTGAGTGCTTATTTCAAACTTTCGGCCTCTCGGCTAGCCCAGAATGAAAGCAAAGGTGGAGAGTATATATCGATGATATACCTCCAACCCGTGATAAATCAAGAGTAATTCAAGGCTAAACCCTAAAAAGAAAAGGTAAGATTTCAAAGCATCATAACCTAATCACTCGAACCTCGGATCATCAAGATCGAGTACAAGGAGGATTAGTTAATCATGGTGAGGTGGAAGAGGGGGGATGATTAGAAGAAAATAATGAAAACAGAGTCGAAACGAAAAAGAAAACAACACTTTTTATTAATGAAAACAGGGATCTTACAACTTGAAAACTAGAGAGTACAAGTGCATGGAAAATAAACTATACTATCATTAGCATCATACTACAAAAAGAAGCTAGGAGCTAATACAGGGAAAGCATAAAGCTAGAGCTAAGAACTAAAAATGAAGAGACATGCTTGAAAAAAAATTCAAAAATACAAAGGACAGAACCTCCCCTCTCAATGCAAAAAGTGTCCCTGAACCCTTAGAGTTGGGATCTATTTATAGATTTTTTCGGGTCGGGTCACGCCCCCCTGTCACGCCCGGGTCGGGCGTGACCCTGGGGCGTGACACATTCGGTGCGACTTTTTCGGGCTGGAATTTAATTCTGGCGAAGTAGCTGGAGTGCACGCCCACATGTCACGCCCTGGTAGGGCGTGTACCTGGGGCGTGTTCTTTGCGGCGTGACTTTGTTGAGCTGAAATTGAATGCTGGAGGTGACGGGCGGAATTGCTGAAGTACACGCCCATATGTCACGCCCGGGTCAGGCGTGACCCTAGGGCGTGACACTTTCGGTGCGACGGTGGAGCGGGAAAAATGAGCACACTGCGGCGATTCCTCGGAACCTGGGGACACGCCTCTGGAATACGCCCGTGTCGGATGTGACACGGGCGTGACCGAGGGCGTGTTCACTAAGTTTCCACGGAATGCAGTTTCAGACCAATTGTTTCATTCCTCTGGGTTACACGCCCTAGGTACACGCCCGGATAGGGCGTGACCTTGGGGCGTGTCACAGCAAAATTTGGCTGAAAGCCGTGAAAACCTGCAAAATGCAGAAAAAACGCATTAGCGACAAAAATATATACAAAGGGGAATCAAAATAAGTACTTTACAAGACATGATTTGCTTTAAAACCCCGAAAATATCCTAATAAAATTGACTGTAAACCGTATTATCAAATTCCCCCAAGCTTAAGTTTTGCTTGTCCCCAAGCAAAGATATAAAGACTAGCTAATCATAAAAAGTGACTAATTCAAAAAGTTTTAATCATACTTACACAAGTATTATGCGAAATTCTAGGTAGGGAGAATGTAAAACATAAATCTAAAACAATTATTTTGGTATGGTTTAACTGTTATAAACTTTACTTAATAGAAATAAATCATCCAGAATTTTGACGAAATTCTTTAAATAGATTTAAGCAAGACAATGAAAATGAAAAGAACGTATTGAGTTATTACTAGATCCAAGCAATGCATTATAATTATATCAATTAAATAACAAAAATCTTAGTTTAAATCCAAAACTAATACTGATTTACTTTTCTTCTTTTCTTAGTTGTTAAATAAAATTAAAAAAAAGGCGTGAATCAAAAGGACTTAATGGGAACGAAACGTTTGGTTTAGGATTATGAATAGCAGTGGAATTCAAATATAAACATGGAGGCTTAAAAATCACACTAAAACAAAATAACGAGTTTCAAAAAAAAAATTTATTTTAAAGAAAATATGTATATATATAATGTTTTTTTTCTTTTTATTTTTTTTATTATTTATTTTTTTTTTATTTTTTTTCATCATTCATTTTTTTCTCTTTTTTCAAAACATTGCCTTTGAGTACACTTTTTTCAACAATTTCGCCAAAGATATCACAAAATTTCCTATCATGAAAATTTTAGAGTGAAACTCAAGCCTAAATTAGCGTGATTAGATAGGTAGGAATTTGGGTTTTGGTGAAAATGAAATGTTATGTGGAGTTATCAAATGAATTTGGAAAAAAGGCTCAAAAGCGGCTAACTAGTGGTAAAAGATTTTAGGTTGGCAGGAAAGCTCAAACGTAAACAAAAATGGCCTAAATTATTTTCACGCTTTTTTTTAAATTTATTTAAAACATAGAGTTGATAAATTTCAAAAAGCAAGTTCGAGATAATAAAAGAAGATTGATGAAATTATCTTGAAAATAAAAATAATATGTGACTTGGATCGTTCATATCTACTACGTTATTCAAAATTTGTTCTTACAAAAATTATCTAAAGACGAAAAGGAAAATAGTGGATGATAAATTTTTAGAGGAAGTAAAAAAAATAAAGAACGGAAAACCATAATAGAAATGCACGTTTTAGAGAAATATTTCACCTTAACATGCTACCGTGAATTAGAAACACAGCATGACCAACATTTTACTTGTGAAATATGATAAAAAAAATGATTAGAAAAATTATAATTAACTACGTTGTTTATAAAGAAGTTTGTGAAAAACAAAACATAAACATGGGGTACTATTGAAATACCAAAATGCAGCTATATAAATATTTTTTGGATTCTATGGATTTTTTGGATATTCACAAAAATCAAAAAGAAGGAGGAAGTCCTCCCCCAAGTTTAAAATCTACATTGTCCTCAATGGAGAAGGAGGTTGGAGAACGAGAGAAAAGTAAAGGACAGGAATGAAAGACAGAATTGAAAAACAGGTACTTCCCCGGTTTTATTTGGAGGGAAAGCTGAGTGATGCCGCTCCGCCATGCTTGTTCTGTGGATCTGCATGAAACGTCGTCTGGTGGACTTGGGCATGGAATCAGAACCGTTGGAGCAGGCGGTCGCAGAAGTTGCAGCTTGTCGGAGCCATTCGAGGCAAAAAGTGTAAAATAAAGAAAACAGAAAAAGATAACTTGAGTTGCCTCCCAAGAGCGCCCTTTGTTTAAAGCGTCGTTTGAGCTCGACGCATCAAAAGAAGATTGTCCCAAATATTATTTAAAAATAAAGTTCGAATAAAGTTCAAAGTTTTTAAGAAAAATAAAGTTCAGATTAATCAAATGTCATGACAGGAAAGATAGAGTTAACAGGGTTGGGACTGACATCATCACAGAAATACAGTTTAAGACGCTGACCATTCACTTTGAAAGTACCCTTATCAGGGTGGGAAATTAAAACAGTACCATAAGAAAAGACTTCTAAAACAGTAAAAGGCCCGACCAACGTGATTTTAATTTACCCGGGAATAAACGTAAACGAGAATTATAAAGAAGAACTTGGTCGCCCGGCTTAAAGAGTTTTGGGTGCCTAAGATGTCGATCGTGTAAACGGTTCGTCCGCTCTTTATAAAGTATGTTATTTTCATACGCGTAAGAGCGCCACTCGTCGAGTTCGTTAAGTTGAAATTTTCTAAAATCGCCGACAGAGTGGGGATCGAAGTTTAAAAATCGTAAGGCCCAAAAGGCGCGGTGTTCTAACTCTACGGGTAAATGACACGATTTTCCATAAACCAACCGAAATGGCGTACATCCGAGGGCGGTTTTGTACGCTGTTCGGTAGGCCCATAGAGCATCGTCTAATTTTGCTGACCAGTATTTTCTAGATGTGGAAATAGTCTTTTCTAAAATTCTTTTTTTTTCTCTATTCACTACTTCGACTTGTCTGTTAGTTTGGGGGTGGTAGGCAGTGGAAAGCTTATGAGTAACGCCATATTTAGTTAAGATTTTTGAAAATTGCGTGTTACAGAAATGGGAACCCCTATCACTAACGATAGCGCGCGGCGTACCGAAGCGAGAAAATAATTTTTTTAGGAAATTAACTACGACTCGGGCGTCATTTGTAGGAAGAGCTTGGGCCTCGGCCCAACGCGAACATAATCAACGGCAACTAAAATGTACTTTTTCCCGAAGCTAGAAGGAAAAGGGCCGACAAAATCAATCCCCCAGAGGTCGAAAACTTCGCACTCTAGGAAATAATTTTGTGGCATTTCATTTTTATTCGAAATATTCCCCGACCGTTGGCAACTATCACACCTACTCACAAAGGCATGCGCGTCTTTAAACAGGGTAGGCCAGTAAAAACCCGCGCTTAACACTTTGTGAGCGGTGCGAGCAGCTTGATAGTGCCCACCTGTCGGTCCTTCATGCAAATGTTTAATAATATCTAATCCTTCATCAAAAGAAACACACCTCCTGATCACTTGCTCGGCACAAATTCTGAAAAGATGCGGGTCCTCCCAAAAATAGTTTTTCAGCTCAGAAAAGAATTTCTTCTTTTGCTGAGATGAAAACTCTTTTGGGAGCACACGAGCCACTAGATAGTTGGCGATGTGGGCAAACTAAGGAGAAGTAGATGTGTTAATTATGAATAGCTTCTCATCACAGAAATAGTCATTAAAAGAATTTTCGTCTAATTTTTCTATAAACGGGTTGTCTAGGCGCGAAAGGTGGTCGGCGGTCAAGATCTCGGCACCTCGCTTATCATGGATCTCTAAGTCAAACTCCTGGAGGAGTAAGACCCAGCGAATCAAGCGAGGCTTGCCATCCATTTTAGAGAAGAGATATTTGAGGGCCGAGTGGTCCGTAAAAACAATAATTTTCGAAAGAGTAATATAAGGGCGAAATTTGTCAAAAGCAAATACTACAGCTAATAGCTCCTTCTCGGTTGTGGTGTAATTTTCCTGTGCAGATGTGAGTGTTTTACTAGCGTAATAAATGGGGTGGAAGTTTTTGGAAATACGTTGACCTAGTAAGGCTCCCACTACATAACTACTCGCATCACACATTATCTCAAATGGAAGATCCCACACCGGAGCTATCATGATTGGGGCATTAACTAATTTTTCTTTTATTAAATTGAAGGCAGCTAGACAGAGGTCATCAAAGATGAATGGGGTGCCTTTTTCTAAGAGATGGGTAAGGGGCTTGGTGATTTTGGAAAAGTCCTTTATGAAGCGGCGGTAGAAACCCGCATGACCCAGGAAACCTCTTATAGCTTTTATGTTCGTAGGTGGCGGCAGCTTCTCGATAACTTCTATTTTCGCAACGTCTACTTCAATACCCCTTTCAGAAATTTTATGTCCCAAAACTAACCCTTCCCTCACCATAAAATGACATTTTTCCCAATTTAAGGCGAGGTTAGTTTCTTCGCATCGCTCTAAGACTTTTTCAAGGTTCTCTATGCAACTATCGAAGGAATTCCCGAACACGGAGAAATCATCCATGAAAACTTCCATAATGCTTTCTACGTACTTGTCAAAGATGGCGAGCATACATCATTGGAATGTAGCTGGCGCATTGCACAATCCAAACGGCATTCTTCAGTAGGCGAAGGTGCCGAAGGGACAAGTAAACGTAGTTTTCTCCTGGTCCTCGGGGGAGATGGGGATTTGAAGATACCCCGAGAGGCCATCGAGAAAACAGTAAAAGCTATGTCCGGAAAGTCGTTCTAAAATCTGATCAATGAATGGTAAGGGGAAGTGATCCTTGCGGGTGGCGTCATTCAACTTACGGTAATCTATACACATTCGCCATCCGGTCACCGTCCGAGTCGGTATTAATTCATTATTTTCATTACTTACTACCGTTACCATGAACGTTTTAAAGCGGGAGCGGAGATTGCCTCGGGTTCTTCACCTACCATACCAGGAACTTTCTTCCCACTCCGAAGAGTTATAGCTTTCTCTTGCTCTCTCGGGTTGGGCTCGGTATTGGAAGGAAGAGACCCTACGGGTCGCTCAGAAATCATTTTAGCGAGCTGTCCTACCTGATTTTCTAAATTTTTAACACTTCCAGTTAAGGTTCTAATCGTAGCGTCATTAGCATTCATGTATTTCGAAAATACTTCCTCCAAATTTGGAGGTTTTGAAAAACTTTGAGGAGGTGGTGGTGGTGCAGAAAAATCACTTTGTGGTGGCGGGCGCACAGCATTCGATGGATTGCTCCACGAAAAATTCGGATGATTTCTTAACGCAGGATTATAACTATTCGGAAAATTAAAACCAGGAGGATGAAAATTTGCAGCGAAAAAATTATTAAAAGCAGTTCTAGGCATATTATTTACATAATCCAAATGTTCGGCGGGAGGAGTTGCAGATTCCCATACCTGAGGGGCGGAGGCAGCAGTCATCTCCGTAATTTTTTTGCTTAATATTTCGACTTGCAGTGCGAGTTGGGAGACGTTGTCCACTTCAAAGAGACCTGCAGGTTTGTTTGGGCGGGTCCTAGGCACATTCCACAGGTAAGTGTTCATGGCCATGTCCTCAAACAGCTCAAGAGCGATTAAACCTATCGAAATGCAGCTAGGGGACACAAGTGTCGTATTAAAATCCGGGAACAGTTGAGTAAGCTTACTCACACGAAATCTATTATTTTATCGAAGGAAAAATTAGGTTTTAGAAGAAAGTTAAACGTACTAAAGGAAGAGAACTACTTGCAATGAAAGAGAGCTACTTGCATGAAAAGGTAAAGAGAGCTAAAAGAGCGATTAAACTAAAGCTTAGTAACAATGAGGGGAAAATGCACTCGATCAGAAATCACCTCGGGTGATGGCGACGGCCACCACGACGGCCTATTGGGTTATGAAGACGATGACCATGGCGGTGTTACGATTGATGGCGACGGCCACCACGACGGCCAATTGGGTGATGAAGACGCCGACCATGGCGGTGTGACCGTGACAGAAGATGACGACGATGCTCCACCATCAAGAGACTTGCGGCGCCGTAGCGGGCACGGCTACAATCTTCGCCCACGCAACAAAAATAAGCTTTGAATTTATTTTATTATTTGGTCTGCCTTTATCTGGTTATATGTAGTATTTGACACTATGTTATTTTGTCATTTCATTTTCTACAACATTTTTATTTTGGGCTGCTAATAGCCACATGGTTGTAAGCCTTATAAAAGGCCACATTATCATTTGTTATGAAGGCTAATATTGAAATCAATTGAAAATTCCTCCAACCCTAAATTTTCTATCTCCCCTCCCTCTCTTCTAGCCGCCGGCCCCCATCCTCTCCCTCTTCCTTCTTCTTGGCTGCACCCCCCCCCCCTTCTCTCTCTCTTCTTCTTCTCATTCCCTCCCTCATCCCTCTTCCAACTACATCCTCTCATCTACGTGTCCATCCCTTTTCTTTCAAAGGTGGTCGGCCAACCTTGGAGGAGGAAGATCTCGTGCAAGGAAGAATCAAGGTTGGGGTAATCAACCACGGCGAGAAGCGAAGGAGGTGAACAAGATCTTCATTCGAGGCGCGTTTCTCGTGGATTCCAAAAGGGAAGAGCGATCGTACTTGGTGGATCCAACATCTCGGATCTACGTTTCCGAGTGGGGTAACGAAATTCCTACCTAAGAGATTCTCTTCTTTGATTAATTCTTGTGGTGGACGGATTTTGCGTGATCTCTCGAATTGCTAAATTTCCGCGGTGTTCCTAAAAATAGATTTGAGATTTTCAGTTCGTTTTCCGAAAAGATCTCGCAAGAGGATTGGCGCTCCTCGCTTTTGTTTTGTTGGGATAGATCCTGATGGCGACGGCCCCCACGACGGCCTATTGGGTTATGAAGACGACGACCATGGCGGTGTTACGATTGATGGCGACGGCCACCACGACGGCTAATTGGGTGATGAAGACGATGACCATGGCGGTGTGACTGTGACAGAAGATGACGACGATGCTCCACCATCAAGAGACTTGCGGCGCCGTAGCGGGCACGGCTACAATCTTTGCCCACGCAACAAAAATAAGCTTTGAATTTATTTTATTATTTGGTCTGCCTTTATCTGGTTATATGTAGTATTTGACACTATGTTATTTTATCATTTCATTTTCTGCAACATTTTTATTTTGGGCTGCTAATAGCCACATGGTTGTAAGCCTTATAAAAGGCCACATTATCATTTGTTATGAAGGCTAATATTGAAATCAATTGAAAATTCCTCCAACCCTAAATTTTCTATCTCCCCTCCCTCTCTTCTAGCCGCCGGCCCCCCATCCTCTCCCTCTTCCTTCTTCTTGGCCGCACCCCCCTTCTCTCTCTCTTCTTCTTCTCATTCCCTCCCTCATCTCTCTTCCAACTACATCCTCTCATCTACGTGTCCATCCCTTTTCTTTCAAAGGTGGTCGGCCAACCTTGGAGGAGGAAGATCTCGTGCAAGGAAGAATCAAAGTTGGGGTAATCAACCACGACGAGAAGCGAAGGAGGCGAACAAGATCTTCATTCGAGGAGCGTTTCTCATGGATTCCAAAAGGGAAGAGCGATCGTACTTGGTGGATCCAACATCTCGGATCTACGTTTTCGAGTGGGGTAACGAAATTCCTACCTAAGAGATTCTCTTCTTTGATTAATTCTTGTGGTGGATGGATTTTGCGTGATTTCTCGAATTGCTAAATTTTTGCGGTGTTCCTAAAAATAGATTTGAGATTTTCAGTTGGTTTTCCGAAAAGATCTCGCAAGAGGATTGACGCTCCTCGCTTTTGTTTTGTTGGGATAGATCCTACCGTTTTTTTCGAATCGTGAATTTTTTTTTTTGGTGGATCTATTTTGGTACAACTCCAAAGCTCGATCGGAATTATTATTATTCCATTTAGCCGGAAAGGATTTTGGCCTATAGCCATTCTCCGTTCCATTTGCGGATCGGCTATCCGTATGTTAGCGCGAACGATAAAAAAACAATCATTGTGGTCGCTGCGTTGCGTTTGTGTGCTGGTTAGGGAGCGATAACATTGTCAAGGCTGTAGTCACGCCCTCCGTGTAGGATCCCAAAGGCCTAGCCTACATCAATTTGGTATCAAAGCGAGGTTGTGTTGATTTCTCAATCGACACCGTCCTTATGCTCCCTTTTCTTAGGACGTCGACCCACACTTGGTCGTGCACGTTTTCGTAATCACCAAATCTGAATTTCTCTATTTGGTCTGCATATAACAAAAAAAAACTTTTTGCAAAAAAAGAAGTATAAAAAAATCTGAATTTTCTACCTATGTTTCTAAGCATATAACTCAAAAAAATATTTTCGTTCTCCAAGTCATTACGCGTATAAAAATCCTGATTTATAAAATTCTTGTCCAAACAGTCTCTTATCTAGGTGAGCCACCCTGTATCTGTGTTGTTCATGCGCACGAGGCTTGGCACAGAGTACTCTCCATCCACATCACACATGGCCGACCATCATGATGATGGTGAGCCCGCTCCTGCAACAATTGCGGCGCTTAGGGAAGAGTTTAACACTAGGTTCGATGCACTCACTCAGTTAATACAAGGGTTAGCTGTTAATCAGGCGGCGCCTCGAAATCCCGGCTTTGGGATAAATCGACCGGGGCAGCCACCCCATCCCGCCTACCAACGAGAAGAGCGTCAAAATCTCCCTCGTGATCTGGATTATGAGTACGCACCCCGAGCCCCTTATGAGTTCGACTTAACTAGGGCCGTTAAAATGGAATCACCATCCTACGATGGCATGGGTGAACCCCAACTTTTTCTAAACTGGATCATGGATATTGAGTGATATTTTGAGTGGCACAACCTGACGGACGTTGAGAAGGTACGAGTAGCACGAATGAAACTTCTGGGTAGAGCCAAAACGTTCTGGTTGAATGAAGAAAGGCGTCTAGGCACCGTAAATGGAGCACCCCCAATTCGGTGGGCCGCCATGAAGGCACTCCTGCATGACCAATATGTCCCGGCATATCACCGAACCCAAATGTTCGACGAGCTAGCCACTCTTCGTCAAGGGGGCCAATCGGTAGCGGAGTACATGGGACGACTCAAGGATATGATGGTGCGTTGTGATATACGAGAAATGCCCGAGGTCACACTATCTCGTTTCCGTAAGGGACTTAACACAGACATCCAAGGCAAGCTTTTGCGTTATGGTCACACAGACCTTAACACAACATTCAATGCAGCTCTAGATATAGAAAAGCACAATGGAAACAAGTCCAAGGGCCGGGCATTCCAGAAAGGAAAATCCATCTTAGGACCCCCACCTTCATCATCCATGCGAGACAAAGGAAAGTTCCGATCGACGGACTCAAGTTCCATAGTAATTACCGCTAGGAACAATAAAAATCCCAATGGTGAGAGAGTCCCAGTAGGACGAATTAATAAGACTAACGCTACCTGCTATTCGTGCGGAATTCAAGGACACTACGCTAGTGAGTGTCCTACTAAGAGTAAACCTCTGGCACTATTAGATACCACGTCTGACCCCACCGAGATCATTTATGAAGCCGGTACTGAGTCTGACGCCGAGCCGAGTGATATTGACGATGACTCGTTTATGATGGTTATGAGATGTATTCTGAATACACCGCGAGCGACGGACGATTACAATCGGACGAATATCTTCTCGGTAAATTTTAAGAACGGTGACAAGTGGTGTAAGTTAATAATCGATAGCGGTAGTTGTATGAACGTCGTTTCGGAGAATGCCATCACTCGAATGCACTTAGTCACTGAGCCGCATCCACATCCGTATAAGATAGCATGGGTGAACAAAACGTCCATCGCAGTTTCTAAGCGATGTTTGGTACCGCTTACGGTGAAGAACTATGTCGATAAGGTGTGGTGTGATGTCATCCCTATGGATGTCTGTCACGTTCTACTAGGACGTCCCTGTCTTTATGATTATGACGTGACCCATTTTGGCAAAGCTAACACCTACGAGTTCAAGTTCAATGGTAAGACCATTGTTTTGAAACCCACACCACCTAAGGACCCGTCGATTGCATCCAAGGACACAGTGGTCCCTGCGGAAAGGAAAACGATAAGTCTTATAAGTAGGAAGGAGTTAGAACGTGAGACCTTTCTCGATGACGTCATATATGTGTTAGTATACCTACAAGTATAGGAAGATTCACCATCTTTAGAGAACATACCGTTATCTCTGCGCACATTATTGGAAGAATATAAGGACGTCTATCCGGTAGATTTACCTTCCAAGTTGCCACCAATCAGGGATATTCAACATGAAATTGACTTCGTCCCGGGATCGTCCTTGCCTAACCTACCCCATTACCGACTTAATCCCTCCGCACATAATGAACTACAAATGTTAATTTCCGATTTATTAGCTAAAGGATTTATCCGCCATAGTAAAAGCCCTTGTGCCGTCCCTGCCTTGTTGGTTCCGAAGAAAGATAAGTCTTGGAGGTTGTTGTTGGAACATGGTTTCACACTCCTTAGGTTTGAGAATATCAACTCCCTGCTTGTATTTGATGAGATTGGTTGTGTGATAGAGTGTGCAGGCTGATAGGTGAAAGGAAAGGAGAAGAGCTTCAAAAGGTTACTACCGCCCGGCGACAACCTTATCGCAGCGCGGTAACCATCTCGATCGACGCATATCGGTTCGATGGTCGACAGCCCATTTATCAGCTAAGGAAGGATCGTCGACAATCAAAAGCTACCGCCCGGTGACAGGACGCTACCGCCGGCGGTATCCGGTCGACGTGCATCGAGGGTACGATCGTCGACGATGGTACCTACCGCTCAGGCGATAGTCTTATCGCAGGCGGTAGAATTATCTGGCGAAATGGCGCTATCGCTCTGACTGGGCGCGGTAACCTTTACCGCCCGGCGATAGCTCTTTTGAAACGGCAGTTTCCTTAATGAGCAGTTATAGTTGCCGTTTCGGGAGACGTGTGGAGACAGCTGGCAGGCGTTACGCGCGAACCTACCGCCCGGCGATAGAGTTATCGCAGGCGGTAGTCTATTTTCTCCAAGACGTATAAAAAGCAGTGCTGTTTCCTCAAGACCCAAGTCTCCAGAGATCATTGACGAAGTGCTCCAGGAATACTAAGTTCGGCCGTCTTCCTACGTCCGTTCTACTCGTCTTCGTCAAAGAAAAAACAAGGTTTCTTCCTCCCGTTCGAGATCGAAGAACTCCGGAGATCAAGGCTTCGCATCGTCTACGTCTAGCGACCGGGTGCTTTCCATCGAAGATCACAAGCACCAGCCGTAGATCTATCCGGAGAACTTCTCAAGAGGGAGGACCTAAACTTTAACGAATATATTTTTGTAATCTCTTTTTGTATCTTTTTCTTCTTCTATTGTTGTAAGTGGTAAGGGAAATCGACCGGGGAAGGTCGTCGGGATCCGGGTTGGATTCCGTGGAAAATCGTCCCGGGATTTGGGGCCTCTAGATCGGGGATCTAGCGGTGCTCTAAGACCCTTCCGGTTGTGGAGGTGAAGAGCGGCTCTAAGACCTTTCGGGGAGAAAGTGAAGAGCGGCTCTAAGACCCTTCCGGGTGTGGAGGTGAAGAGCGGCTCTAAGACCTTTCGGGGAGAAAGTGAAGAGCCAACCGGTCCGGGTTTTGGGTCGGTATAGAAAACCCAAGAGTTTTATTCACCGCCTCTGACCTCCGGCGTCATGGAGATCCATGTTGTATGTATTGTGTGTAAACATGTTTTAAATCAATCCTAATTACAAGTGTAACATTGTGTGTGACTAAATGATTCATATGAGATATTGTCTTCATATCATTGCCTCTTATGTTTACTTGTGAATGATAAGTCTAGTTTCACGTGTGTGCGCACAAGCTAAATTTGTACAGGAAAAGAGTGAATAACGTACCGCAGAACATTGGTTACCCAACGCTCTGCAGTAGTTTCCTATGCTCTGGTTCTGTGGACAAATTAACGCTTAAATTTCAAGAAACGCGTCGAACCTTATTCACCCCCCCCCCCCTCTAAGGTTGGCTACAAGATCCAACAAGTGGTATCAGAGCCAGGTTATTCCAAAACGGTTTCACTACCGGGAATAATGGCCAACCTCCATCATGGACTGATGAGTGGGGATGAAAAATTGTACACCGAAAATGTGTTTGCACCACCTCTCTTTATAGGAGTGAACTATAACGAATGGAGAACTCTAATGAGAAAATTCCTTATGCTAACGGATGTAGAAGTTTGGAACATTACTTGTACCAAGCCCCCTTATAGCCTAAATAAGCACGAGTGTTATTTAAATGCCAAGGCTATGAACAGTTTGTTTTGTGGGCTTAGTCAAGAAATTTTTAAACGCATTCACATGTGTTCCACTGCATATGAGATATGGGAATATCTTGAGTCTACTTATAGTTCTCATCTTGCAGATAATGACTTCGAGCAGTTTCTTATAGATCCAAGTGACGAGTCAAATGGAGATGCACTCTTGGAGGAAGTCAAGACAGACACGTCAAGCAAGAGGGGAGATGAACATCTGTCACTGGACGAGAAGAGCCAAGGGGAAGATGATAAAGGAACCTTGTGTTCAAATCTTGCCTCGTCCAAGAGCGCTGTAAGAAACTCAAACTCTCTCCGTGTATACAAGTCTGTTTATACACTGAATATGCTGAATATGAATAGGCGTAGACTTAAGAAACTGAAAATATTAATTCAAAACTACGCTTGGAAAATAACCTTTTAAAAGCAAATGTTAGTGTAGAATCTTCCACTGTCGTGTCTAGTTCTCCTGTATACTCTTTAGAGGACAACTCTACACTTTGTATAAATTGTGAGAAGTTAAAAGAGAAACGTGAGGAGGAAGAGAAAGAGTGCATTTCTCTAAGAGAACAAAATGAGAAACTGTTTCTAGAAAACTTAGCGTCAAAGGGGGAGTGTGCTAAGTGTGTGGACTATAGAGTTGAAATCACTGAGATGAGTGAGGTCTTCGAAGAATATAGAAATAAGTATGAAGCCCACATTAACTCAATAGTCGCAATACTCAAGAATAGCACAACTGCCTACACCAAAGCGAGAACAAATCTCAAACAGAGAAATGAAGATTTGGAAACGAAAATCAACGTGCTTAAGGAAATTTTAAAGAAAAATTCTCAACACATAAACGTGCAATATCAAGAAAATTCCAAACGCACGTTGAACACAAGCTCACTCACGTCAGTTAGGAAAATCAAAGGGAGCAGTAAACTTCAAGCCAACGCGAGTGAAAACCTCAAATATGAAAATCATATCCACTGGAGAAAACCAACTACTCCATTTACAAAACTAATTGAACGCAGATATCCTTCAAAAAGTCTTTATGCTATGAGTCAGTATGGTAACAAGAAGTATTTCATGTCAGAAAGTAATCTCAACATGATTAATTCACAAAGACAATTGTGCCCAACCACAATCTCTCACGTAAGGACTCCTAGACATCCAAAAGAGAATCTGCAACATAAGAAAAACATCAAACCAAGGTATGAATGGAGACCAGTCACGCGACGTAGCACGCCCAGTCCGACGGACCGGGCGAACCCTCCTTCACCAGGTTCAACTGTATCACAACATCGTTGGGTTCCCAAAAGGAAAGTCATTTTAGGCTCCTTCTGGATACCCAAACCTCTCAACTCCTAAGTATGTCCCGTTAGTGAAGTAGAATGACACACTTGATCACGTCATGACTATCTCCTACTTCACATCGTACGTCTGATTTAGTTGTGCGGGACTCAAAGAGCTTAGGAGCAAATTAATACTGATCAAAATCCACTTTTCATGCATAATCAAGTGATAACAAAATAGAGATTAAGTTGCCCACATAAAATGAAACCAAAAACATTCAAGAAAAATGTTCGGGCCGGTACCTGTATTATTACATCAATTTTTTAATTGTTCATAAATCTAAAAACTTGAAAGGGTACAAAGAAAAAATGGGATCACGCCTGTTCATCAGAGGATGTTGAAGAAATGCTGAGCTTCCTCATGATCTTCTTAAGCATCTTCTTCATGCCTTTGATCTCCTTTCCCTGCTCCTCCATGAGGCTATGAATTCCACGACTTGCCTCGCGAAGAGATCCCGACCGGGGTACCGATGGCTCCGGAGGTGGCACCTGTGGTCGCACCCGTGAAGCAGCCGGTATCTCTCCTACATGATAGACCTGCGGAAAGAGGTCAATGGGATAGGAGGTCCAGTCGATGGTCGGGTACTTGATCTTCAGGATGGTCTGGATGACTCCTCCCAAAGGGAGTGTATTTACCCGCTGACGATCGGGGGACTTGAGGCGAAAAGTATACCTCATGATCGACAGGATGAGATCTGAAACGCTGAATGGCTTCTGCGCTATAATGTGATAGGTCACCATGGATAGCTGAGCCGTGATCTTTCGAGTATCTCCTGCCTTGAACATCAGCGAATGGCGGAGGATATCCTGAATTATCCGAGCAACTGGTGTGAGTGTGTCCACCGAAGTGAAAAAGTCAGGACGCCCCTCCGCTCCATGGAGAACCTCGTTCATCACTCTCCAATCCCGTGCTGTCCTGAAGGATTCTACAACATCCAAGTATGGAAGGTTGGATGGCCACACGTACTTCGTCTCCAGGTCGGCATGGGTGATAGTAACTATCTCATCCCCGATGCAAGACTGAACTCCTCCTCCCAGACACATCAGAGATGGATCCCTCAAGTTGTTGTAGAACTCTCGAACGAGAGCGGAGGAAAAGGAACACCCATCTGATATCACCGCCAACACGCCCGATTCTTCGAGATACTCATAGATATGAGTATACCGATCATCAATTTCTATGAGCATAGGAATGCTCACAGTGGCGTTGTCTATAGCGGGGTACGTAGTCTCTCCACAGTTTCGTTTTGAAATACTTCGACGTCCAGAGTGTGCGCTCGAGGAGGCCATTTCCTGCATGAAACAACATTCAAAAACTCAAATCAGGAACCGGGATCCAAAACTGAAAATTCACAAAAATTGAGTGAAATCTGGGAGCTATCGCAGGCGATAATTAGCTATCACCGGCGGTAGCTCGACGGACTACACTTCACCTCTTTCCGCCGTTTTGAGCTAAAAATCGATTTCTTTTGTAAAAACCACTCCAATCTCCATGTTCTTCATAGATCTATATATGAACTTCGTAGATCTTGAAAGAGGAGATGAGATCCGACAATAAACATCTAAAAATGAAACATGTGAAAGTATCTCTTTTTACTCCTCCGCATTTCGGATCCTTTACAAACAATGGCAATATTTTTCACCTCTTAAAGCGTAGATCCGAAATAGACTAAAACAATGGCAATATGTTTCAAAAAGGGGGATATGTGAGAGGAGATCCGTGAAGAAGTGGATATAAAAAAAGCCATGAGAGAACACATCTACTCCACAAAGACATCTCATATGGATCCTAAAAACAAGAAATCAAGCAAAAATGAGAAAGGATAGAGCATTACCTGGAATCAAAGGAGATCTGTAGGGCTGGAGAAGCTTCTTTCCAAAAGGGGATGCAAGGTGAGAATGAGTGTGGGCGGATCTGAAATAACCTACAGCATATTTATTCCGGAGTTACCGCGGCGCGGTAGTACTACCGACAGGCGATAGTACTCTGACTCGCATATAAGTACACACGAAAATCATGCTTATCCAACCTGCTTTGACAAGGCTAGGGAATATCTTAAGGTGTCCATATAGTAGACAAATGGTGGTCGTTTTAGGGCCAAAGTGCGTTTTTTTTTTCTCTCATGGGGCTCATATGACCGAGTCGTGGTATATTTTCAAGTATATACAATGTTTGCTAATCTTTTTGTCAATTTGTACGGCACATTGGTATCCTGTCATGATGAGCGAAGTTAAATTTTTGTCTAGCTATTGAGTGCGAAAATTAATGTGGGTGTACGTTGTCTATGCCTCTAAGTATGTGTGAGGATTTATTTACGATAATGATTACACCTCTCACACACTACTTGATCATACACTCAACCTGAGATAATAAGCTGACATGCTATAAATCGTGACACTAACTTTAACATCTCTGATATATCTTGAACAATCAATGTCATGAAATCAAATTGCGCGTGTCTATGCTAATTAAATTTTTGGGCCAAAACTAGAAAGGCATATGTCCAATGTAAACAAGTTAAAGTGGATCTACCTATGTGGGTAGATTTCGATTGACTTGGGGTCTTGTTCTGCTTTGATTATGTATAAAGTTGATGGCCTAACTCCAAAATAAAATGATGGCCATCAAATCCCGCTTACAGACCCCCCAAGCACTACTCATCCCTCCTGATAAGTCTTCATAAGCGTTGTGAGGGTGAGCACCTTGGATTAAAAAGTCGTTTCGATCTTGTGCATGGACTACACTTTATGATTTGTGCCCTTGATTTAATTTCTTTATGCCGCACTATGTCATGTGACGTGATTTTTCACTATATCTCTTTGGTGTTAGCATCGTTAGTTTGCTTGATATAAACATGTCTGCCTGATATCTCTATTGAATGTTTTGTCTCTTGGTGCTACACGTGCACATGTCATTATCTTATTTAAATCTTCCGCGCATAAGAATTGGACCTCAACTACATTCGATGCTTTTCGCACAATACGTACTGGCACATTTTTTTTTCTCTCATGACGATATTTGTGTTTGCCTATTTTTCTCTCTATCTATCTAAACCCTGCAAACATTCATGTCATACTTGATGTGTGCTATGTCTCGTGCATATAGTCCATTTTCTTCACTCTGATTTGCGTTTGCTCCTGATTTTGACCCTGTTTTACAACTCTCTGATTTCAAGTGCTTTGTAGGTCTATATTATGTTATCTCTCGCCTACAATTTTCATCCTCCTTGGTCAGTTGGCCTCGCCCATTCTTTTGATATTATCAAAGGGGGAGAAGGTATTGGAGGTAGTGTTCATGATAGGGGGAGCGTATTGAGGTGTGTGTGTGCTCATAGATAGGGGGAGCGTCCCACCGATAGGGGGAGTATGTAGTAGGATAGAACAGGATTGAACGGGATCGATATAGGTGTGTATTGCTTATTTGTTCAATATCATTTTACTCTGATACTCTACTTTATACTGTTCTACGTTGCTACATACATCTATTCTGGCACTCTATCTACTTGATTTTGGTTTATCATGAACAGGATTGATATTATCAAAAGGGGGAGTTTGTTGGAACATGGTTTCACACTCCTTAGGTTTGAGAATATCAACTCCCTGCTTGTATTTGATGAGATTGGTTGTGTGATAGATTGTGCAGGCTGATAGGTGAAAGGAAAGGAGAAGAGCTTCAAAAGGTTACTACCGCCCGACGACAACCTTATCGCAGCGCGGTAACCATCTCGATCGACGCATATCGGTTCGATGGTCGACAGCCCATTTATCAGGTAAGGAAGGATCGTCGACAATCAAAAGCTACCGCCCGGCGACAGGACGCTACCGCCGGCGGTATCCGGTCGACGTGCATCGAGGGTACGATCGTCGACGATGGTACCTACTGCTCAGGCGATAGTCTTATCGCAGGCGGTAGAATTATCTGGCGAAATGGCGCTATCGCTCTGACTGGGCGCGGTAACCTTTACCGCCCGGCGATAGCTCTTTTGAAACGGCAGTTTCCTTAATGAGCAGTTATAGTTGCCGTTTCGGGAGACGTGTGGAGACAGCTGGCAGGCGTTACGCGCGAACCTACCGCCCGGCGATAGAGTTATCGCAGGCGGTAGTCTATTTTCTCCAAGACGTATAAAAAGCAGCGCCGTTTCCTCAAGACCCAAGTCTCCAGAGATCATTGACGAAGTGCTCCAGGAATACTAAGTTCGGCCGTCTTCCTACGTCCGTTCTACTCGTCTTCGTCAAAGAAAAAGCAAGGTTTCTTCCTCCCGTTCGAGATCGAAGAACTCCGGAGATCAAGGCTTCGCATCGTCTACGTCTAGCGACCGGGTGCTTTCCATCGAAGATCACAAGCACCGGCCGTAGATCTATCCGGAGAACTTCTCAAGAGGGAGGACCTAAACTTTAACGAATATATTTTTGTAATCTCTTTTTGTATCTTTTTCTTCTTCTATTGTTGTAAGTGGTAAGGGAAATCGACCGGGGAAGGTCGTCGGGATCCGGGTTGGATTCCGTGGAAAATCGTCCCGGGATTTGGGGCGTCTAGATCGGGGATCTAGCGGTGCTCTAAGACCCTTCCGGTTGTGGAGGTGAAGAGCGGCTCTAAGACCTTTCGGGGAGAAAGTGAAGAGCGGCTCTAAGACCCTTCCGGGTGTGGAGGTGAAGAGCGGCTCTAAGACCTTTCGGGGAGAAAGTGAAGAGCCAACCGGTCCGGGTTTTGGGTCGGTATAGAAAACCCAAGAGTTTTATTCACCGCCTCTGACCTCCGGCGTCATGGAGATCCATGTTGTATGTATTGTGTGTAAACATGTTTTAAATCAATCCTAATTACAAGTGTAACATTGTGTGTGACTAAATGATTCATATGAGATATTGTCTTCATATCATTGCCTCTTATGTTTACTTGTGAATGATAAGTCTAGTTTCACGTGTGTGCGCACAAGCTAAATTTGTACAGGAAAAGAGTGAATAACGTACCGCAGAACATTGGTTACCCAACGCTCTGCAGTAGTTTCCTATGCTCTGGTTCTGTGGACAAATTAACGCTTAAATATCAAGAAACGCGTCGAACCTTATTCACCCCCCCCCCCCCTCTAAGGTTGGCTACAAGATCCAACAGTTGTGTGTAGACTACCGGGCCATCAATAAAATAACTGTCAAGTATAGGTTTCCCATCCCCCATTTGGACGATCTATTGGATATGTTGTCTGGTGCCACCATGTTCTCAAAATTGGATTTAAAGAGTGGCTACCACCAAATAAGGATTCGGGAGGGAGACGAATGGAAAACGGCCTTTAAATCTAAGGACGGGCTTTACGAGTGGTTAGTGCTAGGAGAGGGACTCACCAACGGACCAAGTACTTTCTCACGATTAATGACTCATGTATTTAAGCCATACATGGGAAAAATTTGTCGTAGTCTATTTCGATGATATTTTGGTGTTTAGTACCTCGCTGATCGATCATGAAACTCATTTGCGGACAATCCTTACTACATTGCGCCAAGAGAACTTATATATTAATTTTAAGAAGTGCGCATTCGGTGTGACTTCCATGGAATTCTTAGGATACATAGTGAACGCTGAGGGAATACATGTTGACCCTAAGAAGGTCCAAGTAATTAGAGAGTGGCCGGAGCCGCAAAATATTCGGGAAGTTAGGAGTTTTCATGGATTGGCCACGTTTTATCGACGATTCATTCGCAATTTTAGTAGCATCATGGCACCCATCACTGAGTGTATGAAGAAGGGTGATTTTATATGGACCAAATCGGCCGCTAGCGCATTTCAAATGATTAAGGATCGGATGTCCGAAGCCCCCCTACTACGGTTGCCGGATTTTAGTAAAGTGTTTGAATTATCATGCGACGCTTTGGGGATCGGAATTGGTGGAGTGTTAAGTCAAGAGGGACATCCGGTCGGATACTTCGGCGAGAAACTTGCGGGCCAAAAATTAAATTACTCTAATTATGATCGTGAGTTTTATGCCGTGATACGTTGTCTCCAACATTGGCGACACTATCTCATATCGAAAGAATTTGTAATTGATGAATTGTAAATATACCTATTTTTTTGTACATTAATTTAGTCGTTTTCCTTTCTTTTTGTCGTTTTTACTTATTTTTATTCAATAAAATGCTCCTATTTTTGTAAATATTATACTAACTTATTTTATTTTATTTTTCAGGAAAAAATGAAAATCTGCCAAAAAATTGACATGTCACGTCGTGACATATTGGTCACGCCCGTGACCAGGGCGTGACACGTCAAAAACCGTGAAATCAGCAAAATTTGAAGTGCAAAGCCTGACACGCCCGGGGTCACGCCCGTGTCACCTGAGTCACGCCCGTGACCCAAGCCCGTGACACTCCACTCGACGATTCCATCTCGACATTCGTCGAATGTCGACACCAGCCGACACGCCCAGAGTCACGCCCGTGACCTGGGGCGTGACCTTTCCAGCTAGCTCGACAAGACCTGCCCGAAGACTTTCGGCGCGCACCGCGCCCAGATCCACCGTACTGTCACGCCCCCGGTCACGCCCGTGACCAAGGGCGTGACCACTGCGAGACCGACACGTGTCCAGCCAAAGTCAACTTTTCCGTCAAATCGCCGGCCGCCTTCTCAAATAGTACTGTCACGCCCCCTGTCACGCCCGTGACCAAGGGCGTGACTCATGAAAATTTTTTCTATAAATTCAGAGGTTCTGCTCTGGATTTCTGTTCTCCTTTTGGACCATTTTGTATAAGGTGTTGTGCTGCTGGATTGCTTCCAAGGTCTATGTAAGGGATATTTCTCCCCCTCTACTTAGTTTTATTTTCGTTCCTTTGTAACCGGTGTTTTTACTTAATAAAAAATATTTCTTTTTCTCTTCTTATGGCTTTGGAATGGATTCATGCACCTCTTCCCTTATACAATCTTATTTATTTTTGTTTTAACTTAGTTTATGTTCTTCTTTATAGGCGTGTGTGAGTGTATGAGTATAGTTTATTTACTTTTATGTTTTCATTTTCTTACGTAGTGTTGTTAACTTAGGTTTTTATAGCTTTCTATCTCATTGTTATAAACCCGTAAAATTGATTTCAAGGTGATTTTTATTTCTTTTAACTTAGATTTTTCTTTTTAGGATGTAAAACCTTTTCATTATTTTCAGTTTATTTTCACTTTTTAATCAGTTTTACGGAGTTATAGGAATGATAATATAGTCGTTTTAATTTTTCGTGCACTTCGATTTTTCGTTTTAAACTTTTGTCCGTTTAATTTTTCGTTCTCTTTTATGCATTTCTACCGCATTTTAGCGGTAGAAATGTATTCGTTTTTATTTTTCGATCACTTTCATTTTTAGTTTATTTGCAGAACTTTCTTTCCGGTTAATTTTTATTTCAGCTTTTTATGCATTTCTACCGCATTCTAGCGGTAGAAATGCAGTTGTTTTAATTCTTCGGTAACTTAGTTTTTCTTAATTTTTTCGCTCATGTGTGTGTGCGCATTTATTTCCGCCTACTCGTTAAGAGTTAAATGGCGCCTGCTTATTTTACTTTCTGTAGAGTGCGTGAGTTTGTAGTTTTCTTTTTTCCGCCTACTCACTTGAGTTTAATGGCTGGATTTTATTTCAGTAGAGTGTGTGTGTTTACTTTATGTCGAGAGAGAGTGTGTGTGCGTTGCATTTATTTTGTCCTACTCGTTTGAGTAGGACCCGTATTTATTTTCTCCTACTCATTTGAGTAGGACTTGCGTGTGTGCGTTTTACTGCTTTCATTTCTCCCGCCCACGCAGTTGCGCCGGGACTCGCAATTTACAGCTTTCTTCAGTCCTACTCGTTTGGGTAGGACTTGCAATTTACAGCTTTATTTTCCTGCTTTCATTTACTGCTTTCTTTCCTGCTTTCTTTATTGCTTTCCTCGCAAGCCGTCCCCATTCCGATGAGTGGCTAATCGTTCTTAGCCCTCGGCATCGAAGAGCATTGGGACAGATAAAATAGCTTAAAATAACTAAAGGTCTAATTTTTCTAATTAATTAAAAGTACTTAAGGTTTGCCCGGGGTTAACGACGCGTAGGACCACATATCGATGTGTGGGACCTATTTCCGTTTTCCATACGCTCGCCGAGAGGCCGTGCGTATGGACAGATCACCCCTTGGCAAAGAGAGTTCCGCACTAACCCTCGAGAGAGGACGCACGCCAACTCTACCGGATTGGGTTCCCCACCCAATAGCGGGGTTCTTAGCGTAATGCGGGCGTTAAGAGGAATCCTTCGTCGGACGAGAGCCCGGTCGAATAGTCTTAGCGTTCAGGTGAGCGATAGCCCTATAGCTAGGTGAGCTCATTTTAGTGGAACCTCCACGGCCAAGTCTCCGCCTTAATTAATTAGAAATTTAGGAGCTCTTTTTATTTAAAGTCTATTTTAGTTCAATTGTTTTTTTTCGGTGCCATCGAGCTAAGCTCTTCATCGGCACCACCTTCATGCTTTCATTTTCTTTCTGTCTTTTTCTGCATTTTTTATTATATATAAAAATATCCCGACAAGATAATTATCGGTAAAATAATAGTCCCCTCCAGGGAAGAGTAGAAATAATCGAACCGGACCCGAGAACAATACGACCTCGATATTCCACCTGGAATATCCTGTACTACTCACGATAGGTGCACTTGCCTCCTTTCGTTAAAACTCGATTTCTAAACCTTTTTTATATCCAAAATAAATAAATAAATACGCGCGACCCGTTTTCTTAAATAAAATCACTTCTGCCTTTTTCGCAAATAAAACCGCCGGGTCGCCGCGTGACCGTAAATAATTTCTGAGTTTTTAACCATCAAGTTTTTGGCGCCGTTGCCGGGGAATTTTAGGTTCGTTATTTTAAACCCTGGAAATCTATTAATTTTACCTTATTTTTGAAAAAAAAAAAAATCTATTTATAATAATACTATTAACAAAAAAAACTACTTTAAAAAGAAAGAAAAAAAAAAACAAAAACTTGGAAATATATATATATCTTTTTTTATCATATTATTATTATTTATAAAATATTTTTTTGAAATGACGTCATTTTCTATACATCCTAAAAATCTAAAAAAATCTTAAAACAAACAAAAAAAAAAAACAAAAACTCTAAAAACAAAAACCTAAAAATCTACAAAGTTCCAAAAAAAAAAAAAATGAAAAAAAAAAAAAAAAAAACTTAACAAAAAATATTTTTATTTTTTATTTTCATTCTTGTTTTTGAAAAAAAAAAACCAACAACAAAAAAACTACAAAACTAAAAAATTGAAAAACTTAAAAAATATATTTTAATTTAATTTAACTTATTATATTTTATTTTATTTTGATTCGGCGCGCTTTTCATTCTTGTGCACGTTAGGGGTGCGCATTTCCGTCACACTCACGTGGCTAAGGCCTTAGCTACCTCCGACTCCCCCACACACATCGCCCCCCCTACCGCCCGCGATCTTTAGGCCGAGTTTATCTTTCTTATTTTTTCTGTTATCTTTTTGCTTTTTCTTCTCAATAATGCAGGGTTCCAACCTGGGCCTCCCGCGCTCGTCTTAGGGAAGCTCCTACCCTCCCTTTTGCTTTTTGTACTTATTATATTTTGTATATTATCTGTTCCGCATACTTACATTGCAACATTGGGGACAATGTTGGGTTTAAGTATGGGGGTGTTTTCGTATTTCTTTATTTCTGCACTTTACAAAAACGCATAAAATTACAAAAACATCAAAAAATTAAAAAAAAAAACTAAACTAAACTAAAATTTTTTTTATTATTTTTCCTTGTTTTTATTTCATAAAACTTCAAAACAACAAAAAAAAATCTCTCTTCCCCCCTCTTCTTCTTTTTGTAAAAACTTGCTTCTTGCCTGCCCGCGACGGTCGACTCATCGAACCAACCATTCAAATAAGAGTCTGTTCGCGGGGCCGCAATCGAGTTTTTACTTTGCTTTTTTTTGTAAAAATCTCTCTTTCCCCCTATCTTCTTTGTAAATAACTTTTCTTTCTCTCCTCATTCTTGTAAATAATTTATCCTAAAAAACTAAAAAAAAATTATTAGAAAAACCCCAAAAAAAAAACCCTAAAAAGATAAAAAATCTAAAAATCCTAAAAAGATAATAATTAAAACACAAAAAAAAATGATAAAAACTCTAAAAAATTCAAAAAATATATATAAAATATATGTTTTGTTAAATTATGTAACAAAATAATTCGAATACACCATATCTTAACTCTTTTTGTTTTCCAAAAATCTAGTTTCGAGTTAATTTATATGCGAATTTTAGTTATTCTTTGCTTACTATTCGTTTATTAATTAAAGTTCGATAGATTTAAGTGTCTGGGGTTAAGATTTAAAGAATTTTTTATGTCTTTTCCTTATAATAGGGAACTTGTTTTTCACCACCACTTCTAATTTTATAAATAGAAGCTCGTTTTTTATGTTAGAAAATAACATCCATGGATTTCAATTATTTCAACTTCATGCTTTTAGAAACATTGGAACGTTCATTTTAAAAAGGTTGCTCTCAAAACTTTTTGATTAAAAGCTAGTTTTATTTTTGAAAAACTAAACCCACTTCCATTTTTTTTCGTGTCTTAATTGACATGATTCCCCCCTATCCCTTAAAAGATCCTATGTCAATGGGAATAAGATTTCGTTCCGTAAACATAGGCACCCAATAATTTAAAAAGATTATATATGGAGTAAGAGGATAAAATTCATTACTCCTACAAATATACATTGGGTTAATTTTATTTATTATGAAGAAAGAAAAAAAAAGTTTTTATGTGTTAGGAAATAAGATTTCGTTTTCCTAACTATCCAAAAGAAAAAAAATTGGAGGTTCGAGAAAAAATTACCTCACCTCAATATTCAAGCCTTCTTCATAAACCACCAAACCACTTAGCCTATTTCAATGATTCTAGACTTAATTTAAATTTTTTTTGAGAGCATAATTTTTAAATTGTATTATTTCCTTTAACTTCTTTTTTAGCTAAAGTTTTTTGTATAAATCCAATCCATCTTTGTTAAACTAACAAAAATAAATTTTTGCTTTCTATTTTATTTCTTCTAGAAGTCTTTTTGAAACTCTTCCTCTATTTATAACATTTCATAAATTAGGATTTAATTCTTAACCCCGGATGTTTATTTTGATCTTCCTTTTAATTAATTCAAGCGGTAGCTAAACTTAGGATTTCTTTTATTCCTTATAAGTTCATCTCCAACTTTTGCTCTGGAATAGCAAAAGCTTAAGTATGTGGGTATTTGATGAATTGTAAATATACCTATTTTTTTGTACATTAATTTAGTCGTTTTCCTTTCTTTTTGTCGTTTTTACTTATTTTTATTCAATAAAATGCTCCTATTTTTGTAAATATTATACTAACTTATTTTATTTTATTTTTCAGGAAAAAATGAAAATCTGCCAAAAAATTGACATGTCACGCCCGTGACATATTGGTCACGCCCGTGACCAGGGCGTGACACGTCAAAAACCGTGAAATCAGCAAAATTTGAAGTGCAAAGCCTGACACGCCCGGGGTCACGCCCGTGTCACCTGAGTCACGCCCGTGACCCAAGCCCGTGACACTCCACTCGACGATTCCATCTCGACATTCGTCGAATGTCGACACCAGCCGACACGCCCAGAGTCACGCCCGTGACCTGGGGCGTGACCTTTCCAGCTAGCTCGACAAGACCTGCCCGAAGACTTTCGGCGCGCACCGCGCCCAGATCCACCGTACTGTCACGCCCCCGGTCACGCCCGTGACCAAGGGCGTGACCACTGCGAGACCGACACGTGTCCAGCCAAAGTCAACTTTTCCGTCAAATCGCCGGCCGCCTTCTCAAATAGTACTGTCACGCCCCCTGTCACGCCCGTGACCAAGGGCGTGACTCATGAAAATTTTTTCTATAAATTCAGAGGTTCTGCTCTGGATTTCTGTTCTCCTTTTGGACCATTTTGTATAAGGTGTTGTGCTGCTGGATTGCTTCCAAGGTCTATGTAAGGGATATTTCTCCCCCTCTACTTAGTTTTATTTTCGTTCCTTTGTAACCGGTTGTTTTTACTTAATAAAAAATATTTCTTTTTCTCTTCTTATGGCTTTGGAATGGATTCATGCACCTCTTCCCTTATACAATCTTATTTATTTTTGTTTTTAACTTAGTTTATGTTCTTCTTTATAGGCGTGTGTGAGTGTATGAGTATAGTTTATTTACTTTTATGTTTTCATTTTCTTACGTAGTGTTGTTAACTTAGGTTTTTATAGCTTTCTATCTCATTGTTATAAACCCGTAAAATTGATTTCAAGGTGATTTTTATTTCTTTTAACTTAGATTTTTCTTTTTAGGATGTAAAACCTTTTCATTATTTTCAGTTTATTTTCACTTTTTAATCAGTTTTACGGAGTTATAGGAATGATAATATAGTCGTTTTAATTTTTCGTGCACTTCGATTTTTCGTTTTAAACTTTTGTCCGTTTAATTTTTTCGTTCTCTTTTTATGCATTTCTACCGCATTTTAGCGGTAGAAATGTATTCGTTTTTATTTTTCGATCACTTTCATTTTTAGTTTATTTGCAGAACTTTCTTTCCGGTTAATTTTTATTTCAGCTTTTTATGCATTTCTACCGCATTCTAGCGGTAGAAATGCAGTTGTTTTAATTCTTCGGTAACTTAGTTTTTCTTAATTTTTTCGCTCATGTGTGTGTGCGCATTTATTTTCGCCTACTCGTTAAGAGTTAAATGGCGCCTGCTTATTTTACTTTCTGTAGAGTGCGTGAGTTTGTAGTTTTCCTTTTTTCCGCCTACTCACTTGAGTTTAATGGCTGGATTTTATTTCAGTAGAGTGTGTGTGTTTACTTTATGTCGAGAGAGAGTGTGTGTGCGTTGCATTTATTTTGTCCTACTCGTTTGAGTAGGACCCGTATTTATTTTCTCCTACTCATTTGAGTAGGACTTGCGTGTGTGCGTTTTTTACTGCTTTCATTTCTCCCGCCCACGCAGTTGCGCCGGGACTCGCAATTTACAGCTTTCTTCAGTCCTACTCGTTTGGGTAGGACTTGCAATTTACAGCTTTATTTTCCTGCTTTCATTTACTGCTTTCTTTCCTGCTTTCTTTATTGCTTTCCTCGCAAGCCGTCCCCATTCCGATGAGTGGCTAATCGTTCTTAGCCCTCGGCATCGAAGAGCATTGGGACAGATAAAATAGCTTAAAATAACTAAAGGTCTAATTTTTCTAATTAATTAAAAGTACTTAAGGTTTGCCCGGGGTTAACGACGCGTAGGACCACATATCGATGTGTGGGACCTATTTCCGTTTTCCATACGCTCGCCGAGAGGCCGTGCGTATGGACAGATCACCCCTTGGCAAAGAGAGTTCCGCACTAACCCTCGAGAGAGGACGCACGCCAACTCTACCGGATTGGGTTCCCCACCCAATAGCGGGGTTCTTAGCGTAATGCGGGCGTTAAGAGGAATCCTTCGTCGGACGAGAGCCCGGTCGAATAGTCTTAGCGTTCAGGTGAGCGATAGCCCTATAGCTAGGTGAGCTCATTTTAGTGGAACCTCCACGGCCAAGTCTCCGCCTTAATTAATTAGAAATTTAGGAGCTCTTTTTATTTAAAGTCTATTTTAGTTCAATTGTTTTTTTTCGGTGCCATCGAGCTAAGCTCTTCATCGGCACCACCTTCATGCTTTCATTTTCTTTCTGTCTTTTTCTGCATTTTTTATTATATAAAAATATCCCGACAAGATAATTATCGGTAAAATAATAGTCCCCTCCAGGGAAGAGTAGAAATAATCGAACCGGACCCGAGAACAATACGACCTCGATATTCCACCCGGAATATCCTGTACTACTCACGATAGGTGCACTTGCCTCCTTTCGTTAAAACTCGATTTCTAAACCTTTTTTATATCCAAAATAAATAAATAAATACGCGCGACCCGTTTTCTTAAATAAAATCACTTCTGCCTTTTTCGCAAATAAAACCGCCGGGTCGCCGCGTGACCGTAAATAATTTCCGAGTTTTTAACCATCAGTAATCCTCTCGGATCATGAGGCGCTAAAATTTGTAAACTCTCAAGGTAAAATCAGCCCTCGGCACGCCAAATGGGTCTCCTATCTTCAGGAGTACACATTCATTATCAAGCACCTTAAGGGTACGTTAAATAAAGTGGCGGACGCCCTTAGTCGTGTCACCCTATTGTTATCTAAAATGGAGGTGACAGTAATAGGATTTGAACGCATTAAGGACGAGTATGTCCTATGCCCGGATTTTAAGGATATTTATTTAGCAGCTCAGGAACAGGCCCCCTCTACTATTTCAGCCTACTACATTCGTGACGGTTATTTATTCAAGCACACGCAATTGTGTATTCCCCGCTCGTCCCTACGCCATTTTATTATATTGGAGTTACATAGTGGAGGTTTATGTGGACACTTCGGTCGCGATAAAACGATTACGCTTGTGGAGGATAAATTCTTTTGGCCGGGTCTCAAGCCAATGGTCAACAAAATCGTAGGAAGCTTCCATGTATGTCAATTAACTAAGGGTAACAAGACCAATGCGGGCCTTTACACACCCCTTCCGATTCCCTCTGCCCCATGGGTGGATGTTAGCATGGACTTCATATTGGGCCTCCCACTGACATTTCGGCGTCACGATTCCATCTTGGTCATAGTGGACCGATTCTCAAAAATGGCTTATTTTATCGCTTGTCATAGTACCAACGATGCTTCCCATGTCGCTAAGTTGTATTTTAAGGAGGTCGTAGCTCATCGAGGTGTCCCCAAAACCATCGTGACCGATAGAGATGTTAAGTTTACTATCCACTTTTGGAAGACATTGTGGAAGTTATTGGGCACGAGGCTTATGTTTTCGTCGGCCTACCACCCCCAAACGGATGAGCAAACAGAAGTTGTTAACCGTAGTTTGGGAGGATTACTTCGTTGCCTTGTGGGCAATCATAAGGGTACATGGGATCTTATTCTCCCCCACGCTCAGTTAGCCTATAATAATTCTAAGAATAGGTCCACCGGGTTATCGCCAAATGAGATAATGCATGGATATAAGGCGCCCGTGCCTCTTGATTTGATTCCGTTACCACCATCATTTAAATCAAGTCAATATGCACAGGACTTCGCCACGCACGTTCACACTCTCCATGAGCACATTGGCAAGACGTTAGCTAAACAATATGCTATTTATTAATCGAATGCTAACATACATAAGCGAGCAATCCCCTTAAAGGTTGGTGATTTGGTAATGGTACGTCTTATTCCTGAACGGTTGCCTCGGGTACCATAAAAAAATTAGCGAATAAGAGAGCCGGTCCTTTTCGGGTTTTGAAGAAGCTAGGTGAAAATGCATATTTATTACAGTTACCCGCTGAGTGGGGAATCTCCCATGTTTTTAACATTTCGGATTTAATGCTTTATGTCGCTCCACCACCTGAATTGTCAGTCTCTCCGCTTCATATTTCCACTATACCATCTAAAGGGGTGGGGGGTGCGAATATTTCTGGACCGCTCTCCCTTTCGGATTCCTCGGGAGGTACGTTGTCTATTGATGATGCAACTTGTTTTTCTTCTTCGCCTAACGCTTTTCCAAGGTTCCCCCGAACCGATTTCTTGCCTGACAAGATTTTGTAGGATGCAGTGTTTTCTACTCCCGACGGCGACATTCACAGGTTTTTGGTCAGATGGCGTGGTCGTCCAGCTTCGGACGACTATTGGATTTCTTCGGCCGACCTGGCTCTTCTCGATGCAGATCTCCTCCACCGTTACCGTCCAGCCCACTCATCGGTGATGAGTCCTTTTGAGAGCGGGAGGATTGATGGCGACGGCCACCATGACGGCCTATTGGGTTATGAAGACGACGACCATGGCGGTGTTACGATTGATGGCGACGGCCACCACGACGGCCAATTAGGTGATGAAGACGACGACCATGGCGGTGTGACCGTGACAGAAGATGACGACGATGCTCCACCATCAAGAGACTTGCGGCGCCGTAGCGGGCACGGCTACAATCTTCGCCCACGCAACAAAAATAAGCTTTGAATTTATTTTATTATTTGGTCTGCCTTTATCTGGTTATATGTAGTATTTGACACTATGTTATTTTGTCATTTCATTTTCTGCAATATTTTTATTTTGGGCTGCTAATAGCCACTGTTGTAAGCCTTATAAAAGGCCACATTATCATTTGTTATGAAGGATAATACTGAAATCAATTGAAAATTCCTCCAACCCTAAATTTTCTATCTCCCTTCCCTCTCTTCTAGCCGCCGGCCCCCCATCCTCTCCCTCTTCCTTCTTCTTGGCCGCACCCCCCTTCTCTCTCTCTTCTTCTTCTCATTCCCTCCCTCATCCCTCTTCCAACTACATCCTCTCATCTACGTGTCCATTGTAACGCCCCGAATTTCGTGTGCGAGTCGGTCGCGGAAAAAGAGTTTTTGGTGCCTGTAGGGGTACACGGCCTAGGACACGGGCGTGTCCAAGGCCGTGTCTGGCTGGTGATTTTTGGCCGTTTTCAACCCGAGAAGGACACGGCCAGAAACACGGCCGGATGATACGGGCGTGTCATCCGACACGGGCGTGTGCCAACCCGTGTCCAGACCCGTGTCCTGAGGGGTCGTGTCCGTTGCCGTGGCGGTTATGCGTGACACGCCCTCGAACACGGGCGTGTCGAGGAACCCGACACGGGCGTGTCAGGTCAGACACGGGCGTGTCTTGGCCCGTGTGCGTTTCCCCGTTCGACGATCGTGCCTGGATCGAGGCACACGGCCTTGGACACGGCCGTGTGCCAAGCCGTGTGCGGCCCAGTTCTGGGGAATTTTGTGCAGATCCGAGCCGTTCATTTTCTTTAATTTAGATCTGACGGCCCAGATTAGTTTAGGCTCTGTTAAGGCCGGGAATAGGGAGTTATTCCCTCATTTTCTCTCCAAAATTCTCCCCTTCCAAAGTGAGAGAGGAGAGGAAGAAGAAGGAGGTTTCCGGCCGCCGGCGGAGCATCGGAGCACCGTTTCGAAATCGGAGAGCGGATCCGTGGAGGGAAGGTCATTGCGAAGAGTTCTAACCGCGTAGTTTTTCCATGGCGCCAAAACGGACTACAAGGGTAACGATTCTCAACTCGAGCGCTTGAAGCTCTTTCTTTCTGCATAGGGAATCCCGCTCCGCGAGTATGCGGTGAGTGCGTGGTGTTCCTTGGGGTTGACGGGAATAGTCCCCCTTGTGTTGCATGTAGAGCCCGGAATCGTAAGTACGGGCATAGGCATTGTGTGTGAAGCCTACCCGGACGTGTTTTGTCTGGATCGGTGATGTTGCATTTGATATGGTTTTGCCGGAGAAGACTCCGTGCTTTGGATTTTTCGGGTTTCTACGCGGTAGATTGCAGCAGGGATCCTTGAAGGTTAGCTTCAAGGCGCACCCGGAAAATTGAGCGGAAACGTGTTCTGCTAACTTGGCGGTCTGGGAACCGGCCTTGATCATAACTGGGTTATGAGACTGTTTTGGAAAATTTGGGATCCGAGAGAAGCTTGGCCCGCGCAAAGTTCCTTAAATTGGACATGCGGCGTGAGCAACGGGCAAGTGGAATTGGACCTAGGCTATGTGGTTCGGTGCGAGAGACCCGAAGACGGGGACTGGCCGTTGGCATAGTTGGAGCCTTAGACGGTGGTCAGAAAGGCTAAATGCTCACATGTTGTTGCCATCCTAGGGGTGGTGGTGGATGCACTGATGGGTCAGGGTCCACCATGAATGTGCCCTGAGTGCACGGGGTGTTTGGCCGTGCGAGCCTACACCTGTGGCGAATTATAATTGCGCTTTATATATATTGTTGGCTAAAGCTTTGCAGGGAAAGAGCACCGCCGTCCCGAGTAAGGGGCGGGGTCGTTATAATTTGGTCGGCTTTTAGCTGACCGTTGCTTTATTTGCCACCGTGCGGTGGTATGTGCTTGCAGGTGCTGCGGAGCCGAGCGCCAAATAGCGGGCTGGAGCCCATGTTGCTGTGCTGGCCCTAGAAGGCCGTAGAATAGTTGTTTTTACAGTTCTCATGTGTGGCCGGCCTGCGAGCCGATGTATGTAAGACATGTTATATTTATGAACATTTGTAAGGCCATAAGGCCATGTACCTATTTCAGTGTATTTGGGGTTCTTTCCTGTTGTTGTAGATGTGGACATTCATATTGATGGAATTAATTTTGGGTTCTTTCAACTTTAAAATCTTCCGCTAGAATGCTCTGTGATTAGGACGAGTAGTCTTATTAGATGGTTTGATTTATTCATTAGTAACCCTTCCGACTGTCTGTGGTATATGGCGTCGGGTTCCAGCTGGACCTTCTGTTATATGCCATGCGACGGATGGGGGTGTTACAATTTGGTATCAAAGCGAGGTTACGGTCAAGCTTAAATGAATTCGTGGGCGAATTCTTTTAAGGGGTGGTGAGCACATGTGTGCGTCATCGTTATAACATTAAAAAGAACCCATGAATGTCCACTTAGGAGTGAAAAATACTCGTGGTTGAGGAACCTGCGCGTTCCTATAATTGCTTTTTGCAATTTTGTTTGGTCACTTATTGGTGTTTTGTATGACTATAGGTGACCGGGAGTGGCGTAGAGCCGACAGAACATCTGGTTTCTGAGGATTATAGTGCACCCAGTGGAGCGCTTGATACCCCTCTTTCGTTAGAAACCATAAGAAGGATCGTTGAAGTGGTGCTCGCTATGACTAGTGCACAGCAAGGAAGCAATGTGCAACCTCTTGTCCCCGAGATGACTTCAATGTCGGGTGGTGTGTTGAATCAAATGACATTTAGGAGGCCATCAGGTCAGCCGTTGAATATGTGCTTGGTGCAGGGTACGCACTCAGTTGATGAGTATTTGCAGGCATTCCTTTTGATAAGCCGCTACCCATGCTTTGAGTTGGAGAACGAGAGGTCTATAGTCGATAGATTCTATAGTGGTCTACGTGACGAACTGCGAATTCCACTCCTAGGACCAAAACTAATGGGATTCCGAGCCTTGGTAGAGTCGGCCAGATCTTTGGAAGTGGAAATGGGAAAAATTCACCAGATACCAGTGAGTAGGGTATCGAACTCTGCAATTCCTATGAGGGGTGCATCTTGCAAAATGCTGAAGAAGAAGGTTAGATCATCGACTAGCAAGGTTGCTTACAACTGTCATACTTGTGGAAAGAAAGGACACTTTGCCCGAGAATGTTGGGATGGTGCTCAGAAGATTAAGGAAGCTATGTCAGGAGCAGGTGAGGACTCTGGTACTAAGAAACCACAGTTCAAAGGGCCAAGTTCAAAGTCCGATGTCCGCAGTTGGAATAAGAAGCTGAAGACTTCGAACTCAGCCCCTTCTTCTGGTGCGTCGGGAGCAACTACAAGTCGAGTCCCAAGAGCTTGCTATATCTGCGAAAAAGTGGGACATTTTGCACGTGAGTGTTGGAGTGGACGTGCAAAGTCCGAAAGGAACTCTGAAGAGTACAAGCTTGGTCAGCAAGAGGACAGAAAGCAAGCAGACGTGGTGACAGGTAAGGTTTAAAATTCTAGCATTTAGCTTTAGACACTTGTAGTCTTTGTGCATGTTAACCTAGAACCGCTTGTGCTAAGCGTTGTTCTGAATTTCGTTTGTCCGGCGCGAGCACCGTTCGTTAAAGGGGGCTTTGTGTCTCCGTTTGCCCAAAAGGATTGTATTACGTGTCGGAATATATCTTCCGATGGCAAAAGTCTTAATGGATGTGTTGTTGACTAGTAGTGCTCGATGCGCGCAGATAGAATCTGTTGCGTTTAGGTATGGATTGTGAGTCAAAAGTTTGATTTGCAGGCGTTGTTTCTACCGCTAGGAGAGTTCAACGTGATCTTTAGCATGGTCAGGCTCTCGGAGCAGCAGACATACGTTGATCGAAGTTGCTAGTGGGTCAGTTGAGAGCTAGTCATGAGGTGACTTTCGCGGGCATGAAGGGGTCGGGTAAGATTTTGATGTCAGCCCTTCAGGTGTTCCCGGCAGTTCGGTCTGGGGCAGAACTGTATGTCACTCTAGTGTAGACTTCGATGCCTAAACCTAGTTTGGGCAACATCCCAGTTGTGTCCGAATATCCTGATGTGTTTCTAGATGATCTCCCAGGAGCCCCTCCTCAGTGGGAGATAGACTTTACTATAGAGCTGGTACCGGGTGCCAAACCGGTGTCATGCTCCCCCTATCGGATAGCCCCAAGAGAAATGGCAGAGTTGAAGGTGCAACTGTAGGAGTTGCTAGAGCAAGGGTATGTGCGTCCGAGTTCGTCGCCTTGGAGCGCACCAGTTCTCTTTGTTAAGGAGAAAGATGGGAGCTTGCAGCTTTATATCGATTATCGGGAATTGAACAAACTTACGGAAAGAACAAATATCCAATCCCGAGGATTGACGATCTATTTGATCAGTTGGTTGGGTCAACTGTAGATTCGAAGTTAGATTTGAAGTCTGGTTACTATCAGTTGAGGATAAGGGAGAGCGACATTCCAAAGACAGCATTCAGTACGCGGTTTGGGCATTACGAGTTCACGGTTATGCCGTTTGGGTTGACGAATGCTCCATCCGTGTTTATGGATCTGATGAATAGGACGTTCAGAGAATACTTGGATCAGTTCGTGATAGTATTTATTGATGATATCCTGGTATATTCGCGGTGCGAGGAGGATCACTACAAGCATTTACACATGGTGTTGGAAACATTGAGGAAAAGTCAGCTATATGCAAAGTTCTCCAAGTGTGAATTCTGGTTATCCTCGATAGCGTTCCTTGGTCATGTTGTCAGTGGAGAAGGAATAGCTGTGGATCCGGCGAAGATAGTGGCGATACGGGAGTGGCCTACTTTGACTACGGTGGCAGAGGTCCGGAGTTTTCTGGGACTTGCTGGCTACTACAGGCGCTTCGTAGAGAACTTCTCGCGGATAGCACTACCACTCACGACGTTGACAAGAAAGGATCAGAAGTTTGTGTGGTCTCCGGAGTGCGAACAGGCTTTTGAAGAATTGAAGAGGCGGTTGACCACGGCGCCTATTTTATGTTCGCCAAGTGGTACCGAAGAGTTCGAGATTGATAGTGATGCTTCAGGCAGTGGTTTGGGCTGTGTTCTGCTACAGCATGGGAGAGTGATAGCTTAAGGTTCACGAGAGGAATTATCCGGTCCACGACTTAGAGTTAGCGGCCGTGATTTTTGCTCTAAAGCTTTGGAGGCACTATCTGTACGGTGTGAAGGTAGATATTTACACCGATCATAAGAGTTTGAAGTACCTATTGGATCAAAAAGATCTGAACATGAGGCAGAGGAGGTGGATGGAGTTCTTAGGGGACTACACCTTCAAGATACACTAGGTGCCTGGGAAGGAAATGTAGTGGCGGATGCGTTGAGTCGTAAGATTCCCGCACGAGCCAACTGGTTATCAGTGCATGATGAGAGATTGGTCCAAGAGTTGGAGGCATTGGAGATAACTTGTGTTGACAAGTAGTCTAGTGCCGAGGCGAAACTGTTTTAGACAGAGGTGCAGTGTGACCTAGCGGATAGAGTTCGGCGGGCTTTGGTTCAGGATAGCAGCATGAAGCAAATCCTAGATGGATCTTCAGATGGGTCAAATTCCCAGTTTGTGGTTGAAGATGGGTTGCTAAGGAAGGACGGTCGTCTATGCGTTCCTAGTGCGGATAATAGTCGGGAGGAGTTGATGTATGAGGCTCATCATACCAAATACTCAATCCACCCGGAAAGCACGAAGATGTATAGAGACATGAAGAAATTATTCTGGTGGCCGGGTTTGAAGAAGGATGTGGCGCTTTATGTGGCCAAGTGTCGTACTTGTGCATTGGTGAAGGCGGAATGTCAGAAGCCCGGAGGTTTCTTGAAATCACTTCCTATCCCAGAATGGAAGTTTGATGATATATCTATGGATTTTGTGCACGGTTTGCCGAAGTCGCAGAAAGGAAATGATGCCATTTGGGTGGTCGTAGATAGATTGACAAAGGTGTCGCACTTTATCCCAATGAGAAAGGAAGATCCAGTAGAAAGGTTAGCCAAACTCTACGTGGATAATATTGTACGACTGCATGGTGTGCCTCGCAGTATTGTTAGTGATCGTGATGGACGCTCCACATCAAATGACTGGAGGTTGGTGCATGGTCTGTTGGGTACTAAGCTAAAGTTCAGCACAGCCTTTCACCCACAGACAGGTGGCCAAACCGAGAGAGTCAACAGAACTATGGAGGACATGCTTCGCATGTGCGTCCTAGATTTCGGGAAGCATTGGGAGGATCACCTGTACATGGTGGAGTTTGCGTACGACAATAGCTTTCAGGCAAGCATTGGAATGGCGCCTTTCGAAGCTTTGTACGGGAGGAAGTGTCGTACGTCATTGTCTTGGTTGGAGGCAGGCGAATCAAAGTTGTATAAACGTCAAGCGGTGGAAGATGCCACTTCAATGATACGGACAATCCAGGAAAGGCTGAAGATAGCTCAGGATAGACAGTCAAAGTACTATAATGCCAAACATAGAAATGTGGAGTTCAACGTTGGCGACATGTATATTTAAAAATCAAACCGTTCAAGGGTGTATCGCGGGTTCGACGCTTGAAGAAGCTGAGTCCGAGATACCTTGGACCATTTGAAATCCTGGAGCGTGTTGGCGAGGCGGCGTATAGGTTGAAGCTGTCGACGGAGTTGAGTGGGCTGCATGACGTAGTCCACGTATCGGTGTTGCGTAAGGCAGTGCAAGAGCCTTCACAGATCGTTGCGGACAATCAGGTACCGGTTGATTATGAGTTAACAACAAGGGTCAGACCAGTACGAATTGAAGACGTTGCGGTCAAACAACCCCGCAACAAGGAGGTCAGAATGGTTAAAGTCCGTTGGGATAATTGCGGACGTGAGGAGCTTTCTTGGGAGCGAGAGCAAGCTATGTTGGAGGAATACCCCGAGTTATTCCACTCAGGTATCATTTAGCTTTCGTGTACCTTTGCTTAATTTCGGGACGAAATTCCTTAAGTGGGGGAGATTTGTAACGCCCCGAATTTCGTGTGCGAGTCGGTCGCGGAAAAAGAGTTTTTGGTGCCTGTAGGGGTACACGGCCTAGGACACGGGCGTGTCCAAGGCCGTGTCTGGCTGGTGATTTTTGGCCGTTTTCAACCCGAGAAGGACACGGCCAGAAACACGGCCGGATGACACGGGCGTGTCATCCGACACGGGCGTGTGCCAACCCGTGTCCAGACCCGTGTCCTGAGGGGTCGTGTCCGTTGCCGTGGCGGTTATGCGTGACACGCCCTCGAACACGGGCGTGTCGAGGAACCCGACACGGGCGTGTCAGGTCAGACACGGGCGTGTCTTGGCCCGTGTGCGTTTCCCCGTTCGACGATCGTGCCTGGATCGAGGCACACGGCCTTGGACACGGCCGTGTGCCAAGCCGTGTGCGGCCCAGTTCTGGGGAATTTTGTGCAGATCCGAGCCGTTCATTTTCTTTAATTTAGATCTGACGGCCCAGATTAGTTTAGGCTCTGTTAAGGCCGGGAATAGGGAGTTATTCCCTCATTTTCTCTCCAAAATTCTCCCCTTCCAAAGTGAGAGAGGAGAGGAAGAAGAAGGAGGTTTCCGGCCGCCGGCGGAGCATCGGAGCACCGTTTCGAAATCGGAGAGTGGATCCGTGGAGGGAAGGTCATTGCGAAGAGTTCTAACCGCGTAGTTTTTCCATGGCGCCAAAACGGACTACAAGGGTAACGATTCTCAACTCGAGCGCTTGAAGCTCTTTCTTTCTGCATAGGGAATCCCGCTCCCGCGAGTATGCGGTGAGTGCGTGGTGTTCCTTGGGGTTGACGGGAATAGTCCCCTTGTGTTGCATGTAGAGCCCGGAATCGTAAGTACGGCATAGGCATTGTGTGTGAAGCCTACCCGGACGTGTTTTGTCTGGATCGGTGATGTTGCATTTGATATGGTTTTGCCGGAGAAGACTCCGTGCTTTGGATTTTTCGGGTTTCTACGCGGTAGATTGCAGCAGGGATCCTTGAAGGTTAGCTTCAAGGCGCACCCGGAAAATTGAGCGGAAACGTGTTCTGCTAACTTGGCGGTCTGGGAACCGGCCTTGATCATAACTGGGTTATGAGACTGTTTTGGAAAATTTGGGATCCGAGAGAAGCTTGGCCCGCGCAAAGTTCCTTAAATTGGACATGCGGCGTGAGCAACGGGCAAGTGGAATTGGACCTAGGCTATGTGGTTCGGTGCGAGAGACCCGAAGACGGGGACTGGCCGTTGGCATAGTTGGAGCCTTAGACGGTGGTCAGAAAGGCTAAATGCTCACATGTTGTTGCCATCCTAGGGGTGGTGGTGGATGCACTGATGGGTCAGGGTCCACCATGAATGTGCCCTGAGTGCACGGGGTGTTTGGCCGTGCGAGCCTACACCTGTGGCGAATTATAATTGCGCTTTAT
The DNA here is from genome assembly GCA_039583875.1 of Platanthera guangdongensis. Taxonomy (NCBI): domain Eukaryota; kingdom Viridiplantae; phylum Streptophyta; class Magnoliopsida; order Asparagales; family Orchidaceae; genus Platanthera; species Platanthera guangdongensis. The sequence goes on from CM077157.1 coordinate 77,247,558, forward strand.
ATATATTGTTGGCTAAAGCTTTGCAGGGAAAGAGCACCGCCGTCCCGAGTAAGGGGCGGGGTCGTTATAATTTGGTCGGCTTTTAGCTGACCGTTGCTTTATTTGCCACCGTGCGGTGGTATGTGCTTGCAGGTGCTGCGGAGCCGAGCGCCTAATAGCGGGCTGGAGCCCATGTTGCTGTGCTGGCCCTAGAAGGCCGTAGAATAGTTGTTTTTACAGTTCTCATGTGTGGCCGGCCTGCGAGCCGATGTATGTAAGACATGTTATATTTATGAACATTTGTAAGGCCATAAGGCCATGTACCTATTTCAGTGTATTTGGGGTTCTTTCCTGTTGTTGTAGATGTGGACATTCATATTGATGGAATTAATTTTGGGTTCTTTCAACTTTAAAATCTTCCGCTAGAATGCTCTGTGATTAGGACGAGTAGTCTTATTAGATGGTTTGATTTATTCATTTAGTAACCCTTCCGACTGTCTGTGGTATATGGCGTCGGGTTCCAGCTGGACCTTCTGTTATATGCCATGCGACGGATGGGGGTGTTACATCCATCCCTTTTCTTTCAAAGGTGGTCGGCCAACCTTGGAGGAGGAAGATCTCGTGCAATGAAGAATCAAGGTTGGGGTAATCAACAACGGCGAGAAGCGAAGGAGGCGAACAAGATCTTCATTCGAGGCGCGTTTCTCGTGGATTCCAAAAGGGAAGAGCGATCGTACTTGGTGGATCCAACATCTCGGATCTACGTTTCCGAGTGGGGTAACGAAATTCCTACCTAAGAGATTCTCTTCTTTGATTAATTCTTGTGGTGGACGGATTTTGCTTGATTTCTCGAATTGCTAAATTTTTGCGGTGTTCCTAAAAATAGATTTGATATTTTCAGTTGGTTTTCCGAAAAGATCTCGCAAGAGGATTGGCGCTCCTCGCTTTTGTTTTGTTGGGATAGATCCTACCGTTTTTTCGAATCGTGAATTTTTTTTTGGTGGATCTATTTTGGTACAACTCCAAGCTCGATCGGAATTAATATTATTCCATTTAGCCGGAAAGGATTTTGGCCTATAGCCATTCTCCGTTCCATTTGCGGATCGGCTATCCGTATGTTAGCGCGAACGATAAAAAAACAATCATTGTGGTCGCTGCGTTGCATTTGTGTGCCGGTTAGGGAGCGATAACGTTGCCAAGGCTGTAGTCACTCCCTCCGTGTAGGATCCCAAAGGCCTAGCCTACATCATCGGCAAGAGTGGTTAGAAAAATACGATAAATAAACCTAAGCTAATTAGGGTAAAGGTCCTTGACCGTGGAGGTTCCATGAATATTGACACGCTTCTCTCGAAGGCCGTGCCTAACTGAGTTTAGGAAGGTCCGACCGACTCTCGCCTAAATCGGAGGCCTAAAACTCGCTTTACGCGGTGAACCCCTCTATTGGATTTTACTCCAATCCGGGAGATTTGAACGTCTGCCTCTCTCGAGGGGTGCGAACAACTCCCTTTACTCTTGAGTGCTCATTTCAAACTTTCGGCCTCTCGGTTAGCCCAGAATGAAAGCAAACGTGGAGAGTATATATCGATGATATACCTCCAACCCGTGATAAATCAAGAGTAATTCAAGGCTAAACCCTAAAAAGAAAAGGTAAGATTTCAAAGCATCATAACCTAATCACTCGAACCTCGGATCATCAAGATCGAGTACAGGGAGGATTAGTTAATCATGGTGAGGTGGAAGAGGGGGGATGAGTAGAAGAAAATAATGAAAACAGAGTCGAAACGAAAAATAAAACAACACTTTTTATTAATGGAAACAGGGATCTTACAACTTGAAAACTAGAGATTACAAGTGCATAGAAAGTAAACTATACTATCATTAGCATCATATTACAGAAAGAAGCTAGGAGCTAATACAGGGAAAGCATGAAGCTAGAGCTAAGAACTAAAAATGAAGAGACATGCTTGAAAAAAAATTCAAAAATACAAAGTACAGAACCTCCCCTCTCAATGCAAAAAGTGTCCCTGAACCCTTAGAGTTGGGCTCTATTTATAGATTTTTTCGGGTCGGGTCACGCCCCCCTGTCACGCCCGGGTCGGGCGTGACCCTGGGGCGTGACACATTCGGTGCGACTTTTTCGGGCTGTAATTTAATTCTGGCGAAGTAGCTGGAGTACACGCCACATGTCACGCCCTGGTAGGGCGTGTACCTAGGTCGTGTTCTTTGTGGCGTGACTTTATTGAGCTGAAATTGAATGCTGGAGGTGACGGGCGGAATTGCTGAAGTACACACCCATATGTCACGCCCGGGTCAAGTGTGACCCTAGGACGTGACACTTTCGGTGCGACGGTGGAGCGGGAAAACGAGCGCGCTGCGGCGATTCCTCGGAACCTGGGGACACGCCTCTGGAACACGCCCGTGTCGGATGTGACACGGGCATGACCGAGGGCGTGTTAACTAAGTTTCCACGAAATGCAGTTTCAGACCAATTGCTTCATTCCTCAGGGTTACACGCCCTAGGTACACGCCCGGGTAGGGCGTGACCTTGGGGCGTGTCGCAGCAAAATTTGGCTGAAAGCCGTGAAAACCTGCAAAATGCAGAAAAAACGCATTAGTGACAAAAATATATACAAAGGGGAATCAAAATAAGTACTTTACAAGACATGATTTGCTTTAAAACCCCGAAAATATCCTAATAAAATTGACTGTAAACCGTATTATCACTTGTTATGTCCATCAGCTTGAGGCTTCTCCCATTGAGAGTTTCCTCAAGTTGTTTAGCCTCACATAACTCAGTTTTTAATAATATGACTTGTTCATTAGCTAATGTTAATTCATCTTTTAATCTATTGTTTTCAGAATTAACATTCTCTAGGTTTCCTAATTTCTCTCTAAGAGTCTTGATTTCTTTTTCTGAGTTAATTAAATCTATGCACATTATTTTAAATTCAGATTTAAATGCATCAGAACTGTAATCAAAGGAAGATAATACCTTGTCAGCTTCAGAATCTGAAACTGCTTCATTGTCTGATTCTTCTTCTTCTGAATGGTTGCTGGAGGCATCAATGGCCATGAGGCAAACCTCTTTAGCCCTTGCCTCTTCTTCATATTCACTAGAGATGGAAGATGTTGATTCATCCTCAGTCTCACTCCAGGATTCAGCCACAAAGCCTTTCTCCTTCTTCTTATATTTGCTGGAGGAATGTCTGCTGTTGTGCTATCTTCTTGTGTCTTTTTCTCTTCTCTTCTCCTTCTTCTGATTCTCTGCACACTCAGAGATGAAGTGTCCAGGTTTCCTGCAACCAAAACACACCACTTCTTTAGTTGGTGTTTTGTCATACCTTAGTTGGTCATCCTGCCTGGACGGCTTTCTCCTGAAGTCTTTTCTTGCCAGTTTGTGGAATCTTTTGGCAAAAAGAGTCATCAGCTCTTCATTTGAGGCTGGATTCTCTGTCTCCTCAGCAGCCTTGAATGCAATGCTTTGTTCTCTTCTTACTGGAGGAGGTGTTCTTTGCTCAACTGCATCTCTGGATTTTATCCGTTGTTCATGGGACTTAAGCTTTCCTAATAGAGATTCAGTGGAGATCTCATTTAGGTTTCTGGCCTCGTTGATGGGCCAGATCCTTGAATCCCATGAGCTTAGGAAGCACATAAGGATCTTATCATTCACCTTAGTGTGGGTGATGTTCTTGTCCAAGGTTTTTAGCTCATTGATGATTGAGCTTAACCTATTGTACATATCAGCTACTGTCTCAGCTTCTTCTTTCTTGAAGTTCTCATATAAGGATATGAGATTGGATCTCCTATCCTTCCTTTCATCTGCTGATCCAACCACCATTTGATTTAGGGAATCCAAAATAGCTTTGGTTGAGGTGTATTCAACCACATTTTGAAAGATATCATCTGACATTGTTTGTGCCAGTATATATATTGCTTTAGCAACAGCAACCTTGGCCTTCTTCTGAGCCTTAGTCCACTCAGGTGGTGGAACTGCATTTGGGCTTGAAGCTGCTGTAGATGTAGAGGCACTGGCTTGAGGAGGACCTGTCAAGATGGAATTGTAGATATCTTCATCAATAAAGTTCATATACAATTTGATTCTTGCCTTCCAGATGGCAAACCTATTTAGGTTGCAAACTGGAGGTCTGGTGCTTGCATAGTCTTTGTTCTGTGCCATTGCTATGTATATAATCTAAATAAAAATAAAGATAAAAGATGAAATCTGATCTAACGCAGGATCTTTGGTTTAAGGGTTAGCTTGTACACCAAGGAATCCAGGCTCTGATACCAATTGAAAGTGAGCTATTAGATCAGGAATACTCTAGAGGAGGGGGGGGGGGTGAATAGAGTATTCAGGTTTTATAAAATTATCAATTGATTTTATCTAGTGCAGGAATAAAATTAAAAGCAAAAACAGCAAACCTAAAAACTAACACAACCACAGTAAGAAACAAAAGAAAAGGGCAATACAGACAACACAATAATTTATAGTGGTTCCCCTAAACTTGGGTACATCCACTCTTCTACCACCCTGGTAGGAATCCACTCAGATTTTTGATCAAGTGCTGACACCAATGAGCTTTTTATCAGGTGCTCAAAAACCAATCCTCAAGTCTTTTGGTTAGGTGACTTGCAACCAGGAATAACTTTTGAAGGGAGTTATAACCCTTTATACATTGGGGGGGTGAGAGATCATTTGGTCTTCTCTTTCTCAATATACAACTGAGAAGACTTGTGGATATTGATTTTAGCAAAGGCTCCCCTTGAGTTATAGAATGGTTCAGAGAGATGGAGCTTTGTTGCAGGGTGATAGGCCTTCAGTAGTTCAGCCTTGATTACCAGCTATTCAGGAACTTCTTTGACAGATAAAGTTGTAGTTGTCCTTTGAAGTATCATGGAGTGTTGAAGACAGAAGACTCTTGATTTTGATTCGGTGTTCTTCTTCTTCAGATAGCGGATGATCTTCAGATATATGACTTCTTTTCTGCATCAAAAATCTATTGAAGAAAATGCAGAGAGTTTCTTGATTCAGAATAATTGTCTTTTTCTCTGTGTGTCTATCTATCTTGTTTTGTCCATCTCTCTCAAGAAGAGAGAAAAAATTTCTTTCTCTATATTTCCTGTCAAAGATGATCTTTTGAAATTTGAAATCCTCTGCAATCAATGCTGACGGCCTTGAGAATAAACTGCATTGATTTATTTCCCCAACTGTCCCATGGAAAAACGACAAGCAATAATCCTGGAGAAGACCATAATAAATGCTTTGTCTAACGGTTATATTCTAGAGAATATTTGGGCATTAATTACTCAGGAATTATTGCAGTAAGAAGGGGACAAAAGACTGGAAATGACTAAGTCTGGATTCATCGAACAGATAACAGAAATCGTCGAGCTGAGTCCACAGTTCGTCGAGTTGAGGAGTTGTGTTCGTCGAACAGACATCTTCCATTCGTCAAGCTGAGTTCCAAGATCGTCGAGCTAAGAACTAATTTCGTCGAGATGAGAACTGATTTCGTCGAGCTGAGGAGTTGTGTTCGTCGACCAGATAGCTTCCATTCATCAAGATGAGTTCCAAGATCGTCGAGCTAAGAACTGATTTCTTCGAGCTGAGAACTGATTTCGTTGAGCTGTGAACTTGTTGACAGAACTTCTGGGGAATATGTTGATACAAGTCCTGGGTGTCGAGAAAATTACTTCTTATCTCGACATAGCTGTTGTGTTGACAGAAATCTGGAGTTGTGTCGACAGATGTTCTGTGTATAGACACAATTACTGTTGGTGTCGACACAGTTGATGTCGACACAAATGATGTGTGTCTACATAATTGATTCTGGTGTGAAGTGTTGAAGTGTCCAGAGATCGTCGACCTGAGAATTTATTTCGTCGACCTGAGAAACACTAACTGCTGCTGGATAACTCTAACCAAATTGGTCAAAGTTTGTCGAGCTGAGAATCTTGAATTCGTCGACTGGAGATGATTCTGTACTTAGAAAAATTGAGATGTTTTCTGATCTTGAGGTGTTGAAGTATAGTGTCCAAAGTTCGTCGACCTGAGTACCAAGTTCGTCGAGCTCAGCTCAGAGAATTTACTCTGAGATCGTCGAGCTGAACATGACTTTCGTCGAACTGCGTTCGATAAACGTCGAACTCATTTTACTTAGTATGAAATCTGTCTAAGTCTTGAGTCTCTGGCAGTGTTGATGGCTTGTCCTTGTAGTGTTGATTCTAAGGACTTGGCCTAGACTCTAGGACACAACTATGACCCTGACAATACATGTTGGGTCAAATGATACTTTTTTAGTGAACCTAGCCCAAATCAAACTAGGGATCCAACAGTTTAGAACCAAGTCCAGGTTTGGCTCAGTCCGTCGAGCTCGGTAGCAGTGCGGTGCACCTTGATTGCGAGCTTAAGAAGGAGGGCTGGAGTTGAGTCCGCAAGGCATGCGTACTGGAGCAGTCTGCAGTGTCTGCGGACTGGAGGTGTCTGTAGAGATATGCAGACTAGAGATGTCAGCAGTGTGTGCAGACTTGAATTGTGTTCGCTGAGTCCGATAGTTGGCTTTGTGGCAAGGCTGTGGGCTCGGAATAAGCGGACTGAAGTTGTGTCCGCAGATAGGCGGACAAAGGTGCTGCAGAGTTCGACTGTGGTGGTCTTGGTTTGGCCTTTGGCGACAAGGCGGACTGGCTATCCTGCACAGGTTGCGGCGGACTGGAGTGTATCCGTGGGTTGCAGAGACACTTGTTCTTGCTGCGGGATGAGGCGCTGATCCTATCGGCTAGGCCAGCGACCACACTCCTCAACGTGCCTATAAATAGTACCCATCATATCACATCAGGAATACATAGCGAATGAACAGTAAGTGAGCCCACCAAGAGTTATTGCGGACTGGATTTTGTATCCGCGCGGGTTGATAGAGTTGACCGGTTGGTCCTATGCAGGTTGTGCCGATAGCGCTGAAAAGTTAGGACTTGGCTCTGATTGCGGTCAGACACAGTGCGGACTCTGCGTTTAAGCAACATGCGGTGAATAGCAGGTCGCGAACATCGACCAGATGGTTTTCTCTTTGGCAACTTGTTTATCGGGTTCAATAAGTCGCCGGCTTCAGGTGGCCTGTTCAGTTCGGCATCAGCAGCTTGTGCGGTCTGGCAGCTAGACGACCTCACGGTCATGCGGCTTGCAGATCAGCGGTCAGTGCTAGCATTGGAATAACGGGCAGTCCACGCGGCTTGGGTTGCGGTCTGGCGATCTGGCGGACTATGCAGACTCCTTAGCAGTAGATCTGGCGGCTACATGGCTGAGTCCGCGCGGCTTGACTTGTCTTGGATTTTTGTAATTGTCTCTACTCTCCCTGTGGTGGTTTTGGCAAATCATGTCTCGACATGCATGTCTCGCCTTGTAAATAAGATTATTGTTTTCAATAAAGATTCTTATTGATGCATGTGTTTCTGGTTGTGACTAACTTTAGTTGAGATAACCCCTGCTCATTCCAAGATCCGGAAAATTCAACACTTGGTCTCTAGTTAGAACACTCCCCCTACGTGTATTAACATTATGAGTGGTCTTTCTCACATTGCTAACTTGAGGAGTTACATAATTTATGGAATTAAACCACAATCAATGGCAAGGTGACCAATTTTACCGCAACACCAGTAGTCAAACCTACTGTATCATTGCCTGAAATTCTCCTGCTTGACCTTTGGAGAGTGTGGTCTAGCAGGGGCAGCAGTCTTGGAGGTAGAAGCTTCATGATGATGACATTAACATGTCTTCTTCTCCTTAAGAGGCTTTTCCACAATAGGCTTTACTTTTGGTGCCTTCTTGATGTTATGACCGTGATTATAAGGTTCATAGCTCTGAAGAGTAATCTCTTCATAAGGGGCCTTAAAGAAACTTTCCCCAAAGTTCCGGGGACGGGTCCATTCTTGGTAACGAGACTTGGGCTCTACATAAGTAGGCCTAGCAAAGTGATTATAGGTCGAATCAAGATCAAACTCGTTCGTTGGAAATATATCCTTCTTAAAAGAAGTCTGATCTTGAGGAGCTTTCCCCTTCTCCTTGGCCAAAGCCTTCTTGGCCACCTTATTCTTCATTTGAGCCTTATTTCTCCTAGAGGATTTACTAGGAGCATCAACATGGCCTAGGCCATCACCTTTGGCCTGAGCTGAGAATTTAGCAACAAAAGGAAGGATACTCTTGGGCTTTGAGAAACTTTCAACAAGTTTCTTTTCCACTACAAGTTATTCTTCCAATTATTTGATGATCTTCTCCTTCAGATCTAGGTGCTCGAGAGCGTTGTTATACTCTTCAATAACAGAATTGAAGTTCTCCCTGATTGAGTCTGTCTTGGCGACTTCCTCTCTCAGAGTGCTCTCTTCAGCCTTGAGAGACTTTATCTCCTTGGCTCGAGTTTTCACGACTCTTCGACATTTGTTGTAAGCCTTGATTAACTCTTTATACTGGGCCATGAGTTTAGACTCATTGTCAGAAGAGCTATCCTCATGATCATGATCAGAAGCATCTGATTCAGAAAGAGGGTGTGAGAATTTACCTTCCCAGTGAACTGTGGTTCTTGTTCATCATCAGTTTGTGTCATTAGCCCAAAGTAGGCTTCCTCTTCTTCACTTGACTCAGATGAGTCAGAGTCGCTAAGAGTCTTGCCCTTCTTGTCTACTAGGCTTCTTTCAGTTCTCTTATTATTATATGAAGATTTCTTCTCCTCTCTCTTTCCACCCTCCTTCTATTGGAGCATGCATTCCACGCTTCCTAGTTTGCTAATAACAAATCTTGTTTGTATTTGATTTTTGGGTGTTTTGGTGTTTAGATATCACAAGTCTATCTCTACAATCTTTTGGGTGATGAATCGGATCAGAATTGAGCTTGGGAGATATCGCCAGGCGATATTGAGTAACGCCGACAGGCGATAGCGCCACTTGATGCATTTTCGTTCGATGCTCGACAAAGCTCGTGCGTGACGTGGCATCTGTTACATCGCTATCACCAGAAGGTCATATCCAGTATCACCAGGCGATAGTGCACGATTTGATGCTCGATGTATCTGTGATGCGAAAATGAGGAGTTCGTGGGACACGTGGCAGCAGTTACCGATATAGCCAGGTGGCGATACCCAGTATCGCCAGGCGATATCGCCAAAGAACAAAAGCCATTCAATTTCTTATGGAAATCACGAATCTGATTACCTAGAGTGCACTTTCCTGCAAAGACGATTCAAAGAGATCCAGATCACAGAGATACTCCATACTCTCATAAAGGCCAAAGCGCGGAAGAATGACGACACGTTCGTAGCATTCGAAGCAACTCTAGCAAGGATTCATCGGCATCTTCAGCGCATTGTTTGAAGGGAGTGTCTAGCCTAAAGTGTTCAATTTGTTTTGTTCTTGTTTCTATTATTTTCTCATTGTAATTGAGAGGGGAAATCGCCGCCTTGTGCGTGGCATGTAGGTCCTTGTGTTTCTTAGGAGAGAATCACCACCTTGTGAGTGGCGTTCAAGTCCTTGTGCGGCTTAGGGAGAAATCGTTGCCTTGTGTGCAGCGTCTAGATCGTGATTAGATCTAGGGGAGGCTAGCAGCAAGATCTAGGAAGAGATACGCTTTAGCCTGCCGGTTCTTGGTAGAAGAACCAGTAAAAACACGAGTAAATAATTTGTTTCATGAGTCTTTGTCTCTAGCTCTATAGAGACACTTTGTATTCAATTTATCTCTTTTGAAATATATCATTGTTGTTTTAGGTATTTTACATTTTCATTCTTTAATTATATTGTTTTTATTCATCAAGTAAATTTGTATGAATTTAAGAAAAATTTAAAGAACCCTTATTCACCACCACCCCCCCTCTAAGGGCGCCATAAGATCCAACATTTGGTATCAGAGCAAGGTTACTCAAAAATTGATTTCACCACCGGTAGTAATGGTGCAAAAAACTCACGTGGTTTCTGAGGGGCAAGGTATAAGTAGACCTCCCTTATTCACGGGCACTGACTACAACTATTGAAAAGCTCGAATGCGATGCTTTCTAATAGCACTAGACATCGATGTTTGGGGCATGGTAGAAACATGCTACACTGCTCCTATAACTGTAGTAGTAAGTGTCTCAATGGAAGAACCCAAGGATAAATGGGATGAAGCTGATAAGCTACGATGTAAAAATAATGCTAAGGCAATGAACGCCTTATTTTTTGCGTTAGATAGGACTAAATTTAATCATGTTTGTACATGTGATACTGCATATGATATATGGAATCTTCTTGAAGTTACTCATGAAGGTACATCGCAGGTAAAGGACTCGAAGCTTTTCGAGTTAGAATTAGAGTTTAAGAAGTTCAAAATGGAGATTGATGAGGATGTAGACTCCATGTACACAAGGTTCATCAAGATAGTGAACGACTCAGGGATTCTAGGGAAGAACTTCTTAATTGGAGATTTGGTGAGAAAAATACTTAGATCGCTTCCCCCGAAGTTTAATCCAAAAGTGACTGCCAACTCGGAGTCACACGATCTAAAGTCTCTCCAAATTGAGAATCTAATAGGCAACTTAAAAACCCATGAATTAGAGTTGAGGATTCAACAACAAGAGTATATCATGAAGCCAAGAAGGAAAGCTTTGGGGTTGAAGACCAAGAAGGAAGAGGAAAGCGAATCCGATGAAAGTGACGATGGAGATGAAGAAAGCCTATTTGTGAAGAAATTCAGGAAATTCATGAGAAATCCTGAAAGAAGAAATTCGTTCAGGAAATTTTTCAAGAAGAAAGAATCTGGGAGTAGGAAAGGAAAAGCCCAAGCTGATGGAGAGGATGACGAAGATAGACCACCACCTGAGTGCTATCATTGCAGGAGAATTGGCCACATAAAGAGCAAGTGCCCAAAGTATCTGAAAAAGCTGAAGGAGAAGCGGCACAGAAAGAAAGATAAGAAGAAAGTTCTGAAGGCAGAAACATGGGATGAAGCCACTTCTGGGGAATCAAGCATTTCAGGATCAGAAACTGAAGTGGAGGCCAACTTGTGCTTGATAGGAAAGAGCATTTCATCACATGATGAAGGAAGCAGTGTCTAGAGCGACACTAAGGTAACTCCTGAAATTATGATGATTTATATTCTGAATTTTTGAGAACCTGCAAATATTTAGATAAAAAACTGGATGAAATTCAATTGATTAAATCTGAAAATAAACTGTTAGTAAAAGAAAATAAAAAAAGTAAAAAATGAAGTAAAAGTACTTGGAAAGGAGAAAGCGACATGTGAAGAGGATTGCCCCTCATTGACAAAGATACTAGAGATTGAGAAAGATCTCTCTAAGACTCTGAAAGTGTAGGTTAGATCTAAAATACTCTAGAGGGAGGGGGTGAATAGAGTATTGTGCTCACTACAAAACGTTTTACAACTTTTGTTGTAATCCTAAGTGAACAAGTCAGTAAGTAAAATAAAATTAGTACAACAACCTATTAATCACAGAACAACACAGCCAAAACAAAAATAAAGGGCAACCAGATGACACAAGAAATTTTATAGTGGTTCCCCAACCTGGGTACATCCACTCTTCTACCACCCTGGTAGGAATCCACTCAGGTTTTTGATCAGGTGTCTGACACCAATGAGCTTTTGTTCAGGTGCTCAAAAACCAAAACCTCAAGTATTTTGGAAGAGACTTGCAACCAGGAATAATTTTGAAGGGAATTAAAACCCTGTACAGGAGTTGGAAGAGAGGTGATAGTGTCTTCTCTTTCTCAATAACAACTGAGAAGACTGTGGATTGATGTTAGTAGATTTGCTCCCCCTGAGATCAGGAAAATTAGAGCATTGCTTCAGGGTGACAGGTCTTGAAAGCTGGAATGCCTGTACCAGAGATTGTTCATGAACTTCTTTGACAGATAGAATTTTGTTGTCCTTTTGAATTTGTCCTGTAGGATTGAAGTGAGAAGACTCTTGATAGTAATGAATATTCTTCTTCTTCTTCTTGAAGATGTTCTCTGGCCTGGGCTAATTGTAGGAAAGAACTTTTGATTGTAGAAAGATTGTTATTCTGTGTAATTCTTGTCTATGTCTGTCTGATTGTCTGTGTAGCTGTATCACTGTGTATCTATCTAGTAGTACTTGATCCTTTTCTATTCTGACTTTTTGACTGACTGAGGAACATTCAAAATTTGAATGTTTGAGCAGTAATGGCAGTCGGCCTGGGAAGGAAGCGACAATCAATGATTTACTTAACTGTCCCATGGAAAAACAGCATGCAATAATCCAGGATTAATGCGCGTTCTAATGGTAACATTCCAAGAAGATAGAGCATTGATTACTCTGGAATCATCGCCAAGAAACGGGACGGGAAACTGGAGAAGACCTAGTCTGGAATCGTCGAACGAAGAACACAATTCGTCGAGCTGAGTTTGGGTTCGTCAAGCTGAGCTTGAGTTCGTCGAGCTGAGCTTGAGTGAGTTCGCCGACCAGACAATAGCACTTAGTCTTCTATGGAATCTTGTCAATTCTGCTTCAATCTTCGTCGAACTAACAATCTTCATTCGTCGAGCTGAGATCCAAATACGTCGAGTTGAGAATGATTGTGGACTTAGAATTTGAGAAGTCTCTCGCTGAAAAGGATTCAAACAGTCGACCAGAAATCGTCGAACAGAGTACTGAAATCTTCGACCAGAGAAGTTGAGAACTTGAGGTCCAAGTTCATCGAGCTCAGATTCTAGTTCGTCGACCAAAGCGCGAAGCTGGACTTAGAAAAATTCTGGAGTTATCCTGACTTTAGCTTGATGAAGTAACTCAGTTGTCGTCGAACAGAGAACACAGATCGCTGAGCTCAGCACAAAGAAATGTCTCACGATCGTCGAGCGCCGAACACCTTTCGTCGAGCTGAGTTCGACGAATGTCGAACTCACTTTACTTAGTATTAAAATCCTCTAAGTCTGGAGACTCTGATGGTCTTGTGAGAGCTGGTCCATCTGAAGTTGATTCTTAGGACTTGGCCTAGACTCTAGGACACAAACTTGACCCTGGCTATACAGGTTGGGTAACATCCTAAGCTAGTGAACCTAGCCCAAATCAACTAGGGATCCAACAATCTCCCCCTATTTGGGTGAGGTCACTAACATAGTCAAAACAGAAACAAATAGAAAAATAAAGCAAGTAAAGAAATATATCTGGAAGAGAATTACCAAAACATGCAGCAGATATATATACATAGGCTTTGTTTAAACAAATAACATAGTTTGAAAACTAATGCAGAAAGAGACTGAAACAAAATAAGGATTACTTCTTTTGCTTTTTCTGCTTGGACCTGTCTTCTGCTGTCTGCTCTCCTGGCTTTTTGAAGATGATTTCTCTCTTTGGATCTGAAGCCTGAGCCTTTGTCATAGTCATATCAGCTGCCCCAATAATATTCAATGATGTAGCTCTGGAGACAACTGCTTCTGGATGGAGCTTCATATAGTCATCACCATTAAACAGTTTATTGCCTTTGTCAAACCTCTTCAACTCTTATTTTCTGTACTTTGACATTGTTGTGAATCCTGATGTGTCTTTTCCTTCAACCTTGGCTTTATTGATCAAAGATAGTCCAATTAGCTCCTGGAATCTGCCATTTTAGCATTATTTGCAGTTTCAGGATCTTCAAATGGAATTGGAGGAGAGTATGGCTTTTTAGGACTGTTAGCTTTTTGTACTTCTGATATTTATTGCTGTTGATGCTGATGCTGTTGATTTGCTGAGGATGGTTGCCTCTGCTGGCTGCTTCCAGAGGATCTCCCTGACTGTCTCTGATAAGTTTGCATGGGGGCAGATCTCTGAGAGCTAGAGCCAGTGGCACCAGCTGCTGGAGGAGGAGGAGGATCCTTCCTGTATCTGTGAACTGGAGGAGGAGAGTATCTCCTACTTCTCTTCCTATCCTTCTGCTGGTTCTTGGATAGCCACATCCATGCAGGCATTCCCTTATATGGAGTAACATTGTGTAGAATGTAATAAGGAGTGTCAGCATTTGGATTAGGCTTAGGAGCTGGAGGAGGAGGAGCCTTCCTTTTCTTTGATAACATTTTCTTTTTCTTCTTAGAAGCTTCTTCATCAGAATCATAATCATCATCAGCTTCATCATCTTCAGTATCAGAACCCTGAGGGTTATCATAAAGAGCATCCAAAGCTTTTAAAGCATTATCAGAAATAACAACTTTTTCTGGAGGAGGGGCAGAAGGTTCAGGAACTGGAGTTTCAGCAATAGGAGAGGAGGAGACTGTACAGGAATCAGGAATAATGGGGACAGAGCTTTCAGCTTCTGCCTTAGTTTCCTCTTCAATATCAGCTAGGATTAGCTCATCCAAATCTGGCATAGGAGAGTCATCCATAACAAAACTTGGGGTTGAGGTGGCTTCTGGAATAACTTCTAGACTAGCTGCAGAGATTGAAGCTAAAGCAGGGATAGCAAAACAATCACAGAGTTGCTTAGCAACTGCTGGACGTATTGTAGAAGTGTAGGGCACAATAGCCAACTGTGGCTTAGTAAAGACTTATGGAAGAGATTGTATATATACAGTATCAAAATTTCTTAACAAAACAGTCAAATTAACTGTGGGATTTAACTGGAAATCACCATCAGTTTTTATTTGCTCTGGTACTGACTCATCTAAGTCACTGTCAGTATCCATAAAATGAATCAATTCAATCATCTCAGAATTATATTCTGGCAAAATTTCTGCATCTTCATCTGAATCTGCATCTGCTGTAGAAGGAACTGCTGTTGTGACTGCTGCTGCAGCTGCATCTGCATCTGCTGCAACTTCATCACTGAGAATCTCCCCCTGCCTGGGTTCAGGAAAACCTGGAGCCAGGCCCCTGGATGAATAGGGGGCAGCAGAGAGAAGAAAAACTTGTGCAGATAAAGAATTGGTAGAATTCACAAGAGGTGTAATGGCCACTGTGATTAGAGTTTTGATGAGGGGAGTGAGCAGGGATATGATAGTAGATACAGTGGAGGGTTCCAGAGATGGAGAAGTAGTGGGTGAAGGTAGAGATGTAGATGAAGTAGGAGGAACATATGGATGGGATACAGGAGGAAGGACATCTGGTGTGGCAGTGTCTGAGGGTATGGTGTAAGATGGAATGGAGGATAAGTGTGGGGGAAGTGGAGACTGTGGTGGTGTAGGAATAGATGTCTCATGAGGTGAAGTAGGGGGTGTTGGAATGTTTGTAATGTCAAGTGGTGGAGATGGAGGAGGAGTAGGCACATGAGTATGTTGTGGAGATTGAAGTGTGGAAGAAGGAATGGAAGAGAAAGGGAGTTATTTTGCTGGAGGTTGTGCTGGAAGAGATGGTGGAGATGGAATTACCTCTTCTGCAGGGTGGGGAGTGGCCTTTACAACCCTGGTGCTCTCAGAAGTTGGGATGGAGGAGCTGGAAGCCTTGGATGGCTTGGAGATCGTCCTCTCCCATCTGCCAAACAGAGCGCATGTGAGGCGCTTGCTAGCATTGATGAGGATGGTCGGGGAGACCATAAGTTCACCAGCCTTTCCTTGAGGAAGATCCCCAGGATTCTTCCAAAACATACCTCTTTCCTACTATTCTTCTTCTTTATCAACTCAAAGAAAATCTTACTCCAATCAACAGGATGCTTATTCACTACGGCGCACATGATAAGGAACTGATGTCTGGTAATGTAATCATGTGCGGTGTGCTTGCCCATCAGTATTTTTCCCACAATATCCGCCAGGAACTGATAGGCGGCAGACAGTTGTTTCTTTAACAACTTGTTAGGGTTGCTTCCAGAAAACCCCATCAACTTCAGCATCGAACTGTATTCTTCAGAATCCATTTCCATATCATCTTCTCCATTTACCAAACCAAAAATCTCAGAGAGAACGGTGGGAGATAGGGAAACAACTGTACTCCCGATAGTTCCTGTCAATGTATCATCCTCAGAAGCAGTAGACGTGTATACCCATTCTCAAATTTTAGTTCCATGCAGTTTAATCCTTCTGGTCATGAAGTCTTTGAGACCAAGTTCCTCTATTAGTTCAAGAATGTAGAGGAAGATTGGGTCAGAGTGCTGGAAAGAATCGAAGTCCATGTCAAAACCGGTGTCAAATTTCATGGCAGCCAAAGCTCCTGCTGGAATCGCCATTGATGACCTGCAAGAAAGATAGATAAAATGGCGATCAAGAGCAAGAGAACTGAAAGCGCGGGATGGAGGTCGAAGAAAACCTAGATATAAGATTTTTAGATTATGAATCGACAGTCTCCGTCCCACGAAAAAGAAATAATTCTTCGAACTGAGTTTGACGAAATAAATTATAGACAAATAATTCGTCGATCTCATCCAGAAGAATCAAAAACAGTTCGTCGAACTCCATTCGACGAAACGTCTTCTGAAGCAAAGTTCGTCGATCTCTGGTCGACGAAAATTATTTCCACACAGAGAATTCGTCGATCTCCGTTCGACGAGAATCTCTCAAACTTTCCATAATTCGTCGAACTCCGTTCGACGAACTCTGTAAAATTCGTCGAATGCAGACAGAAATTAATTTAACTCTTCTCCATTAATCATTCCCCGTTGATTTATAAAGAACAGATGATTTTTCTCATCCAAGGGTTTGGTGAAAATGTCCGCTCTCTGTAAATCAGTAAGAATATGGATTAGGTTAATTTTCTTTTTGTCTACATTATCTCTAATGAAATGATGTCTTATTTCAATATGTTTAGTCCTAGAATGGTGAACTGGATTCTGTGCTATAGCAATATCACTAGTATTATCATAAAATAATGTTGAATTATTTAAGTTGACACCATAGTATAGGAGTTGGTTTTGTATCCATAACATTTGTGAACAGCAGCTGCCAGCAGCCATGTATTCTGATTCAGCAGTTGATGTAGACACAGATGTTTGCTTTTTACAAAACCAGGAGACAAGTCTCATACCCAGGAACTGGCAAGTTCTAGAGGTACTCTTCCTAACCACTCTACATCCAGCATAGTCAGCATCTGAGTATCCATTTAACTCAAACTCTGACTTTGCAGGATACCAGAGTGCTAGATTAGGACAACTCTTTATATATCTCAAAATTCTTTTTAAGAAAATAAGATGAGATTCTTTAAGGTTCAATTGGAACCTAGCACAAAGTCATGTGGCAAAAATTATATCAGGTCTGCTAGCTATTAGGTATAATTGGGATCCAACAATTGCCCTATAATATTTTTGATCTACAGGTTTTCCTTCTGCATCAGAATCCACAACAACATTTGTAGCCATAGGTGTTTTCATCCCTGAAGCATCACCCATCCCAAACTTCTTAATAAGCTCTTTAGCATACTTAGCTTGGGAGAGAATGATACCATCAGGGAGCTGCTTCACTTGGAGACCAAGGAAGTAGGAAATCTCACCCATGCTACTCATCTCAAATTTGGAATGCATGAGGTCAGCAAACCTCTTACATAATTTGGGATCAGTAGACCCAAAGATGATGTCATCCACATATATTTGTACTAACAAAATTTGACCCTTATGACTTCTAGTGAAAAGAGTTTTATCTATGGTTCCTCTTATAAATTTATGCTCTAAAAGAAAGCTTGTTAAGGTCTCATACCATTCTCTTGGAGCTTGCTTTAAACCATAGAGAGCTTTATGCAATTTAAATACAAAAGAGGGTTGAGTTAGAGAGATAAAACCTGGAGGTTGTTCTACATAAACCTCTTCTTGAAGCACGCCATTCAAGAATGCACTCTTGACATCCATTTGGAACACTTTGAATCTCCTGTGAGCTGCATAGGCAAGGAATATTCTTATGGCCTCTAACCTTGCAACAGGGGCAAAGATTTGGTCATAGTCAATGCCTTCCTCTTGCCTGTAGCCTTGAGCAACAAGCCTAGCCTTGTTCCTCACAATGTTCCCTTGAGTATCCAGCTTGTTCCTGTAGACCCTTTTGTTTCTAATAACTGGGTAGTTATGAGGTCTTGGAACCAAGTCTCAAACTCTACATCTCTCAAACTGATTTAGTTCCCCTTGTATTGCAATGATCTAGTGGGGATCTTGCTCTGCTTCATGGATGGAGAGAGATTCAATTTGAGAGAGAAAATAGGCATGCATCAAGTCTTGGTTGAGTTGATGCCTTGTCTGTACACCTGCTGAGATGTCTCCAATCACTTGAGATCTAGGATGATCTCTAAGTGTGACAAGATCAGCTGGTGGAGTTTGTTGAGCAACAACTTCTGTATTTAATTCCTCTTGAGGAATTGTACTAGTTGTTGAGGGAAGTTCAGCCACTTCCACTTGAATCTATTCTTCACTGTCTTCAACAACCTGTGGAGAAGGATGGGTTGACACCTCTTGGGTAAGGTTTAGTCCATCCATAGACTCACACATTTGTGGAACCTGCAAAAAGCTATTGGTAGAAATCTCTTTCTCCTTATAAGACATGTTAGCTTCATCAAAGGATACATGGACAGACTCTTCAATTTTAAGGGTGGATTTATTAAAAACCCTATAAGCCTTGCTTAATTGGGAGTATCCTAGAAAAATCCCTTCTTCAGCCTTAGCCTCAAACTTTATAATGTATCTTTTATTGTTTGTGTGAATGTAACATATGCAACCAAAAACTTTAAAGTATGTGATTTTAGGTTCTTCCCTTTAAGTAATTCATAGGGAGTCTTATTTTTTAGCTTATGTATAAGGCTTCTATTCAGGACATAGTTAGCAGTGTTTAAAACTTCTGCCCAAAAGGATAGAGGCATGTAAGCATCTGCCAATAATGTACTTGCAGATTCAATGGGTGTCCTATTTTTCCTTTCAGCAACCCCATTTTGTTGGGGAGTTCTAGGAGCTCAGAAGCACTTCCTGATACCTTCCTTCTCACCGAACTCATGCATAAGAAGAGACTCAAACTCTATGCCATGATCACTTCTGATCAATGCAAAATGAGTAGAGAACTCAATCTGTATGGTCCTGAAAAAATCTGTAAGAACCTTGAATGTATCTGACTTAGCTCTCAAAAAGGCTACCCAACTGAATCTAGAGAAGTAATCAACAATCACTAAAGTGTAAGACTTCCCTCATAGGCTTTGTAATGCAATGGGTCCAAATAGATCCACATGAAGCAAATATAATATCCTAGGTGAATCACTTTTATTAATGGATTTAAAACTAGTTTTAGTTTGCTTGCCTAATTGACAAGCCCTGCATATATTTTCCTTCTTGTAGGGGCCATAAGGTAAACCTCTAACAAGGTTGTCTTTAGATAACCTAGCTATATTCTTAAGGTTTATATGGCCTAATCTTTTATGCCACAACTCATTTTGGTTACTAGTGATATTGAGTAAACAAACATCAGTTTTGGCAGAAATAAAATGTACTAGATATATGTTGCCTTGTCTAAGTCCAATTAAAACAGTTTGGTTTTCATTATTAATAAAAGAACAAGAAGTAGAGTTAAAGTGTACCTGATAACCTTCATCACATAATTAACTTATGTATATTAGGTTATGTTTGAGTCCTCTTACATATGTGACTTTCTTGAAGGTAACTGATCCAATCTTTACTGCTCCATATCCTTCTGACTGGCCACTCTTTGAATCACCAAAGACTACCTTTGGTCCTGGCTTGAACTTATAGTTGGATAAATTGTCCTTGCTGCTTGTCATATGCTTGGAGCAACCACTGTCCAAGTACCAAGTCTGACTCACCCTTGGACAACTCTTCACCTGTACCTGATCTGCCTCTAAGTCTGAGGCTGCTTCATCTTCAGATTCTCCTTCTGATCCAGAATTACTCCTAGAGACATCAATTGCCATAAGGCAAACCTCCTTGGATCTTGCTTCTTCCTCTTCTTCACTTGAGCTGGAAGAGGATGATTCTTCCTCTATATCACTCCATGTCTC